>OZ007598.1:280413589-281613589 GCA_963931845.1 Maratus michaelseni | reverse complement strand
ATGTTAAATGAAAACAAAACAGTATACTAGTTGAGTAATGAAAAATTCATTATTTGAAATCTTTATGAATTTCCTCTATAATATATGTTCAATAAAATACGTAGTTAAAAATAAAATAATACTTTGCATTAAAATATATGTGTGTCAATTCACAGCCAAGAAAATTAGTGTGCTGATTTTATAGCAATAACAATATGATTAAATAGATCGTTTGGATAACTTAACGAAACACTTAATTTCAATGAATAGTTCCAAGAACCAGGGCATATAATGATAAAAAATTTACCTTTGAAAAAGTTTTTCAGCCGAAATATAACAAAACTGTAATAATCTGTTTTCAAGGGTAAAGACACAAGATATACTAAACAAGCGAATCAGTTTGAATGACTCTTGAATCATTCGTTTTACGCAAACCTAGCTCCCAGGTCCCAAATTTCCTGAAGGATTTGTAGCAAAACTTAAACAAATTTTAAATAATTAACTTTGCGTTGAAAATCTGTTTTTAAAGATTCTTATTGTGTATACAAGTAAATCTGACCATATAGTATTGCAGCATTTGTAGACTTAAAAAAATTCCTTCCAAGATCGAACCAATTTAGTGTTAGCCAAAGCGTTTTTCTAAAGTTTGATGCAGTGTAAAGTTTAGCTTAGCTTAGCTTTTTTAAAAGAATGTACAGAAAAATAAAGATAATCATGTTTCTGTGTTTTATATCTTCCCATGCAGATGTAAGAAACTTTATGGTATCCTAAATTATAGATTTTTTTTTTTTTTTTAAATGTAGTATTATAGAGTCTGTTGACATTTTGGATTGTATTCAATAGAGAATCCTATCTCCATATTCAGATTTATAAAATCTACATTTTCATATATATATTTTTTACCGAATTTCCGGTGTATAAGTCGACTTTTTAAACCGCCAAAACGCAAGGAAAATCCAGTGTTCAACTTATACACCAGATATACAATCAGACATCTGATGATCGCGATTTATAGCTGTAGCCATAATTACGAGATAAACTCGATTTTTTCTGATAAAAAAATATATATTATCTTTGATGAATATTTTCAGTATAGTTAAAAATAATTATTGTTTTAAAAACAATTTATTTTTAGACAAAAAAGTATATTTAACTGAGAGGAAATTTTACAATCTTGAAATGAACTAGAGTTTGTAGCAGATCTAAAAAGTTAGTTTTAAATAAATTTCTGTTAAAAACTTTTTATAAAGAACTTGATATTTTAGTCAAGTGAATCTCGCCTTAAAATCTTACAATGTTTTTTAGGTAAAAAAGATTGTATCCAACCAATTTAAACTTATCAAAAGTTTTTTTTTTGTTTGTTTGTTTTTACAAAAAAAAAGTAGTAATAAATTGTAATGAAAAATGCATTTACAATTGCAGAAAAATGATTCATAAAGTATAAGTTTATGTATTTTCAAAAATCTTAAACAAAACATATGAATAAAAAAAAATTTAGTTCTATCTTGATTTCGAAAATTATGGTTAAATCCTAGAACAAGCAAGAAAGACACTTGGCGGCATTGCATTTGAGGAAGCGATAAGTAAATTTTCCTTCCTAACAGTTTGTTTTTTGCATTTTTTCCACACAAACTGTGGTTTGATCTGGAATTGGGATTGGTTTATCAGGGAATTAGAATGATTTTGTCAGATTGGTTGGTTTATTGTGTGTTGTATCATTTGGTTGTGTTTGTTAGAATGTGTTTTCTGCTGAGTTGTTTTTTTATTTGTGTGTTTTGTAAAGTGAAGTGAAGTGAAGTTTAATGGTTTGATGTGTTATATTTTAAAGTGGCTAATTCATGTTAAGTTATATATATTTGGGATTTTTTTTTGTTGCTGTTATTTCCTAAAATATTTGTTCTGTTTTTTTGTAAATAGGTGTAATTTTTAAAATTTGTTTATGAGAAGATTGTAAACAAGGATATTTAAGGATAAATTTAAATTTTGCCCACCTAGCTAAGTTCATGTGTATGAAGCAGGACAGAAATGGATCTTGTGAAATGATTTAGTCATGCTTGAGGGTGATTGTTAAAATTTATGCACATTCTTTGGGGGTAGGGGGAGGATGCAGAGGGAGTGTAGAAGATTAATGTAATGTGTGTGCATCATTGCTGGTTGAGGACAGTAATGGAGATGATATTAATGAACCAGGACCCTGCTAAAAAAATAAATAAATAAATAAATATGAGAATTAAAGGTAAGTAAATTTTTACTCAGTTTATGTCATAGGATATATTTTGTGCATTTTAGAGATTGCTATCAAGCAAGTTTCATTTGTCCAATGATTTTTTTTTTTTTTTTTTTTTGGGGGGGGGGGGGGAGGTTAATGTGCAGAAAGAAGATATACATAAGTTACCGACCGCTGCTTGAATGAATTTTGTGCATTCTAGAGATTGCTGCAAAGTGAATTTTTTGTGTCCACTAATTTTTTTTTTTTTTTTGTTAATGTGCATGAAGTACTCATATATAAGTTATTGACTGCTGCTTGAATGAATTTTGTGCATTATAGAGAATGTTGCAAAATGAGCCGTGATTTTTCTTTTGGTTAATGTGTGCAAAGCACTCATATATAAGTTACTGACCTCTGCTTGAATGAATTTCGTGTATTTTGAGTGCTGCAAATAAAGAAATTTTAATGTATTATTTTGGAAAAATTGTTAAAACTTGAAAAATTTGAACCAAAAAAAAATGCTAAAAGTTTATTAAAATTGAAAAAGTTGTTAAAGATTTGCAAAAATTGTAGAATTTGAGTGAAAAGTTGTTAAAAATTTGCAAAAATTGTAGAATTTGAATGAAAAATTGTTAAAAATTTGTAAAAATTGAAAAATCTAGATGAAAAAAAATCTAAAAACTCATAAAAATCACAAAAAATTCTGAAAAAAAAGTTATTAAAACTTTGTAAATTGTCACAAAGCAGATTAAAATCAATGTTTACTTTGTGAAAGAAATTGCTGTAGGAAGTGTGTAAGTAGGGAGTTGTCCAGCACCGGTGCAAAGGACAGGTTCTGATTGTGTAGAATTTGGAGGGTGCCAAATTTTCAATTGGCATATGTCAAAAAATTGCCAAATCCAGTATCTTGCTTATTCTAGGATTCTGCCAAAATTATTTATTTGAACTATCTAAATGTTCATCACTGTTAAATTCAAAAAGTTATGTATCACAATGTCATATGTATATATGATGTTACATAAACTATGAATAGAGTTTTCCCCAAGAAGTTTCAGTGGGGTGCTTTTTAAAAGCCCTGCTTGCACTTTGGTTTTTAAAATAGCACCCTTTTTACCACTCATTTAAAAAATAGTATCCATTTTGCCCCTCAGTTAAAATACTGCACCCTCACTGCCCTTCTAAAAATTTTTTCTTGGATTAAATTCTGATGTATTGTTGCATCTTGAAAAGAGTGCCCTAAATTTTAAATATAATAAGTGCCTTTTAAAATAACAAAAAGCTGTCTTCAAGAAGTCTTAAAATAAAATAATGTTAAACACGAGTTGAAGCTAGTATTTAAGGTTAGCACCTCACCAACTTTATGATTCTGCTAAAGACAGTATTGTCTTATTATTTTTAAACGTTATTTTTTAGGGTTTCATTCATCTCACGAAACCCTATTACTCCCGCTCCGTTGTCTGTCTGTCTGTCACAGAGCCAATCTCGAAAACTATGTTATTTACAGATTTGAAACTTCGTGTATATAGCTGAATAGCAGGTATAAAGAGCTCAAAATGTTAAAATTTGAAAAATTCGTATTATTTTAATAAATAGAGATAAAAAACCAAAATTTTAACAGCCTTTTCCCATTAAATTTAAACATTTTTCGTTATAGCAGATTCAAATCCACGATGAAATTCTTTCTACAATAATTAATTTTCTAACAGACGATTTCCACGTGAAAAATTAAAATGAAATGAAAAGTTTCACTAATTGAAAAAAAGATTAATATGAAATAAAATTGATTGACGTCATAGTGGTAATAAAACAGAAAGATTTCTCAATAATACAAGGAGTATGAGTATGTGTATGTACACAAAGCAGATTAATATCATCATTAGAGAATTAAAAAGAAAATCTGACATCATATCAGAAGTTTAACGAATTTTTCAAATGTTTCAGCATAATACAAAGCGAGTATCAATATGAGTAATAGAGAATAGTAAATATATGAGTTTGAGGAACGTATTGAATCATGATAAAAACCCGATTATGAAAATATTTGCATATTTTAACATTTTGAAGGTGTACAACATGTTTAATTTTGAAATTATTTTTTTTTAAAATATCGCATTTAGTCTACATGACAGATATTATTATGACAGAATATAATAGCGGGCTTTGCCCGCTATCAGGCTGGTTTAGATATTCGAAAAAACGAGAAAAATAGACTGATAAATTTTTACTTTATAAAACACATGACTTTTTTTTTGGTTGCTAAATGAAATTTATTTGGATTTATTGAAGAAAGGATGAAGTTTTTTGAAAGGAATATTAAACAAAACCCTTTGAGCAATCTTCAATCACAGTTACCTACCTGTTCATAACTGCTGATCCCATTCAGATTCCGCTCTAAAATTTTATAATTTAAAGTTTATAATATTACAAAAAATGTATAGTTTTTAAAAAATACTATTTTTTTTTTTTAATTTAAAATATTTTAATTAATTTTTTTAATTAAGCATAGACAACTTGCATATCAAATTAAACCTTACGTAGTTCCTAGTATGTAAACCTTAGCAGTCCTTATTTTATTTTACATTTCTAAGGTCCCTTATAAATACTTATTTTTCATAAATAGTCCTAAAAGAAGATCACATTTTCATTTGAAATAGTCAAGTGCTGATTATTTCCACATTATTTTACCTGTTCTTAGCTCCATGCAGTGATAAATCTGTTTGCAAGCATGGTGCAGGGAATAATTCCGGAGCGTGTTTGTCTGAATAGAAATCTTTAATATGTAAAACAAGTTGTATGGTGTAAAACATTTCCTTAATTTTAAGGGATACATGTTTTTTTAAATATCTCAAAGTATGAATGTTCAACTGAATGAAACTAAAATAAAATCTTTCATCTGTAATATATGCAATAAAGGCTTTTCTGAGAAGTTTCACCTAGATGAGCACATCTTTGTTCATACTGGGGAGAAGCCTCACATTTCTGAAGTATGTAATAAAGAATTTTCTAGTAAATCTAATTTAAATCACGACACTGTGGTTCATACTGAGGATAAGCCTCATATTTGTGAAATATGCAATAAAGTATTTTCTAAAAAATCTAATTTAATTAACCACACCTTGGTTCATACTGGAGAGAAGCCTCACATTTGTGAAGTATGCAATAAAAGATTTTCTAGCAAATATAATTTAAATAAGCACACCTTGGTTCATACTGGAGAGAAGTTTCACATATGCAAAGTGTGCAATAAAGGATTTTCTAGCAAATATAGTTTAAATAACCACACCTTTATTCATACTGGGGAGAAGCCTTACATTTGTGAAGTGTGTAATAAAAGATTTTTTAGTAAATCTACTTTAATTAACCACACCTTTGTTCATACTGGGAAGAAGCCTCACATCTGTGAAGTATGCAATAAAGGATTTTCTAACAAATCTAATTTAAATGACCACACCTTTGTTCATACTGTAGAGAAGCCTCACATTTGTAAAGTATGTAATAAAGGATTTTCAAGCAAATCTAATTTAAATAGCCACAAATTGGTTCATACTGAGGAGAAGTCTCACATTTGTGAAATATGCAATAAAGGATTTTCCAGGAAAAGTAATTTAAATGAACATATTTCTGTTCATACTGGAGAGAAGCCTCACATTTGTGACGTATGCAAGAAAGGATTTTCTAGCAAATCTAATTTAAGTAACCATACCTTGGTTCATACTGGAGAAAAGCCTCACATTTGCGAAGTATGCAATAAAGGATTTTCTAGCAAACATAGTTTAAATAAACACACTTTTGTTCATTCTGGAAAAAAGCTTAATTTTTGTAGTGTATGAAGTAAAGTAAGAGAAACTTCATATTTCTCTGGCTTGCAATGAAGATTTTTCTAATAAACCTAACTTAATAGCAATCTCTTTGTTCATATTGAGGAAAAGCTTCATATTTGTCAGATTTGCATTAAAGTATTTTCTGAAATATCACATTTAAATGAGCATTCCTTGATTCATACAAAGGAAAAGCTTCGTATTTCTGTAGCATGCAATGAAGCTTTTTCTAATAAACTTCACCAAGATAGCAACCTCTGATCATACTGAGGAGAAACCTCACATTTGTGAGATATGCAACATAGGATTTTCTATATTGGAGAGAAGGCATTCACCTGTGAGGCGTGAAGAAGATTTTCTTAAAGATTACAATTAAATGATCATTTTCTTACTTCATAGGAAGAAATAGAAGCTCGTCATTTGTACTGTATGCAATATAGGATTTTTTAATTAAATCTCATTTAAACAGAGACTTCATATTTCATACTGATGTGTGAGGCCTTTTTTTCTGAAATAAGCAACAAAATATTTGCTCAAGAAACAAAATGAAATGCACATCTTCTTCGTAATTCTAATGAAAAACTTTATATTTGTGAAATTTACAATAAGATTTTCTCAAAATTTTAATTTGACTATTCATTTTTGATCATATCTAAGAAAAATATACTACAGACACTGTAATAAAGAATTTATTGTACTATTGTTGAAACTGTAATACTTAATTTGTGACGTGTGTAATAAAGGATTTCTCTACAAAGCTTGCTTAAATAAGCATCTTTATAGTCGTGACTTTACACAATGTTTCATATGTGAGATATGCAAACAAGGAATTTGCTCAGAAGTCATATTTAAACAAATATTTTTTTAATGCCAGAAAACAGGAAATGAAAAATATTTGTCTGAAATCTTATTTCGGTGGAATATTTTGGTTTTTAGAAAAATAATCTTGAAAATCACTCGGGAACATCATATTGAGAAGTTCTTTATATGTAACATTTATGATTCGTCATACTTCTAGGGATTTGTTTATATAAAATCATCAGAGTGCTTATACGAAAGAGAAGTATGTCATTTATAATTTTTTGTTATAATGTGCCTTTAAACTATCAATTGAAAATTTTTAGTAAAAACATATTACACATGTCAACTTAATATAGTAAATTTAAGGGGGAAAAATACTTAAATCTGCATACTTCATACGTAAAAGTGCCCCCTGCTTGTTTTCATTTATTTGGAATTTCATAAGAATATGCATTTTGTAGAAACTTGTGAAAGAATATTGCAGAAGATCATTCATACTTTAAAGAAACAATATTCACAGGTAATTCCTACTCATAAATGTCATATTCATTGGAACAATTTGATTCTACTGAATATCCTTGACTTTTGGCATTAGCCCTGGCTTGAAGTTTCCATGATATTACAATGAGTTATGAAAATTTTCTCATGGATCTCTTGTGAAACTTTCCAAAGTCTTTCTAATGATCGATTTAACATCACAAATATTGAAAAAGCAATGGGGAAGGGGGTATCAGATGAGTTTACATATATTTCTTCCACTGGGATACAATTTATTTCCACTTGCGATTCTTTCTTTGCTAAATATGTGGTCGTTAACTGATAAGATTGACTAGAGGCTTTGTCCATATGAAGTATACTTCACTGATGTCTTTTTTATATAAAGCTGCGATTTTCTCTTCAAAAATTAATTTTCAAATATTTTAATGATAACAAAGTTATTTTACTTTATTATTATATGATACTTTCATCAGCTTTAATTTACCTTCGTAAAAAAATCCAGCAGCAATCATGAATATTTTTAAAAACATCTCTGTATATTCATGAATATATTGCATTGAGTTTTTTTTCATTAATTCATACATAATTGCTTTTTGTTTCGCTACAATGAAGCAAAGCAATGAATCATCCAGTGTTACATCAAATTTTCTTTTATCACACCAGTTATGTGTTTTTTAAGAGAAAGTTAGGAAGAGCCATGACGAAGAACGGAAAACTTTTGAAAGTCTACCAAGATGTATGCACATCACTGTGCTAAGAAAAAATCTTTTATGATAGAGATTTTGGGCCAAAGCTTGCAGCCAAGTGTCAAGTCTGTCCAATAGAGTCAAATTGTCATTAAGAATATGGCATTTATGTGTAAAAATTAACTGTGAAAATTGTTACTCAGTGAGAATGACCTTCCGTATTTTTTTTTAACTACTACTTTTAAATACTGCTTTGGCAGTAATGGCATTTCGAACATGAAATTTAGCTACTTTCTTGATAAAACTTCATGCCAAACAAGTTTTTAAAAAAAGGAAATCAAAGCTTTATGATCCAAGGGACAGGAAATATGAAGATTTTTTCCCAGATTACTTTGAAAAAGTTTGAAGTATTTCTGGCTAAAGGTGAAAATGAGGAATTTCACTTAGTAGCCACTGACCAGTTGGTTCATATATTTTAGAAGCCAGTTACTGGATAGTTAGAATAATTTCTTTAGTAGCCAGTAAGCACATTTATGTCACTGAATATTTAATTTAAAAAATACAAAATGTTTAAAAATCAAGAATGTTGTCGATCGGGTGTGTGAAAATTATGAATGTCATCGATTAGGTGCATAAAAATCACGAATTTTGTCGATCAGTGTGTAAAATTGCAAATTTTAGAGAAAAAAGAAAATTGCAAAATCCTGCATTTGGCCAGTTCTTTCCATATTTTTAATCGCCTGTTTTTCAAGTTTAATCGTCGACTGGCAACTGGCGAGTGCTTATTTTCACCTTTATTTCTGAGCAAAGAAAAAGTATAAACAGGGATTCTTAACAGTCAGTGTATTAGCAGTTTTGTAAAATTGTTCTTATAAGTTGGACAAATGCTTAATAATCTACATGTCATGCAGTGTTTTTCTTTCTTTTTTTTACTTAAAAATGTAATAAAATAAGAACAATTATTAAATTATTTGAATCCTACCACTGGATGAGTCACTTCATTACACTATGTGTTCTGTACTAGTGGTTCTTAAAATATTCTGCAAACACTAATGGGCTCGTAATATATTTTTAGGGAGTCTTTGGAAGCAGAATGTATTTTATATTATTTAGAATTTCACGGCAGCCATGTGAAAGAAATGATTAGGAGGCCTATGTTTAATTTTTAAATATACTATTTAATTACTTTATATATTACTGTAATTTTTTGTATCTTGTAGTTAATATACAGAGTGAATAAAAAAGGTCTTTACTTTAAACACCACTACTTCCCAACACTGATTTTTGCATTATTTAATCGCAGAAAATTGTTACAACTCCTGTGAGGTTATAAGGCGAATATTATTATTCGTAAACAGTGGTGCTTGAAAGTAAGGTTAATACATACTCTGGATATATTAATGAATTCAGTAACATCTAAATCGTGCAGTTCTGAGAGGATATATGAAATACAAAAAGGGGGTCTGTGGTCTGCTAGAGTTTAAAAATTCTGTTATATACCTTTAAAATTAGATCTATCTGGATTTAAATGATTTTATTTTGAATCATTCTGTTTATACTTGTATCAATATTTAGGAAATCATTTTATTTTGATCTGTTTATTGTAATAAAATGTTATTATTTTTATTTACAAGATAAATTGTTTTTCAATACTGAGGTAGTATTGTACAGTAATGAAAGATATTCAGTAACTCAATTACAACATTTTTGGAAATACCTTCATCTCAAGGATTCAAAATACTAAAACCCTCATGGCATTGACTGAGTGTCTTCTGCATTCTTTCTTAAAGAGATATCAAGATGTCTAGATATTAATTCCCACAAATGTAATTTTTTGTTATAAACTATTTTCCCTTTGCTTCACATAGATAAATATATCTAATAATAGGCCTTTAAAGATCTCACATGTATCTGAGGCCTTATTGAAAACCTAACATTCTTTTAGATTAAACTATGGATTCTTAAATTCTTTAAATTTTATAATAGCAGAAAAGTAAAAGTATTGATTTGACATCTTTCTGAATTTTTAAAAAGAAATTTACTTTTCTATTATTTTATTTTTCTCTGATATTAAGGATACCCATATATAATACTGTTGTTTTAAAATATATTAATTAACAGTGCATTTCTTTAGGACTGCTTAGACTAGAACAGAAAACTTAATTGAAAGATGCAGAGAGTCATAAAAACCTACAACAGCTAACCAAATTCAATACTACTCTAAAATTATACATCCTCCTCAAAATAAATAAATAAATAGCACTATTTATGGTTTCTCATAATGCTTCTGCTATAAATAATGCTCTTCCTAGAATTATTTCGCTGCTGTCTCAAAAACAAAAAATATCTGAGTTTTCACTTGAATACAGAAAATAAGTTTGTTATAGAAATATACACTGCTGGCCATCCAAAATTCAACACCATGAAGGAATGCAAAAAACAGAATAATATTTATTGGACAAATACATTATAATGAGAAGGACAAGTGATTACATTTTCAGAACACTTGGAGGTATAGATCCTGAGAAAACACCACCCAAAGCAGCCACCTCTGGCCGCAATAACAGCATTTACCTGCCTTGCCATGGAGTCGAACAGAGATTGGATGTCAGGTATAGGTACATCAGTCCATGTAGCTTCAACACTATGCCACAGTTCATCAACTGTAGTGATGGGAGAGTGGTGGCAGGCCAGTCGCTCAGAAGCCAATGACAGGGCATTTTCAATTGGTGAGAAATTAGGAGAACGTGCCGGCCAGGGAAACAGTCGAACATGTTCTGTATCAAGGAAGGTCAGGATAGTACGAGCAACATGCGGTCGTGCATTGTCCTGCTAAAAAGTAGAGTTGCGGAAGCATCGAAGATAAGGCAGAACCACGGGCCATAACATATCAGAAATGTAACGACGGCTATTGAAATTGTTGCAATGTGAACAAGAGGTTACCGAGATGTGTATCCAATGGCACTTCATACCGTCACTCCAGGTGATATGACAGTATGACGATTCAAATGCAAGCTGGCAATGTGCATTTTCCAAGATGCCGCCAAACATGGATGCTGGCATCATGATGCTGTATATGATGCAGGAATGGCATTGCATGTCGTCTTTGATGAATCCAGGCTCTGTATGCAGCATTATGATGCTAGCATCCTCTAATAATAGGTTATAACAGGTTTTTAATAATAGTTCGGTTAGTGACATATAACTGCATTCTAAACCATGGGAACCTCTTGTGAGATGAAGGGAAGAACGATTCCCTAGCAAACTCTGCCTATCCAAATTTTTATTTCTACATTACTTATAAACCTTGAATAAAGTTCGATAAAGTTTATGACACACAGCAACAGGTAGCAGAGCCATTTGTTTTTCGAATATTCAGTTGGACCAACTTTGCAACACTTTCTTCTCTTCTGTGCAAAAGAAGATTTTATCTAAAAATTTCTGCTCTTAGATCTGAACAAAAACCTGAGAAAATATGTTTTTTTTTCACTTTCCACTCTCTGTTCAGGTGTCCAAAATTTAGATTATCACAAAAAACAATCTAATAACAATTAATATTGTTTTTTTTTGTTGTTGCTTGTAAAGGCTTGTTTTGTAATTCTGTGGTAAATACAACACTTTTAAAAGCTCCTAAATTTTTGTTAATGATTCCGTGTGATATCTATTTTAAGTGCAAATATGTATTTAATCCATCTAAAGATAACTCTTGCTTCAAAAAGCAAATGCTCTAGTTTTTATAATTAAAAACGATGTTATGTAAAAAGATATCACAGAAACCCTTTATTATAATTAAGTTTTGGAACTAAACAGATTTTTCTGTAGTTGACATTCCCAGGGCTCCTACAAAAGATAAAATCAGCAAAGTCCAGAAAATTCTAAGGAGTCCCAAAATAATAAAGAATTCAGAGTATTTTATCATACCGCTTGTGTAACACACTTATTTAAATTTTTAGTGCCTCATTTAGAAAGAAAAAAAGAATTTATTCTATTAAAGTCTAATAGTTAGTGTTAAAATTACACAATATTTACATTGTATTGCTTAAAGTTTTGATGAATTTGAATATTAAATTAATAACCAATAAATTTATACAGTAACCAATGATCAGATATACAGAGGCCACCCAAATACTCATCATGTACACCTAGATTTTTAAAGTAAATTTAGAAGAGAAAAACAATGTGGCATATATGAAAAAAATATTGTAACTTTACTTCATTTATCTATATTAAAGTAAAGGGAATATATCTATACATTTTAGAATGGCAATAATCAGTTGAACTACACCTTTAAAAACATAAGATTTTTGTTTTACTTTTTTTATATATCTTTCATGCCATACCTGCTCAAGAAAGATGATTATACAGGCACTTGTTAATTCTGTAATATACAAGTCTCCAATTTCTACTGTTGTATACTTCAATTAAATCACATTGAAGCTGATGAATTTTGCTTGATGAGAATTTAAGGAATATTTTTTTTATTTAAGGAGTTTTGAGTGCTCCTTAGAAACTGTTTTTATTTCTAAGGAATTACCAAGGAGTCTGTATGAACTCAGCATTCTTAATCCAACATGACACTGCCGAATCATTCATTTCATTTCATTTTGGGTAGCACAATCCCTTTTACAAAATCCTAAACAATGTATAGTCTCCTGACAATCACTTGGCAGATGTCCTTGAAAGAGTTTGCAATGATGCAGGGAAAAAACATTGTTAACAGATACAAATGGTGCAAGAATTGCATTATTTAATTAAGAGTTTTTCTGGACACTCAAAAAATTTACAGGTCTTTTTGAATTTTTCTCTTCCTAAATTCTTAGTCTCATAATTAGAAATTATCTCGATTTCGGATATAGAATTGAATTGCGATAAATTGACACTGAGTTAACTCGACAACTCTGATCATTCGACATTTATTGTTCACAATTTTTGGTACAATGTTAAATTTAATGAAGAAGAAACTTACTAACTCCACACATTTTGGCAGAAACTTGATTAAATTGAACAAGTCTATCATGACTAATGTTTAAAAATTGGTTCTTAACAAATCAGTGTTTTTAAAAGCTATTATTTATTATTTTAAAATTAAATAAAACTATCTGGATTGTAATTTTCAAAATATTTCCTCCATTCTCTCATTATTAAACTTTTTAAAATAGAATTTAATAAAAAAAATTATTCAGACAGAAAACAAGTTTAGATTATTGTTAGAATTACAAGATTAGTTAGAATTACAAAATTATACTTTCGTATAGAAGATTATAGTTACTATTTAAAATTTAAAAAATGTCACAAAAATGAAATTTCATTAAACATTCCCATATTAATATTCTCTATTACTAATTTGAGAATTTTAATTAATCAATGTTGCAAAACAAATGCGTAGATTTTTTGTAATATACATCAAAATTAACTTTTAGAGTTTTAATTTTGTTAAAAATTAAAACTCTAAGAGTCGATTTTGATTACCTTGCCTTTAATTTTGCAATTTTGATTACCTTGAGCCAATTTTGATCAAATATATAGTTTTAATTTTTAACAAAAATTAAAATGCATGTAGAATTTTAAAGATTTATAGACTACAGAAAAAAAATTGTGAAAAATAATACCTATAAATACAATAAATCCATATTACTATGTACAATAATAATAAAAGCATACTAGCATAGCTGCCAAATTTTACACTATTTGGTTATCACTAATTTTCAACAGAAGAAAAGTGACTAATTCGATCAAAGAAAATATTCGATTAAATAACACACATTTTTCTATTCAAATATATGGAAGTAATAAAGAAGCACAAAAGTTTGTAGTTATGATGTTATGTTATTCATATTACACAGTTTCTTTAAAGTATATGTCAACAACTTAATTCCCTCACACTTTAATTTTCATTGACCAAAATTCTTTTTTATTTGGAGTAATTATGTATGTGGGTGGAGGGGAGGGAGGGTTTGGTTTCTTATACATGCAAAAGATACCATTGCATACCATACACAAAAGTTTACCAGTGAAATCATAGTGAAGCTAAGAGTATATGAGAAAAACTGACATATTTGTATATACAGACTTCATGGGTGCAAGAAGTCCATCCAAGTTAAGAATGAAAACTTTTCCATGTATTAGGTATAAAATAATGCAGATGTTCTAGATGATTTCCATTGTCTTGCACTATGGTTAAACATGGATCTTTTACAATAAAAAAGAGTGATTAAAAGTTTAGGCTTGTAAAATTACTATTACTTAAATATATAAAGTATAATTTACTATCAATCAAAAATCTCTCCAAGACTGAAATCAGTCCTGAGACTGAAGGTCTTAGACACATGTCACTTTTAATACAAGCTTTTGACTATTATTTAAATTGAATGATTTAATAGTAATAATGCAAATTCAAACTGGTGCTTAATTTATAGGGGTTTTCTTCAATTAGCTAATCTATTTCTTCATCAACAGCTATTTTTTTAGTAATTTAGTTTGGAAAAGAAATCAGAAATACAATAGTTTCTAATTCAATAATTGCTCTTTTCAACAAGTTTAACAAATATTAAAAATTAATTATTCATTTATTTAGAAACTACAAACAAATTTAAAATATTTCTACAATAACTGATTCTAATCATTAAGCACAATTTTATTGTTTTAATATGAAATAAAAAATTCAATTTATAATTTAATAAGAAATGCAAATAATTAACTTTGGAATATTTTCATAATGACAAATATTATAAAACAAATGTACTCAACTGAATTAATAAAGTGAATAAAATCTTCACTTGAGAAATTTGCTTAAAAAACAAAAAGCCTTCTAACTGCATGATTGTTTGTATAAAATGGCTAGTTTCAGAGGATGGTGACGCATATGTGCTTCTCCAAAAACTATTCAAGGTCATTCTACTCAAATACTCCTCAAAACTATACACATAACCCAATGATATAAATTGGGAGGTTAAAAAACCAAAACAAAAAAAAAACATTCTTTTTATGAAATAAAACTACTTTTATTATACAATTTTTTTTGTATAATCAGTTTAAAATTGCAAACATAAGAATGTATAAATTACAATTTACACAATGCAGAAATGATAGGAATGTGTTACAATTACTTCAAAACTTTAATGAATTTTTATTAATTTGATCCAGTGTATACATGGCATTTCAAATCCTTGTCGTACCAGTCAGGCATTTCTCTTGTTCCGGGAAATGCTATATTTAGAGAAACACTGGCAATTTCATCCGAAGTGAAGAATTCTGGGTTATCCTTACACAACATTGCAAACTCTTCAAATGTCAGAGCCAGAAAGTTCATATCTTGCAGCAACTTCTCAAGATATTCTCTGGCATTTTCATAAGACGAATCTTCAGCCTTCACTTTTGCCCAATCAAATAGCCATCTAATCAATTCATATTCAGAGTTGAGAGCCATTTTCGGCAAATCTAGGATTGTGTACACCATGTATGGAGTTACACTGCACAGCTCATAGGTTGCCATGACTCCTCTGGTTTTTTCTTCTAAGATATTGTTGCACCTGTCTATAAGGCCCTTGTCTTTCATTTCCTCTGAAATCTTCAGAATGCTAAAAACCTTTCCTGGATCAATCTTAGTATGCCTGCAGAAAGCGTGACGTAAATTCTGGAGACTTATCACCTTAAACTTAGAAGCTGTTTTGAATAAGACACAAACATCCTCTGTTGTTTTCAAGCTCGGCTTTTGACCATAACAGTACCTGAAAAACAAACAGTTATACAAAGATTAATCAAAAAAAGGAGAAAATTGTTAACTTTTATGAGTTATTACAGAAAAAATGTCATATTGGGAACAGGGGACTAGTTTTAGCCAGTATAGGTAAGCTCTTTGTATCAGGAATATGCAGCGATTCCTTTTAATTCATTTTGTGTGATGTGCTTTTCAGAATGAAATAAAGTTGTATTGAAGTCTCTCTTCAAAAAAGATACCACAAAAAGAACTTGAGAAAGAATAACTTTGCCATGTTACAAAAATTCTTTGTGATCTTCAGTATGTTGGTTTTTTATTTAATAATAGCTGTACAGTATCATAAAACTTATGTTGTTGGAAAGAAAGAGCAATGTTACTTGAAACAAATTATAAAATTTTACTGTATCCTGCACAAAAGAAAAATAATCATAATCTGATATTGGCTATATTATAAGAGAGTGTCAGATGTAAGTTCAATCATAAAAATAAATTAAAAATCTATTTCAATAATTGCATTTGAAGTACATTTTATTTCCTATTCGATAGTGTAAACAGTAAAATTGCGCAAAGTTGAGAAATAAGTAAAATTTTGATTAAAAGCATAACTAATTGTTCAAATCGTTGCCAACATTGATATTATATCTGGGTTACCATCAACATGTTTTTGTTTTATAATACAAGATTTATATGAAAACTAAAATACAAAAAGAAAATATAATGCATGAGGAATTGGATATTTCTAAATACTTAAATAAAGCAAAATTGTATACATTTTCTAATTTCAATAGTTTTATTTAAATTTTTTAACACTAACATCATGGTAATTAGCCCTTTGATCTAAGACTGACTCTTACTTTTTTTTGTGTGTACTAAGAACTGTCATTCCTAGATAAATAAGGTGATCTATTGAGTACAAGAATGTTATAAATATTGTTGACCCCTATTGATACTTATATTGAAAATTTCAATCAAGTTTTTCAATGTATTTTGACCAATATATAGCATAAAATCATAATTGCTTCATAAATTTGTGCATTTCTAAGGTAATTTTTTTATTTTAACATGCAATGTATGAAATAAATAAAAAAAATCTTGAAACACAATTCAGTTTTTTTGGGGGGCGGGGGGGTTGATCATTATTGAAGGCGTTGCGATTTCTAGTTTGCTCTATGCATTTAACTGTTAATTGTGATTCCCAATATTCAAAATTAAATCATTTTTATCATGCTGCATCAGATTTATAGTCGCATGGTGTCATTTTTTCACGTGATTTCCAGTTGCAAATTTCCAGTTCTGATTGTAAACGTACCATTTTATGCATTTATATAAGTCTAAATGGTTATTTTATATCACTGTAAATAGATCCTAATATGTTCATAAATACACAGTTTTTATAGAAAATAACATTATTTTTTGTAAATTTTATTTAGGAATTATTAAAATTAGAAAAAGATTTTTTAAATTATTTGGCAATCTAGACTAATCAACAAGTTCCAAATTAGTGCAATTTTCACAAATCATATGATATTCTCCATTTCTTGTCCTCCAGTGTGCCAGCTAGACACCAGAAAAATATAACAGATGAAACGTTACACCATGTACAGCCAATGAAAAGTACAGAGTAAAATCAGAAGCCAGTAACTTATATGATGCTTGTAAAAAAAAATTGTGTGTGTCACACTCAATTGATTCCCATTATGCCAGATAATTAGAGATTTGCAGATTTCAAAAAATTAAAATTATAGTAGTAACAATGATAATAGTAATCTTAATAGTAAACAACTAGAGTGAATCATTAGTTACAGCATGATTAAAAGTGGAATAATGTTTATAGATTAGTACATAATATTAATGAAATAGCTAGAATAATTTGGTAATGTCTTACTGAAAGACAATAAATTTTAAAAAAGCAGCGGACATGGCATCAGCTATTATTCAATGTTCTTCAATTTTATTTTCAATGAAAAATTCATTAGTTAGTTCAATAAATGAGAACCTGTTTGTTCCTTGACATAATCTATTGACATGTTTAGTTTTATGTCATTTTCATTTAAATTTTATGTGTTTTAACTTGAATCAATATTATACAAATGATCTAGTTTTACACTTTATCATACAGCAGCACTTCCAAAACTTTTTCTTCCACATGCTGGCTTTTCATTTCAGAATACACCTTTTTCCTATAAACCTGCCCACCCCCCCTCTGACCCACATAACACAAACATGCTTTTTAAAGATATATATAGTAATCTCTTTAGCATAGCTAAATAATGAATTGATATTTGTAACCTTTTATTTTTTTATCTTGCATTTTAAAGTTAACATTACTTTTATAATATTAGCGTAAGATCAAAAGAAATCAATATAGCATTAAAAAATTTATAAACTAACTTATGAAAGAAACTTTTTTTTCATGATATAAAATTAGTCAGATATGGCTTTTAATACTTTAAACAGGATCCTCGAGCTTGTTTCATGGAGCTGAAATTTTTAAAATCAAGTTCAAACTAAGAACAGGTATAATTTAGTCAGGAGCTGCACCAAGCTTATTGTGATATTTTTCTTAATATGTACATAAGATCAAAATGCTCTCCGACAAACTGTGTATTTTGTGAAAGGCAACAAGTATTTTATAGTTTTATCACTGATTTCTGAATACACTTCTTTTACTGCTATGCACACATCAATATATATATATATATATATTTTTTTTTTTTTTTTTAAATTATATTGTAAAGAAGAATCAGTCAAAAGTTCAATCAATTTTTCCTTTTCAGAAACTGACAAATTATCGGCTTGTTGAAAAATTAAATTGTTAAATGTGTTTGAAATTTAATTATTTTCATTAATCAGCTTCAGAAAATATTGTCTGAACGACATTTTAAGTCCTTTTAAGACAGCCACTATACTAGATTTTACTTCTGATATTTTTAGCTTGTTTTCAGATGTACTGTAAAGAAAACTGTCAAGAAACTGTAAAGTGTCACAAAAACTTCAGTCAGGGATTTTTTGTAACAAGATTCCCGAAAATGTAATTTCTTAATCATAGATTTGATTTTGTCAGACACCAGAAAAATGGTTATGCAATTGTTTTGTTGAAGAGGTTGGATTGGCATTCGAAATGATTGCACCCAGGATTTCAAGAACAGTAATGTGAGAGACAGTGTCGAGCAAAAGGCCAAGCCAGTCACTCTAAGCTAGTAACTTGATTTATACTGTTCAGGTGGGATGCTACATTCTGTAATCCTGAATTAAGTTTCTTTATTTCTAACGAAATATCAGATAAGTATGCACGCAGTTGAAGTTATTCTCTGGAAATTATCTAACATCCAGTATTTATTTTTTCTTTTGATTCTATCATTAGTATTAATGAAAATTTAATTGACCAATAATCACCCCATGTTGCAAGTGACCAAGAATCACCCCGGTCTCCCCTACATTTATTTTTAACATAACTTTCTGAGGGCGGTTTTGTTAGGAAAATTAAGGCTACAAGGCTAGAAATAAAGTCTCTTATTTCTACCTTCCGCCATAAAACCCTATACAACCAACCAACCAGCCCTTATTTCTAAATAAAATGTCTCATCATTCTACACATACTTTAATGAAATATTTTGGAAGTCATTAAATTATATTTCTGTTTGTTTTATTTTTAATTTATTAAATAAAACAATATTTTTTACTCAAAAACTTTCATAAATATATTTTTACTTTAATAATTAAATCCTATTTTATGTTTAAAATTGCTAAATTAAATAGCATTTTTATTCAAACTTTCATAAAGATACACATTTATATTAATAGTTAAACGTACTTATCCTGGTGAATCCGGTTGTATTTTCCTTAGCTTAAATGGAAATGTCTGTTTACCATACATGCCTTTCGGCAGTCTTTTCCCATTAGGTCATATGATATGTTCAAATTGATTTTCGATTTCTATCACCATAGTTAGTTTAGATGCCAAGAGATGGCGTTGTTGCATGACATAGTCACAGAGTGTGTCAGGAGCTAACGTCGGAGCAATAGATTTGCATAAAGCAAAGTTTCATTTGTTCTAGAAGCTAATGGAAGATTCTTGTGAGCATGAGTAATGAATAGGTCTGGGAGAACGACACAGTATATATAGTTACGTGTACCGGTGGTCAGATATAAATCTCTCTCTCGCTCTTGTCTCAATATCTCTGTAAATTTCTGGAATGAAGTCTTCAGCGGTTTCTTGTTTGAGGGGTGATGTAATTGTCAGTAAATATATTTCAGTGTTAAGATAAATTCGGAAAAAGGTTTTTGAAAGCTTTTGAGAGTTTTTAACTAGTTTTACACTTGAGCAGAGCTCAAGCAGCTAAGTATTTCGTTTATCAAATGTAATCGAGAATGAACTTAGACTTTCTTCAAGAATGGTGTAGTTCAAGGATTTTACCTTATTGCTTCTGGAGTGAAAATGTAGAAGTTGTTTTTCATCTGACAGCAGCGATGTTTAGAGCTTTGAGTTGTGTTTTGTCTTACGATTTTATAGAAGGAGCTTGGAAACAGTTTCGAATATTTTTGTCATGCCACTGAGTCAGTAAAGTTATTCATAAATTGAATAGGAAAATCTTTTGGTCAGTGTGCAAATCATTTTTCCATTTTACAAGTTCCGGAAATGTCAAATAAAATAAAATCTCGATTAACGAGAGTCTGCTAAATGTTTTCATTATCACGTCATGGTGTCAAATTGTGAGTTAAGTTATTTTTACTTATGTTTATTTCTGAATGTAATGTTGAATTTGAATATGGTATATTTTAAGTTTATTTGATTTATATGTTGGTCAGAAACACTAAAATAAATATTTTTGTTGTTTAAAATATGTTATCTTTATTTTAAAGTCACTACACATTTATTTTTCAGCTTAGTTGAATTTCAACTTATTTATTTTTCTTTGGGGTTATAAAATCAGCTAAAACGTTTCCACTAAATGCATGACAACTTTGCTTATTTCTTTAAACCCCATAACTATTATATTTATAATAGTTAATAGGTCTAATGTTTACTTTTATTTTTTACTTTGATGCGCATGTTACTAAAAAGAATTTGTGTCATTAAACCTTAAAACAAACCAGACCTCAAAACCAATCCTGACCGGTCAACCTGAATATTTTTCAAGTGGCAAAACCTATATACTATAGGGTAAAGTGCCCAATTATGGTATAGTCCCCTAATATGGCACTATCTTATTCTAGTGAGAAAGTTCTCAAACAATAGATTTTCAAGTTTACTCTACAGGGTGCAGTGCATTCGCATTCATTATATCGATTTTAGTATTGATACTCCACCAGTTGTGTTTCCAAGTGTTGAATTTTTTAAAGATTACATTTTCAAGAGTAACTTTTTCGAAGAAGGTAAGTGATTTAAAAATGTTTGAACACATCTGTAATTTCAGTATACTTAAATTAATGCTTGCTAATTATTTGTGTTATTATTTATATTTTTTGTGTATTACCTATTTACTTTATCTTTACATATTGTTATGGATTTTGTAAGTAGTTAGTGTTTGTGCTCAAAAATAATGTAAATAGTTCAATTAAGCTCTATTTGTAAGCTAATATTAGTTTCGTTGCATTAAAATATCTCAATCTGTTGATTTTCTGCAAGCAATTAAACCCTATTGGATTACAATGGAAGTGTGTGAGAATTTGTGAAATATTAGAGATATCGCCAAGTTGGCATAACTTTTGGCGACTAATTTTGATCGCCAAGTTGGCGATATTTGGCGACAGAAGTCCTCCCTATGGTAACCCTCCT
Organism: Maratus michaelseni; assembly: GCA_963931845.1. Lineage (NCBI taxonomy): Eukaryota > Metazoa > Arthropoda > Arachnida > Araneae > Salticidae > Maratus > Maratus michaelseni. The sequence continues at coordinate 281,592,102 of OZ007598.1, read as the reverse complement.
TATAGGTATGGAGATGCATTAAATGCTGTTTCATGTTTTTCAAGGAGATTCCAGAAAATTCTATCATTAGAAAATCGTGGAATGTTCTCGAACATCCTCTCGCTCACTATATATGGAAGCAGAGCAGAGTTAGCAGTCAGTGAGTTGGTTAGACGCTGAAAAGCTATTCATTTTTAATCATCTGATGATAGTGTCGATGAGGATAACCTTCTGCTGATCGACACAGACCCAAAATCGTTCAGGGAAACAGAAGAAGACGTGGGATGTCCCCTTTCTGCATCAACATTCTCTGATGATTGAATGGGAGAAAAGTGGGCTAGATGCACCCAGTGTATTAAGTGGTCTCACAAGGATTGTAGGGAGAGGAAAACTGACTTATTTCTGTGCACCCTATCTTTTGAACTTTCTTTTATCTAACATATTTTCGTTTTTTTTTGTTTTACTTTTATGTCAATTATTTGTTTTCTTCTGTTTACTTATATTACTTATATTTCTTCGAAACTACTCATTTGAATATTTTTGATTACCTATCATAGGCTAGTTAGCTTACATTAGGAAATTTTTTATGCGATTCTTTGCACCAGCTTTATTTTATATTTGAGAAAAATACCTTTTTGTGATTAAATATTCTAGTCTAATAAATTTATTTTACGTGAAAGATGAGTCGTTTTATTTTAATACCTTGAAATCTTCATTTTCTTTGACATTTTTGGTGTGGTTGCCGAATATGGCACTGGGTCCCATATTAGGGACCCAGTGTATACCATATTAAGAATCCCTTTCGCTGAAACCTGCAAATGACACACCACATAATTTTTTTCTCTCAAGCTGTGTTAAATTTTGAACAAACTTGACCGCAGAATCTTATAGGGAGGAAATGGTTCTACAACTGGTAATTTTTTCGTCAAAATAGAGCATTTGAAAATAATCAAAAAATTACATCAACAAAAAGTGATTCATATTTGGCACTTTATCCTATGATTATATATTATAATGAGCATATGTTCTTTTCTATACAAAAAAGGATAAAATTAACATTGACGATATAGTTGTCAGCTACTTTTTTTTTAGTGTCATTAAAATATAAATTAATTTTCTTTCAATTTGGCTCCAGGTTTCACTATTTCAGGTGCACATTGAAGCGTGCCAGGTTTTAGGATGATGAAAATTTTGTTTGTTGTTTTTGTGTCGGTACAACCTGACCTGTATGGCACTCTGCTCAGTAGTAGTAATAAATAATAATCTAATCAAACTTCCCCTTTCTCCCCAAAAAAATTCCTTTGCCCCACTTTCATCTCAAAAAATTTTAAAATCTTGAAAACGCTTTACATTTTATTAAATATTTCCTTCTGTATTTATTATTATTTTTTTAAATAATAAATAATCCTCTAAATTCCCCCCCCCCCCCCAGACAGAGATACATCATCGGTTAGGGAAAGTTAGTGACATAGAGGCATTCATGGGAGGCAAGGGAGTGACAATTTGGGAGATAGGAGAAAGGAGGGGGAAAAACTTACAAACTTTAACATGACGTAATTAACAGATGATCCCAAAACAGAAATATATTTTTGTTATATCACATGCTGAAAATGAGCCTTCTCATGTGAAATGTGATACAATACAAACAAACTGACTGATGTTTTATTCCTGTTTTAAGAGATTTTTTAAATGATACGAATATTTAAGGAGTAAACTTCCTTGAAAAGTATCATTATACTAAAAAAGCAAATGGAAGTTTTTCTTAAAACTAAATGCAGATTTTCGTTTGAAACATTAATTTTCTTATTTATATTTATGTCTATTTCTTCATATATATTTACAACTAACAAGAAAAAAAAAGTAAATGAAAAAAAATTCTAGTTTTTTTTTCTTATGTTATTGAAGAAATTTTTTCATCCATTATTAGAATATTTTAAGAGAAAACTGTCTTTACAGCTGCTATGTGGTTCACCTATTCAAATAAATGTATAAAATTACTGTTTCATGATTCTGAATTGCAAGTAACATATGATTGTGGAATAGATGCAATTTATCTTTAAATTTAAGCAATGTTCAAATATTTCTTTGTTATAAGTTTGTTTAATGTCTCTAATAAGGCTTAGGCTGTTGCAGAGTGTAATTATAGTTCAATAACATGCAATATAAAATTTCTTGTTTGCAGTTAAAAAAATCTCATAGTATTGCTGAAGTGCAAACCTAATTTCGTTTGGGTAAACCAATATTATTGTGATTTGTGTCAGACGATAAATTAAAAAGAATCTTTTCTTTCAAAATAATGTGCTATTTATAATTAAAGTTTAAAAAAAGTGTCAAATTTTAATGCTAGTATAAATTGTGCAAAATGATTTTTCTGAAAGGAATATTAGTTATTTTATGGCAAATTAATATCATCTCCATCTCTTTCTTTAACAAAGCATGCAAATATTTTGTCAACTACTTTTGTCCAAATACTACTTTTTGTTTCATTGGAAGGATACTCAATTAATTATGTTTGATTGCACTTGGCAGTAAAACATTTTTTTTTCATGGCTGTGGTGAATAAATATAGGTTTTAATTTAGGTTAGAAAATTATTTAAATTCTGTTTTCTTCATTAATTTTAATTTCTTGTCAAAAGCTCTTTGGCCGTGATATATTTTTTCAATGAATTGTAAAATATGATTGATTAAAAATTTTATTTATTGCAGATTCTTATATCTGTAAAAGTAGTTATACAGAAAAGGTTCCTTGGATATCCTTTACATCACACAAAGCTGACAAGAGTATTTAAAGTGTGAAATATGGACCAAAATATTTCTTTACAAGAGCTTTTTGGAGAAGCACCTTCTGACTCACAACAAGCTAAATCATTTGTTTGTAAGATATGCAACAAAAAACTCTCCCACAAGAGCTATGTAAAAAAACATTTGTTAGTTCATACTGGTGAGAAACCATTTGCATGTCAGATATGCAACAAGACATTTGCTCGAAAGAGTGATTTCAACAAACATATGTTAGTTCATAGTGGTGAGAAACCTTTTGCCTGTGAGATATGCAACCAGAAATTTACACGAAACAGTAATTTAAACAAACATTTGTTGGTTCATACTGGTAAAAAACCTTTTGAATGTGAGATATGCAACAAGAAATTCTCTGAAAAGAGGGCATTAAGCAGACATTTGTTAGTTCATACTGGTGAGAAACCTTTTGCATGTGAGACATGCAACAAGAAATTCTCTGAAAAGAAATATTTAAGTGAACATTTGTTAGTTCATACTGGTGTGAAACCTTTTGTATGTGAGACATGCAACAATAAATTTACTCGAGAGAGAGATTTAAATAAACATTTGTTAGTTCATACTGGTGAAAAACCTTTTGCATGTCAGATATGCAACAAGACATTTGCTCGAAAGAGTGATTTCAACAAACATATGTTAGTTCATACTGGTGAGAAACCTTTTGCCTGTGAGATATGTAACAAGAAATTCGCTCAAAAGAGTCAGCTAAGCGCACATTTGTTAGTTCATACTGGTGAGAAACCTTTTGAGTGTGAGACATGCAACAAGAAATTCCCTCGACAGGGTAATTTAAACCGACATTTGTTAGTTCATACTGGTGTAAAACCATTTGAGTGTCAGACATGCAACAAGAAATTTGTTCGAAGAAGTATTTTAACCAAACATTTGTTAGTCCATACTGGTGAGAAACCTTTTACTTGTGTGACATGCAACAAGAAATTTTCTCGAAATAGTCATTTAAGGGAACATTTGTTAGTTCATACTGATGAGAAACCTTTTGCATGTGAGACATGAACAAAAAATTCTCTCGAAAGAGCGATTTAAACAAACATTTGTTAGTGCATACTTGTGAGAAACCTTTTGCTTGTGCAACCAAAGATTCGCTCAAAAGAGTAATTTCAGTGAACATTTCTTATTTCATACTGGTGAGAAACCTTTTGCATGTGAGACAGACAACAAAAAATTCTCTCAAAACAGTGAGTTAAACTAAAATTTGATAGTTTATACTTGTGAAAAACCATTTTTATTTGAGCTATGCAGCAAGACATTTTCATGAAAGTCATTTAAGTGAACATTTGTTAGTTTACACTGGTGAGAAACTTTTTGTGTGATATATGCAACAATAACTTTTGACATGAATCATTTGAAATGTCAACGCTTAATTCGTACTAGTGAGAAACCCTGTGTGTGAGATATGAAACAAGACATTCTCACAGAAGAGTGAATTAAAAGGCATCTGTTAAATCATACTGTTAATAAACCGTTTGTTTGTGTGATATGCAGAAAGAATTTCTCTCAAATGAGTATGAGATCATACTGAAATGTTTTGTTTTTGAGACATACAATGAGACATTTTCAGAAAAGAGTAATAAACAAAGTACTCATTCATGCTCTCATACTATTATATTCGTTATCAACTAACTTTAGTGTTTCTTTTTTAGGGTTTCGTTCATCTGACGAAATCCTGTTACTCTCGCTCTGTTGTCTGTCCGTCACAGCGCCATTCTCAGAAACTATGTAACTTACAGAATGGAAACTTTATCTATAAAGCTGAATACCAGCTATAAAGAGCTCAAAATAACAATATTTGAAAAAATCGTATTATTTAAATAAATACGGGTAAAAAAACCAAAATTTTAACAGCCTTTTCCTATTAAATTTAAACATTTTTTGTTATAGCAGATGCCAAAAATTTAAAAATCCACGATGAAATTCTTCTTACAATAATTAATTTTCCATCAGACTATTTCCACGTGTAAAATGAAAATGAAATAAAAAGTTTCACCAATTGAAAAAAATATTAATAGGAAATAAAAATGATTGATGTCATAGTGGTAATAAAACGAAATTTTCAAAGATTTCTCAATAATGCAAGGAGTATGAGTATGTGTATGTACACAAAGCAGATTAGTATCACGTCATTAGAGTATTAAAAAAAATCTGACGTCCTATTGGAAGTTTAACGGATTTTTCAAATGTTTGAGAATAATACAAAGCACGTATCAATAGGAGTAATAGAGAATAGTAAATATATGAGTTTGAGAAACATATTGAATCATGATAAAAATCCGATTATGGAAATATTCGCATATTTTAACATTTTGAAGGTGTACAACATGTTTAATTTTGAAATTATTCTTTTTAAATATCGCATTTAGTCTGCATGACAGATATTATTATGACAGAATATAATAGCGGGCTTAGCCGCTATCAGGCTGGTTTAGATATTCGAAAAAAAGAAAAAATAGACTGATAATTTTTTACTTTATAAAAAACATGACTTTTTTTGGTGTTGTTGTTACTAAATGAATTGTATTTGGATTTAGTAAAGAAAGGATAAAGTGTTTTGAAAGGAATATTAAACGAAACCCTTTGAGCGATCTTCGATCACACCTACCCACTTGTTTTATATTAGGGCCTTTATATAAATTAATCTTTAGAAAGTATGATTTCTTGTAAAACTTTATAAATAACAAAATGAAACAGTGTTATCGTTGTAATGATGAGTCGTACATTTCGTTTTGTGTTATTTGATGTTTTATTTATGTATATATATCAAATACTTTCAATGTATATTTCGCAGGCTAATTGAGAAATCAGGCTCTTTGCAAAGCGTGAGGCGAGTTGAAAAATCAACTCCCTTTTTCTAATCAGCCTCATATTTCTCAGGCTTATTGCAAATATCCTACAGAGTATTATGGTAATTGGTATATACATTTGAAGATCTTTATAACACAAACTTAAAATCGCGAGGTTGTGCAGCATATAGAATTTTGTAATATATAGATCACATTTCACACATCATTAAACATACCTTGCAAACATGACCAAATATTTCTGTAACAGATTAAAATATAGTATAGTATATACAACTTTATAAACAACAAAATGAAACATATAAAAATTCTATTTATATTGCAGTCCTTTTGGGGCCAAGAGCTGTGCATATTACAATTTTTTACATACTATAAATCATTTCACATATTGTTAAATTTACTTTATAAACATGTTAAAATTATGGCTGGATCTATGTTAGTCTTGGAGAAATTCTTAATGCTAAAACAGTTGATAGAACTAAATTTTGTCTCGGGAAATTAAATTCAAAATTGATAGATCCTTATTTTACTAAAGATTTTTAATAGTACTTATATCTACTCTATATGAAACTTTTTCTATTCTGTGATGTGCATTATACTCTTTTGGAAGTCGATTCAACCATTTACTGGAAGTATAAATTTATCTATAGCACCTGTATTTTGAATAATATTTTAAATATAAATCAGCAACTATCTACATTTTATTAAACTTATAAATATCATTTTACTATAACTACATGCATTTTTATATTTATGACAGGTTCATGGTAAATTAAATCTCAAAATAATAGTTATTTTAGAAACTGAAATTTAATAATTGGCATTTATTTTAAAAGATTAGCTTTAATCATACAACAAGGCAAGTAGATATCTTTTAACTAACACAATGGCACTTATTATCCCAGAAATATTTCAATCTTGTCTTGTATATGCCACATGTAGCATGTGGTGTGATTCAAATAATTTAACAACTGGTTCTCTGCTCTTGTGACTTTCCTAAGTATAAAAAAGAAGGGAAAATAGTGTGTAACACATGAATTGTGAAATATCTTCCAACATTAGAAGAATTCTGTTGAAAAATATCTAACTCTCTGATGATCAAATATTTCGATTTATACTTTTGCTTTGGCTAGAAATATTTGCAACTGCTTCAATGTAAATTTGGAACATTCTAGATAATCCTTGTCCTGTGATTTGTAGAAGTTTGATTGCTGAAATTTTAAATTTCTGTCAATAATGTCCTTAATTTGTGCATTCATCCTGCATTAATCACAATTACTATGTTAAAGAGAGGAGCATTAAGCTTGAAGCTACTGCGGCCATCTGATGATCTCAGATCCCTGGGCTCAACCCTTCCTGCTCTTTGATGCGTTAAACTTATTGTATCTGGCTTTTAAATTTTGCCAGTGGCATCTTTATTTTGTGTTTGGACACTGGTCAAGTGTGTCAGAGTAGAAGGCGTAGGAATATTATGAGGTTGCATGTGCCTGCTCCACAAATTTGGTGGCCTCCTAACCTGATACACAGTGGCATCAAATACTGTAAGACAGTATTTGAAAATTGTAAGTATAAAAATACAGTAGACTGTTCAAACTTTATGGAAACGATTTTTACAGTTAATTTTTGCAAATAAATGCCATATTTGTTATGACAATTTGGCTCACAGTCTTAGCTATAAGTTCTGGCTCAAAATTTCCATCATAATACAGTTTTTCTTATCAGTCATGTTAATTTTCTTCAAAGCTTCTCGGGAAACTTTACAAACCCTGTTCAGTCTTTGTTTATGGCGTCTACCTAATGCTCACTTTAACAAACATGTAGCTGGTGATAAATGGAAATTTGTTACAACACTGGATGACTGTTACAACACTGAAGCAGTTTTTTTTAACAATCAATGTAAAAAGCAATGAAATGCATTTGTTGAATGTAAAGAAAAATTTTCTAAATGATTGCTGGTTACTGCTAGATTTGTTTATGAAGGTAAATTAAAAGCTCAAAAAAGTATCAAGTAAAGCTATTATTATTAAATTCATTTTATTATCAGTGAAATATTTTAGAACCCTTTTTGAAAAAGAAATTTCAGCTTTATATGGGGAAAACATCAATAAACTTTAGATTTGTTTGAAGAAAGATTTCAGTCACTCTTCCGAGTTAAATGCTGTGTATTCAGAAAAGAGAGAATCACTAATGAAAATAAACTGTGTCCCATTTGAACAAATACATGTAAAATCACCTGATGCCTTTCTACATTTGTGTTACTAAAGCAAGAGTAATAAAGATGGCATTCATGGACATTAGAAAGACTTTGAAAAATTTGAAAAAAATGTGGGAAAAATTGACATGACTATAATATGATAGATTGTATTAGCCTGGAAGTTTTGAGACAAAGTTATATTTAAAAGTCAAGGCTGTTTAACAGAGTCAAATTGCTGCAAAGAATATGGCATTTGTATGTAAAAATTAACTATGTAAAAGTTTTCAAAGCTATATTTAAGTAAATTTTTTTATTCTAAAAATCACTCGATCAAGTTTGAAAATCACTGCTTTACAAAATCAAAAACCTTCTTTGTTCAGCAGGAATATTGCTTTATATCACTAGCATCTCTTATGTCTTTGCAACTTGTCACACATAATTATATTTCAGGTAGGCACAATCATTTGGATACGTCCGAGTTCTCATAAGGTTTTATCTGTTCAGATATAGGACATACATTGAAAACATTCTTTAAACATTAAAATTATACTTGCATTATCTTGAAACAAGTTTGTCTAGTTTTTTCACCTTCCCGAATTAAACATATTTTTTAACATACAATATAAAAATGACTATAACATTCGACAGTTGATTTATTTTGTTAACTTTGATCAATTTTATATCAAAGCATTTTATAAAATGAATTGTACCGAAATGTAATTAACATTTGCTTTGTGGATTCATCAGATTATGATTAATGTGCAATCACTTTTTTTTTATTAAATGATTAATCTTTTAAAATGTTTTTATTTTTAGTTAACATATATTATTATTGATTATTAAAAATATGGTTATCTTTGTAATTTAAGTGAATTTTAGTTTTGTCCAGCGTTTTTTACTTTAATTTTTTTAAGTTGAAAAAAAAGAACCTGAAGCAGTATTTTCAACTAAAATATTAAAAACTTTTCTTTAAGATTACAATTTGTAACTGTGCTACAATTTGGTTATTTTATTTTATTTTGTTTTCTCACTCTAAACATTTCATTTTTTGCAGTAAAAAAAAACTCCATCATTGAACGATTCAACAGAAAGATAACAATATGGATTATTTCTGTAACCAAATGCACAGTGATCTTAATAAATATATATATGTAATAATTTTGAAGCAGCGAGAAGGTCATTTAGATAATTTGTTAATTAAATCACATGTTGCTGCTTTAAAAAATCTGACATTTAATAATAAAGAAAATTATGTCCACTAGTGATGCTTCCTTTGTTAACATATGCACTAATAATAAACTAGTAAAAGGAACACCAAGATCTTGTTTTTGTTAAGAAGTTTACATTGCTAAAATGCAGTGCTATCTGCAATGCTGTGTAATCTGGGTATGCGTAACAACAGTGATAGTATTTATGCCAGAAGTTTGACTCTGTTAGAATTTATGACACCGAAGTTCAGTGACAGAATATGCGACATCAATAAAAATCTTTCAAAATCATATTTTTAGGTGAAGCCATTGTTATCATCAAGATCAGTCTCTTTTATATGGCATGGTTGTCATTTCGACACTGGTCAGAATTGGCGCATAGATTATACTTGACTTTGTTATGTATTTTGAAATATATGCTGAAATATAAAAATTAGTCCAATATAAACAAGAAAGAAAAATCCTGTAACAAGAATAGATTATGAAACACTGTCCAACACTTACAAACCATGTCCGTTTAATAAGGTATCTAAGTAAACATTTTAGAAAACGTGAAACACATCTGAAAACCAGATTTCAGCAATTACAGGTTATAGCCAGAAAGTATCCCTATCCTTCTGTGCAGCCCTATATATAATTTCTAGATTTGTATATACTGTATATAGTATATGCTACAATTTAGATTGGTTAGAAAACAGATAACACAGTTGAAAATTCATTTTCAGCAGTTTCTAATAATAGACAGAAACATATTTGAATTATTTTGTATAGCGCTATATATTACATTAAGATTTTATTGCATGCTACACATTAAGCTAGAGTTTAATTCAGCCAGAAACATGCTGTCAATTACTGAAATCACACTTCCAGAAATTACCATACATAGGCGGCCATGTATCCAGTTCTTTGTGTGGCCCTTTATATGTTTGCATTTATATTCAATAAATATCTCTTAGTACACTAAATATATTTCATGTTCAAAATGCATAACTTCATTAAAACATCCTTTTAATCAATTTACGCCGATGCACTGTAATGCTTATGAATTTATTTTGTGTAGTCCTGTATATGATCTGTAACATTTATACATACCTCATAGTATGCAAAAATTTAATTAAATGCATACCTAATGGAAAACACACATTTATCGCTTATAGTCAATACTTTGGATACAGTACTATCACTGTAAATGAATGATAAATGCTATGCACATCATATTATAAAACAAGTATCTTGTAGTAAACCTCAGTAATGTATATCAATTTAATTATATTTGAAATTGTGTAACATAAATGAAATATGCTGCTCACAGTTTTCTGGTAGTTTTACACTCCATATTCTACAGAAAGCATGTCTTAGTGCACCTCAGAAATTGATATCAATTGCATTATGTTTGTAATAGTGTAACATGATTCAAATTTACCACAAACAGTATTCCCTATTAGATCATACTATAACAAAATTCTTTTCAGTTTCCCTGTAAACTATTTATAAGTGCTACATGTACCATATTCGGCAGTAAGCATGTTGTAGTGTATTTCAGTGACGTATATCCATTTCAATATATTTGAAATAGTGTAACATTATTAAAATACACTGCAGAAAACTTTCCCCCATAGACCTTAATATAACATCATTATTTTGAGTGCCCCTGTATAAAAATTATTAGTGCTACATAACTTTTCAATATCATTGCAAACTTCAATAACACATACCAATTGCATAGCAATCCTGTGTTTGCTGAAAAAGGTTAAAACACACCCCTGTCTATTTAAAATTAATGTTTTGAGCATATTTTGTATATTCGCATATGATTAAACTATTGCTTTAATGCATATTTTGATTTATTTTATATGAGCATATTCAATAAGAGTTTGGATATAAGTACACATTGATAATTTGATTGGCTTAAATGGATAGGCATGTTTTCACACACATGTTCAAATTTTTTAATAAGTATTTTTCTAAAAATGTGCATATTAAAACATACCCCCCACCTTTTTTTTTCACATGGAGAGTTTTATCTTTGCATTAAAATGTTTTAAATATATAAAATCTGTGTCATAATATTATGATTTTTACAAAGGAAAATTATTCATGTATGTATAATTAATTTTAACTTCTTCATTTTTTAAAGATATCACAAAGTTCCAGTAGGTTTTCTAAGTCACAAAAATAAATAATTTAATGTTTCATACACAGTTCTAATAAATGGAAATTTATTGTTTTTATCAAATAAGGTTAGAAGCATATAATAATGATTATTTTATAATACATGATATTATTTACTATTTTTGTTTTTTATACCAATTTATTTATTCTAACAAAAAAAAAAACATGAACATTTAAACACTTATTTATTATATTTAGTCAAACATCTTTTTATGTTTGAGTTATTTTTCCAAAAGTAAGAGATTTATTTTTTAAAGTTTGCTAAGCACTACAGCACATCAGATACATTCTAAAGGATTAATATAGCTCTACAATAGTACTGCAAATTCAACAATAAAATCATTAGAATGGTTAGGTTTCAACTTTTTCATATTCATCCTAATTAAATATATATTTTTTTTTAAAGTAAAGATGATCAGAGATGAAGAAAGTCATTTCAATATGTTTTTTTTTAATACAATATCTAAGAAAGGAGAAAATATATATACTTTTGAAAGTTATGAAAATGCTACGAGTCTATGTGAGAATAAAAATATGTAAGAAAATGATACTAAAAAAATTCCTTCATTTGTATTTATTGTATTTGCTTGGCACATTCAAAGGGGATTGTATACCTTTTGAATTTATTTTTACTTATAATTTTTTTGTACCATCTTTACATATCATAAAATGAATTTGTTAAACAAAATAAGAATATCATGGTTAACATTTTGAAAAAATTTAAAAACATTTAAACTTTTTCAATTTAATTTTTTTTTAATATTCACAGGAGTAGTCATAGATTTAGGAATTTATTTTCCTATAAACCGATTATTTTTTAAGAAGAAAAATTGAAACATCTTTATATATTCTAAAACTATGCAAAAAACAGGAATTTCTTCAAATTTACATTAAAATGTTTTTTTTTTATTAATTCTATTGCAAAATCCATACCTAATTCTATTGAATATAATATTGAAGCTAATAAAAAGGACATAAAAATATCTTTTTAGGAAAATTTTTTACCACCTTGGGCTGATGTCCTGAACACATTAACTGAATTTACATTTTATTTATAAATGGAATATAGCAGCAAAAAAAAAAACAAAAAAAAAACTGATATCTTAACAATGTTTAGGGAACAGTATTTATTTTTTAATTTATTTAATATCATAAAAATATGAGTTGAAATATTACTGTACATATGATACCTTTTTTAATTGTTGTTTATATGTCGGGTTTTAAATGGATGGTGAAGTTATGATGTGCTGCAAAAAATCGCCATATATTCCTAGAAAAGAAAGACATCTATATAGGTCTCAATCAAAGTGTAAAAATACACTAAATAAAATGGATTGACTTTAAAATGAAAGAATATTTAGAAAATATTCCGATTATGTATCTCTATTTTGTTTATCATGCAATAAGAAATTATTATATAAAATTAAGTAGTGATTGTTGCCAATAATTACCTTAACTTGTATGATTGTACAGAGTTTTATGCCTTCTCAACATAACCTTGCTTAACCAATGCAGCTTTATCTCGCATTACTAAAGACTATAAGTTTGTGTGAACGAAATGTAATTAGTATCCTCTTGTTATTTGAATAAAGAGAAAGCTTCAAAATTTTTGATAAGAAATAATAAGTAGTCCAAGTTTGAAAAATGCCTACAGAAAAGCATTTGGAGAAAAGTAGAGAATTTAATGTATAAAGAATTTCTACATCGTATTTTCCTGGACAGGAAAAGGGAACACCTCCTACTAACTCTGCTACAAATCGTCATTTAAAAATGTAGATGACACTAATTGATTAGAAATGACATCTATGCATTAGTGTTAAACTTATATTATTGCTCAAGGGGTTGTCAAAATACAGAATTTGTACAAAACTTTAAACTGTTGAAAACTAACACGTAATTTTGACATCATTTTTGGAATTTTTTTTTTTATAAATTTTACTTTTGGATATGAAATGGAAAGTCATTCCGTCAAATAATTTAGAAATTATGCAAATTTAAAATGCCTAATATAAAATTTATTTTTAGTCATTGCAAAATAGATCGCAGTATGCATAGTTTGTAAGCATAACTCAAAAACTAATTAACAGAATAAGCTTTAATTTTGGATTTCAATGTTTGAAGTTTCTAGAAATTGATTTCTGTAAAAAAAATAATAATAAAAAAAAAAAAAAGCATAGATTGCATTTCATATTTTTCTATAAAAAAAGAAATTATAATCTCGGATCTATTTTAACAGAAATCGATTTCTAAAAGTAAAACTTACAAACATGCAAATCTAAAATTGCAGCTCATTCTGACAGGTGGTTTTTGAGTTAGGCCTTGGAGACCGCTGACCAGGCCCCTACCTACCGGGATTCGACCCAGTTTGACGGGTTTGAGTGCCTGGAGAGTGGGGCGATCCACAATGACAAGTTCCCAGGTCGGCTGACCAATAAAGTCCAGATTTTACTGGGTTGATCACTCCTAGGTTTTAGTTTTCTGAGATCTGTTGCCGCACGCCACATACTCATCATGATAGTCCCAACCGGCAGCACGAGGAACTGCAAGGGGAACCTGGAAGAGAAGAATGTTAGTAACATTTTAAACTGAACTTATTCTGAATTATACTTTAACTACATTATTGAAATTACTTTACTTTTATTGTGCTAATTGACTTGGCTACCCGTCCTTTGGGCCCATGAAAGGTTGTTAAATAATTAACAATTTGCAATTTAAAATAAGTACTATTGTTGTTAACTGACTAAACCATAAGCCCAATGGGTTGTTGTTGTTGTTTTGAGTTAGGCTTAAAAAACTACCTGCATTACAATCTGTTTTGCAATGACTAAAAATAAATTTAAGATTAGGAGTTCCAAACTTTAAATCCATATAATTCCTAAATTATAGTACAATTTCTATGTAGGTGATTGTAGTACAATTTGTATGCAGTTGATCCCTAAGCAAATTTAAGTATAAGATAAATAAGTAGTAGTTATTACTAATCGATTGCTATCAGTCACATTTTTATAGGCATATTTTAATTTGCAGTGAAGTTAGTAGGGAGTGATGCATTTTGTTTCAGGACTATACAACACATCCAGTTTAATTTAAGTTACAGAACATAGTAATTTATGAAATGAACTACAGATAAATACGAGGCATGACATGCCACTTCTTGATTTACCATAGCCAAAAATAAAATGAAGTTTCTAGAAAAAATGTTGTAATTGTACAGTTATACTGAATTGCTCTTTTTCTGTCCAAGGAAAATCAAAGCATTTTATTATTGTAAATATAAATTGTTAACTTTTTGAAGGATATTGGTAGTGCATGGTCGAAGTTTCTTGCTATAAATTAACTTGGATGATAAAATTTTGTTTTGTTCATACATTAACTGTAACAAAATTTTGTGGACATAGACATTTTCATTTTGAATTCGGTAAGATGAGAGGGAACAAGAAAAAATTATTTTTTATCTCTATAAAATGTCAGCTACACACATATATTTCTATCTTGGAGCTATTAATGATTAAGAGAGATAATTAAACCTCTTCATTTTTCTTTCAGTTTGTATGTGATGCATAATACAGTGTTTTCATATCTTACTTATTATAATAAGCAGAATGCCGATGGCAAGGTTCGTACACCTCAGAGAAAACTTGGAAATGAGACAAAATGTTTTATCTGAAAATCTGTAAAACCCCAGAGATAATTCTGCTACTTCTCTTCAGGTCCTAGCAAATTCCTGAGTTTTTCTAGAACAAACATCTGATTGTTTTTTAAAGTTAATGTTATTTTTACATTGCTCATTGTTGACATGGAAAAATAACTAATCTTAGAAATTAACTCGTGATTTTCTTTTCTTGAAAATGGGTAGGACTTTGTAAGAATAAATGGAGCTTAAACACACTTCCCTCTCCTCTGTATCATCCTTTTCTAAGCTCCAGTATTACTCCACTCCCCCCTTTTGATTACTTAAAATTTAAAGGAAAAGGTATAATAATATAATCTCTAATATCTTTTTCTCCACTATAGCAGAAAGTATAAATTACTTACAACATTTAGAGACAGGTTATTATAAAATATCAATCAGAACTTTGCTTCGAAAAGAAGCAAAGTTTGGAGTCATTGAAAATATTACAATTCATTTTTCTTCTTAAAATGAAGTACAGTCCACTCTCTTTAATCCGCAACCCTATAATCTGCAAATGTCTATAATCTGCACTATATTTCAGATGTAAATAAATAGTTAAAATCTTTTTTAAGCAAGATAATGTACAATTAGACTAATAAAAATTAACTGAAGAAATTTGTAAAGCATTTCTGCATTCATTAGAAGGAATATGTTCTGTATATCTCGTAAATAACTATTTGAGTGGTATTCACTAGCTATATTAAAGATAAAATGGCTTCCAAAAAAAAGGGGGGGGGGAATGAATAAAAATATCTTAGTTTTATTAGAAAAATTCACTTTTATTACTGATCAAAATATCCTGATTCTGAAAAGGCTCCAAGATTAAATTATAGAGCATAACCTAAATTTAGAGCTATAAAACAAACAAATATCACTGCAATGTTTGATAGATTTTAAAATAAGTAGAAATGTTTTCTATTAATTTTGTGTCATACCATTTAAATGTATTTCTAATATTGAATATACATATATATATATATATATATATATATATAAAGCAATTTCTTTCATTTTGTGTTATTTTTTTATAATGTGAATACTATATTTGTTGAAAAATTTCAAATATTAGAATGTAAACAAAGAAATGACCTATAATCTGCAAAATTCTATAATCCGCAAAACCCTTGGTCCCGACCTGTGCGGATTAGAGGGAGTGTACTGTACTAGTTTTCTTTACTTAATACCATAACATTATCTAATACATAAAAATGAAAATTTGCCTGCCTTTCTATACAAATCGACAGTTTAGAAGCGAGAAGCATCAAATTTTACAGGCGTATTAAAACAAGGCTAAGGCAACTAAAGTGTGTTTTTTTAAGTACGAACTGATAGGTAGACACATTAGACTTTACATTCTTTGTAACTTTCAAATCGATGTAATTTGGTTTGGGCTGTATATTTTAAAAAAGGGAAAGAAATCTAATACAAATATGAAGATTACGAATCTGGGTACTCCCGTATTAACCGCATGCCAATGGATAAGACTACTATTGAATAGTAATTTCTACTTATACTCTAGTTACTTTCTGAAAATGAAAGAAAAGTATGCGAAGTCAAACCAAAAAATACGCCCTTATGTTTCTGTTTCAAAAGTTACCAATATTTGTTAATCTTAAAGGTCATTGGATAAATTTTGAAGGGGCGGGAGGAGTTCGTTCGTAATTTAAATATCGCATGAATGTTAAAGGTATATAGATCTGGCACTCCTAGTGGTGAAATGCAGAACTAATTTATTTTTGAAGTACGAGCGCACCACGATTCTATACGGTGCCAGGCAGTGTGTACACATTCTGGAGGTTCGTTCGGAAAGAGGTTTTAGTAGTTTTTTAATCCTCTTGCAGTGGAAAAGTGTTGAATTCAGACACTTTTCTCCGGGAGGGATTTCTGAAGCTCCGGGGGGGACATAATAGAGTTCCGGGGGGGAAATTCCACTTTTTACCCATTGAAAGCATAAAATTTCAAATCTTCCGGGGGGGACATTTCCATGCTCCTTGGGGGAATGTCCCCCCCGGGACACCCCCTGAATTCAACACTGAGTGGAAAAGGCAACTACAATATGTTTTAATCACTCAAGGTTCGTCTATAAAAATCGACCAGCGAGGCGAACGTAGCCTTCTAGTACATAATATACATAAGAAAATTATTAAGCAGGTGTAGAACAAGATTTCTGTGTTCTACACTTAATAGTGTTTAAGCTTTAAGCTTTCTGCTTAAAACTTTAAGTCTTTAAGCTTTCTGTTTTAGGTGTAGAACAGGATTTTTCTACACCATTACAAATTGTTGCTTCGAGATTTAAGTTAAACTAAACATGTATTTCCTAGCCCTACTCTTTTTTTTAGCCTCAATCAGTTCTCTAATTTTTTCCACCTTCAAAACCATCTCTCATATACAGAATCGTTGTATGTTAGTTATATCATTTTGATCTTTTATAAAAATCGGAATGAAATCCTGATGCTTATAAGATTAAAATTGTTTCGCATTGCAGGTAGTGGCAGATTTAAAAGTTTCCTCCCTACATAGCAAAGGCATGTATATTAGCAACCGCAGTCCTTTAAGGAATTATTCACAGAAAGGAATGTGTTATTTGGAGTCGTTTCTTTAGGAATAGTTCCTCTTTATAGGAACGTTTCCGAAAAAAGGACGATTCCGGAATACCATGAACGATTCAAAAATAAACAGAACAATTCGAAGAAAGGAGCGATTTCGAAAAAAAATGATTTCTGAGAAAAAGAAAAGCTTCAGAGATAAAAGGAATGACTTTAGTGGCAGATTTAAAAGTTTCCTCCCTACATAGCATAGGCATGTATATTAGCAACCTCGGTCCTTTTAAGGAATTATTCACAGAAAGGAATGTACTATTTGGAGTCGTTTCTTTAGGAATAGTTCCTCTTTATAGGACGTTTCCGAAAAAAGGACGATTCCAGAATACCATGAACGATTCAAAAATAAACAGAACAATTCGAAGAAAGGAGCGATTTCGAAAAAAAAATGATTTCTGAGAAAAAGAAAAGCTTCAGAGATAAAAGGAATGACTTTAGTGGCGGATTTAAAAGTTTCCTCCCTACATAGCATAGGCATGTATATTAGCAACCTGGGTCCTTTTAAGGAATTATTCACAGAAAGGAATGTACTATTTTGAGTCGTTTCTTTAGGAATAGTTCCTCTTTATAGGACGATTCCAGAATACCATGAACGATTCAAAAATAAACAAAACAATTCCGAAGAAAGGAGCGACTTCGAAAAAAAAGAATGATTCCCAGAAAAAAAATGATTTCTGAGAAAAAGAAAAGCTTCCCAGATAAAAGGAATGACTTTAGTGGAGAATTTAAAAGTTTCCTCCCTACATATTCTTGATAACCGCGGTCCTTTTAAGGAATTATTCACAGAAAGAAATGAGTTATTTGGAGTCGTTTCTTTAGGAATCGTTCCTCTTTATAGGAAAGATTCCGAAAAAAGGAAGGATTCCGAAATAACATGAACGACTCCGAAAAAAGAAGTGAATTCGAAAAAAAAAAGAACGATTCCGAGAAAAGAAAAGCTTCGGAGATAAAAGGAAAGACTTTAAGATAAAAAGGACGATTTTAAGAGAAAAGGAACGATTCTGGAAGCATTGGAACGTGAAATACATGATATTAGTAGTAGTAATAATTTATTTTCTTACATATTTGTATTTTTTCTTACGCATCCCTTCGCCTTAATTTTTTTTATTTGTGGACAGATGATTTCGTTTTCAAGAGTTCATTTCATCGATGAGTGTGTACAATTAATTAGCAATTATTTCTAATCAACATAATACAAACATTCTTCACTTTATAATTTATGTAAATTCAATTCCTCTTGAAAAATTACCTCTGTGTGACCTTTCATTTACCTTCTCACAAGAACCAATATCAAATTTTGATATTGGCCGATATTACACTTTGATATTGGCCAATATCTGTGTGCTACCTGGAAAATTCTAAAATAAAGTTTTTTTTTAATCGTGGGGTGAGGCGTTTCAACAGAAAAATGCAAATAACAAATTAAACATCAAGATTCAAAGATTTTTTTTTAAATATTCTATATTTCTTCTTATAAAGTTAATTTTGGATGCAAATTATCACAAACTGAAAACAGTAACCTAACCACGAATTTCATCACTAAGAATATGCAAGTTATCCTGTTACATTATTGTGACTGTAGTGTTCAACATGAATTCTAACCTGTAATTCTGTGTTTTTAGTCAAAATTTTAAATAAATATTGTAAACTTATTTCTCCAAATATCCTTTTATAAATATTTCTGAAAGAGGTTGAGGTGACATCATGGGAAGTGTTCTGTAATTTGGTCGGTGAAGTGTATGTACTGTCAGCTACATTCTAAAAGATGGAACATGTAGCTTGGTGTTGTTTGGAAGTGATGGGTGGCCATTTCCAACATTTTTTGTGATGCCATCCCATTTCACAGAGAGCAAAGTCAATACATTGAGAATATCATTACAATATTCGCTTTGTAATTTTGAAATAAATTTTAATTTTTAAAAATTTTAACATCATTATTTGTTGTTAATAATATATTTTTAAACCAATTTTAAATGCAAAATATGTATTTCACCTGTTTAAAAATGATGCATACTTATAAAGTTCTATTTTTTTTCTTTTTATAATTCAAAAAATGTTATGTATCAATGCCAAGTAAATAAAAAAATAAAAATCACAGAAACCTTTTTATTGTAAAAAGATTCCATCCAGAAAGATTTGTTTTCTTACTGACATTCCTAATCCACAAGACACAGCCAACTCTATTTCGTTATCGGCAGCCCAATCTGCTTTGCAAATACATAAATAATCTACCGACGGTAATGTGGCAATGACTTTGAAAGAATTTACGGTCAGTGTCATAGTAGGTTTTGGTCACCAGGACAGGAGTAAATTCATCACTCCCCCTCTCTCCCTAAATATAAAATAACTACATTATTTTTCCTCAAGACAAATAAGTCCTTCCGGCTTGTACCAGTAGGAAAATGTTGCTTCCCTCTTCCTTGTTTTTAAAAAGTCGGTTAATTTAACTGAAGCACATGAAGCTAAAATGCTTGGAACCCGATTATAGAAGCTTCCTAGTTTTTGTTAATAATGAATTTGAACAAGAATTTAGAAAAAGTAGTCAACTATCGATGAGTTGGATTCATTTATGACGACCTACTTTTAACACCATATTTAGTGACATTTAAACAAATATTGCCAAGTTTGGTAAGAATTTGACATTAGCGGATATGACTATGTAGTTTTAAGCATATGGGAGTAGCAACAATGATTACAACAATGAAAATAAATTTGCCAGAAAACACCTTTTATGAAACTCATAAATTAGACCCAATTATTGGGGAAAAAAATCTGCTCTTTTGTTTCATTCACAAGGTGCATACAACCTTTAGAATTTCCAAGGAGTACCTTGTGTTCCTAAGTGACAAAACTGCTGCAAATACTTTTCAATTGGCTCATTGTTTTTTTTTTCTTCTTTTTTGTACAATTCTTCAGGTGCATTTCCTAAAATTTAAAGTAGGATTTTCAGCAGATAAATAGTTTATTTTTTAAAAAGAAAAATGTTAAGTTAAAAGTTATTTTTATTCTATTTTAAAATTTTTCATGACAAATTAACTTTTTGAAAATGTGGTCCTTACAGTTATAGAGCACATTTGTAAGGAAAGTATGATCAAAATGTCGAGAAAAATTTAAAATTGTAGGGAAAATGTGGGTTTAAAATTTTTATTAAAAAAATTTAAATTAAATATTTTTAACACAAGATTAATTTGATTACATTGCGTTTTTGCTTGATTAAATCATAAAACCATTTAATAATATCAATAAAAAATGCATATTAAAAATTTACAAAGGTAAATTTTAATAATCATAAAATTTATATTATACTATTTGATTATATTATACTATATTATCAAATTATACTATTTGACATTCAGATGAAATTTCATTATTTCCTGTCTCTTTTGATTTATTTTTATCATGATGGTTAATCCTGGTTTGAAAATCAATCTAAAAAACTATTCACAAACTTCATGAGCTTGTTGTTTAAAAGTAGCGACGTGACTTTGATTGCTTCCCCGAAACTTATAATGTTAGGGATCCGCGAAGGATCTTCGCTATTTATCAGATAGCATTAAGAAAAATTTAAGAGCACTAAAACTCTTAGAATTTGACAGAGACACCTTATCTAACGTTATATTATTAAATATTGTACTGGATAAATTAGATCGTGACACTCATAAACAATACGAGCTCACGTTAAAAAATAATGAAGTGCCTAATTTCGATGAATTTCTAGAGTTCTTAGAACGAAGACGTCGATTTTGAAATAGTATCAATGTTAATATGTCATCCAAACTTATTTATGACAGTTCAAAATCTTTATTTATTAAACCTAATAAATCACTGAATAAAATTTTCAATCTATGCAAAAACGAAATTTACCGATTATACGATTGCGAAACACTCCAAAGTATGAAGTTAGTCAACAGAATAAATGTTGTCAGAATAAATCAACTTTGTTTCAATTGCTTTAGCAATTCCCATCTATTAGTTCAGTGTAATTCAAAGAGCGCCTGTTTTGTTTGCCAGTCAAAATCCTATCAAACATCTTGACATAAGTATTATACGTTACAATCATCAACAGCAGACAGCCCGTTGGCAGAAGATGCGAATTTGATCAAAAATCAGATTTCTCAAAGTGAAACTGCAAAACTTTCTTTTTTTTCTTACGGAAGTAATAATAATAACAAATCTGTCTTAATAAGCACTGCAATAATTTATTTGACAGATGTGAACGGCATCAAAAGGCCATTAAGAGCTATATTGGATTTTGAGTCATAATCAAATTTTATTTCTGCTAACGCAGCAGCTGCTTTTGGGTTACAAAAATAAATATAAATGTCTCAATTAGCAGTTTGAATGATTCACTGTTAAACATAACATCAAAGATTGGAGCCTGTTTATCAAATATAAATAGTGGTGATTTACGATGGAATATCAATTATTTTAATCGTTCCAAAGAATACAGATTGCACGCCGTCCTGAAAGGTCAACATTACTGAATTGTTTATTTTACGAAAAATAGAATTAGCCGACCCAGAGTTTTTTATTCCACAGAAAATAGATATTATTTTCGGTGCTGAATTATATTTTGATTTTTTTAACTCTGATAAAATAAAGTTAGCTGATAATTTATTTTTGCAATTGAGCTGTTTTGGCTATCTAATTTCAGGAAGTATTTATGACAATACTATAAATCCTAAAGGCATCTACTGTCTCTTATCAAAAAATTTAGAAGCACTCGACAATACATTGAAATCTTTCTGGGAGATAGAAGAAGTGGGGAATTTAAAAACCTGTAATAGAGAAGAATTAGAATATTGTAATCAACACTTCGATAGAACGCATTTTAGGAATGTGGATGGCAGATACGTTGTAGAAATGCCAGTCAAACCAGAATTTTCTGAGCCTGTTTTAGGGAATTCTAAAAAAAAATTGCCTCGAAGAGATTAAATTATCTGTGGCAACGTCTAAAACGCGATCTTGTTACGGAAATTTTATACACAGAATTTATTGATGAATACTTATATCATATGCAAGAAATAAAAGAAACAACTGATTTTGATGATGGTTATTATCTACCTCATCATGGAATTTTGCGACCATCTAGTAAAACTACCAAATTATACGTAGTTTTTGATGGGAGCACCAAAACAACCAATGGAAAATCCTTAAATGATTTATCATGCAAAGGTGGGGTACTTCAAGATGACCTCTTTTCTATATTGATTAGGTTTAGAAAGCCTACTTACGCATTTACAGCGGATATTAAATAAATGTCTAGAATGAGAGAGATAAATCCGTCACAATACAAATTCCTAAAAATTCTGTGGAAAGACAGTGCATTATCACCAGTTAAGATTTTTCAATTATTAACCGTCACCTATGGTACCGCATGCGCCCCATACTTAGCAACCAAAGCATTGCAACAAATTGTTTTATATGAACAAAAGGTCTTTCCTTTAGCTTCTAAAATTGTTTTACAGGACTTCTATATGAACGACTGTCTTTCTGGATCATGTAATTTAGAGGAATTCAAATTAATACAGTCAGAATTAATGCAACTCCTGCAAAGAGGGGGAATGAGCCTGAACAAATGGCGCACCAATAAGGCTCAATCTATGGATCTACATATATTTCCCCTGCATAGAAATTCTGAAGAAATGACTGTTAAAACGTTAGGGATATTGTGGAACAGTTCCAGTGATACATTTATGTATAAGTTCAACATTAGTGTAAATAGTAATTTCACCAAAAGAGATGTGCTTTCAAAAATTGCCCGCCTTTATGACCCTTTCGGTCTCTAAATCCAGTGATTGCGAAATCAAAAATTTTCATGCAACAATTGTGGTTGCTTGGGTTGGAATGGAATGAGAAATTACCTTCGTATGTTTCCAAACATTGGGAAACCTTCATCGCGACATTGCCAGAACAAGAATCCATTAAAGTACTGAGATGCTTTTTAACTGTGCACTGGTTCTGAACGGCTTCGCTGACACTTTGTCTAAGGCTTACTGAGCAGCGGTATACATCCAAACTGTTTCCAACACCGATGAAACAACAAGTCAGCTTCTTTGTAGCAAGTCACGTGTTACTCCAACGACAGTAATGACAATTCCTAGACTTGAATTGTCTGCATGCCTTCTTCTGGCAAAATTAATGCACAAGGTCTTAGATGCCTTAAAACAACCTCTCGACTCTGTCCAATTGTTCTCGGATTCAACCATAGCATTAGCTTTTATTGAAACCTCCTGAAAACGTTTGAGGGAAACTGAGTAGCTTAAATTAAAGTACTATTGAAAGAGTTTTTATGGCATTATATGCCATCTGAGTATAATCCAGCAGACATGGTCTCTAGAGAACTTGATGTGAGACCTGGCATCTACCGAACTTTGATAGAATGGCTCTCCCCTTTCAACGCTTAGAGTGTCATCTACAGAGACTACTCAGAAATTGAATAATGAACAATATCTAAATGAACTAAAAGCTCCTTCTAAAATAACTTTAACATCCTTTACAAACTCTAATTTTTTTGATAATCTAATTAGTCATACAAATAATTTTCAAAAATTAATTAGGATTTTAGCATATATTTTTAGATTTATCCAACCCTGCAGACATCAAAGCGCAACAGGCTCTTTAGCACCCGAGCAACTAAAAAGGGCTGAAATATGCCTGATCAAACACATCGAGGTAAAATATTTGAATACAGAAATATGTGCATTGAGAAAAGAATCTTCAGTTCCTCATTCAAGTAAGTTAAAATTTTTAAATCCTTTTTAGACAGGGATAATTTGATTAGACTAGGTGGTAGACTCCCTAAATCTAATTTGAATTACGACCAAAAGTTTCCTGTAGTTTTACCAGCAAGTTGCCAGTTGACCAAATCTATTTTTAATCATTATCATCTTCGAGATTTTTATGTTGGACACCAGGCTCTTTAAACACTGTGTGTCTAAAATATTGGCCACTTAGCAGTAGAAATACTGCTCGTAAGGTTGTACATGAATATGTACAATGCTTTAAATTTAAGCGTATACTGGCTAACCTAATGGTGAGGGATCTCCCTCCTGAAAGAATCAAGTTTCTCGTTTTCAAATGTAGGATTAGATCTATGTGAGCCCTTCGAAATAAAAGATCAGAGAAAGGGGATTTTCCAGAAAATCTATGTTGCTATATTCATATGTATGGCCACTAAAGCTGTACACTTGGATTTTGTCTCCGATTTTGCATCCGAAGCTATAATAGCAACTTTAAAGAGATTCTTTGCTCGTCAGGGAAAAAGCTCTGTAATTTTTAGCGAATACGGTACGAATTTTGCCGGGCTTCAGCAGAACTGAATCGTTTATGTAAACTTTTAAACAGTGATGAGGTTTTGAACCTTTTAGCTACAGAAGGCATTAGCTGGAATTTTTCTCTTCCTACAGCACCCAACTTCAGTGGCCTTTAGGAAGCGGGAGGTAAAGCGTTCAAATATCATCTAAACAGAGCCGTGGGCTATGCTCATCTCATTTTAGAAGAATTTCTAACTGTAGTTACACAGATCGAAAGTATATTAAATTCGCGACGTCAACAGATGCCCTTTGTCAACAGATGCC
Source organism: Maratus michaelseni (assembly GCA_963931845.1). Lineage (NCBI taxonomy): Eukaryota > Metazoa > Arthropoda > Arachnida > Araneae > Salticidae > Maratus > Maratus michaelseni. Next base: position 281,567,083 of record OZ007598.1, on the reverse strand, counting down.
GACAAACTTCAGGTGTTGACTCCTGGTCACTTTCTCATAGGAAAGCCCCTTAATGAAATTCTGAACCTAATTTGATTATTGTGAAAGATAACTTGCTTAGCATGTGGCAAAAAGTCAAAAATTGGTTCAATTAATTGGAAACGTTGGCAAAATAATTATCTCAGTCATTTATAAGAAAGGAATAAATGGCTGTTTAAAAAACCAGGCATGTTAGTCTCATTAAAGGACTGCCAACTCCCACTTTGCACTTGGTCTGTAGGCCGCATTACTAAAGTAGGTGCTGACGGACATGTCAGAGTTGTAGAATTATCTCACTGCAAAGGGTATTTTCAAATGACAAATTTTCAAAATAAGTATATTGCCTATAAAGTATAACCTAAGATAGTCTGAAAATTTATTATATAATATTCTATATGCTATTATACTTAACTGTGTACCAATTGTGATTATTTTTCTTGCGTATAATACATATTATGTTGTGTTTTGTTGACGGAACACCACCCCCGGCATCAATGCATACTGGCAACCCTTTCATTATGTAACCTTATTCCTGAGACTAATAACTCAGATGAGTAACAAACTCAGTGATAACAAGCCGCTCACTAATTAAAACTTTAATAAATTACTTGTAATACAGTCCACTATGTTTTATCTATCATACATTCGCACAGATGTGTAATTTTCAAATTCATAAATGCAATACTTAAAAAAAATTAATAGGGCCGTAATTCTTCTAGTATCTAGTATAAAGAAATGTGGTTTCTGTCCTCATTTCTGAGTGAATACCAATGAATGGGGTTCTCATTGTAAATCCTGCTGTCAAACAAAGCATCTAAACGAAGGCTTGTCGATCACGATTAAGGTGCTCTGGGAAGAAGTAGAAAATATAGAAGCCGTAGAAGGAGCACTAGGGTTGCAAGCAGTAAGCAAATAGGTAAGTTATTCTTCATTTTTTAAAATTAAATATTTCTGCTTCTAATTATCCATCATTATAAAAATTAGATATTTGGATTTGTCATTGAAAAATACATATACATGCATAATTTTCAAATCCATAAATGCAATATTTCAAAAAAATTTAATAGGACCATAATTCTTCTAGTATCTAGTATAAAGAAATGTGGTTTCTGTCCTCCTTTCTGAGTAAATACCAATGAATGCATTGTAAACCCTGCTGTCAAACAAACCATGTGGAAGAATGCTTATTGATTATGATCAAGGTACTCCGGGAAGGGGTAGGAAAAGTAGAAGTCGTAGAAGGAGCACTAGAGTTGCAAGATATAAGGAAACAGGCAAGATATTCTTTCCCCAACCCTTTTGATTCTTATTAATCCTTTTACCTTCTTTATTCAACATTAAAAAACAGTTGACGCATGCACAAAAATATCAATTTTGCACTGAAATGTTTGGATTGTTGCTTTAATATATAAGGATTAACTTGCCAAACATATTATCATGAAACACACATGTACGTATTTATTATACAATGATATTTGAAAGTTGAACAAAACAGATAGTAGCTAAGTTATATTTAAAATATTATTCAAAATATAGATGGAATAGATAAAGTCATACTTTCAATAGGCTTTTTGTTATAGTATGATGCATATCACAGAAGAATAGAAAACACTTCATGTAGAGTAGATATAAATTTCTAATATAAAACTTTAGTAGAATAAGAACTTCCCAATTTTGAATTTATTTTTCTGAGAGAAAATTTAGTTCTATGAACATTTTCTTCCTCGAGGAATTGTCTAAGACTGAAAACAGTTCTCAGAATGAAATTGAAAAATTTGTCCAAAACTAAAGATCTTTCACCCGAGGATGTATATTTTAAGGAACTTTCAAAATTTCTTTTCAACATATCTCATGGACAAAATGCTTTATTTTGTAACAAAAGAGCAAATCAGCAATTAGTTGCACTTTCTTCCAAAAAGATACAATGCACACCTTGAAAAAATGTTTAGATTTCTATCAATAGTAAATAAATTAAGATAAATATCTATAAATATGAATGCAAAGGAAATATCGAAATTATTTTTTAATACAAGTATAAGAAAAGAGAAACAAATTGTCTCATAAGTTGGAAACACCGTTCATCCTTAAGTATTAAGTACCAAAAAAAAATTAAAAAAATTGGGTACATCCTTTTTATAAAAGCCTCACAAGTAAAGAAAAAAAATTTAAACAATTTCTACCAACCTTTATTTACATTTTAAAACCTCATTGCACTGTTTACTTTATGAAATAACAACCAACGTATCAAATGCGCAAACAACTTGTTCAATATTTATTGCATTTAACATATATATTAAGTTTATTTAATATATATACATAAAACATAAACTAATATGTATAATAAAATACATATGACATATCATTACAAAAATAAGCAATAAAGAATTAGAAATCTTTTCACTGACCACTGTTTCAATTTGTTCTTTACATATGGCAAGAAATCGCACTCTTTTAAAACCAATTTATGCCAAAGTTCTTATAAAAAAAGAAGTACCGAAGTTAGTTGATAACAACTAAGTTAATAACACTTGATAAGTTGATAACACTTCAAATAATGAGAGTGAAAATGAACACTTAGATTAAACTTTTGTGAAAATTTCTTGTTGCATACCTCACATGCAAAAGGCATACACCAGTATCAAATTACTAGTGTTGATTTAAATCACTCTTATAAGAGAATATCTTCTTGCTATCTCACAAAGGATTGGTTACTCACTAGTATGAACTAACAAATGTTTGCTTAAATGACTCTTTTGAGAGAATTTCTTGTTGCATATCTCACATGCAAAAGGTTTCTCACCTGTATGAATTAACAAATGTCTACTCCATGCAGACTTGTGAGGGAATTTCTTATTGCATGTCTCACATGCAAAAGGTTTCTCACCTGTATGAATTAACAAATGTCTGTTTAACTTACTGCTGTCAGAGAATTTCTTGTTACATACCTCACATGCAAAATGTTTCTCACCAGTATGAACTAACAAGTGTCTACTCCATGCAGACTTGTGAGGGAATTTCTTATTGCATGTCTCACATGCAAAAGGTTTCTCGCCTGTATGAATTAACAAATGTCTGTTTAACTTACTGCTGTCAGAGAATTTCTTGTTACATGCCACACATGCAAAATGTTTCTCACCAGTATGAACTAACAAGTGTCTACTCCATGCAGATTTGTGAGAGAATTTCTTATTGCATGTCTCACATGCAAAAGGTTTCTCACCAGTATGAACTAACAAATGTTTGCTTAAAATACCCTTTTGAGAGAATTTCTTGTTGCATATCTCACATGCAAATTGTTTCTCACCAGTATGAACTAACAAATGTTTGCTTAAAATACCCTTTAGAGAGAATTTCTTGTTGCATATCTCACATGCGAATGGTTTCTCACTAGTATGAACTGACAAATGTTGGTTTAACACACTGTTTCGAGAAAATTTTTTGGTGCATATTTCACACTCAAAAGGTTTCTCACCAGTATGAACTAACAAATGTTTGTTTAATGCATTTCTTTGAGACAATTTCTTGTTGCATACCTCACATGCAAAAGGTTTCTCACCAGTATGAACTAACAAATGTTGGTTTAACTCACTATTTCGTAAAAATTTCTTGTTGCAAGTCTCACACTCAAATTGTTTCTTACCAGTATGAATTATAAGATGTGTTTTTAAATTACTATTGCTAGAAAATTTCTTGTTGCATACCTCACATGCAAAAGTTTTTTCACCAGTATGAACTAAGAAATGTTTGTTGAATTCACTTTTTTGAAAGAATTTCTTGTTGCAGATCTGACATACAAATGATTTTCTTTGATGCAAGTCAGAATGTGCTTCTCTGAAATGCTCTTGTAAGGTAATGCTTTGTTCCATATTTCACATTTAAAGTACTTTTGTCTGCTTTGACTGATATAATGGATATGTAAGTTATATTCTTCGTTTAACTACTTTCATAGATATATGGATCTGCAATAAGTAAAATAGTTAATGTAATATATGTTACAATTCCTCTAAAACGTATTTCAGAGAAAAGAACTTTTGACAAAAATATAAAATTAATGAAAAAAAATGAATTTTAATAATTTTCTAACATAGCATTAAAACTATATTAATTTTCAAAAACTACGGAAACAGAGCAATTCAACAATTCAATTTAACAAATAGTAATATTTGCACAAAATGGTTTACAAAATAAAACGGTAAAGTATCCATTTACCATAAAACAACCAAAATTGTTTTAAGAAAAATTCACCTTTTCTACAATTTATGGTACTTTAAAATTGACCAATTTGTACTATTATGATTAAATCACACAAAATGTTGAAAAAATTAAAAAGCTTTTTAATTTATTGTCTGTATTATATTTATTGTCATAGACCATTGGAATGCAGTTTGGTCTATCCAAACTAAATGGAATGTATGTTTCCACTTCAGTATTACAATTAGTTTTTTTTACTGTAAACAAGAAAACTTTTATTGCATGTTACTTAGCCCAAATTTAATTCCATTTCGTAAAAATAAACTAAAGTTGAATATTTGTTAGATGAAAGAGTTTTATTTCAGAAAATGCATTTGATATAAGAGGTACCTGCAGCTTTTATGCATAAATGATCTGTTATTTATAAGAAATTTATGTAGAGAGTCTTATTATATAACCATCAGTGGGTAAAATATAACAATTAAAAGGGTAAAATAGAAATGCAATATTCAAAGTTGTTATTATCAACATTTTAAATTTGATATTAACTTTAAAAAAATTAGATTAAAAGCACTGTTTCCCATTTTAATGAAGGATTGATTAAACAATGGAACAACGGTCCTGGGGTATCTGATTTTTAAAAGCCCAAACTTTACTCAGATTTTTTTTAATGATGAAACTTTTAATCAGTTTTTGGTCCTGTAATGATTATACACGATATTTTAAACTTACAAATAAGATGAAATGCCTTTATTTCACAATCATATGTTACTTGTGATACAGAATCATGAAACAGTACTTTTACATATTTATTTGAATAGATGAACCAAACATTAATTGTAAAGAAAGTTTTGCTTTAAATTTTTCTATTATTTTATGTACAAAAATTTGTTAAATAACATAAGAAAAAATAATGTGAATTTTTCTCTGTTTATTTTTCTCTTATTTTGTTGTTAGTTGTAAACATATATGAAGAAATAGACATAAATATAAATTATGAGATAGCTAAAATTTTCATAAGTAAATTTCAAAGTCCATTTTAGGAAAAACATTTAATTGTTTTTAAAGCAAAGTTATACTTCAATGAAGTTCACTCCTTAAATATTCATATCATTTTAAAATATCTTAAAACAGGAATATAACATCAGTCAATTTCTTTGAATTATTGCACTTTCACATAAAAATGCTAATTTTCAGCATGTGATGTATCAAAAACACATATCTCTTTTTGGATCATCTGTTAATTATGTTACACAAATTCAGTAGGTTTTTACCCTCTTTTCCCTTAATTTGCAAATTGCCACTCGTTTGCTTCGCCTGATGAGCTGTCACTGACTGGAGGGAGGAATCTAACAGATTATTTATTATTACAAGAAGTAATAAATATAGAAAAAAATATTTAATAAAATGTAAAGAGAATTCAAGATTTTAAAAACTTTATGGGCTGAAAGTGGGACAAAGAAATTTTGTTATTTGTGGTGAGGGGAGGGTAATTTTGATTACATGATTATTTAGTGTTAGTACAGAATAGAATGCTGCACAGATGAATTGTACCAGACACAAAAATTCTATTATCCTGAAACTGGACGCATCTCAACATGCATGTGAAATACTGAAACCTGAAGCGAAAGTGAAAGAAAATTAATCTATATTTTAATACAATTATTGAAAAGTAGAGGACAACTATATCTTCAATGCAAATTTTATCGTTTTTTGTATGGAAAGGAGCCTATATATATATATTCATTAATATTTAAATAGTATACAGTTTTTTTCAAGTGAAAAGTATTCAGGTTGATTGGTTGTAAAAAGTTTAATAGCACAAGTTCCTTTAAGGGAACACACTCGAGACATTTATGCTGCAGAAAATTAAATATTAAAAGAAAACGTCAGACCGTCTTCAAAAAGTTATACTAAACACCTTAATATAATAAACCAATTAATTGAAAAGATATCTTAGCACATTTATAGGAGTACTAGTGTAAATGCCCGTCCTGAGACATCTGGGTTAAAATTGTGGTTTTCACTTAAAATTTGAAATAATTGATAAAAATATTCATATAATATTCATCAAAAATAAGGAAAACTCCCATGAAACATTCAGTTCAGGGCCTATTAATGCATGGGCCTCTGGGATTTTAACAACAAATTCTTAATCGGATGCAAATAAGATGGCAAAACAGAGCAGAAATGGCATCAATTTGTAAAAGGAAACAGATATATATTGAATGCAATTTCAGTACAAATAGCTTTTACTGACTGACTTGTAGGCTAAGAAATATAAATATGTTTATATACTATTCATTGACAATAAGGAAAACTTACCCGAGATGTTAAGTTCAGATCCCCTATAGTTTTGAAACAAAGTTTTAATCTTATGTAAACTAGTAAATCTGTAGATCAGGAGCCTCAACATCAGTTCTGAAAGTTATTGTTTTTTAATCTAACTTTTCATATTATTTAGAACCTTATAATCCGTAATTTATTTTTTTATATTACGTAAATATTTATAGGCACATACAATACATTGGAGATGTCAGAAATTAGAAGCATTAAATTAAACATGATTTATGTAATGATATTCTTAAATTCTTATGAACTTCTTATTCTTGTCGTTTTTTAGATAAAAAAATACATTTCTTCAGGGGAGGCTTTGCCACCCTGAATCCCCGGTAATCTTATTAAAATTGTATTCATGATTCCTCATTGATTGTGTGAATGATTCTAGTATATCTTGGATTTGTTATACAAAGTGGTTTTATTAGGATAAACAACAAATTTCAAATTATTATTCTATACCCAAAAAATATTTACTTACCTGCCAACCACAAAACACATGCATCTGATAAATAAGTTGAATAATATCTCATGTACAGAAGCAACGTGTATAGAAATGTAAAAAGAATAGTTAGAAAATTAATATATCAATTGAGACAAAATAAATTTATAAGTATAGAATGTTTTATTTTATACAGTAAAAATATTTTGGGGTGGTAATAAATGTCAAGGACAAACAATGGTTTTATACGAAACTAAGGTCACAATCACTTTAAGAAGACAAAATACAGGATGTATCATTCCACACAAGTGGTAAGAAAAACTAAATTTTTTTTTAATGAACTACAAGTACTTTATAGTGCAAATCTAGTTAACTACAACAGCTTGTTTTTAAAAATAGTGACTAAAGATTACTTTAAAAATAGAGTCACTACTTTGCTACTTTCAGATTTAATCTACAATTGAAAGTGAGGACACAGATTAAGTAACACAGTGGCTCCTTATGTTATATTGTGTTTGCCAGAAAATCATCAAATACAATATAACTGAGGCAGTAATGGTACATGAGTCACTTAAATTGAAAAGTAATAAATCTATAAAAGAAGAAATAAAAAAACTGATATTAAACATGAAGATCTAATAAATTAATTCTCACCCCTTGTCAGTGTTATTAAATTTAGATGCCGAATTTACATGTCAGTGCTGAAATTTAACCTGCAGCGTATATGACCATTTCTTTATTTTTTTGGTGCAATTTTTTGTGGTGCAGCATGTATGATACTGCAGCCTTTCTTCCAGATATTATGGTAGATGTGTTTTTTTTTAAATATAATGTTGTATAAATTTAGAATTAAAATTAAACATTATCCTACATTAAGTCACAACAGAGACTGCCAAATCAATGTGAAATCAGTTTTCATTTTTTCCTTTTTCACAATAGTTTTCAATTTATGTCAAAATTGGATATTTCAAAGTATTATTTATATGATTTTTCAAAATAGTATGCTTATTAAATAGTCTAATATATTTTTTTTATAAAAATGTAATAATCTTTGATGTAATATATTTAATTTTTCCAATTTTAAAATTGTAATAATTTTCTGTTTTATACATAATTTATATATTTTCATAATACTATTATAGCATTGCATGCTACCATCATTAAATATTTTCAAATAATGGTAATAATAAAAACGTACAGTTTTACTAATTTTTTGTAATATATAATTTCAGAATTCATATTAATTTTCTATCATTTTGTTATTTTCCTTTCTCTAATGTTAAGATAGATGGCACCAAAACAATGTTAAATTCTTTTTTTTTTTAAATTAGTTTTTAAGTATTAAATTTGTGACTTAATTTGATATTTGTAGGTGTTTTATATATTTAATTTTTCATAACATTAGCCTTATGTATCACTATTTTAAATATGTTAATGTAATAATTATTTTTAAAATTAATGGTAGTCTTATTAAAATTTCTCATTATAACATTTTGATTCTTTTTAAGAAAATTTGTTTCATATGCAATATTTTTCATGTTATATCTCTTATTTTTGTAATTTGTGTTATTATTTAGTATTTATAAGTCAGAAATTGTGATTTTTAAAAAAATCATATGGTTATTGTTTTTCATAATTTACAACAGATAGTGACAACCTGTAAAATATACATTATTACTTTTTAAAAATATTTTATGACACTTTGAAATGAATTTTCTCAGTATTTTTTAATTATTTAAAATGTTTAAGTTCCTTGCATATTCGTATTGCTATATTAATGAAAGATATTAGTATATTTATCTATCTATCTATATATATATATATATATATAATGCATTCTAGTTTGAAAACTTCTGTAATCTGGAATTTTCTATAAACTAGAATTGCTGTAATTGCAATGAGTTCCGATTAAGAAAATTAGACCATAACTGTTATTTCTACATACAGAAGAAATTTTTATAATACATGTAATGAAAAACAATTATTTTAATATTAACAGAAACAAGCATAATAGCTCACCAATTTCGTTTTAATACCTTTTATATCATTTAACAACAAATCTTACTTTCTTAAGCTGATCTGCATCAAGCATTTGAAAAAAATGTCGAGGCTCCTATAACATTAGAAAAAGGCACAATCCTACTTCATTCCACGATTTGGCATTGTTTTAAAATGATGCCAAATTGGGAATTTCTTTATTGATTGTTTACATGTGACCATACTGTAACCCGAATAAACAAATGTTAGAATGTTGCCATTTTGAAGTTACAAATAGGAAAATTAAAGATGTGACTTTATATGAGAGTAGTGACATACTGAATAATTAATTTAATTCTTTCAGACGATTTTTGACAAAAGATTGCTAAAAATAATTTAAGAATTTAAATGCATCCATCTATTTAAAGCTAACCTGCTTTTTAGTTTTCCATGCAAAAATCCCTTTTATACGCGTGCACAAGCATTCAGCTAATCAGCTAGAGGCTTTTACTGTCCAGAGACAATTTCGATTCCGCTATGTTTCAGCCAATGAGGTGAAGGCTTTTTCCTCTCTCTAAAAGCGTATTTGGATTACAATTCCATGTGGGTGTTGAAACTTTATGGATTTCTTTTATTAAGGTATTTTTTTCATTTTACCATATTTATTTTCTTTTTATGTCGTATGTATTTTACTACCATGAATTTTTTATAACTAACCCTTTTTTTTTAGAGAGAGAGAGATTTAGTGGAATCGTTTCCGATGTAAACAAACTATTAAGATGCAAGTGTAAAATTTCAGATTTTTAAACTTTTCATGTCCTGTACACATTTTAATATGTAATTCTGTGTGATATGATTAAATTCAGGTTTTCTCAGCGACGATCACAGTATTTTTACCAAATAATTTTTGCATTAATCAAGCTTTTTTGGTTATTAAGCATAGCTAATCACGAAAGAAAACTTTGTTATTTTAAGATTTTTATGTGAATTATTTGCGTACATTTATAAGGCGAGTTTCACTGAATAATTCAAGAAAAAAAAAATCTCATCATTATACATATTTAGTTATGCATTATTAATTATTTACTTGGCCTTTACTTTTAATATTTCAAACTTACAGCTGAATGTAACTATTAAAACATTTGAAATACTGTATTCGAAAAATGAAATTTCAGCTTAAACACTAGACAATTACTTTTAGGTTAAATTCAGGTTTTCTCAGTGACGATCACAGTATTTTTACCAAATAATTAAAAGTACTACATGCATGCATCTATCTATCTATTTATATATATATATACCCTTAAATCTGCATAGCTTAAAACCGGAGTTTATGCAGATTTTAGAAATTTGCAGGTTTCTGGTTTGTTTACATACTGGTCTGTTTTGTTGGCACTGTTTTGTTTACATATTTTAAACAAAAATTTGAATTTAATAATGCACTGAAAATTATAATAAATGCTTACAATTAAACACAAATAAATTGTCTTACAAAAGCTCTCTAACCAAATTGTTAACAAAACAAAAAATTTCATGAAAAACACATTAATTCCCCGATATTTTCCCACAACCAATCAATAAATTTCATGATATTTTATTGTAATTTTAAACCATGAACTTTAGTACTTTTCTGTTATATGGACACTATGCCAAAATGTATGTATGTATGTTTGGCGACAATAGTGTCCGTATAACGGAAAAGTGCCTGAATTTTTTTATATATATATATAAAATATAAACATGATTGGCGACACAGCAAGTTTTCTGGATTTCTCCCTGTAGGTGAAAGTTGAAGATGAATTTCATTCATTCAATGACCTTTTTAAAAGTTTCAAGTTTGGATTGAGTGCACATGAACATAGAAACCGATATCTATTTCTATGTTCATGATTGAGTTATTTGGATATCTTTTCGTATAGCACAGAAAATCATTTCTCCCGCTTTTGTAACAGAGATACATTCTGGTGTATTTTTTTTTCTTCTTTTTATATCATAAGTACTTTTCTACTAAAATTTTTTTTAACCTAATAGTAATTGCCGCGTTTCTAAGCTGAAATTTCATTTTTCGAATGCAGTATTTCAAATGTTTTAATAGTTACATTCAGCTGTAAGTTTGAAATATTTAAAATATTAAAAGGTCAAGTAAATAATTAATGATGCATAACTAAATATGTAGTATAATGATCAGAATGACATATTAAAATGTGTACAGAATGACATGAAAATTTTAAAAAACTGAAATTTTGCACTTGCAACTTAATTGTAAATTCCATTGTTTACATTGGAAACGATTTGTGGTTTTTAAGAATTTGCGGAACTTCGTGTCACCAAATTACTAAATCTCTCTCTCTCTCACTCTCTAAAAAAAAGGGTTAGTTTAAAAAAATTCAAAGCAGCAAAATACATACAACACAAAAAGAAAATAAATACGGTAAAATGAAACAATTACTTTAATAATAGAAATCCATAAATTTTCAACGACATCAAACGAACGTATCTCATCTTTCGTTTGTGATAAGGAACGCTCCTTTGGCCCTCTCCACTCATTGGCTGAATTGTAAAGGGCAAAATTGGGGGACAAAATGACTACAGCATTTCTGAGAAAAGAAAAAATCAGAAAATTCACAGAAAATTTTCTGAAAGGTTTCAGCAGAGGGAGAGAGGGTAAATGCTCTCTTGGCAATAATTATTTTTGTTGCAAGTTGGGTTAACTGTCTTTATGGTTCGAGTCGATTTCAGACTGAGTGTAGATATCTACAAGTTAGATTTGGGTTAACCCGATTTTTCAAAAGTTAGTCCAGTATACTATTTCAGATTAAAACTATACCTTTCAGGGCGGGATTCGTGCCGAAAATTTTGAAATCCCGCCCAAAAAATGTCAGCATTTTCGGAGAAATTTGCATAACTTTGTGTTTTTTCCGAAACTGATCGACGAACTTTGTGGTTTTTTCCGTGACAGATCAATGAACTTTGCATTTTTTCTGCGACAGATTGACGAACATTGCGTTTTTTAAGCGACTGATCGACGAACCTTGCGTTTTTTGGGGACATATCGACGAACTTTGCGTTTATTCCGCAATCGATCAACGAAATTTTTCTTTTTTCCCTGACTGATCGACGAACTTTGCATTTATTCCGCAATCGATTGACGAAATTTGCTTTTTTCCGCAACTGATCGACGAACTTTGCGTTTTTTCCGCGACAGATCAACGAACGTTGTATTTTTTTCCGCGACTGATCAACAAACTTTGCATTTTTTCTGCAACAGATAGACAAACATTGCGTTTTTTAAGCGACTGATCGACGAACCTTGCGTTTTTTGGAGACAGATCGACAAACTTTGTGTGTATTCTGCAATCAATCGATGAAATTTGCTTTTTTCCCCCGACTGATCGACGAACTTTGCGTTTTTTGGTGACAGATTGGCGAACTTAGCGTTTTTTCCACGACAGATCGATGAACTTTGCGTCTTTTCCACGATCCCTCGGTGAATCTCAATCAAGTAAAATCTAAAGTCAGAAATTTATTTAACAACCTAATTGTTAAGGGTCCCTAACACATTGAATGGAACTTGAAAAATACACTGCATATATAAAACTTAACTTTCTTCCCTTTTTTATAATAAAAATAAACATTTTACATAATCATTCTCAGTTGACTTAATTTTTTCAATGGTATTTTGTTATGTCTGCATTAATGTAATTCTTTAAATAGCACGTAAAATAATAGTGGGGTTTAAAGATTTTTTTTTCTCCCTCCCAAACATTACAACTCCCCTCCATTTAAAAATGTTGGTAGGGACACTCCCCTCCTTGGAAAAATTGAATTTCAAGCCCTGCCTATAATATGTTTGTGTGTATTGAGGTTTGTATAGATGTTTGTGTGTGTGTTGTTTTTAATAAAGACAGTTTCATTTTTCACATGAACCTTTAAAAAAATTCACATTCTTTGCACAATCCTTTAATAAAATTCGCATTTTTTTTTCGTGATTCTTTAATGAAATTCGCATTTTTTTCTGTATCTTTTTTTTGTCGAGATTCACATTTTTTTCAGCTATCCTATGACGTAATTCGTGTTTTTTTTTCAGCGATAATTTGACGAAATTTGTGTTTTTTCTGCGATTTTTTTTTCACGAAATTTGCGTTTTTCTGTGATCCTTAGACGAAACTTTCTTTTTTTGCAATGCTTTGATAATAATCACATTTTCTCTGCTGCCTTTTGATAAGATTCATGAATTTTCAGCACTCCTTCGATGAAATTCGCGTTTTTTCAGAGATCTTTGAAGAAATTCGCATTTTTCTCGCGATACTTTAACGAAATTTGCTCTTTCCAGCAATTTTTTGATAAAATACATTTTATTCCGCAATTTTTAGACGAAATTTGGCAAGAAAGCGCTATCTTTTGGTGAAATTTCCTGTTTTGCGATTCTTTGACAAAATTTGCTCATCTTTTGTGTAAATCGAGTTTTTCTGTGGCCTTTTAACAAAATTCACGTTTTACATGATCCTTTGATGAAATTAGTGTTTTTCCCGTGATCATTTGACGAAATCTAGGATTTTTTTCCAGCGGAGGTTGATTATATGTTTTTAGTCTGCAGGTGCCCTAAAAAGTTTGTGATGCCTGTCGCTGCATTGCACGCATTCTGCCATGGTGTATCAAACAAACAAAATTCATCCTAAAAAATTATTGTTTCGTTTCTGGAAATGAACAACCGTCAACTCATTGACTGAATTATAAAGGGTGAAATGTGTAGGCACTGAGTATCATCTATACTATTAATGTCGGTAAACGTCTGTCTGTGTGTGTGTTGGTGTGTCTGACGTCTGTAAGCACAAAACTGCGTGCAGACGATGGACATAAGCGCTTTTGGTATAAAAAAATTCGGAAGGGGAGTTTTTAAAATTCACAACATTTTGCGGGAGAACAGGGGTGCGAACGAATTTAAAAGATCAGTCCGCATCAATAATTATTGCGGCGGGGGGGAGTATGTTTTGCCCACACAGGGCGGAGATTTTTCTTTGCTGACACCACTCATATGATATATCGTTCGAAAGGCCTGCGACTGCCTTTTCATGTTATGCATCTGTGTGGTCCATCCCCCCCCCAATTGGGGCACTTTTCTAAATTTTGTACATACCACTCATGTTATATATCGTTAAAAAGGTCTGTGACCGTTTAATCATATTATGCATCTCCGGTGTCCATCCCCCCACTTTGCCTCCCCAAGGGGGTACTTTTGTAAATTTTGCACAAACCCTTCATGTTACATATTGTTGGAAAGGTCTTTGACTGCTTATTCATGTTATGCATCTCCGGGGTCCATCCCGCCACTTCCCCCCTTAAGGGGGGCACTTTTCTAAATTTTGTTGACACCCCTCATGTCATATATTGTTGGAAAGATCTGTGACCGCTTAATCATATTATGCATCTCCAATGTCCATCTCTCCAATTTGCCCCCCCCCCCCCTCCCCCAAGGGGGTACTTTTCTAAATTTTGCAGACAACCCTCATGTTATATATCGTTGGAAAGGTCTGTGACTGCTTAATCATATGCATATCTCCAATGTCCATCTCCCCACTTTGCCCCCCCCTTTCCCCAGGGGGGTACTTTTCTAAATTTTGCAGACAATCCTCATGTCATATATCGTTGGAAAGGTCTGTGACCACTTAATCATATTATGCATCTCCAATGTCCATCTCCCCAATTGCCACCCCCAAGGGGTCAATTTTCTAAATTTTGTTGACACCCTCATGTCATATATTGTTGGAAAGGTCTGTGACCGCTTAATCATATTATGCATGTCCAATGTCCATCTCCCCACTTTGCCCTGCCCCTCCCCCAAGGGGGTACTTTTTTAAATTTTGCAGACAACCCTGATGTCATATATCGTTGGAAAGGTCTGTGACTGCTTAATCATATGCAAATCTCTGATGTCCATCTCCCTACTTTGCCCCCCCCCAAAGAGGTACTTTTCTAAATTTAGCACACAACCCTCATGTTACATATCGTTGGAAAGGTCTGTGACCACTTAATCATATTATGCATGTTCTGTGTCCATCCCCTACTTTACCCCCCCCCCCAAGGGGGTACTTTTTTTAATTTAGCACACACCCCTCATGTTACATATCGTTTGAAAGGTCTTTGACTGCTTATTCATGTTATGCATCTCCTTGGTCCATCCCGCCATTTCCCCCTCCCCAAGGGGGCACTTACCATTTACTTGCACAACAGCGCTAAATGTGTCAGATGAAAGAAATTCTGCGAGTGCATGTGCCAGTGAAACTTAGCCAATTGCTGTTCTTCAACCTAGCTTTAATTCAAAGTGGGTTTTTTATTTATTTGAATTATTCTGCAAAAGTTTCAAACATTTTAAAGCAGCTATGAATTTTATTTTTATGGTACTATCAAGTTTTTTGCCGTCAAATTTTGATGGGTTCCATCTAGTATTTACTAAATTAAACAATAAAGTAAGGCGTTCTTTTTGATATTGCATTTTGGAATAAAATATCAATAGTTGATTTCCCAAATTTAATAACATACAAATAAAACAGATAATATGAGAAGTAAACATAAACATTTTTACAAACATATCATCCATATTATTGCAAAAAATGATAACGATCATTGCAAAGTTGAAAATACAGGAAATTCGTTAATGCCACAAGTACTGTACTGCATGTACGAGTGCTTCACATACATGAAAGCAAAAGAAAACCCTATCACTGAATACAAAAAAACTGTTGTATTGGAATCCCCGAAAATACACTATATTTTCGGTTAGCCAGGCGCAAGTGATATATGTATATACATATATTTATTCATACATATATGTGCATATATATGTATTTGTGTAGATATATACATATATATATATATATGTTTATATATACATGTATACATATCACTGGCACCAGGTTAATCGAAAAGTACCAAATTTTTTAATGCAGAGATCACTGTACCACATATATAAATGCTTAGTGCACATGAAAACAATAAAAATATCTGGCTGACTATCGACGATTTGGAAAGATTTCGCCAAATGGTGAATCAAATATGATCTAACCTAGAAAGCTATCAAATAATGCATGCCACAAACTTACAATTCTCATCATCATAAAAAGAAGAAAAAAATTCTCTAATTTTAGAGCGGGGGGAGCAAGCAAATGTCAAGTCTTGCATGTCTGCTACTCCGTACAAGAAGTTGGTTTATAGAATCCTCTAATTATCTCGCGATATATTTCAATACCTGAAATAAGATGCAGCATAAAAGGAAATTAAATCTAACCAAGTAGTCCTAAAACGTTACCATTTCCTTTTCGATAGAAAATAATGATAAAAAAACTTACATTTAAGAGAAAATTTGAAGGAAATTCGGAGAATTTTATCTAAAGCATTTTGCAAGCAAACAGATTCTAACACCCAGTGATGTCATATTGCAAAGGATCGAGGCTAGCCTCGGCAAAGGATAAACTATTCCATTATGTTTAATCTATACATTTTAACTGTATAAAAAATCACATAGTTCATACATTACTACCACAAGCCTTTAACTGATATATGTTTTGACTGCATTTTCCGGTTATTTACGCAGAACTTATTTAAAGAAATATTTATATATATATGATTTTTTTTTTCAAGTGCAAAGAAAAAAGTTACACTAAACGAGTGATTCAGTTTGAATGACTCGTAAATCATTCATGAAGATTTGCATTACATGATTCATTGAAATTGTTTTGTTAAGTTTTCCAAACGATCTATGAAACCATATTGTGAGTGCTATGAAATCAGCACACTGATTTTCCTATCTATAAATTGACACACATTTATTTTAATGAAAAGTATTATTTTATTTTTAACTACATATTTTATTAAACATAAATTATAGAGGAAATCCACAAAGATTTCAAATGATGAATCTTTCATTACTCAGCTAGTATACTGTTGGAATTTTATTTTTAAGTCTTCAAATGTTGCAAGACTATAAGGCCACATTTATTTGTATGCACAATAAGAATCTTTAAAAACAGATTTTCAACGCCAAGTTAATTATTTAAAATTTGTTTGGGTTCTCCTGCAAATTCTTCAGAAAATTGCAGACCTGCCAGCTAGCTGTGCATATCAGGACTGATTCACGAGTCATTCAAACTTATCATTCTTTAGTGTATCTTGTTTCTTACCCTTCAAAACAGATTATTGCAGTTTTGTAATATTTCGATCGAAAAACTACTTCAAAGGTAATTTTTTTAATATTATATGCCCTGGTTCTTGTAATGATTCATTTAAATTAAGTGTTTCGTTAAGTTGTCCAAATGATCTATTTAATCATATTGTCACTGCTATGAAATCAGCACACTGATTTTCCTAGCTATGAGTTAACACGCATATATTTTAATGAAAAGTATTATTTTTAACTAAGTATTTTATTGAATCTAAATTACAGAGGAACTTCACAAAGATTTCCAATAATGAATCTTTCATTACTCAGCTAGTATATTGTTGTCTTTTACATTTAACATTCCTGAATATTTTGTTAATGCCCAAATTATCTGATGTCCCATAAATCTGTACGCTATAAGAATTCTGTTAAATATGATTTACCAAATATTTAAAGAAATCGATGGACGTATATCAGAAGTATATAAATCGAACAGCAGATTTTAAAGGAATACAGGACCCAGATAACAATTTTTTATTCTTAAAACCTTTTTGTAACCCCAACCTGTAAATAAGTAAATGGTTTTTAAAGAGTTTTAGCTGAAATAATTGGAAATAGTGTGACAATGATTATAAAATGTTGCTAATTGACACAATCTGGGGTAATTTGTAACTTTGGGACAATTACCAAAAGGCAGAAATGCAAAAATAGTTTCAGGGTTTCATATTAACCTTCTAATAAGAATTTCAGATTTCGTTTTTAAATTTTTTTCTCTAAATTCAATTTAAGGAGGCAAATTTAACTCCTGGAATATTTTGAACTTTATTTCATAATAATTTATTAATAGGAAGAGATGAATTTCTTTCTTTTACTTTTAATATTAAAGGTTACTTTTTTTATTAGTTCTATCAAATGCTAATAAGATATTAGTTATTGATAACATTAAAAATTTTTTAAATCTTATATACATTTTGCTAGAGTGATTGTTTTAGAGAAGTTTTCAAACTTATCTTTGATTTTGAAAAAACTCATTAAAATAGATAACTTTTATCTGAGAGCTTTTTCTCTAAATCTTACCAGTAACGAGTTATAAAGTAAAGTAAAAAATATACGTGGGATAGATTTTTCCTTTTAAAGTGAATTCGGGCAACAAGAACAATTGTATATTATATTTTTGTTCAAGATCTACATAGCCTCAAATTTTCATATATTTTGGTTGGGGATTATTTATGTTTTGGTTTCCTATGACGTCGTTACTTTTGGGTTTTTATATTTTCGTTCCACGTCAAATCAACCAACAATTTTCAATATTCAACTTGACCATTTCAGATTTTAATGAAACTTTCAGGAATCATTCTGCCTGATGATAAAAATGAGAATATACTTTTATAATTTTTTTATCTCAGTAAATTTTCATACAATTAATTTTTTTAATTTTGAAAAATCATCATTTTTTTGGCTTGTATAAATGTTTTCAATTTTGAATTTCTCAAGTTCTATGAGGCATAGAGAGTTGTTTGACCCCTCAATTTAATGAGAATTTCATAAGGTTTAATTTGACTATGCTTGGTTTAAAAAAATTAAACTTAATTTCATTTTAAACTTAAAAACTCTTTAAATAGAATTTTTTTAAAATTTTGAAAAAAATATATGTTTTTTGTAATATTATAATCTTTAATTTCTGTAAGTTTTAGAGTGGGATCTCAGTGGGATCAGCAGTTATAAAAAAATAATGTTTAAAATGTATAAAACAATACCATCTTTAGCGCAATCAAAAAGGTAGTGAGCTGCCAACTTTAAATACCAGCCCCAACTGGTGTTAAAATTAATTTTTTTAATGTAACTGTTGATCCAATTGATATCCCACTCTAAAAGTTTCAGAATTTAAAGTTTATAATATTACAAAAAACATATTTTTTTCGAAATTTTTAAAAAACACTATTTAAATTTTTTTTTAATTAAGTTAAATTTACTTTTTTTTTAACCAAGCATAGTCAACTTGCATATCACATTAAACCTTCTGAATTTCTCTTTAAAATGAGGAGTCAAACAACTCTCTACACCTAACAGAACTAGAAAAATTCAAAATTGAAAACATTTATACAAGCCAAAAAATGATGTTTTTTTTTAAATTAAAATAATTAATTGTATGAAAATTTACTGAGATGAAAAAATAACAAAAGCATATTCTCATTTATATCATCAGGGAGAATGATTCCTGTAAGTTTCATCAAAATCTAAAATGGTCAGGTTGAGTCACTGGTTGATTTGGCATGGATTTGGCATTAGCACCATTGTATGCGTATACCATATATGGCATATATAAATCAAGTTACTACATATATGTCATATATACATTATATATAAATTATATTTTAATAATAATTATATCTTATATATAATATGTATCACATAAATACCTAACATTCCTAAAATTTTTCTACTTAATTAAGATACAATTTTTTTTGTCTCATCATCTGAACATTTATTTTTTATCTCTTTCTAAAAAAGACAGATAAGAAAAGGAATAATTAAAAGTGAAAACTGTTTCTTTAAAACCATGTTCTTGCATTTTTACCCATGTTTATGCACAGATATTTCATTTCAAAATTATAACTTTAAAAACATAAAAACATTTTCCACATTCAACGATTATACAAATCTTTGCTAAGACTGGAATTTCTTGCTAACATGAGCAGATATTTATGTTACATTCATTTTACTTTAAAAATATTCAGATTCTACAAGAAAAAATACTTATAACTTTTGCATTTAATATTTTCTTCAAAAAATCGTAGATGGCACTGTAATCGAGTAAAAAGCAGTGAGAATTGTTGCCATTGAAATGTCTAGAAATGGTTGAATAACTCGAGAAATATAAATCAGATTGAAAAACTGAAAAATACGTGTTCAATATTTTAGAAAAATGGTAACTTTTGCATCCCTAAATAGATTTTTCTAAAATAAAGAACATGTATTTTTCAGTTTTTCAATCTGTGGTACATTTCTCAAGTTATTTGACTGGTTCAAGACTTTTCAATGGAAACAATTCTCACTGCACTTTACTCAATTACAGCACCATCTATGATTATTTGAAGAAAATGTCAAGTACAAAAGTTAAATTTTTCTGCCTGTAGAATTCGAATCTGGAATAAAAACGAAGGGTTATCATTTAAAATTTCAAAGTTGCCCCCCTTTCCCCCAGGGGGGCAGAATTGGGGTATATTTCTTGAGTTGTTCAACCATTTCCAGACTTTTGAATGGAAATGATTCTAACTGATCCTCTCAATGTTTACTGAATTACAGTGCCATCCATTATTTACCAAGGAAAATTTTAGTACAAAAGTTATGTATTTTTTTCTACAGAACCCAAATCTGTATAAAAAAGGGGGGGTTATCATTTAAGATTTCAAAGTTGCTCCCCTTTCCCCTCCAGGAGCATCTAGGTAAGAAATCTTATTACTAAATAATTTGTATTTTTGAATGTAAATATATATAATGTGAAAACAATAAACTAAGATATTATATTTAAAATAAATGATATTTTTAAAAGAATGTCTAACAAGATTGAGTATTTCACAAAATTTTAAAAATCCATTTGAATATGAATGAGTAGACTGGCCAAGAAACTTACATTACATTCTTGATTCTCAAATAGCAGCTAGAATTTATTTTTTCCGTTTTCAGCCTAAAGACCAGTATAAAAATCAAGCCAGGATCAGGCCTGTGTTTAGGCTAGTCCATTCTCATCTCTAATGTATTCATGCATGAAATAAAATTATAAACTTTTATTTGCATTTAATTTTTATGATCTTAAAAGAATAGTCTTTCAAAAACTATCTTTTTTCTTATTTTAGTATACCCATCTCTCTAATTTTGAATTTAAAGAATTTCTTCATAAATTGGGAACACTAGAAAAAAAAGATGGCAATATTGCTCTCTTATACCATAAAATCCCGTTAATCCACCTCCCGAAATGCGACACAGAAAATCATAAAATAATCAGAAGGAGTGAAATAAGGTATTAAAATTGTACTATATGATATCGATCATTGGTGGTGGTGGTGAAGGATGGATGCTAATGGCCGATCGTTGTAAAGTATGCATTACTTTAATAAAGTAAGAAAAAAAAAACCTTTTGAAAAAATATATACAGTATGGAACCATTTATCCGGAATCCAGTTAACCGGAAAACCAGTTATCCAGAATGATATTTCCAACTGACTGGTTTCAGAATCTTTCCAGAAAAAAGTGCTATGCAGTGCCAGTTTGACATGTGCATTGCTTGATACATTACTACATATACTACATGCATTGTACAACTTGATCAATATCTAGGATTTGAAATGCAAGCCTTTTTAGTTAGATATTGAGCATTTTAAGTTTTATGCAGAATTATTGCTTCCAAGGTATTGCCTTCTTTCAAACTCTGATTAATCTTTGATCTTGATAGCATCTGAGCATTAGTCAGAGTAATCTGATAATTTGAAATCAGTAACAATGTTACAGCTACATATATTCTACAAATATCATCAAATGGATGTTGCTTTAGTATCCAACCAGTTATCCGGAATACATCTGGCCCCAACCATTCCGGATAAATGGTTCTATACTGTATATACAAAATAGAAAAACAGTATAACTTCACAATTAACAGCAATTTCAGATTATAGAAAATTCTGGATTTCAGAAGCTTTGGAACTGGAATGTATTTAGATAAATAACAACACTAATATCTGTCATAAAATAAATAACAACATGAATATCTGTTATTAATATGGTAACAGAAAAATAAAAGAACTTAATAATTTAAAATAATTAACAAACACTAAGAAATTGTAGTTGAAAATATAGTGAAATAATATCTAGAACTAGTAACATTTTATGCCATGTCGCCATCTGTTTAAATTAGGAAGATTAAATAACCGGATTTTTTTTTTATCATGATTTCTCATCTATAAATGCTAAATAAATAATACAAATCACAACGGGAGAAGAGAACATACAGAACGATTTGGTAGTGTTGCCAGATTTTTAAAATGAATAACATTGCTGTCACAAAGATAGCACAAAATACTCTACAAATTCAACTTTGGCACCATCTACTGATCAATCAATCGATAAATTTTTTGTGATTGGTTTTCATAATAACATTAAATACGACTATAAATTCTTTGATAAAATAGATTGATTTTTGATCAAAACATTTCATGCATAACATCAAATACACATTTTTTAACTTATTTCATGAGAAACTTTCACTATCAATATTTTTGTTACCTTCATATTGCCATGGAGATAAATTTACAGAAAAACTAATGTTTAGTTATATTGCTTTTTCAGACTGGCAACACTTGATGTTGTGTATGTACTTTTGTGTTTGTACACATTTGCGATATATATAAAAAAAAAAACTCTCGGAAGATAATTTTTTTTTCTGTATTGATCTTGACGTGCTCAGCAAAATTTTTTTCGGGGGAGGGTGCTTTCTCAGGATTTTTTAAATTTTTCAATTTATTTATAAAGTGGGAGGGGGACGCTTAATCGGGAAGGCCAGATTAACAGGATTTTACAGTGCTTCACCTTTGCAATTTATATTATTTTATAATTTTTGTTATAACATTTATTATTCTTTTTATTTAATATACAAAATAAGAATATGCATTACAAAGAAATTTTAAAACAGAGCATGTGTGCCACATATTGTATTTATACTTTTAATCTCCCTTTCTTTACCCTTATTGCTCATTTTTTTGCATCAGACTCAGAAATTATCAAAGTGACTTTTAAAAAGGGTGATTTCAGCAAATATACTGAAAACTTTCATGCTTGAATTCAGTGCCAACCAGAAGCTTTATTCACAATACATAGTTTTATTTATTCTACCTGAAATTTTATTATAACTTTAACAATAATGAATAGATTTTAGAAAACTTTTCAACAGACATACCTTACTGTGAAGACATTACAAGAAGAGATTGAAATAGCCACCATCCATGTCTAAGCAACACTGAGCTAGATTGTCAATGGAATGGAATTGACAGGATCTATGCAAAATTGCAATACAGAAATCTAGAAGGAAGCATGTACTTGTAATGCAATTATTTAAATCAGAAATTATTGTACATTGCTTTAATAATAATAATAATAATAATAATTCTTATTCTTTAATAATAATAATAATAATTCTTTTTCTAATTAATAATAATAATAATTTAAATTAATTTATCGCCTTGCCAAATGCAATGCTACTAAATATCTCGCTTGTTCTAGGATTTAACAATAATTTTCGAGATCAAGATAGAACTAAATATTTTTTTGCATTGATACATTTTGTTTAAGATGTTTAAAAATACATAAATTTATACTTTATGATTCCTTTTTCTGTAACTGTAAATGCATTTTTCATTACAATTTATTTTTTCTGTATGCTAAGTTTAAATTGGTTAATTGGTTAGATAAAATCTTTTTTACCTACAAAATTTTGCAAGTTTTTAAGACCAGATTTACTTGTCGAAACAATCAAGTTCTTTATAAGAAGTTTTTAACATAAAGTTATTTATTTAAGACTTACTTTTCAGCTCTGCTACAAGCTCTAGTTCATTTCAAATTATAAAACTTCCTTTATGTCAAATAATTTTAATATAATAAAATTGAGTTTTTCTACAAAGAAATTGTTTTTTAAAAATAATTATTTTTAATTAAACTGAAAAATATATAGAGAAACAATAATTTTCTTTCTCGTAACAGTAAGGAAAAAATCGACGCTTATCTGGTATATAAGGCTACAGATATAAATTGGGATCATCACATGTCTGATTGTATATCTGTAATCTGTTGTATAAAGTCGAACCCTAGATTTTCTTTGTGTTTTGGCGTTTTAAAAAATTGACTTATACACCGGAAAATACGGTAAAAAAAATATGAAAAATGTAGATATTATAAATCTGAATATAGAGATAGGATTCTCTATTGAATACAATATAAAATGTCAACAGACTCTATTATATTATATTTAAAAACAAAATCTATAATTTAGGAAAACACAAAGGATACCATAAAGTTACATCTGCATGAGATAATATAAAACACAGAAACATGATTACCTTTGTTTTTCTGCTAAATCTTTTTAAAAAGACAAGCTAAACTCTGAGCTGCATCAAACTTTAGAAAAACACTTTGGCTAACCCTAAATTGGTTAGATCTTGGAAGGATTTTTTTTTCTTTTTTGAAGTCTACAAATGTTGCAAGACTATATGGCCAGATTTATTTGTATACACAATAAGAATCTTTAAAAACATATTTTCAACGCAAAGTTAAACATTTAGAATTTGTTTAAGTTCTGTTACAAATTCTTGAGAAAATTTCAGACCTGCAAGCTAGCTGTGGGTATCACGATTCAATCACGAGTCATTCAAACTGAATGGATCTTTTAGTGTAGCTTGTTTCTTTACCCTTGAAAATAGATTATAGCAGTTGCTAATTTGGAAAGTTCCCTCGACTCACGCATGTGGCGAAAAAGTCTTGGCGCGAGTAACCGGTAATGGGGTTGCACTCATGCAGGATGCGTGAAACGGGGGAATTTTTTTTTTCTCAGCTAGCGTATAGCGTTACTGCATTGTAAACGCGTAAACAAACATTCTTTTTTCGATAATTTATAAGTAATTCACGTTCAAATATTTTATGAATTAATAGTTTAAATAAAATGGCTTCGCTTCTTAAATGTTTGCGAGCGTAAAATGATGCTAAAAAATATATAATCTAACAAAAAGGGCCGACTTTTACTTGGGATGAGCTTTGAATGAACAAAGTCTTACAGATGGTTTTTATTTTGAAGCTATTGTGATTTGTAATTATTGCAAGGGAGTTTTAGGACAGTGATTTGAATAATTTAACCCTCCAATGCATGGTATAGTTGATCAGCTACATCTAAGATTTTAGCTCATATATCACGTGGAGCATTTTTGTTTTTAAAATTTTTGTAAATGACCTTTTGCATTTATTTTGTTGCATTCTTATTTCACACCCCCCCCCCCCTCCTAGCAGGGCTTAATTTCTAAGAAAAAAGACCTAATATTCTGCAGGTCTAACACCCGTAGCGTCCACCTCCACTCTCCCCCCCCCCCCATCACTCTAATTTTCATATTTATATTTTATACATTATTTTCAAAATTTAAAGCATCATTTTTTTGTTTAGAAAAACCAAAATTTTAAGTGCTTAAGCTATCAACTATTCCACTTTTTAGTTTTTACAACTTCCAAATAGAAACCTTTGCCTAATCTTAATGTTAATTAATCACAGAATTCTGCGATTAAATAAGCTCAGGATCATGATTCTGAAATAGTGTTAACACAAAAAATGAATAGTTTGCAGCTATACAGAGTAGCCCAGTGACAGAACTATCTTCAAGTGTCTGCAACACTAGTAATGTCTTCGAAAATAGTCTGCAATATGCAATATATCATATAAATATATTCTTGCTGCTGTTGTAGTGCTAATTAATTATGGCATCATATATATATATATATATATATATATATATATATATATATATATATATATATAAACTGTTTGCATCATTTACATAAATAAATTTTAAAAAAAAAGTGAGACACACAAAGAGGTTTTTTATTAGGCATTAGGCAGAAAATTAGATAAAAAATGGAACTTTGGAAAATGCTTTATTTACAAGAAGGCAATATTGTTTTATCATTTTCCAAAATTCTTGACACAACTGTGGATTTAATGCATGATACAAATGAAGTTGATGTTGATAATATTTTTGAAGTGGTTGTAAAAACTTGTGCCATATCTATTAATGTGCTTTTTAAAATTTTTCTAACAGATTTATATCCTGCAGAAGGATTATTGAGTTCAATAAAAGCTTGCATATCTGCTGTGCCTATTTCTTGTGCATTTCCATCATCTGCTCTGGTTCTTTTCTACATTATATTGCTTATCACAGAACCCCAGCCTTCGCATGTTGCTTCAGATACTGGAATTGATAAGCAGAAACTGAAAAACTTTATAATATGAGGAACTTTTGGTTCTTTTCAGAAAAACATCGCTTTCACCTCATTTTTTTCTTTAAGTATTATTATATCAGGGATGATTTTGAGGGAAAAAAAACTGGAATTCACAGCAAAATTTCTGAAAGGCTACAGCACAGGGTGAGGGGATAAATCCCTTCGGCAATAATTATTTTTGTTGCAAGTTGGGTTAACTGTGTTTCAGGTCGATTTCAGACTGAGTGTAGATTTCTGCAATTTGGATTCGGGTTAACCCGTTTTTGCAAAAGTTAGTTCAGTATATCATTTCAGATTAAAACTATACCTATTATAATATGTTTGTGTGTACTGAGGTTTGTATAGATGTTTGTGTGTACTGAGGTTTGTATAGATGTTTGTGTGTGTGCTGTTTATAATAAAGACAGTTGCATTTTTTCCACGACCCTTTCACAAAATTCGCATTTTTTCCATGATCCTTTGACGAAATTTGCATTTTTTTCTGCAATTCTTTGACAAAATTAAAGTTTTTCTTGCAATCATTTGACGAAATTTGCTTTTTCTGTGATCCCTTAATGAAATTCAAGTTTTTTCAGCGATCCTCCGATGAAATTCACATTTTTCGTGCGGTCCTTTGACAAAATTCACGTTCCTGTGATCCTTTGATAAAATTCGCGTTTTTCCTGCGATCCTTTGATGATATTCGCATTTTGTCTGCTGCCTTTTAACGAGATTCATGTTTTTTCAACGATCTTTTGACAAAATTCATGTTTTTTTCAGCGATTCTATGATAAAATATGCTTTTTTCCGCGATTTATTGACAAAACACAGTCTTTCCCATTCAGTTCTACAATTTATCATATGTTATCAGTTCACCATTCTTGGGAACTAAAAATGTAGTCGAAAATAACAGGAAGAAAGATAGTAAATGACAATAAATACTCAAAATTTTCGCTTCATTGAATTAGCTTTGAACTGATATCACTATCAAAACATTCAGTATAGTGCAATATATACGTTTTAATTAAGATTTCTTATTAAATTCATAATATATGGGAAAGTGGAGAGAAAAGATTAGTAAAAGAAAAAGAATTGAATGGAAAATCACAAAATTTTTAATTAATCCCATCGTTTTCGTACAGTCTTTTAAACATGTAATTTCAATGTCAGACATAAAGGCGACTCTATCCCCAGATTAAAATAATAAATAAATTAAAAGCCTAATGATAATCGAAGAACCTGAGCTAAGATGTTTAAACTGCATTATAGGTAATTAAAGTTTTTCTATTGGAGTGCCAGCCAGGTATTATGATAGGGAAAAGCGAGCTTCGCCTGCTATCAGATTGGGACATTATATGTAATTAAGAAACATCTGTATATTTGTAATACTTTTGCGAGAATGTCGAGATGAGGGGGGATGTGGAATGACTTTTTATTAAATATCATATTTATTCTACATAAACTTGCACTCACCACAAGGGGGCGCTTTGCTATCTCTGTTTCTATGGGCTGAATCAAGACTCCCTTATCATAGATTAGACTTGACAATCCGGAGAAAGTCTATGGGAGAAAATGTCTGCGGTAATTGCCAACTTATTAATTGACTTTCTCCGGAAAGTATCGCCGCCTGGTGGATACTACCGCACAGTTGCCATGTTTCGGGCTTTTTGAACACCAGTATATTTTTAGAGAAAATGTTGTTATTTTAAATCCCAGAATTCTCTGATCAAACAAAACAAAATTGTCTCTACTAAAAAACTGGTATCCAAAAATATAATAGAAAAATCTATAGAAAAATCTAGCTGGTCTGCTACCGCATAGCTGCCAACTCTTACGCTTTTTTCTTACCACTAAAATTTAATAGAATTTTTTTCGTCATGTAATCACACGATCTTGTCAATTTAATAAGATAAAATTTACTATAAAATTTTAGTGGTAGGAAAACTACTAGTTCATAAGCAAATGCATAGAACAAATGGAGCTGTGAAAAAATTTCATGTGATTTTGTGTCGTAAATACTATTACTGACGATTGATGGCGCTAGTAGCAGTATATATATAGCAGAAGTATTATTCAATGGCTGTTTAATATTTTTAAACAATTTATAATACACAATCACTAATAATTTAATTTCATGAAATATTATTTTTTATGTATATATATATATTCAGTCTAATTTTAATTCTTATTTCTAAATATTAATAATTGTGTATTATTCTGTAATAAAAAATTATAAATAATTATATACAAAATTTGTAGGAATTTTGATTAAGATATATAAGTAAATAAAATAATAAAATCAACCAAATATACATTAAAAAGTAATCTGCACAAGTATTTAGGGCTAACTCATGGTTAGCCCTAAATAGAAAGGATGTTAATTTATTCTTTTATAAATTGAAAGCTTATAAAGAGATAGAATTTTATTGAAAAATGAAGTACTCTAAAAAAAAACAACTGCAGGGATATTTAGAAAGCTGGACAAAAACTGGTATTACTTAATCAATAATGTCATGAAACAAAAATTATACCTTGAATTAACGCTGAAGTAGAATGTTGATTCAATAACTCCCATTCCAAGCTTAGCAGAAAATTCCAACTGTTACATTTTCACAACCATATCCATACAGAATTAAGTGTAATTGAGCAAGTATTGTCAATGATATGATGAGCATAACAAATCATACAGCACAGACAATACCCATTCAATTAATGTGCTGGTGTTGTTAATAGTAGTGAGCAGGAGCTGTCACTGAAAAAAGTAATCCATATTTTAAAAGAATGCAGAAAAATATATGAAATACAGAGTTTATTAAAAATATAACCCAAGCTTATTTTAAGAGTGACACGGGAATACTATAAAATTAATCATGCAAATTATTTTCTAGATAAATCACTTAAAAAAAGATTTACATTTACACAGTTCATGGTAGTATAATTATTATTATTATTTTGTGTGTGTGAAAGAAAATGCAGCCTTTGAACTTTTTAAAAGTTATACATGAATTTATACAGAGAAAAATATTTTTGTTAAAATTGCAATCTTGGTAATAAGTAGAATAAAAGAAAGAAACTCTCTGAAAGTATAAATTCTAGTATAAACAAACACGATTAGCAATTTTATTTATATATTTGGTACGACTATTTTGATCGATGTTAAAGTTCGGTAACAATATTAATTATAATAAGCCAAATATATATACATATATATACTACAGTGATAAATAATAAATATCTTAAAACTTACTTTTATCAAATTGTTACATTTCATTTCCTAAATATAAACAGAAACAGAGGAGCCAGATAAATAATACAAGCAACTAGTTTTGCAAACAACGCTAAGCTTGACGCCACATTTGAGAGATCAGTACCATATTT
This sequence comes from Maratus michaelseni, assembly GCA_963931845.1. NCBI lineage: Eukaryota > Metazoa > Arthropoda > Arachnida > Araneae > Salticidae > Maratus > Maratus michaelseni. The sequence continues at coordinate 281,537,579 of OZ007598.1, read as the reverse complement.
TGTATTTTATCTCAAAATGCGTTTCTCGCCAAAAATTATCGCCAAAAGTGCACCAATGAAGGGAACTTTCCAAATTCGCGCCTCCGTGGCCGAGTGGTTAAGGCACCACTCCGCTAATCACTTCATAGCGTAGGAAGCAAGGCCGGTGGCGTTCGACTCCCACCAGCTCCATTGCACACACTTTGTGGAGCCATCGGATGTAACTCTTGGTGTTGTAAATTTCCTTGTACTGTCTCGTCAAGATTTATGTAATTGTTGAAGTCATGTCTGTGTTTCTGTGAATAATAATAAAAAAATGTATATGGATCATTCGAGACGACAGCCTAGTAGCTATAGGTCTCAAAGCCCACCCCCCTTCAAAGTTCAAAATATGCAGAGCTAGCTGGCAACTCAGAAATTTTTTTAAGCGAATTTTAAATAATTAACTATGCGCTGAAAATCTTTTTTTAAAGATTCTTCAGGTGTATACAAATAAATCTGGTCATACAGTCTTGCAACATTTTAAGATAAAAAACTTTGCATCCAAGACTCAAACAATTTAGGGTTAGGGAAAGCGTTTTTCTAAAGTTTGATACAGTGCAGAGTTTAGCTGGGCTTTTTAAAAAGATTTTACAGAAAAATAAAGGTAATCATAGTAACTTTATGGTATCCTTTACGTTTTCCGAAATTTTAGATTTTGTTTTTAAATGTGGTATAATAAATTTGGTTGACATTTTGCATTGTATTCAATAGAGAATCCTATCTGTATCTTACATTTCTAAAATCTACATTTTTCATATTTTTCTTTACTGTATTTTCTGGTGTAGGAGGCCACCTTTTAAACCGCCTAAACACAAAGAAAATTTAAGGGTCAACTTATACACCAGATATACAATCAGACATCTGATGATTGCGATTTATAGCTGTCGCCATAGTTACAAGGTAAGTTTAGATTTTGTCCTTACTGTTATGACACCAAAAATTTACCATTTTTGATATATTTTGCACTAAAACTAAAACTAATTATTGTTTTAAAAATAATTTCATTTTAGAAAAAAAATATATTTGACATTTAGAGGAAATTATATAATTATAAAATGAACTAGAGTGTAAAGTTTTGTATTTCCTGTAAAGAATTTGCAGCAGGGCTGAAAAAAGCTTTAAATATTTAACTTTGCATTAAAAACTTTTCTTACAGAACTTGATTGTTTAGACAAGCAAATCTGGCCTTAAAATCTTGCAGCATTTTTTAGATAAAAAAGATTGTGTCAAACAAATGAAATAATTTAATCATAGTGAAAGCATTTTTCTTTTTTAAGTATGTAAAGTAGAGCTTAGCGTGGGGCTTTTTAAAAATTTTTTACATAAATAATAAATTATAATGAAAAATGCAGTTATAATTGCAGATAAATTAATTGTAAAGTAGTATAAATTTACGTATTTTCAAATATCTTAAACAAGGAGTATCAATACAAAGAGGAATTTATTTGTATGTTGATCTTAAAAATTGCTTATCTGGAAAATCACAGTTAAATTTAAAAAGTCCTGGTAAATTTTCATATTTAGGATCATCATATACAGTGCTTTATTTGTAAAGAAAACTGGGGGTACACACTACACCAGAGGTTATATGCCAAGAGTTAAAACTTTACTTGAGAATCAGATGGTATACAGAGCTTCTTTAAAAAAAAAAAAAAAAAACAGAATATATGTGGTGTATATCCCCATATACCCTCCACTATTGCCCTAGTTACGGATCACAATCTTCAATGCAATTCTTCAGCATACAAAATGTTAGAGAAGATACACATTTTGAAAGCTTTATTTACCATTTCAAGTAAATAATTCAGTATATTTTCTTATCTACTGATGATTTTTTACAGATGACTTTTCCCCAACACTTTTATTTTCTTAAAAGAATATGTCCTTTCACAAATGATTTAAGGAGTTTTTAATAACCTTCATTATTTATTTTATTTTCTAATAAAACCATATTGGGAGTTTTCTTTCTGCTGTAAATTTCATCTGTATAGAAATTTTTTCAAATTAGCTGAACTTATTAAATGTGTTTATGGTGCTTCCTTATTATAGCGGCTTGTGATGGTTATTCGTCATGCAACCAAGATCATGAAGGTATCATGAAGTTATTCATAATATGATGTATATAAACAGAGTTTCCTCTCTGGCAGTTTCAGAAGGGTGTTGCACCCTGCTTGCTTTTTATTTTAAAAATAGCACCCTTTTTGCCATTCATTTAAAAAATACCATCCATCTCATCCCTCACTCAAAATACTGCACCCTCACTGCCTTTTGTTATAAAAAATTTCTGTACATGACATGTACTGATTTATTGTTGTGTTTTGAGAAAATGTTACTCTAACTTTTAAATATTATAAGTGCCTTTTGAAATCAAAAAAGTGCCTTCAAGGAACTAAGTGTCTCTTTCAGAATCTAAGAAGTGCCCTTGGTTAAATCCTAGAACAAGCAAGACACATGGCAGCACCGAATTTGGCAAAGCGATAAATGAGTTTTTCTTGTTACCGGTTTGTTTCTTGCATTTCTTCGATGCCTACTGTGTTTGATTGATTGGCTTATTGTTCTTTGTTCTGGAAATTGGATTGGGTTTTGAGCTTAGAGCAAAGACAGAAGAAGGTCTTGATTGGTTTGTGTGACGAATTTGTTGAATTACGTTTGTGGAATTTGTTCTGTGAAGTTTAATGGTTTAACGTTTTGTCGTATGTCACAGAACGATAATTATGGTCCAATTTTAAAAACAAATAAAAAATGAAAAACAGAGGTGTTATATATATTATTACAGTGGCAACACTATTTTTCTATAGACATTTTGGCAACAAAACCGTTTATTTCAATATTCGATATCGCTATGTTTGTTCAGATTGTTTCACCTCTGGTAGGAATTGGGTTCTTGCGGAGTAAGACAGCTATATAGTAATAAAAAGCTGCTCACGGGCCAAACCAACAACAACAACAAAGCTATGTTTGCTTGTATACGTTTATTAATATTGATTAAATTATAATGTGATTAAAAGATGAATACAAACAATAATAACAAAAGGTAGGTTAATTTTTGTTGATTTTATTTGATAAGATGTATTTTATGCATTCTAGAGATTGCTGTACCACCAGTTTCATGCATCCAGGGGGAGGGGGTGGTTCCGGTTAATGTACAAGAAGCGTACATAATATAAGTTACTAACCACTGCTTGTATGAGTTTCGTGCATTCTAGAGATTGCTACTGTGCAAGTTTCATGGATCCAGGTTTTTTTTTTTTTTTTTTTTGGTTAATGTACGTGAAGCGTACATATATGGAAGTTACTAACAACTCCTTGTATGAGTTTTGTGCATTCGAACAAACAGGAATCTCAAGACGCTCCCCAATCATAAACTGTGTGCTTTGTGGCAGAAAACTCTTTACTTACACAGTTGCTATAAAAATTTCTTTTGTAAAGTAAACTTTGATTATTTTCTGTTTTGTGACAATTTACAAAGTTAAAGCAAGGAGGAAAAAGTAGCTAAAAATTTGTAAAAATAGAAAAATTGCTAAATGTTTGTAAAAATCAAAATATTCATAAGAAATATTGCTAAAAGTTTGTAAAAATCATGATGAAAAACTTGCTAAAAGTTTGTAAAAATCATGAGGAAAAACTTGCTAAAACTTTGTAAATAGTCGCAAAACTGAATAAAATCGATGTTTACTTTGTGAAAAAGCTTGCTGCAGGAAGCAAGCGTTCTTATTGGGTGGAATTTGGAGGTTGTCGATTTTTCGGTTGGCATGCGTCATTGCTTGGCTTGCATAAAAAAAATTGCCAAATCAGACATTTCGCTTATTCTAGGATTTTGCCATGCACTTTTCTTATCAGCAGCATCCTGCCCTGTTTAACATTTTCCAACATAGTTAAAAAGTGTTTAGAATTTCAGTTTGTCTGTCTGCCGCCTGTCTGTGTTTTAACTCTCATAACTATACTCAGATTTCCATGTAATTGATATACGTTAATGACATTTTCTGTGGTAGGTTCATTTTTCAAAAGGAAGAGTGTAGCCTTTATTGTTCGTTACAGGAACACTCAAGATAATTCCAGGTTCTTCTCCATTATCCTGTTGACCACTTTCCATAACAAAAACATTTTGACCAAAAATTTCATTCACTTGACTTCAGATTCATTACATGTGTTTGTTACATCATCAAGTGATTCTTAATTTTAATATTTATCTGTATTTTTAATTATGTTTTTCTGATTTATTGTTTTTTAATTTTGTTTATATTAAGATTCAAAAATACAAATTATTTAGTAATAAGATTTCTTATCTAGATGCTCCTGGAGGGGAAAGAGGAACTTTGAAATCTTAAATGATACCCCCCCCCCTTTTTTTTGTAGATTTGGGTTCTGTGGAAAAAAATACATAACTTTTGTACTGAACATTTTCTTTGGAAAATAATGGATGGCTCTGTAATTGAGTAAACATTGAGAGGATCAGTTAGAATCATTTCTATTCAAAAGTCTGGAAACGGTTGAATAACTCAAAAAATATACCCCAATTCTACCTCCCCCCCTGGGGGAAAGGGGGCCAACTTTGAAATTTTAAATGATAACCCTTCGTTTTTATTCCAGATTCGAATTCTACGGGGGAAAAAAATGTAACTTTTGTACTTAACATTTTCTTCAAAAAATCATAGATGGTGCTGTAATTGAGTAAAGGGCATTGAGAATCGTTTCCATTGAAAAGTCTGGAACCAGTCAAATAACTCAAGAAATACATCACAGATTGAAAAACTGAAAAATACATGTTCATTATTTAAAAAAAAATCTATTTAGGGATGCAAAAGTTACCATTTTTCTAAAATATTGAACACATATTTTTCAGTTTTTCAATCCGATTTATATTTCTCGAGTTTTTCAACCATTTCTAGACATTTCAATGGAAGCGATTCTCACTGTAATTTACTCGATTACAGTGTCATCTATGATTTTTTGAAGAAAATATTAAATACAAAAGTTATAAGTATTTTTTCTTGTAGAATCTGAATCTGCAATAACAAAGGGAGAGGGTTATCATTTAAGATTTCAAAGTTTCTCCCCCTTTCTGCCCGGGGGGGCAGAGTTGGGGAGGCAACTTTGATATCCCTAAATAGATTTTTAAAAAATACTGAAAATGCATTTTTCCGTTTTTGAATCCAGTGTATATTTCTCAAGTTATTCGACAGTTTCCAGATTTTTCGGACACCCTGTTACTATGTATACTTTGTTCTTGGTTGATGATTGGTAAAAGAATTCTGAGTGTTAGGAAGTGATATTATTTCATTTTGAATGAAAAATAAAGTATTTATAAATATTTTTATCTCATTGTTGCCCAATATTGGTGCACTTAATCTATACTTATGTCCTTCCAGCAGCATGGTTATTTACCAAGTCTTAAAAGTCTTTTTTTTTTTTACTTTTTTAGAAAACTTAAATGACTTAATTTTTTATTACAGTTATAGAACTCAATGAAAATTTGTTGACCATCTCTAGCCCTCTAAGTGTGTAGAACGTAATATTCCGTTCACTAAGCTCCAGGTTTCACTGCAATATATGCAATGTTTAAGATAATATAATTCTATAGATTTAATGAATTTTCAAAACATTGAAGAATGATTAATACTCTCATGTGTTATATTCATATTTGTAATTAAGTTTTATTTATAATTCTTAAAGAATCATATTTTTTTTAGCATTTAAAACAAAATGCAGTGAAAACAACATTACAATTTTACCCTTTTTCAAAACGCTCAGATGGCTAGAAACATATGAGAATAGCAGTCCAAGCAGCTGAACAACATCTCAGTTGCATTTGACATTGGAACAGTTAAAGCATAAAATAAAATTCAGGTAGATTTTTTTCATTTGTTCTTTAGTGCTTTTCCATTTTCACCAGTCACATTTTATTTCTTATTATATTGCATACCAACTACTGGTGTGTGTGAGTATTGTATGATATTGCTATTTATGGCAACACCTCCCACTTGTGTGCAAACTGATTTGCAGTTTTGTTATATGTATTTTCTAATCTATCATGTGTACAAACATCATCAATGCTAACATTGGTTGCCTTAATGTGGCATTGTTTCACAGAATTGTGATGGGTGATTCTAGAAAAATCGAGTGCTGATAAATATTGACATCATATAAAAGAGCATCGATCGTAATAAAAATCGATTACCATACTCTAATATCGGATTTTTAGAATTGTTACTCACATAGATAAGCTTAAAAAAAGTAGGTCCAAAACTTAGGGATCAAATGGCAGAAAATTTTATCATGAATCGTAATAACGGGGATTGATCAAAATCTTTGGCTCTAATTTCATAGCCAATATATTTATTCCTTCAATTTTACTATTTTAGTGGCAGAGCTGCTGTGAAATTTTGTAAAAGAGCCTTTTTTTCAGGTTAAATTGTTATATTTTTAATTTAGAGCCTAGTTATTTGTGTTACTACTTTATAAAGTTGTATTTTTCAAGTTCATTCCCTCCCCCCAAATCCTAACTTTCTTAATTATGGTCTGATTTGAACCAGAGCTTTTATAACATTCTTCACAAGTCATCTGGTTAAGAATTAAACATGGGTATTACTTTTGAAACTCATGGTGACCACTATTTATGAACAATAATAAAAATGTTTGGCTTTTTTATATCTTAAACAGTCCATCCTTGCTTTAGAGCCATGTTATTTTAGTTCCATTATTTAAAATATATCTCTCAAGTTTGTCTACATTGTTACTGTATCAAGTGTACTATAATATAATTTAACTGTCTATGGTTAAAGGACAATTAAAGAAAATACTAACCATGAGGCTAATCTGAGGTGATTGTAATTGTTAAAGTACCTATCCAGGGCTTGAAATTAGAACTTTTTTTACTAATAGGGAAGTCTCCCTGGAAACACTTGTATATGGTGTATAACAAAGTTGTTTGAGAGAAATAGAAAATTATCTTTAATCCTGTTTAAAATGGCCATAAATATTAACAGATAGCAACAGGGCTGTACTCAGAGGCCCCGGGCCCTGGTATTAATTCCAATTCGGGTCCCTTCATAATAAGTATGATACAATAAAACGTGTTTAGATGAAAACGCAAACAACCACTGAAAAATGTCATTTTAGGCTGGTTGTTTTCGTCTTAGAAGGTATAATTACTTTTTTTTGGCTGGACCATGATTTGTTCCTGTTGTTAGGAGGATTCCGTTATAAATATGTTTTACTGTATTAGAAAATTAATTTGCTGGATAGTTTTTTTTCTGTAAAATGTATATAGTATTTGCTTACAATTTTATTATTTTTCATTTAGAGTATTACGGTTTATGATGCATTTGTAATAAACACTTTTTCACATAACGTTTTTAAATAAAAATTGAAAATGTTAATAAATTTTAATTCTATTCATCTATTAATTTTGAATAAAAAAGTTAAAAGTATGGAAGAAATAAAATGCGAAACATTAACATGTTACTTCCAACTTCCCAACTGGTTCCTGTTCTCATGTCTGAAATCATCCATGTCATTAAAACAGGGGCACTATTTCAAATCTTTTTTGAAAGGGGGAAAAATTATTTTTACCTTATTGTGCACAGTTGAGTAACAATTGACATAGTTTTATTGTCACATTATTTATAAAACTAGCTGACCTTCCCGGGCGCATGATAATAAATTTAAACAAACCTCAAGTTTTTAAGATTTTATATCTTTAACCTGATTTTGTATGAAATTATATTTTTAAATGAAAAATTCCCAAAAAATATTGATATTTAGTGATAAAAGTGATCATTAAAAGACATTTTCTTGTTTTTTCACGTAGGGTCATTTCATAGTTTAAAAATATTTTTTTGTCTGGACTGTTTGAATTTTTCATCGGTTATAAATATAAAAGTTTTACATCTCATTCTGAAATTTCGTGAAAAAATGTTATCTAGTTGTAAAAGAAATTTGTTTTCTTCTCGTTTTTTTATGTTTGTTTGTTTTCATGTCGGCTCCTTTAACATAATAATGCAAAACTAGTTTTCATCTTCTGAAAATACTGAAAACTTAATCGGTTTTAAATATGTCTGTATCCAAGCTTTCTATAAAATTTCATAAAAAATATGCATATTTAGTATTGAAAATACTAGACGAAGCAGAGCGAAACCATGCCAAACCACCTTGCTTTTTCTCGGTTCTTTTCAAAAAATTTCTCAGATTTTTTTCTTTAAATACTTTGTCATGTCTGAATGTTTTCGAAATTTTTATAGGTGATGTAAATGTGGTCTACTGAGATGCTCTAAAAGATTGTGTTGAAATACGGATGTTTAGTTACTTTTAGCATAAAAAAGATCATCTTCATGAGGTGCGAAGTGACCTGAGTTTGACAATTTTCTGAAAAGTTTAAAATTTGTATTATTTATACCAACTGTATTGTTGATAAGAAGGCTTCAGCTTTAAGAGTATATTTTTGTTTTGTCATTAACTCTAAATTTGTGTCCTGAAGAGGCATTGCCATAAGAGAAAAAATTCCCTTCAGGAAAATGACTCTTTTTTAAAATTTTTGTTTTCAAAGTGTACACAACGATATTTTTTTAATTGACTGTGGTATTTGAGACGTAAGAGTATAATCTTTCTGAATATGTAATCCAATTTTAACTGTACTGATTGGTTTGGCTGATTTAAAACTACAAAATCAGAAAAAAAACAAGCATTCATTCTTCATTTCCTCCCAGGGTGTAAATCAGGTTCTGGGCATGCACGAGAACTTTTGCCAGCTCACAAAGGAAGATATGTGTTTTTTATTAATATCTCAGCTAATTATCAAAAAAATAATAATCTGAGCCTCAGGTGCATTAGGACCTAACTTAGACAATCCTCACCCAAAATATCAGACTTCTATGTGCGGTAGATTTTCCTAGGTATCACAGATAGACACACACAGATAAAAACTTCCTTTTACTAGTATACATTAGCTAAAGTACTCATTATTGAAAAATGTGCTTCACTTTGAGAAAGTTGACATAGCAAGGCTATACACATTATTGATACACATTGAAGGCACACATTATTGATATTTATTAATTTCCATGCTTAAATTGTTTATTTAATACTAATATTTCTGTTTAATTAAATATGACAAACTATTTTAGCTTTTATGCAATTTCAGATTTTTTAAAATTCTGGTACACTTTAAAATATAAAATTCTTTGAGAGGGTATTTTTATTAGTCTGATGGGAAAATTCTTAAAATTATGGTCATATGAGCCATAAACGTTGAACCGTGCAGGTTGCTGCAAAGGCAAAACTTTAAACTCATTTAGCTCCAAAAACTCTTTTTCAGCCATTTTGTCAGGATTACTTTTGAACAAGTTGATGGATTTACAATTTTCTTTTTTTCAAATAAAGCAAAATACATTCTCTACAAATTATATCTGAAAAAGAAAAAAAAAGCATTTCTTTTCTCAAGTTAAAACTGAAAATAGGATCCATTTGTGTGGATTTTAAATTTAATATTATTTTTAAAATTTTTCACATTTTTTTTTCAAGTACAATAGAGAGTTTTATTTAGTTCTATAAAACATGTATAAATAAATTCAAAAAGAAGTAAATAATCTAAATTAAATACATGGTTCCTAATGCATGATCAAACTGCAGTCAATTTATTTCATTTAAACTTTTCTGGCCCTCTTTAAGTTACATGAATATTATTCTGTGTGTACTGTGAGAGTTATGATTTATGACTTCAATCTGATTTAAGACTATAATATTTATATGCGTTTTAAATCTATTTATGACTTAAAAGTAATAAATAAAGTTTCATACAAGCCATTATAATAGTTTTAATTAAAATTGTTTAACCATTCACTGACTTATGACATTTTAAAGGTATTTGACTCCTTAAATTCAAATATATCAGAAAATGTCATTTACTTGCAATCCCTTTCTTTCTTATATGCTCCTTAGTTAACTTGTGTTAAAATCGAACAAAAAAGGACCATCTAACCACCAAGTCATTTGGATAATAAAAACTGTAGCAATAATGAAGAACTAAAAATCTTGATAATACAGGGATATTTATTAAAATATGAATTACTTAAGAATTGGTTGTTTAAATTTCCCCTTCCCCAACTGCATGATGCCTGCGTCTTTACTGTGTGCGTTCTCCTGCTTTTTAATAAAAGCTGGAATGTTTTTCATATGTAAAATGCCCAACCATCCAGTATTTTATATATACGGGCCCTGCGGCCTCCCCCCCCCCCCCACCTGGTCAACCCGTAAGAATGTTCTAGTAAATTTGGACTTTTTAATTTTAGTATTTGTTAGTTGTTTTAATTTAAATTTTTTACTTAAAAAAATATGATTCAACTTTTTCTGTTATTTTACTTTAAAAATAAGCACAAAACGGGCGTCCAAAAAGAGCCGGGCCCCGGTTATTTGAAACGGCTCTACCCCCCTCTGTACAGGTCTGCGTAGCAAATGTCATAAAAAGAATTTATGTCAAAAATTTAGAAGATTTTAACTAATTAATTATTAGCTTATGAAAATTGGGTTTCATCCAGTTTTTATGGTCTTCATAGTATAATTGCATTCCTTTTCCAACTGGATTGTCACTCCAAAAATGATTTTTTTTTTAAAATTGGTAAAATATCTGGGTTAAGAGGCTTCCATCTGCAAAATTCACTTGGGTATTTTTGAAATTTAATATTCAATGGCACCTCCTCACCCTGAATTTCAGTTCATGCTATTGAGACTAAACAATAACTATTTCCCTCTACAGGTGAGTTAGTGTCTTTTCTACAGAATATCATGTATCAGACAGAATTCTCTAATTGTTTTAATTTTTATTGTGCTTTATCAGTAGTACAAAGTATTGTTTTGTTATATGTTTCATCGTATAGTATGAATGCTAATTTAAAAAAAAATCTTTTTGTTTATAGATGAACAGAAAAAGAATTGGTGACATGTCGATTACATGTCTTTCTCTGCTGAAGTTATATTTAATGTTATTCTGTTTTAGAGGAAACTAGATATTTAGTAGGTGAGCATCTGATAAGCAGGAATTTAACATCTTATCTATGAAATGTCATTTTAACACTAAAATTATGCTATTCTTTGTATATGTAGAATTTCGTAAAAGGTCATTTTGATCCCTTTGTAAATAAAACTACAATTTTTATTAAGTAACATTATAAGCTTGTAAAAGTAAAATGAGTATAAATTAAATTATAATTTATTTTAATCTTCTGACTGCCAAGCACAAAGGCAAAATTTGTAATGTTGTTTTCTCTATATATTTTTTAATGCTACAAAAAGATGATTTCTCCAACATAATGTAATTATTTATATGAATATAGTTTTTGAGAGTATTAATCCGTACTCATTTTTTTTAAACCACATTATATTTCTAGAACCATTAGACCCATGTGAGGATTTCACACTGCAGTCTAATATTTCTTAATATCTAATAGTTCTTAAATGCAGGTTTAAACTTCTAAAGAAATATTAAGGATAAAATTATCTGCAAACAACCTTATCTGAGCCAAAATATCATCTCATTTATTCCAATAAAGTTATAGTAAAAACTGATCAAAGATGATACTAAAAGGCATGCACCAGAAAAAATAATTAACTGTTGTATTTTTTCCTTGGCATACATAATTATACGTTATTATATTTCTTGTGTTACATATGCCACAATTTTAACTGCATTAGGTAATGAAGTCATCAGCTTCAGGGAAAATAAAGGACAAAGAAAAATATGATTAAATTTTTGTTTGTTGTGCTTGTGTACTGTACAATTCAACCTGTGCTGCACTCTACCCTGTAGTAACAATAAATAAACACCTAATCAAACCTAACCCTCCCTGTCCCTCCAAAAATATTCCTTTGCCCCACTTTCACCTCACAAACTTTTAATCTCTTAAAAACTCTTAAATTGTATTAAGTATTTTCTTCTGTATTTATTATTATTATTATTTGTAATCTCCAACTATAATAAAGATAATAAATAATCCTCAAAATTCTTCCTCCTGTCAGAGGCAGCTCATTGGTTAAGGAAAGGTAGTGACATAGGGCAGACAGGGGTGGCAAGGGAGTGACAATTTGTGAGATAGCAGAAAAAACATACTACACTTACATAACATAATTAACGGATGATCCCAAAAGAGAAAAATATTTTTGTTACATCACATGCTGAAAAAGAGCCTTTTAATGAGAAATGTGAAAGAATACAAAGAAACTGACTGATGTTTTATTCCTGTTTTAAGAGATATTTTTAAATATATGAATTTTCAAGGAGTAAACTTCTTTAAAATGTATCATTTTACAAAAAAAAAATTGAAAGTTTTTCCTAAACTTACTTTCAAATTTCTGTATGAAATTTTTTTTCTCCTTATTTTATTTATGTCTATTTCTTCATATATTTTATAACTAAGAAAAAAATAAACAGATGACATTTTTTTTCTTATGTTGTTTCAGAATTTTTTTTCATCCATTATTAGAATATTTTAAGGCAAAACTTTCTTTACAGCCTGTGTAGTACCCCTGTGTGGTTCATCTATTCAAATGAATATATAAAATTACGGTTTCCTGATTCTGTATCACAAGTAACATATGATTGTGGAATAATTTTTTTCCTTTTAATTATTAATACATGTTCAAATATTTCTTTGTTATAGATTTGTTTATAATATCTAATAAAGATTACTCTGTTGCAAAGTGTAACTGTGGTTCCATAACATGCAATAAAAATTTGCAGTTAAAAAACCTCATAGTAATGCTGAAGTACAAACATATATTTAATTTAGTTTTTATAAACCAAATATCCAATGATCTATGTCTGATGATAAATTAAAAAGACTTGTTTTTTCAAAATAATGTGCTATTTTATAATAAAAGTAAATAAAAGTGTCAAATTTAAATGCTAGTATAAATTATGGAAAATTATTTTTGTGAAAACAAAAATGGTTATTTTATGACAAATGAATATCCTCGCAACCTCTTTCTTTAAGTAAGCGTGCAAATATTTTGGCCACAATTTTTTCTCGTATACTACTTTTTGTTTTATTGGGGCTACAGAATTAGCTATGCACTCGGCAGTAGTAACTGTGTTTTCACGGATGTAGTAAATGAATATAAATTTTAATCTAGTTTAGAAAATTATTTAAATTCTATTTTCTTAACTAATTTTAATTTATTGTCAAAATCTCTTTTGCTTTGAAATATGTTTTTGATGAATTGTAAAAAAAAATAGATTAACAATTTTATTTATTGTAGATACATATATCTATAAAAGTAGTTAAACAGAAAAGGTTCCTTGGATATCCATTGCATCACACAAAGCGTGACAAAAGTATTTAAAGTGTGAAATATGGAACAAAATATTTCTTTACAAAAACGTTTTGGAGATGCACCTTCTGACTCACAACTAGGGAAATCATTTGTTTGTAAGATATGCAACAAAAAATTCTCTCGAAAGTCTGTTTTAAGCAAACATTTGTTAGTTCATACTGGTGAGAAATCTTTTGTATGTGAGACATGCAACAAGAAATTCTGTCGAAAGAGTGGATTAAGCACACATTTGTTAGTTCATACTGGTGAGAAACCTTTTGCATGTGAGATATGCAACAATAAATTCTCTCAAACGGGTGAATTAAGGAGACATTTGTTTGTTCATACTGGTGAGAAACCTTTTGCATGTGAGATATGCAATAAAAAATTCGCTCAAAAGAGTGACTTAAGCAGACATTTGTTAGTTCATACTGGTGAGAAACCCTTTTCATGTGAGACATGCAACAAAAAATTCTCTCAAAAGAATATGTTAAACAGACATTTTTTAGTTCATACTGGTGAGAAAACTTTTGCATGTGAGATATGCAACAAGAAATTTTCACAAAAGAGTCATTTAGCCAGACACTTGTTAGTTCATACTGGTGAGAAACCTTTTGCATGTGAGATATGCAACAAGAAATTTTCTCATAAGAGTCATTTAGCCGGACACTTGTTAGTTCATACTGGTGAGAAACCTTTTGTATGTGCGACATGCAACAAGAAATACTCTCGGAAAGATAAGTTAAAGAAACATTTATTAGTTCATACTGTGTAAAAATCATTTGCGTAGGAGATATGCAACAAGAAAAGATTATTTTAAACAAACATTTGTTAGTTAATACTGGTGAGAAACCTTTTGTGTCAGATATTAAACAAACATTTTTTGACATCAATCATTTGAAAAGCCAGCTGTTAATTCAAATTGGTGAACAAAAGAGGGAATTAAAAAATCATCTCTTAAATCATAGTGTTAAAAAGCCATTTGTTTGTGTGATAAGCAAAAATAATTTCTATCAAAAGGGTAATTTTAAATGTCATCTCTTAGTTCATATGAAAACCTTAAACTATACAACTCTGAAACTATACATACTAAGGTTTTTGAGACATGTAGTACAAAAATTTCACAAAATGGTAATAAACTAAGTACTCGTTTATGCTCTCATAATATGAAGCTCGCTGTCAACTAACTGCAGTACTTTTTTTATAAGGGCCTTGATATAAATTATCCTTAAGAGAGTATAATTTCCTGTCAAACATTATAAACAGGAAAATGAAATGATGGTCAATGAAAAAATGTTTAATTTATGCTGCTTATCTTTGTTTATGATATGTCATACAATTTCGTTTTGTATTATTTGATGTTTTATTTATGTATACCTTAAATACTTTCAATGTATATGTTATAGGCTAATTGAGAAATACGGCCCATAGCAAAGAACTGGGCTAGTTGGAGAATCATCTTCCCTTTTTCCGTTCAGACTATTTCTCAGTCTTATTGAAAAGATCTTAGAAAGTGTTAGGATAATTGGTATATTTCCAGTTATTTCTCGATCAGCCTGAACTTTTTGTAGGCTTATTGTAGTGAACCTAGATAGTGTTAGACTATTCAATTAAACTAGAAATTTAAAACTTGTTTCTCTATCAGCCAGATTGCTTCATGCTTGTTGCAATGAGTCTATGCAGTTTTAGGCTAATTAGTAAATGACCAGCTGTTTGTCCAAATATTGTTTTGTATCTGACCCGAACAGGAAAATTCCATTTGAAGTCTAACCTGAACCGGACAAAGAAAATTTCCATTGAACCATAGCAGATCCGAACATGACAAAATATTTTCTGTCGAAATGCAACTGACCTGAAATTGAAAATTCCATTTGAAGTTAATCCAAGCCTAACAAACTGAATTTCATCGAACTACAATGTGATCCAAACATGATAAAATATTTTCCATTCACATACAACCTGACCTGAAAATTCTATTTTAAGTCAACCCAATCTGAACATTGACAAAAAATTCCATCGAACCACAAACTATCCGAAAGCGAATTATTTCTGACAAGGTGCAACACAATACGAATATGAAAATTCCATTTGATGCCAATAAAACTAATAAGAAAATTTAATTAAACTGCAGTCTAATTTGAACCTGACAAAATAATTTCCATTGACGTACAACCTGATGTTAACCAAAAAATTCATTTTGATATGAACCCTGAACCTGACAAGAAAAATTCTGTTGAACTGCAACTCTATCTTAATGTAACAAAATAATTTCTGTCTACATACAACTCTTTCTCAACCTGACACATTTCAACCTCAATTCAAAATGCTTCAACCGAACACTAAATGAAAGAAATTATTTCATCTTTTAATATTATTTTGAAAAGTCTACAATTACATCACAAACACCAGTTTTATATTTTATGTTGAATATGGATACATCTATTTTCTTTAATACTCAAATATAGAAAAATCTTGGAGTAGGAGACACCTCTGAATCGAGTCAGTTGTTCCTAATTTCCTTATTTGTGATCGGTGACTGTAATTTTCTTTTCTACACATCAGGATCATTCTAGAATGTTTCTTGCAGAACAGATTTAGATTTTAGCAAGTCTAGTTCTTGGTATTTTCACAAACAAATTAATAAAAATACGCAGAACTATGTTACAGATAAATTGAGATTATTGTCTTGAGATTTTAAAACTTTTGCTATAATTGACGTTTTAACCATTTTCATGTAAATCATTAGATAATTTATTAATTATTGAAAGTTATATTTTTTAATTTTACAAAAGAGGTTTAATTTGTAGACAAATATTAAGTGGATTGCCTAAAGCATTATTCTATTGCTACTAATTTTGTAAAATTTAAAAGAAAATGTTTTCTTTACTTAATATTTAAATGAACTTTTAATTTCATTTCAGGTTCAGGTTGAAGTGTATTAAATTTGTCTCGGATTTCGTATTGAAGAAAAAAAAAATTATGTGTTCAGGTTGTGTGTTTTATTTGTCCAGTTGACTTAATAGGGATTTTTTGGTTTTGGTGAAATACAACTCCATCGGCACATTATTCTAGAGATAAATCAGTTTTGCTCTTTGGAGCTGTCTGTTATTGCAGGGTTGAAGCATACAAATATTTAGGTGTTAGGAATTGAGTTTTTGCTAAATAGAGAAGTTCACTATTGGGGAATGTCTGCTATGGATGTATTATGTTGCATAAATCACATAAAAATATTTTGGACCTTCTTTTGAAAATTTTGGTGTAACTTAATCTTACCTACAGGAGCCAAAACCTAAAATAAAACTCGCTCAAACCTGAAAATATGAAAGCCAACCCGATCTGCCAACATAGCAGCAGCACTGGATCCGAGCTGTCCAATCCGGTCATGTCAGTTTTGAGTAAAATCTGTTTAACATATCTACGGAAATTATTTTGTCATGTTAGGATCAAGTTGCAGTTTGATGGAATGTTTCTTTGTCAGGTTACTTCAAATAGAGTTTTCAGGTTTGGGTCTGGTATAACATATTTGGAAAAACAGTTTGTCATTTTTCAGTTAGCCTAACACTATCTAGGCTCTTTGCAGTAAGCCTTAAAATATCAGGCTGATTGAGAAATATATGACTATATTTCAGTTAGCATAAGACTCTCTATGTTATTTGTAATAAGCCTGAAAAACATCAGGCTGAATGGAAAAAGGACGATGATTCTCTAATTAGCCCTGCTGTTTCCAAAGAGCCTGATTTCACAGTAGCCTACGACGTATATATTAAATTTTTAAATATTGAAGAAATTGCGTATGTATTTGACACATTGAGTGTGTTTTCATACAGTAATATGTTGGATGAGGATTTAAAATGTAAGTAAACGTTGCTTTTGAACGTGTTTTAAAAGTTTTTTTTGTCGTTCAAGCTAATTTTATTATGATATGATCATTACTAAAAGGAGTGGTTGAATTTAAAATTCATTATTTTCAAGTTCTGGCAACATTTATATTCCAGCAACTATGCTAATTTTTAAATATAAAAAAAAATTATGCAATGCAATAATATCTTCTCTACAGATTTGTATTGAGTTAGTGAAATTATAAACTTTTCTTAACCTTCCATCCATTGGCAATGGATGGGAGTTTAAGAAGGAAAGATAAACACTGAACAACATGCTCAATTTTTATTTTTTGAAGTTAGTAATCTTGTATTTGTACCCAATTTAAATTTGAAAGAAGTAGAATTCCTTGGAAAAAGACCCTGTATTTAATACTTTTGATGTAAATGTATAAGCTTTGTTTTATAATTAATATTTAATAAAGAAATTTTTTTTTGTCCTCATAGATACAACATTTCTATTTATGTACTCATTGTTAATCACAACTGCCTTGAAATCTTTAAATTCTTATAACAGCTCTTTATGTAACTTATATTCTCAGTTATTCAAATTATAAATTATCTGTTCGAATACCTTTATTTCTCTGCATTTAAAGCTATTAAAGTAATGTTCTACTTATAATTTTTTTTTCATCCCTATACATTTTCTATATTCATTTTCTATATTTGACATTGTAATCAATAATATGTGTAATTGGCAATTTGACTGCAGGGATCACTGTTTGATCTGGCTTTGAATGTGCAACAAATGTTAGTCCCTCTTTGGTACTTAATACCAAGTGATGAATGGTATTTCCGATTTTGAAGTATTTGTTTTCTTTGCATTAAAAATATAGTTTCAATTTTCCTTTGAAATCCATATTGAAAGATATTTATCTTACTTTATTTACTATCGATGGAAGTCTGGACCTTTTTCCAAGGTGGTGTACAATGTATCATTTTAGGAGGAAATGTAATTAAGTGCTGATCTGAAATGAAGTATATTGTCCATGAAATGTGTTGAAAAGAAATTTTAGTAGTTCTTTAAAAATACACATACATGTTTGCAAGACCTTCAGTCATGAAGCTTTTTTTTAAAATTTAGTAACCATGTATCTGCATAATATAACTTCGAAAGAAGTAGATTTCCTTCGAAAAAGAAACTATATTTCGTACATTTGATGCAATTATATAAGCATTGTATAGCTACTATCTGTCTCAGAATTTTTTTAAGTCTTGGAGAATTTCTTGAGTGTGAAAAAACAAATATAATTAAATTTTGTATCAGAAAATTAAATTCAAAAATTGAAAATGTTTACTTTACTAAAATGTCTAACAGTAATTTAAATTTACTCTGCATGAAGTATTTTCTGTTTTTTTTCTGTTCTTCTGCAATTTGCATCATCCATTGATGTTTATTGGAATTATAAATTTATCTATACTACCAGTATTTTGCATAATATTTTAAATATAAATTAGCTATCTATTTTTATTCAATTTATATTTGTATTATAAATATGTACATGTGTGTTAATGTGCATATTCATTGCAAGTAATAGTAAATTAAATCTCTAAATAATAGCAATGACATTAGCAGAAACTTTAAGAATTGGCATTTCTTTTTAAAGATCAGTTGTAATCATACCATAAGACAAGTAGAAATCTTCCAACTTTCAAGTTGACACTCATTATCCCAGAAATATTTCAAACTTCATCTACATTATCTACTTGTACCCCTGCCATAAGCTGCAGTTTTTTAGTCAGTACTCAAGTATTATCTGGGCCAGGTTAGCTACAACTGCACCAATTATACTACTTACAGTAACTCTCACGTTTTGACAATTGTATAGTTTATCTAGTTTTTATTATATTTTATAGTTTATTTTTTTATTTAGCTTATAGTTTTTAATTATTTATTTAATATTGTTCATTTATTACATTTCACTTATTTATCTATTTTATATAGTTTATCATTTTAATCAATGTTATGTTTTTAATAATGTTAAATTACTGTTTTGAACATAATTGGCAATGATAAATAATATTGGCAATTGGCAACCATTTTTGGTGATTTATCTCCTGGCCTGGATAATACATAAGTACCTAAAAGTCTGCCAAAAAAATCAGTCTCTCAGTCAAAAAATCTGCTTGCCAGTGGCAAGTAGATTAATTTATTTGAATAGTCCTGATCACAGGAATAATTTTATATCCCACGCATATTCAAATTTAGTGGATTTAAATTTGTTCATTTTGTCCAGTATTCTAGACCTTTTAACAGGACAAAAAATGAAAACCCTACTCTTAAGCAGTTTTCTATAATTGTACATTTCATCAACAGTATTAGAATTTATAGTTATATTTCCAGGAAATGCAACAGAGTAATTTAACTACTTACTTTCTGTAGTGGACTTGGCAAAACTCGGGCTTAAGGCAGCATTTTAAAAAAAATTAGGACACAACGAGTGACCTCTGTGTCTAAAGAATTGAAACATTTACACTTGTGAATAATTCATGACTTATGGGTGTGGAATAACACTTGGACCATGTAAGGAAAAAGGTCACCAATAAGTCAAAGAAACAAGCAAAACACATTACATATTTGGCATGTTGTATCTGCCTAGTGGAAATGGTTGTTATTATCTATTTGCATTTAAAATATAAAACAAAAAATAACTTTTTGGCCAGATGAAAATTGGATTTTTTTGGAAAGGTTGCAAAATATGGAATAATATACTGATATGATACGTGCTTAGTGTATATGTGCCAAGAAGCAATAATGAATTTTATGTCATATCTAAAATTTTATTAGCAAGTTCCTTTATTTTTTCTTTGTGATTCGCTATGTCTACAAATTTATTTATTTATTTTAAATATATATTTATATATACATACAAAATGTATATACCGAATGAACCAAAAGTCCGTTAAAACATTAAAAAATCATAAAAAAAGAAGAAATTATGATATGGAAGTGTGGTTTGCAAGAAAGCTCTCACAAGGTAGTCGAATTTTTTTTTTAGCAGCAAAAAAAATTTTAGTTAAAAAAGTCACCTGTAGATGGCGCTAACATGCGAGAGATTCAGCATAATTATGCAAATTAATTCTGCCATAAAAGACCAGATACATGAAGATTTCTCATTTGCTTTCAGAATGTTATCATTACCCAATCGAGCATTGTTGGTGAAGTTGTTCTATTTCAACGGAGAGTCAGTAACTGTTGCATTGCAAAAATTTCACCCAGCGAAAGGACTAAAGACGAAGAATGTGGTCTAGAGGTAATGTTGAATAGTTGTTATTGCAAGAATAAATGGATGGAGCATACTGTTGTCCTGTTCATTGTGTTTCGTGTCATCAGCGTCCTCTACCAGTGACATTTTAAACTAAATATTTGTTTGCTGCTAAAATGAATCCAACTACCTTGTGAACCCTTTCTTGCAAACCGCACTTCTTTATCGTAATTTCTTCCTTTTTTATGAACTTTTAAATTTAAATAAACTTTTGGTTCATCCGGTATGTAAATATATGTATATATAAATTTGCAATACTAATTTAGTAATTGATCTACATTAATATATCACACACATAAACACGTTTTTTCAGGTTTTATGTATACAGTCGAACCTCGTTAGCGCGAACACTCAAGGGGAAACTTTTTTTGTTCGCGTTAAAAGTAGTCCGTGTTATCCGAACTTAAATACATTACATACAACTGGACAGGGCAATCGGAAACAGTTCGTGCTAAAAGTAATTCGTGTTAAACGTGTTCCTGTTAACGAGGTTTGACTGTATTGTGAACTTCCAAATTTTGAATGGATGCTTTTTAATATGCTTAATATGTATATTTGATGCAAGAGGTATCATTTCAAAGGAAGCATTTATTAAATGAGTTATGAGAAGATATATATGCTGTATTTACTCGAGGAAAAAAGCACACTTTTCACCAAAATTTGTTTTGCTTTAAAAGAGGGATGGATATTATACATGGTATATTTCCCACAACTGCGTGAAGCCATATGGTTCTTTCACTAAACCACTGACTACAACACGTAGATAATGCAATATAATTGTACGAATATAGAAAAATAAAAGAAATAGTTGCATTTTTGTGTACCGTATTTGTATATCAAGAACAAATGTACTGTAAATATTCAATTCTGCTGACATGTAAGGAAAAAGCAACAGATTTATCTTATCTTATTTCAGCATAGTTGAAAAATAAATAAATTCAAAACTTACCACGTAAATGTAGAACATAACTCTTTAATAGACTAGTGTTTCATAACTAAAACAACATGGAAGTAAAAAATGTGCATGCTTTCAAAATTCCTTATTGACATTTCACAATGAACAAAAGCTGTTACAAGCACAGTGGTTTTTGTCATTATTGCTACTGTTGCTGGAATCATCTCTTGCACAGCTTTATTCATATAATATTTACTTCCATCTATCCTATTTGTAACTTTGTAATTTTTAATGAAAAAAAATCTCATTTTTTTTAGTCAAAATGTCTTATATTTTTTTCAAATTCTCAAATATTTTGACAATTAAAAACAATGGTGCACATTATAAACAACATTATTTTCTGGTTTTGCCAATCAAAAACAGGGATGTGCATTATACATGGATAAACACAGTAAACGTATAGCATGAATAATTGTATTAAACTAATATTGAAATACATAAAATATTTAAGTGTGTAGAAACTTACTGGGAAAATTTAGATTATAGTTTTTTTAACAGAGTGTTATGTATATGAAAATGAATTAAATAAAAGAACCATACTTGACTAAAACAAACACATAAAGTTTATTTATTATGACTACAAATACAGATACTGAAGATATTAATTTAACATATTATTACAGAAATATTAATATTTAGGTTTGAAACAATATAATTCTGTTGAATTAATTATCAAAATTTTTTTTCTAATATATGATATAACTGCATCATGCTGAGTGACATTTTATAAGGATTTTGTTGTTAATGTAAAAATGTGAGAGCTAGTACAGGAACTAATATAAACGTCTTGTCAAAACAGCAGCTGTGTTATCAGAAACTTCATGCTTTATAAATTGCAAGTAAATGTTGAATAAAAAACTTGTCATGAACTGAAATCAGATGTAAAAATAGCATTTTGATGACAAAAAATGGATTCATGTATACAGATATTGATGCACAATTTTAAAACGACTATTTATCACTGAAGTATATGTAAAGAATAAAGCAGGCATGACAAACACGTGGCCCGCCGAGAAGTTATCTGTGGCCCACGATGCTTTTAGCATTTTACATGTATTTAATTTAGTTGTTAGAAAATGCATGCTGAAAATACACTTTACAGGAGCATGTTTGCACCAACCTTAGAGATGACAAACATAAGAAATATATGAATATTATTTTCACCAGTTTTGTGGACTTTTGTTTAATTCAGAATGCTACCACTATTTTTGAAAAGCAATTTTTGTCTTATTTATTCTTTCACTAAATAAGGGAAATATTTCTCTTCAGAAAGTCGTAGCATTCTGCATTAAAAAAAACTCTCATTTGGCAATCGTGATGTATATAGATAGATTTAACTCAATTTTACATTTTAGTACAAAAGAAATTGTGGATACACAGATAACTACTCGGAATGTAACAAAGAGCGGGATCTTGAGTCTGAAAATTTAAAGATTCATAAAATTTTAATTCTTTTTTTCTTATAGTTTTATAAAATTTAAAGATTCATAAAATTTTAATTCTTTTTTCTTATAGTTTTATTTGTTTTATGTCGAAATTAATACTTACTTATTACTCTTCGATTTTACACCACTTTGCAAAATAATATTATATTTGTTAAATACCAAGAAATGTATTGTAAAATTAATAACATTTGGCGTTACTTAAGAACAGTTAAATTTGATAAAAAATAAATACAACAGTAAATAGCTTTTAATGAGTCGCTTTGAAAGTTACACAAATTATCACTTCTGTGCTTGACACAAAAACCCCGAATATGTTCTTCACTTGAGCTTTAGTCTAACATAAGGATTTTACTTTCATTATACTTTTATATAATTACTTTCATTTCTTAGGTTAGTACTTGTGTGTGATATTTCTAAAATTCTGAGTGATATTTCTTTCCTTTCATTCATTTTTCATCTATAAACACACATTTTATTGGCATACTCTCATACACCCTGGGATTTATATTTAAAAAATAATAAGGTAAAGCCATTAGCCATTATGAATAAATATGATAAACTAAAGATGAACGCGGCAGAATTATTTCACCAAAAATGTGGCTGGGCACTTTCTTGCCCCGACTCCCTCAATTTTCTCCTATCTCATGCACATTTTCATTTTGATAATGTTCATTATACTTCAATTTACATTTACACTGACGAGTATAATAGCTATTAGAGAATGTATGAATATATATCTTTAACATGATTCAGTATGAATTTATATTTTAAACAAAAATCTTTCCAGATGAACTTAGTGCTGGCAGTCCTGGTGCCTTAAGCAGCATACACAGCAAGTGCGTTCTAGTTTGTTTTTTCAAACAAACCTGAAATTTATCTGATGAACATCGAATTTAAAAATATTGTATATTTTTGCGAACAAAACTTTATTGTGTATGATTTTGTTTTTTAAACAAAAATCTTAACAATTTATCTTTTCTCCAGAGCCCACTGCCTTCAGCAGCATACACAAATGTTTGTTTCTGTACGTTAACCTGGAATTTTTACTTTTAAAGAAAAATCTTTCCAAATGAACCTAGTGGTGGGTGTTAGTTTTGTTATTTACTAATTTTATTTAAGTCAATTTTAAATACAAAAGACTTTATTTAATATTTACAGAAATAAACATATTGAAGAGTTCTGGCACCAAGCCTAGCACAAGCACAGAGCATCATGGAATACATTAAGAAATGCCAGTATCGTATGCAGTTATCAGTTAATCATACAGTTATACACATAACTGCTACTAAATCATAGTTACATAAAATATATTAAATCACAGTTACATAATATAAATCACAGTTACATCTAGAATATTATAAATCACAGTTACATAAATATTATAAATAACAGTTAGATAAATATTATAAATAACATGTATATGTTAACGCATGTAACACCCCTCCATGAAGATTTTTAATTAAACATAGTCATCCAAATATTGGGGTCTTTTTACAAGACACCCAGACCTTGTTTAATTTTGGTTTAACAGAGGTGTGTCAGTTGCTGGCGGAATTCTAGTAATTATATTATTAGATTGGGATATTGGTTGATCAGGCATATCAAATTACCTTTCAATTTCAAATGGAATTTGTGATGGCCTCAAATGCACCCTATTTCTCACAAGTCTCTTACCAGAGCTAATTTGAATGATATATGACCTAGGTTTCTGACATTTAGAAATTATTTGAGCAGGCTCCCATGTCTTCTGATTAAAATTATACGCACTTACTGTATCACCTGGATTAAAGTGCTTCAATACCCTAGTACCCCTATCATAATAACGTTTTTGCTTTTCTTGCTTACCTATCATTCTTTCCTCTACATTTTAAAATATTTCAGCATTTAATAATTTATTGTGTATGGGAATTTTAGTTTTTAGCCTACGACCAAACAATAATTGAGCAGGAGATAAATT
The DNA here is from genome assembly GCA_963931845.1 of Maratus michaelseni. Classification (NCBI taxonomy): domain Eukaryota; kingdom Metazoa; phylum Arthropoda; class Arachnida; order Araneae; family Salticidae; genus Maratus; species Maratus michaelseni. The sequence continues at coordinate 281,512,755 of OZ007598.1, read as the reverse complement.
CAACCGTGAGATAGGCGTATTCCTATATTCCATCACATTCCCACTACCCAATCTTTATTTTCTTCAACAGCTTTCCTGAATATAGCCTTAACAATAACAACAGCTTTTTTAGCCATGCCATTACTTTTAGGGTATCTGGGACTTGCAAAACTAGGCTCAAAATCCCATGATATGCCCTAGAAAGAGTATCTGCTAAAAACATTTCAGTACCTTTTACATATTTAATATCATATTGATACTTTAATAATTTTAACAACATTCTTTGTAATCTGGTAGAAATATTACACATTGGTTCATTTACAATACTGATGCGGTCTGCATAAGTCATGGCTTATGATCAGTTTGAATAGTAAATTTTTTTCCATACACAAAATTATGATACTTTTGTACAGCAAACACAATAGCAAGCATCTCTTTCTCTATTTGAGCATAATTTTGTTCTGTTTGAGTGAGACTTCTGGAAGCATAAGATACCGGGTGACCCTCTTGGACAAGACAAGCTCCCAAACCATCTTTGGAACTATTACACCGAATAATAGCTTCTTTTGAGCTTCTAAATACCTTTAAGACAGATGAAGAACTCAACAAACCCTTTATTTGCTTAAAAGCACTTTCATACTCAGCAAACCAGTTAAATTCTACTTTGTCCTTTATAAGGTTTCGTAACGGAGAAGTTATGCTAGACACATTTGGTATAAATTTAGAAACATAATTAACCATGCCCAGGAATCTTCTAACACCCGCCTTATCAGTTGGAGTTTCCATATCAGTAATTGCTTTTATATGCTGAGGATCAGCTTTGATTCCCTCTTTTCAAATTATCTGTCCTACATATTTAACTTCAGGGACTTTGAATTGGAATTTTTCAGGATTAAATTTAACATTACAACTTTTTGCTCTACTTAAAACTTTGGTTAACGTTATATCATGCTCAACATTTCCTCTCCAACACAGTCCTCATTTTTTCATGCAATTATGACATCATCAAAATAAATTTCTACATTTTATATATCATCAAACAAGTTTAAATTCCTCTTTTGAAAAACCTCAGGAGCTGATGCAATACTGAAAGGCATGCATAAAAATTGATATCTTCCAAATGGAGTATTGAAAGTACATAAATCTGCATTTTCATCTAATGGCACTTGCCTAAATCCATCCTTTAAATCAAGAACAGAAAATACCTCTTTCCCTTCTAATCTACTAATTAATTCTTCTGCAGTAGGGATAATGTGATGCTCCCTTTTTATTGCTTTATTGAGATTTCTAGGATCTAAACAAATTCGCAAACTCTTATCAGGTTTCTCAACAATCACAAGGCTATTCACCCAATCTGTAGGTTTGTTTACTTTCCTTATAACACCCTTAGATTCTAAATTAACCAAAGTCTCTTTAAGTTTCGCATTAAGTGCTAGAGGAACCCGCCTAGGAGGATCTACTACTGGTTTAACTTCAGATTTTAATCCAATGTGATATGGGTCACCAGGAAATCTACCCAAACCCCTGAATACTTCACCATGAGCATTTATAATATTTTGCTTACCAACAGACTGAATCTGATCAATTTTTCTAATAAGACTTAACATTTGTCATGCTTTTAACCCTAAAATAGGTTTAGATGACACATTAACTACAATAAATTTCAATAGAATATTATTATTTTCATTTACAGTACAATGCAACAATAACTCACCTTCAGGTATTAATTTAAAGTTACCATAAGAAATTAATGTAATATTAGTCTTATTTAATGTCACATTAGGTGGGAGATTCATATTTTTATACACAGAAAATGGCAACACATTAGTTTCAGCACATGTATCAAGTTTAAATTCAATCAAATTATTTTCAACATTAATTTTCTTTAACCATATATTATCTAATGAGTTGATACTTACCAATTCACAATCAGAACTGGAATCCATTGCTTGCTCTGACACACTGTCTATGTACAATAAGTTCAATTCATGTGAGTCGCTTTCTATTTCATTTATTGTTTTGTAGTTATTTTTCACTACTGCTTTACACATAGCTGCAAAGTGATTTTTCCCTTTGCACTTGGCACGCAGTTTCCCATAAGCAGGGCAGTTATACTTTTTGTGTTCTTTTCCACACCTTGTAGTTAGTTTTAGCACTAATATTGTTCTTTTTTAACTTTGCTGTCCCTTTTGAAACCTTTTCAACTGTTTTTTTTTCACTTCATGAACTTGAGAAGTAGACTTGACTGTTTCAATTTGAAGTTTACTTGCCTGTGCTGTTCGTAGAAAATCTACTGCTTTCTGTAGTGTTAAGTCTGGCTCTCTCAGTAGTCTCTCCAGTAGGGATTTTTCTCTGATACCCAAAACTAGTCTATCTCTCACAAGACTGTCTTATTGATCACCAAAGTTGCATGTAGAAGCTAATGTCTTTAATTCAGTCAAATAGTTATCCACCTGCTGACCTTCTTGCTGGGAACAGGAAAAAAATTTGAAACTTTCAAAGACTACATTCCTTCTTGGAATACAATAGCTTGTGAACATTTCCATCACATCTTTGAAGTTTTCCTTACTTTTGGTGGCCTCTGGTTTGAAGGTATTGAAAATTTCTGTTCCTTCATCACCCAAGAAGTTGAGCAAGATTTCTATTTTCACTGCTTCAGGCTTGTTTTCCTTTTCAGATTCTACTAGGTAATTTTGGAACTTTTGAGTCCATTTGTTCCATTCTTCAGCTAAATTACTGGATGTGAAGCTAAGTTCACCTGGAGGCTTGAATATCTCCATATCTGTTTTTTTTTAGCACTTTCCAACCTAGTTGAAAAGTGCTTATGACTTCGGTTTGTCTGGCCGTATGGCCTTCTAGCCGTCTGTCCGTGCTCTAACTCCCGTAAATATGCTCGGATTGCTCTGCAATTTTTATATGTTATTGTCGTTATCTATGGCACGTTCCCTATTTCAACTGAAGTGTGTAGCACTTATAGTTTTCTTACAGGGACACTCAAAAGAATTCCGTTACATTGCGGTCTATGGGGAAAAATCATTTGCGGTTTATTTTAAAAATGTTTCACTATCGTAAACGCATTGAAATTTATATAGATCACTAAGATGCATTAGAAGAAGCTTAATATGGAATAGTAGGTGTATAGCACTTAGAGTTACTTTACAGGGACAGTCAAAATAATTCCGTTACATTACGTCTATGGAGAAAAATCGTCTGCGGCTTATTTAAATAATGTTCCACTATTTTAAACGCATTGAAGTTTATATATATTACTAAGGTGCATTACAAGAGGCTTACTACAGAATAGTGTGTGTATAGCAGTCATCGTTCATTTACAGGGACACACAAAAGAATTCTCTACTGTCTGTTAACAATAATTCCTGGAAGTGTGTTTTAAGTTACTGAACGCGATTTTAATCTTAACTAGCTTTTTGTCTATTACGTGGTGTGTATAAATTCTGTAGATCCTATACAGGGCAGCACAAAAGTTCGCGAACACATTTCCGTTTATTGACAGAAACTCCAGAAGGAGAATTTATACTGTGCTACGCGTTTCCTAACTAAACTAAAATTTAGCATCCTATGTATATATACAAATCTATAGATCATATACAGGGCTACATAAAAGTATTCTGATATTTTTCCGAATATTGCATACATTGAAAATTCCTGAAATTACGTTTTTAAATATGTTATGCGTTTTCCAAATTGTTTACTTAGATGTCATCTTTCAGCTTATTAAACGGTAATGATTTGTAAAATTATTTTAGAAGCGTTGGAAAGTGCTACATAATCTATGCTTGACGCATGATTTTTCGTTCTTATTTCTTTTTCTTAAAGGAACACTAAGTTCATATAACAGACAATCAAGCTTTCACCAATTTCTCACTCAGAGATCATGATCAGACTCATCACATTTAAAACATATTGACATCCATTTACATCTGCTCATTATTTATAGCGAGGATCTTTCTTTACCTGACACCATGTTAGTTTTATTATTTGCTAATTATATTTAAGTCAATTTTAAGTAGAAAAGACTTTATTTAATATTTACAGAAATAAACATATTGAAGAGTTCTGGCACCAAGCCTAGCACAAGCACACAGCATCATGGAATGCATTAAGAACTGCCAGTATCATTTGCAGTTATCAGTTAATCATACAGTTATACACATAACTGCTACTAAATCACAGTTACATAAATATTATAAATAACAGTTACATAAATAACATATACATGTTAACACATGTAACACATGGATCATACGAAATCTGTTGTTTTGCACCATTACTTCTGAAATTATTCATGATTTGCACATGAAATAAAAAGAGATTTCTGTTCCATCATGTATTTTGTTTCTTCCCTATTTAATTTTTATGTGCAGTGTTTTGTACTAATTGTGATTTTACAGTTATTATCATCTTAATGGCTTGAAGGAGTGAACTTATGTATGACAAATTGATGAAATTTATACAAGGCCTATCGAATTCTAATTCTAGGCCTCAAACCAAAAATAATGCTATAGAAAAAGATGTAGATGATAGATACTCCCAGAGGTTCCAGTGACCATTCAGCACCATCCTCCATCTTAAATAAAAATGAGAATGAAAAAACTTGTATAAATATCAGTTTTGATGTTCTAAAAATGTCAAAGCAAGATGTAGTGAGGCTCAAAAATTAAAGTCAGAAATAATATTATTCTATCAACAGATTGTGAAGCAATCACAAGTGATGGAACTCTGAGGAATTACAAAATACTTCTGGTAAATGAGCTCAGTAAAATACCTTTCAATAAAACTGGATTGACATCTTATGCTAAATGTCATGTTTGGACAAAAAATCCACTTAGTACTTGTACAGAGAAACCATTTATACTGGAGATAAATGAAAAAAAAATCATAGGATATATAAGATTATAGTTATGTTGAGGCGAAAATTTAAACTTCAAACAACTTGTGAAATATTTAGAAAAATTCAAAGCATTGATATCATCAATGATATGTTGGGGTACGTTAGCTGCATGTTTCTAATTTCAGGTCTAAGACTTGGACCCCAATTTATTTTCACATGATTATGAGTAAGCAGAGGTTTTCGCATTCTGATAACAAATCAACAAGGCTTTTGTGTGCCATTTGCTATGTTCAAAAATTATTTTGTAAGTATTATGATTTTTACATTATCTTTTGTGGGAAAAAATTGATTGAAATACTATAATACTTGATTAATTTGCTTTAAAATGTTATTATAACAGAAATTTAGTTAAATATTCATAATTTTTATTGGTCATACTTCTAAACTGTAAACTAAAGTGAAAAAAAGATTTTCGATCACAATTAGATAATCATTTCTATATTTAAGAAAGCCCATTTAAGAAAATAATTACTTTGTCTTGTAAAAAATTATAATTTAATTTATAATAATTTTACTTTTAAAAACACACAATATTATTAAATGAAATATATAGTTTTATTTACAAACGGATCAAAATGATGCTTTCTGAAATTCTAGATATACAAAGAATAATTTCTAGTATAAAAGTAATATTTCATAGCACCATTCCCATTATCAGAGAAGATGGATTTCTAATGAAAATAATTAAAAAACATATATACAAAATTGTTGTTCCAATGAAATCTGCAGATGAGTTAAATATGCTCTAAAATTACTTTTATTCAGCAACCCGTCTTCTCTACATAAGGCTGCGTAAACATAAAAAATCTTCCGATATGCAGATTTCATTGCTGCAAAAATTTTTTTACTTGTTTTTTATAATTATTTCCATTAGCAACCAATGTTTTCAATGTAATGCTGGGAAAAGATTAAAAAAACTACCTTACATGCAGATTGTAGTGAAATTGCAAGGCTAAGGGTGGGAAATTATTAAAAATCTTCAGGGATAGGCCCTTAAAATAAAAATGAACTAACCTTAAATTCTCCGTTCCATAAATAAAATATTTCAATAAGACAGTTTTCTTATACACTTTTTATAAGCATCTGAAGTTCCTACTCCTATTTGTGATACTAAAATTATTCCTAATTTCAATACTTTGGAAATACTGCAATAACCCGCAGCTTGGGTCCTGTGCTGTTGGCACTATATTCTCTCGTTTTTGATCAGGTGGACTTTCATTTTTATGGGTTCAGGTCAGTTTTATTTTAGGTTTTGTATCCTGCAGGTCAGATTGAGTTTGACTACATTATGTTAGGCAAAAGAAAGTCCAAAACATTTTTATGTGACTTATGCAATGTAATACCTTCATAGCAGATATTTCCCAATAGTGGACATCTCTATTTAGTGAACACTTATCAATTCCTAAGCCTTATATGTTTGTTTGCTTTTATACCTAATAGAGGACAGTTCCAAAGAGCAAACTGATTCATCTCGCGAATAATGTGTGAGTACAGTTGTATTTGACCCGAAATAAAAATTCCTTATTAAGTCAACTGGCACCCAACCTGAACACATAAAAATATTTTACTTTGATGTGCAACCCAAGGCTAACCTGATACACTTCAACCTGATCACAAAATGAGTTTAAGCTAATAGTTCGTTTAAATATTAAGTAAAGAAAACCTTTTCTTTTAATATTTACAAAATTAGTAACTAAATGCTTCAGGATTAATGCTTCAGGAGATCCACTAAATATTCATTTAAAATTAGGAGATATAATTTTCACTAATTAATAAAGTATCTGCTAATATATATACAAAAAAATTAAAACATTAATTATAGCAAACGTTTTAAAATCTCAAGCCAATAAACTCAATTGATCTGAAACACAGTTCTCCTTATTTTTATTAATTTGTTTGTGAAAATCCCAAGCACACAACTTGCAAAAACATAAATCTGACCTGCAAGAAACATTCAAGAGTGAACTTGATGCACAGAAAAAAAAGTTCAGTCACCACAACCAGACAAAGGGAAATTAGGAACAACCTGACCCGATACTCAGGTGTTTGCTACTCAAAGATTTTACAATATTTGAATATTAAAGAAAATAAATATGTCCATCTTTTAGCTTAAAAGATGAAACTGGTGTTAGTCATGCAATTGTTGACTACTTTTCAAAACTGTATTAAAAGATGAATTAATTTCCTCTCATTTAGTGTTTAGGTTGAAATGTGCCATGTTCAGATTGGGTTGCATATCGACAGAAATTATTTTATTGCATTCAGATCGAGTTGTGGTTCAACAGAATTTTTCTTGTCAGGTTCAGGGTTCGCAGCAATGGAATTTTCTGGTCAAGTCACACATCGACAGAATTTGTTTTGTCTTGTTGAAATCAGTTTGTGGTTTGATTGACTTTTCTTATCAGGTTCAGGTCAGGTTTTGTTGGCATCAAATGGAATTTTCATATTCGGTTCATGTGACACGTTGACAGAAATAATTTTGTTGCTTTTGGATTGTTTTGTGGTTTGATGGAATTTTTTGTCATGTTTAGGTCAGGTTGACTCCAAATAGAATTTTCAGGTTCAAGTGAAGTTGCATGTTGGTGGAAATTATTTTGTCATATTTGGATCAAGTTGCAGTTAGATGGACTTTTTTTGTCAGGTTCAGATTGACTTCAAATAGAATTTTCAAGTTCTGGTCAGCTGCATATGGACGGAAATTATTTTGTTGTGTTCAGATCATCTACAGTTCATATGAAACTTTTCTTTGTCAGATTCAGATTAGACTTCAAATGTAATTTTCATGTTTGGGTCAGATATAGCACAATATTTGGACAAGCATATGATCATTTACTAATTAGCCTGAAGCTGCATAGACTCACTGCAATAAGCCTGAAACAATCTGGCTGATTCAGAAACAAGTGGTTATTTGCTAGTTTCTGAATAGTCTAATGTTATCTCGGCTCTTAAAATAAGCCTACAAAGTTCAGGCTGATTGAGAAATAAATGGCCATATACCAATTAGCCAAATGCTCTCTAGCATCTGCAATAAGTGTGAAAAATATCAGGATGATTGGAAAAAGGGATGATTCTTCAATTAGCCCAGCTCTTTGAAAAGAGCCAGATTTTTTTCTCAATTAGTCTACATCATACACATTTAAATTATTTAATATCTACATAAATAAAACATAAAATAATACAAAACAAAATATATAAACATATCACTACAAAGATAAACAACATAAAATTAGAAATTTTTTCATTGAACCCATTTCATTTTGTGGTTTATGATGTTTGTCAAGAAATCAGACTCTCCTATGATTAATTTATATCAAGACCCTTATATAAAAAAAGAAGTACTGAAGTTAGTTGATAGCAAACGTCATATTATGAGAGCATAAATGAGTACTTAGTTTAATATCCTTTTGTGAAAATTTTTTATTGCAAGTATCAAAAAGAAAAAGTTTCTCACACATATGAATTAAGAGCTGATATTTCATGTTACTATTTTGAGAGAAATTCTTTTTGCATATCTCAAAGACAAACACTTTATTAACAGATGCCTTTTTAATTCATTTTTTTGTGAGACTTTCTTGTTGCACATCACACACAAAAGTTTTCTCACCAGTATGAATCAAGAAATGTTTGTTTAAATTACTCTTTTGAGAGAATTTCTTGTTGCATGTCTCACATACAAATGGTTTCTCACCAGTATGAACTAACAAATGTTTGTTTAAATAACTCTTTTGAGAGAATTTCTTGTTACATATCTCACATGTAAAATGTTTCTCACCAGTATGAACAAATGAATGTTTTTTCAAATTACTCTTGTCAGAAAATTTCTTATTGCATGTCTCACACTCAAAAGGATTGTGACCAGTATGAATTAACAAATGTCTGTTTAAATCACCCTTTTGAGAAAATTTGTTGCAGCATACCTCACATACAAACAGTTTCTCACTAGTATGAACTAACAAATGTCTTTTCAAATTACTCCCATGAGAAAATTTCTTGTTGCATGTCTCACATACAAAAGGTTTCTCACCAGTATGTACTAACAAATGTTTGTTTAAATCATTCCTTCGAGAAAATTTCTTGTTGCATATCTCACACAGAAATGGTTTCTCACCAGTATGAACTAACAAATGTTCACTTAAAACACTCTTATGAGAGAATTTCTTGTTGCACAACTCACATAAAAACAGTTTCTCACCAGTATGAACTAATAAATGTTTTTTCAAATTACTCCTGTCAGAAAATTTCTTGTTGCATATCTCACATACAAAAGGTTTCTCACCAGTATGAATTAACAAATGTCTGTTTAAATCACTCTTTCGAGAAAATTTCTTGTTGCATATCTCACACACAAATGGTTGCTCACTAGTATGAACTAAAAAATGTTTACTTAATTCAATCTTTCGAAAGAATTTCTTATTGCATAACTCGCATACAAATGGTTTCTCACCAGTATGAACTAACAGATGTCTGTTTAAATACCTCTTTTGAGAGAATTTCTTTTTGCATATCTCACAAAAAAACGGTTTTCGTTGAAGCCAGTCAGAAGGTGCTTCTCCAAAATGCTCTTGTAAAGTGATGTTGTGTTCCATATTTCACACTTTAAATACTTTTGTCAGCTTTCAGTAATCTAAGGGTACTTTTTTCTTTAACTACATTCATAGATATATGCATCTGCAATAAATAAAATTTTTAATTTATCATATTTTAAAATTCACCAAAAACAAATTTCAGAATAAAAGAGCTTCCGATGAGAAATTAAAATTAATGAAGAAAATTTAACTTAAACAATTTTCTAACATAACATTAAAAACTGTATTCATTTCAGAAAACCATAGCGACAGAGCTGCTATCGCCAAATGCATTCAAACATATTTGCTTCAGTAGCCTCCAGTGAATGAAATAGTAGTATTTGCACAGAAGTAGTACTAGCAAAATTAGCTACATTCTTACAAAAAATGGATAGTCATTTGCACTATAAAATAACCAAAATTATTTTAAGAAAAATCAATTATTTCTGCAATTTATCCAACAATTCAAATTTGATCCCTTTTGTTCTTTTATTAAAAAGTAGAAAATTACTTTGAAAAATTTAGAATCTTTTTTAATTATCATCTGACATAGATCATAGGAATGCAGTTTGGTTTACCCAAACAAAATTGAATACATATTTACACTTCAGTATTAAGTTTTTTTACTTTTACTAAGTGAAAACTTTTACTGCATGTCATTAGCCACATATTAATTCCATTTTGTAAAAATAAATTAACTAAACTATTAAATCTGTCTGTAGAATGAGATTATCGAAAGAGATGCATTGTATATAACATATATCTGAAACTTTTGTGTACATAACTAATCTCTTCTTCATAAGAAATTTTCCTAAAATAAAATATCAAAATTGCCATAAAGAATGTGATTTGATAACCACAAGGATGTTTAAATATAGCAATTAAAATGTTAAGATAGAAATGAAATATTCTAAGTTGTTCATTTTAAATGCATTATTAACTTGAAAAAAACGAGCTAAAAATATTATTTTAATTTTTAATCAAAACATGATTAAAGCATGGCTGGAAAATTTGATTTTTAAGAGCCAAAAATTTACTCTGAATTTTTTTTTAATGATGCAATCTTTATTCAATTTTTGGTCCAGGAATGATTATACACAATATTTTTTACTATTAGAGTAGGATAAGGTTAAAAACATGATATACATATTTCTATAAATATGAATTTTATATTAGGTGTGTTCAAATGAAACTTGTTCAAAACATAAAAAACATGGTGCTTCAAGTGTGAAATGTGCATATGCAAGTAACGTCACATGTATGCAGCCATGAAATAATATGAACAACTGTTTTGCATTGCAAAACAGTCATTCTGCTTTTGTTGTTTGAAGATGACAATACGTTAAAGACGGCTGGACTGATTACGAACCCGTCCAAACAAGACTAAAGTGCAGTAATACAGTTTTCATTGGCAAAGGGATGCAAGCCTGTTTAGTTACATTGGAGAATGGTTACTATGTATGGAGAAAACTTTTTATCAAAGACAACTGTTACAAATTGGTCGTGAATGTTCCATAACATCAATGATGAAATGATGGATTTGCCGAATCTTGGTGGTCAGGCATTCAAAGTTGTTACTAAGAAGCTTATTATGGATGCAGGTATTGACCCTGCAGTCAAGATGAACCATTGCTGAAGCATTTGTGACTTGGGAAGTGAATTAAACATTGAAACAAGAGCCGAAATCTTTGTTCGCATTCAACACCTTCCAAAAAATTGGAATGAATGTTTCTAATCAATGGGTGACATTTTCTAAACAAATGTGCATGCTGTAAGTTTAAATATATACTACTCTTCCTATTTCATTCAGTTTTGTGTTACCTTTATTCATATTCCATTTACTAGAATTGTTGAACAGGTTTCATTTGAACACACCTCATATATTCTTATATGCCTATCAAACTTTATCAAATATTTAGAACAATATTATCTAACTGAAAACAAGCACTTAAAAAAACCATACTGAACTATCATCATAAAATAGGGTTTTTTCTTTTTAGTTTTTCATTTAAAGGAAATATATTCTACCTAAATTATGCTATTATTAGTTAAAACTTCAAGTTGTGATAATTTTGAAATACTGACACTCCTTTGATTTAGGAGATAGATTCTATATCAATTACACTAAACTTTGCAACAGAGCAATCCTTATTAGTGACTTTAAACAAATCTATAACAAAGAAACATTTGAACATTTCTTAACTATTAAAAGAAAATGTCTCTATTCTACAATCATACGTTACATGTGATATAGAATCATGAAACAGTAATTTTACATGTGTATTTGAATAGATGAATCACACAGTGGTTGTAAAGATAGTTTTGCCTTAAATTTTTCTAATACTTGATGCACAAAAATTCTTTAAATAACATAAGAAAAAAAAACTTGAATTTTCCTCTGTTTACTTATCTCTTCTTTTGTTGTTAGTTGTAAATATGTATGAAGAAATGGAAATAAATATAAATAAGAAAAATAAAATTTAATACAGAATTTTCGAAATCAATTTCAGGAAAAATTGGAAATTTATTTTTAGTGAAAATGATACATTTCAAGGAGGTTTACTTCTTAAAGATTTGTATCATATAAAAATCTCTTAAAACAGGAATAAAGCATCAGTCAATTTCTTTGAATTATCTCACTTTCACATGAAAAGGCTTATTTTCAGCATGTGATGTAACAAAAATATTTTTCTTTTCAGGGATCATCTGTTAATTATGTCACATAAATTTTGTAGGCATTTTACCCCTCCATGCTTCGTTGTCACAAATTTTCACTCCTTTGTCTCCCTCAATGAGCTGCCTCTAACTGGGGAAGGGAATTTAGAGAATTATTTATTATTACAAAAAGTAATAAATACAGAAGAAAACATTTAATAAAATTTAAAAAGTTTCCAGATTTTAAAACTTTGCGAGTTGAAAGCAGGGCAAATGAATTTTTTATAGGGAGATAGAGGTAGGTTTGATTAGATAATTATTTTGTGCTGCTACAGAGTAGATTACTGAACAGGACATATAGTACCTGAGACAAACACAACAAACAAAAATTTCATCATCCTGAAACACGACACAGTTCAATATGCACTTCAAATATTGGAGCCTGAAGCTGAAGTGAAAAAATTTAATATCTATATTTTAATGCAATTATGGAAAAATAGAGGACAACTATATCTTAAATTTTAGATTTTATTATAGAAAGGTACATATAGATGTAACAAAATTTTAAATTTATCGCGATACGCTAAATTATTTTTATCCCATCCTATTCTAAATTACTCTATAATATTTATTTCCTCTGTTTATTAATGTATTTTAACTCTAGTTTATTCCAAAAACCTAATATCTAAATTCAACATTTTAATTGCTGCTAGTTAGTTCAATAAATGGCGTCTTTATCTTTAAATTATAAAAAACTTCCTAATATTTATCCCTTTAAAAAACCTGCAATATTTCCTTTTTATTTTTCTAAATTCCTAAAAAGGCTGTATTTATTTTAATAATTTCAGATATTAAAAGTAACTCTCAAAATCGTAAAATCTTTTTCTTATATTAAGATGTAAAACATTTTATTTTAATTCCATTCTGGCTTTGATCCAAGTTTGATAAACCATTTTTTCTTATTTCTTTTTTTTTCTCTTTCATGAACGTAAAAAGCATTTCATATTCTCAAACCAGTAACTAACGATAATCAGTTAGCTTAAAACACTCTGGATCACAGCTATTTTATCAAACATTATAGAATATTCTCGTTGCTTCTTTGGCTCCATTTCTTAGCAGAAACCACTTTACTTCAATTTCTCGCGCATTTCGCAAACAATCCCGGTTCTCGATTGGCGCATAGGCCATCACGTGACCCTTGTATTCATACTTTTTCAGAAATGACGTATTGCTGCGCCTTGCTTCGGGGAAGAATCAAAAAGAGGAACGCTGAGTCAGTCTTTGGTATTTTAAGCTTCTAATCAAATCGAATCCCTGCCTGGTGTTGGCGAAGCAAGACCCATATTCTTTTCTTCTACAATTTCTCTATGGATCCTTTTAAACTAATCATCATGGTTATCTGTTAATGGAAAGCATGTCATCGGAATTAAAAAGATGAATCCTGCGAAACTAGATCTCCACCTGAAATTTTTTAAGCTTCGAAATAAAAACTTGTTTGTGCTTTGAATGGAGTGTTCTCTTCTGCATATGTACACGCACTCAACTGTGGATAGTACAGTTGCATATCAACCCTAACATGGAAACTTCCTTTGTTAACTTCTGAAAAGAACATCTAATATTGAAAAACCATATATTAAAAATGGTATTCATGTTGCACTCACCATCTTGGCCCTTAAAATCGTGTGACATATATACTCATTAATATTTAAATACTATTTAGAGTTTCCCAATTAAAAAATATTCAGGTTGGTTGGTTGTATAAGATTTAATGACACAAGTTCCTTTTATGGACATGCTGTGACAAAGCAAATATTAAAAGAAAACTTACGATCGACTTCAAACAGTTATTCTAAAAAATAAATGTAATTAAAAAATAAATATAAAACTTAACAAGAAATGCTATCTGGTAGGATTTTTAATCCAGATATAGTCATATAAAAGTGTAGAGAACTACAATTTTCAATTATAAAAACAATAAATTATAAAATTGTGGTATTAAGACATCAAACAACTATAATCTTAAATAAAAGCCTGTCTGCTTTATAAAAGCAAAGAATACCCAATGAGGTGTTTTCCCAATGAGGTTTGTCAAATTAGTTGCTGATGAATTAACATAAATTCTATGCAAGTGTCTTCAACCTGGACAGTAGGTTAAAAGAAGAACACTGAGAAGCTCAAAGTGAGAGTGAGGACACACGGATGCATCTTCCCGAAGTATAAGATGTATGTGAGGGATTCTTGAATGTTCAATACATAGGAAAGTCAAGAAAATGTCAGTTTTCTTTAGATAACTTAGAGGCCAGGTCATGATTGTCTATTTAATGTGTGATGTAAATAGTTATTATATTATAAATACCAATTCTCATGCTACTTGTTCAGATAAATATGTTTTATTAGGTTTTTAACATCTGCAAATGGAATCTGATGATGCAATGAAGTAAGAGAATGTTTTGTCGCATCATCTACTTTATCATTTCCATGAATACCCCATGTGTCCAGGCACACAGCAGAATAATATACTGTAATCATGCCTTATCAGTTGATTATAAAGATTAAAAATTGATCAGATAGAAGGATACTTTTAAATGATTTATTGCATCAATAGAACTATTTGAGTCTGTATAAATGATAAAAGATGTGCAAGGATGATGAGACTTGTGCAACATGGCTCACTTTATATCAACCAGTTCAGCCATAAACAGTAAAATAGATGAGTGCAGTTGATAAGTAAAACAAGTACTTTCATGTAAAAACACAGAGCCCTCACTATCCCCACACTTTGAGCCATCTGTGTATATATCAATGTGGGATTGGAAATAATACCCACCTGTAAATTAATATTCTTAACAGTACAAGATAACAGACTCAAAGGTACAATTAGATACAGGATATCGTAAAATGATTATGAAGCTTGTGCAAGATGAAGTTTAAAACAGAAAGCGAGAAAAACAATTGTTCCATATTTTGTACCTTAGAATGAAGGTTGGTAATCTGATATATATAAAACAAATGATTTAAAGTAGAATCCTAGGTGAATTCTTGTTTAGGTTGTTTACAAATATGTTATAGCATTAATGGGTATAAAGTGTTGTGATCTCATCATTATATTGTTTGTTTGAGTAAGTAATAAACGTTGTTTAAAGTTAAATTGAAGAGGTATAGTCATTTATAGTTATAAATCAAGTGAACATTTAAGCAACTGTAAGAATACAAAATAAATTCCAACAAATTATAGGGGCTCAGCTGGGATTTTGATAAAAAGATATTTTTAAAACCAGGATATAGAGGAGAAATAAATTGAACTGACTTATGAATTGTCATCATTTCAGTAACCAGTTCAGCAATTCCTGCTAAAGCAAAAACTATTGATAATTTAATGTCATCGTAACTTAAGTAGAATACATAATGTAATTTTTGAAGAGAGCAAAAAAGGTGGATCTATTAGCATTATGTGATGATTTGGGACTGGTGGTTCATAAAAATCCAAAAATTACAGATTTAATCAAGTTGATAGCAGAGTACCGAACATTTGGTTTGCTCAATACTACAAATTGCAATTGTTGGGGTTTGTAGGATGCTTTCCTGGTTTCGGAAAAGGAATAATGATAGCTTTGTACCAAGCATGAGGATAAATCCACTCTCCATCCCTATCCTATTGAAAAAATCAAGGCAATTATTGAGAGGGAGAAAATATAAATGCTTCAGCATGATGTAAATGATACTATTGTGACCAGGGATAGATATGTGACTATTTCAAAAACAGTTTATAAGTTCTGATATAATAAATGGTTGATTGTATGTCAAGAGTGATGAGAATTAACATTTATCTGTGTCATTTTCGTTTGTTTTTAGTAAATTGAAAAAAGGTTCTGGTTATGAATCAGAGCTTGAAACAGATGCTAGGATATTTCCCATTGTCTCTGCTATACTTTTATGAGACGTAATAGTTTGAACATTGTGTTTTAAAATTGAAATATGATTTTCAGAGCACAGACCCATACATTTTTTTTCTCTATTTTCTTTCTGAGTTCTTGGCTTGGAGTATTGGAATAAGAGACATATTTCTAGAATTCACATTGGATTTTATGATTGAATCTTCTAGCTTTGGCCTTTACTTTTTTACATGCTATATAGTTAGGATTATTTAGATACTTCTGAAAGAGCCCCAAGATTTATGTTGTTATTCATTTGCTATTTGACATTCATTACTCCCCTCTAGCTTCCTGTGTGTATATGTAGATGATGTTTTTGGAATCACAGCATCAGCAGTATTGATAATGAATGTGCTTTAACAATATTTCTCTCTATCATACTATCAGTAATACAGTAAAATACCGCTAATCCTTACAGCTTGGTTCCAAGCAATGTACATGTACAGATTTCAGACTTTTTTAGATTACAAGTCATGCCAAAAATCATTGTTTACATTTTTTAAAAATTCATATTTGCAACAAGGTTAAATTGTTAATTCTTAAAAATAAATAAATTACATGCTTAAATATATAACTAAAGTAAGAAATATATATAAAAAAAAAAATATATTATATACATTTTTTTTTGCATCAATGGTTGTCTGTTATAACACATTTGGTTTATTTTAATGAATTCTATCTTGCAGTCTACAAATTGTCATGAGATCTTGCTGAATTACAAACATTTGTTGCTCTAAAATATATATCTCTACACTAGTGGAAAACCTTCAATAAAACTTATTTTTTCCATTTGACCTTTAAAAGCTAGCAGAAATAAAAATTCATAGTTTTTTATAGATTCAATTTTCTTTCTAGAATAATATAAATATTGTGATGTATTAATTTACTTTTATGATAAATTAATAAATTTAAATTGTTTATTTATGAATAGTAATGATGTTTTTTTTAATAAAAAGATGACAAAATTTGTATTTAGATTTGGAGCAAAATTATAGATTATTCCTAGGAGATGTCTGGTGTTGCCACCTATTTATGAAAATGAGTACTAAAGTTTCATTTATATTTCAGAGTGTCATACTATTAAAATAACCTCAATAATATTATTAATATAAAAGACATAAGTTTTAAAATTTTTAAAGATGATTAAATGGAAGGGGGGAGGGTAAAATCAAAGTGTTAAAACAAGATCAAAGAATCCAGTCAGTTTCGTTAACAAAAAAATCAGGAAATTTTGAAAATAAAGAACAAATGTTAGAAATAAAATTAACAATTTGAATGTTGTGGGAAAAGCCAAAAAAAGAATAAACAATTTATATAATTTTTTTAATTAACACTTCAAGACAATTATCATAATTACTTGGCAAGAAAGATTGATATTATAGAAGTGTTTGATGCATATGCGTGGTTATGCCATCTACTGATGAAAATGAGTAATAGATGATTGAAATTTCAAAGTGTAACACATCATTAAACAATAAATAGTGCTCAAATATAATAAATATAATATTTTTAAATGTTTGTAATTTTATAATTACGATTTAATAAAAAGAACATTATTGATTAAATATATTGTCTAATTAAATATATAGTCTAAGTAAGCATTTTCTTCCATTTAAAACAAATATTTTTTTCATAAGAGCACAAAATGTATTTTTCAAATACTGATGATTAAATAAAATGATTAAATAAGAAACTAATAAATGTACTATAATTTTAAAGTATAAAGAAGAATATTATATTAAACAGGGAAGGAAAATATTAAAGTTGGTGAAAAAATTTTAAAACTTTGTACTCATTGAAACATTTTTTAAGAATTTAATTTCTTTGTTTACATTCATAGGTTCAGTAAGGATTACAGGTTTGTAGAGTAGCAGCACTTTATTATATCTACAAGTGCAGTAAAAGTTGGCTCTGTCATATACATAGCATTTGGGATAGTTATTTCAATAATTGTCAGAAGTAGTCTGTGAAATAAAAGTTGCAAATTATAGGTCACTGCCATGTAGGTCATTTGAGGCCAAGAAGTTCCAAAAAAGGATAGATTAGAGTTAATGGGGAACATATTCAAAGATCTACTGCATGATAATTTCAAGTTGATTCTCGTGAAAATAATTGTTATCGCCATTATTGAGCAGGAATAAGCCATTGTCAGAAATGAAAGTTTCTATCACTGGACCAGGTGGATTAAAATTGTTTGCTGCAGGTTTGGCTGTGTGATTTGAATGATCTCCAAAATGATATGATCTCCAAAAATAATGCAGTCTAGGGACTATCCAGATGATTTTGCAGAATAATCTGATTCAATGGTAAGAAAATGGACCAGATCTGTTGAGATGTTTGATATGTACACAGACTGCAACTGCTTGTAGGTTTCTATTTAAAGAACATAAGTATGAGGCAAATTGCAAGAAATACAAACAGCTACATCACCAGTGAAGTCATTTCTATAAGTTAGATAGAAGTACAAATTAGCGATGCACCGGATGTGGTTTTTTGCCGGATACCGGATACCGAATATCCGGTACAAAATTTTACCGGATATTCGATATCCGGCTGAATATTTCCTCATTTTTAATTTCAATAGTACTATTTCTATTTTATGTCTGGTTGAAAAAGAAAAACTTTGAATTATTATAATTTTATGTCATGCAAATATTAATAATAGATTTTAATTCATTTATTAAGTTAAAGGTTACTTAAAAACAAATGCTTTGTAATAATTAAATCATGTTTTAAAATTGAAAATTTTGAAATTTAATCATGTTTTGTGTTTTGCTTTCATTGCTGCTTACAAATCTTCTAACTTTACATACATATATATTTTTTATCTCTTCTTTAGCCTCTATCGCCAGGTTTAAACAGTATTTTGATTTTTTTTATGCAATTGCATCAGTAGCTGACAGAAAAAATGTTGTTTGCCCAGTTGACGCACAATTAGCAATAATTTAATAATTATGCAAGTTACTCCAGCCATCCTAATGGAGAGTTACAGTTTTCCTCTTAAGCTCTTTTTGCATTGTAGAGTGAGCTTCAGAATGAATTTTACTTAAAAGCTCACCTGCAATTTTAAAATGACTGGGTGGTTTATAAGCAAATGTAATTTAGTAATCATACTTTGGAAACTCACTTTCAGCAACATTAAATGATATGTTGCAACAGTTTAAAAAAAATTACAATTTGTACATATAATGGATTTTTTTATTTTTGTTGTTGTTCTGTTGTTTTTAACCACAAATTTTTTCTATTGTCAACTGCTGAATTCAGGTAGTTGATGTTCCAGCAAAATTTGAATGATGTTTTTCAATATCTGTAACACTTCACTTTGTTCTTGATTTTCTAAACAAACACACTTTTGATATGAAGTATGATTATTCCTAATATACTCTTTAGTTAACTAGACACTTTTCATTTTTTAGATGTTTTTTCACCCTTAATACTTTGGCACTTACAAGATGGCCACATTGTTTACATTTCTGACTCGGAATTTTTTATGTATTATCAGTAACTTTTTCATAAAACTTTCAGATTGTGTCCTTATACCTTCCTCCTTTGTTGATATCCATAACTCAGTGAATGTTAAGAAAGTTATTTAAAAAAAAACACTTGAGAAGAAGTGTAAAAGCCAACTACTTCATTACTACAATCTAAGAACAAGTAAGTGAAATCAAAACAAAGTTGAAGTTGTAGTAAATATTTTAGTTCTGGTTTTACAGTTACATTTATAGTTATTGCAAAATAACTGAACATTGCAGTTAAATTTTGACTGGGTAAAATTACAACCCTGCTTAATAATCATTGTTTAGAAGCTATAAAGAGGAACAAAGAAAAGTAAAATAATTTCTTTGTAAATCTTATAAAAAGTTTTCTTAGTTTTGGCCGGGTGAAGTTTGCCTAAACTGTGTGAAACAGATTTGATTCAGCCACAGTCATTAGAATTTAAGTGACTTGTTTGTGTTCTTATGATATGGATGCAAATATATGCGCTCTCCACTCCAGTAATTTGTGTTGATTTTATTCTTGTATAGTAAAATGAGCTTTTTTACTAAAACAAAGAGCCCAGTTTGGGAATTTTTTGAGATTTTAGATGATAATAAAATGATGGCCAGATGCAAACTTTGTAAAAATTCTGTTTCAAGAGGTGGCATAGGGAGGAAAGCTTCTACTACTCCATTATACAACCACCTAAAATCTAAGCATCCAAATCAACACTTGAAAGACAACGTTAATACAGGTAATGCAGAATTTTCAGTGCTTGATGAAGATCAAGATGTTCCATGTAGTAGTCATGGGGTGAAAAGAAAACAACAAACTTTACAGGCTTGTTTTGAAAAAAAAAATGTGGGACATTAATGATGCTAGATCAGTTGATTTGCATTATGCCATAGGTGAAATGATTGCAGTCGACAACCAACCATTTAGCATTGTTCATGATATAGGCTTTAAAAATCTTATGATGAAAGCCCAACCTCAATATCAAATGCCGTTAAGAAATTATTTTACTGATATAATTATGCCAGATATTTATTCAAAATGTAAAGCTAAAATATCATTAGATATAGCAATGGCAGAAACAATTTCAGTGACATCTGATATCTGGACTTCCATGAATAACGATAGTTATATTAGTTTCACTGCCCACTGGATTACAACTGATTTTGAAAAGAAACATGCAGCTCTTAATGTAAAACACATCCCAGGCAGCCATACTGGTCAAAATATAAGTGAAATCCTACAACAACTTTCAACAGACTGGAATGTATCTGCTAAACTGCATCTTATAATTCGTGACAATGCATCTAAAATGGTCAAAGCTGTTAAGGATGCAAATATAAATAGTGCATCTTGTTTCATCCATAATCTACAGTTAATTGTAAATAATGGAATTGAGTCACAGAGAATAATTAAGGACATAATTTCATGCGCAAGAAACATAGTGACACATTTTAATCATTCGCCTACTGCTTGTTCAAATCTGAGGAAAATACAAGTAGAAGAACTGCATATATCTCCCAAGAAACTTATCCAAGATGTTACTACACGTTGGAACAGTACTTTCTACATGCTGGAACGCTTGTTAGATCAGGAAAAAGCTATTTCTTTATTTTCAACTGAATATGGGTTTGATAATTCTAATTTGAAAGCGAAAAACAGTGGGGAGCCATGGAGAATATTCTTCGGTTACTGCAACCATTTGAAGAAATCACAAAAATTATGAGCAATAAAGAATCATTTTTATCTGAAGTTATTCCAACCGTAGCAACTTTAAAACGTTACTTGTGAAAAAGTGGACCAGAATTCTTTGGGGTTGGTACCATGAAAGAAACTTTAAAAACTGAACTAGATGAGCGCTTCTCTAACCTTCACAAAACTGATTACTTTGTCTTGTCAACTCTGCTAGATCCACATTTCAAAACTGTTTTTTTAATAATGATGATGAGATTAAAATGGCCAAATTTGCTCTTAAAGAAAAAATGAAAGAAATTACATGTGATACTAATAACATTGTGAATAATAGGAATATTCAAAAAGAAAAAAAATGATTCTTTCTCCGATAAAGTACATAATTTGTTTTGACAATGCTTCAATGAAATTGCTAGAGAAACAGAAACAAGTACAAGCAAATCTACTGAATGTTTATCATCAAAACACTCAACTGAATTGAATGTTTACTTATCACAACCACTGATACCAAGGATGGACAATCCATTGACATAGTGGCAAAAAAATAAACATTCTTATCCTACACTGTCACAGTTAGCAAGGAAGTACTTGTCTGCCCCTGCTACTAGTGTTGAGAGTGAACGCGTATTCTCAGAAGCAGGGAATATCTGCGATAAAAAACGCAACAGATTACAGCCGGAAAATATTGAGTGCCTAATATTTTTACATCACAACTTGCCGTTAATAAAATTTAATTATAAATAATTAGTTATCATTTTTAAAATATTATATCTTCATTTATATATAAACACAATAATTTCATATTTTTGAAAATGTAAGAATATTTCTTTTTGTTAATATTGCTTTTAATAGGATAATGTTGGTAAAGGTCAAATTAATTTAGCACTAACTTTTTCTCATAATGTAAAAAATAGGATTTTAAAAATGATTCACTATCTGGCAACCGGACATTAAAGTATTCAGCCGGACTGGATATCCGGTTTAAGTGCCGAATAAGCAGGATATCCGACAGGAGCCGGATATCTGGTGCATCCCTAGTACAAATAAGATTTGTCTCAAGGTTATAGCTGGGTTCTTTGTAAAGCTAAACACAATCGATAGTGGTTATGGAGAATACTACAGATTTCACCATATTTATATTTTATAGTATTGCAGTTTCATAAAATCATATTAGTAATTTTTTTAGACCATGTGTTTCAATATCATCTTGTTCAGAGGTAGTGGACATACTATATCCTTCTTTCTCATATAAAACAGAAGCAGGATTCCAAAATATGATGTCTATCTTTAGTGTGTCCACAGTGTTTTGTCCAACTGATTTGTCAGTTGGCTTCAGATTTGAAGTACCTTTAGATGTTTGATTCGTTTTATTTTTTGGGGAATTCTATGATGACACATTAGATTTAATTGCAGGATTATGTTTTCCAACATCAGGTTAACGGCTTTGTTTCAAAGACTGTGTTAGTGATATTTGGAGAATTTCTTTTATGGAATGCAAGTATTGGGAAAATAGGTTGTGGTAGCTTTGAAGGAACAGTTTGTGATGATTTAGGAGAAACAAATTGGGATGATTTAGGAAAAACAGATGATTGTTGTGATTTAGGGATATTGCATTGATCTAGATGTGAGATTGGGATTAATAGACATTGTGTCTTCTTTTTACAGTTGTTTACAATTGCTTTTTGTAGAGAATTAAATTTCAGTTGCTATAGTTTGATAAGTTTTGTGAAATTTTTCTTTTTCCATTGTTCATAAGATTCTGACTAGTATGGGTGCTTTTTTTACAATTTACGCAGCATGCTAGGGCATTGCATTAAACAGTTTTTTGGCCCATTGCACTGCATTGACCCAGTTGATATTACTTTGACATGATATTTTAGAGTGGCCGAAGCACTGACATCTAAAAAATGCAGTAAAAGATCAAGGTCCATAAGCCATGTTTTTAGCCCATGAAATAAGACTAAAATTCACATTTGTTATATTGACTTAATTATTTCACTTTTTAATATTAGAAGGTTTATCTTGTATGATTTCAACAATAGTTTTTGCATTTTGTTGGGATTTATATGACTTACACAAGCTCAAATTTCGCATTATTTGTACCTTTTGATAAAAATACACAATTTATCTTAATTTTACCTCAATTATTTATATTAGTGCAAATGTGCAACACTTTCTTCTTTACATATATTATACAATACATCAAAATGTACAATATATGTTAAAATAAAATTGTTGCAAAGCTGCGATCATAGTAAAATATTAAAAATATCGAGTTAAGTAACTGCATTCCTTCACGTCACTAAGATACATTAAGATGCATCAACGGGTTTAAATGTCCTAAAATGAAAAGAACTATTGTTAATAACTGCATTCCTTCACATTAGCAATAGTTACCTTAATTTTAGCATGTTTAAACTCGTTGCTGCATCCTAAAGTCTCTTAATGACGTGAAGGAATACAGTTACTTAACTCTATATTTTTAATATTTTACTATGAGCACACCTTTGCAACACTTTTATTTTAACATATATTGTACATTTTGATGTTTTTTATAATATATGTAAAGAAGAAAGTGTTGCACAATGGCGCTTGTATAAATAATTGAGGTAAAATTAGGAGAAATTGCATATTTTTCATCAAAAACTACAAATGATGCAAACTTTAAGCTTGTGTAAGTCATACAAATACGAACAAAATGCAAAAACTATTGTTACAATCATACAGGATAAACCTTCTAATATAAAAAGTGAAATAATTAAGTCAGTATAACAAAATCGAATTTTAGTCTTATTTTATGGACCAAAAACACGACCTATGGACCCTAATACTTTGGTATATATGGTCACACAGAGCAGGATAAATATGCAGCTTTTATTCAGTTAGGTAAATTGGGAAAGTTAAAAACGAGTATTACAGGCATCGTACATATTTGATTACATGGGTATTTGTTTGTCCCGATGATATATTTTTATTATTCTTGCTTCAATAACATTTTGTTCACTTTCATATTATCCAATATTACCTCTTCAATAACAAGCAAGAGCTCAGATTCCAAGATCACTATGTGAGATGTATTTAAAATTTTATATTGAGTTAATAGACGCACCAATGCAAATAAAATAAGAGCATTAAATTAACTGCTTGTTTAATAACATTTACTTCGATTAAAATTTGGAAAAGATCTTTTTATTGTTTTACCAATCAAAACTTGGATAGATTTATGAATAAAGGTTAAATATCCTTTTATAGTGCTTAACAGCAAAAAATTTATTCCTGCTTTCCAAGATTTACTTACATTTCAGATAGCATTGTCAACCTCCACATTCTTTAACACAGCCCAAGATTTCATTTGGGTCTCATCAATATTAGTTTTCAGGCATGAGTCTGAGGCAATAAGTTTTTCTTTTGAGTTATTCTGAGACTGTGAAGTCTCAGTAGAGAAATGAAGGCACAATCAAATTCTCAAAAATTGTAGCCATATTAGGATCAGGCATGAGAAAGTTTTAGTAAATTGAAATACTATGCCCTTTTTAATGTAATAAATGTATAAGATTTATTACTATTTTCAATTACAACATATTTTGAGTTTGCGACAAACATTTCTATTAAGATTTGACATCTAATGTCAAGTTTACTTTTGTTAAAACTTCTGTTTTACACATTAACTAAAACATGTTATGAACACATGGTAGTGATAAACTTTCTACTGGCTCCTTTCTGGGTAGAGAAAGACAGTATATTTTGCTACATTTCAGTAGAGGAACTTCTCATGAACAAATTAATTAAAAAGATGCAAGTTAAATTATTTCTATTATTGTCCTCTCATGTAAGAGAAAGTGGTGGTATAGTTAGGCCGATCTCAATGTTGAATGATAATTCTATTTTCAACTATAGGTATGCACAATTTTAAAAATAGACTGAAAGTCTTATTTTATTTATTAACCTATAACTTTAATATCATAACAAAATTAAATAAAAAGTTATTTTTAGAATATTTATTTAATCAATGTTTATATGAGTATAATTTTAAAAACAATATTAGAATAGATCTAATTCCAGTTTTTCTAATTTATTTTCAATTTGAATATTAATGCATTATTCATTGTCATAAGTTGTAAAAAAGTCTGATATGAAAACCAAACACATCACAATTACTATTGTGTCTCTAGATCAACGAAATATAAATTAGGGCTCATGGGTTGAAGTAATATATAATTCTAGAAAGAATATGTGTTCATTTATTGGCAAGTTCTTTATAAAAACACTGATGGTCTGTATCATGTAATATATCTTACAATATCAAAAATAGGAAATTATTAACTGAAACAGAAACAGATCAGGAAAACAGAAACAGTTTTCCCAGAAACAGATGATGAGGACTATGTGGAAATTACCAACATTATCTGCATTTTGGATGAATGGAAATTTGACAGTCATAGATATTACATTTAATAATGAATTATAATGAAAACAAGGTAAGAGATTATAATGCAATGTGGAAATTGAATATACAGATTTGAATGTGCATTTTATGATGTTTCCTTTATTTCACAGGTAAATTTTCCAGAAATAATTTTAAATATATATATATGGATACTGATCTATACTTATTTTAAACTGAAACTACAAGAAATTATCTTTCCACTATTGTAAAAAACACATTATTTCTAACATATATAATAATATCCATTACAAACCTCATTTATATTATTAAACACTTGGTTTTACAGGGTCTTTTCCAAAAAACAAAAACCTTGATTTCACCAACATTTTTCTCCATTTGAGCTTTCTTTGACAACTCAATCAAGTAACTCAGAGATAGTTACAGGCAAACTACCCACCACTGATAAATTATTCACAGACACTGCTCCTTTCCTGTTGCCCACTGGACTGTTTCTACGAGGGCTACCACATCAGCTACAGAGGAAGACTGGTATGCAGTCCATAGTGTGAAGAAACGACTACAGAAAATTGGCTTAGACAGCAATAAGGCCATGGAAGGTTATGTCTTCAAAAACTACTTTATGTTGCATTTTTTCCCATTTTTAAGTTAATTTTATAATTTGCTTTCATTTTAATTTTTTCATCCTTTCCATTTTCTATTTTTTTAAAACATTAAAAGAGGAAAAATATGTTTTAGTATAATAAAGAACAGTTCAAAATGTATTAGTAAATAAACAGACCAGTAACTCAACAAACATGAAAAAACAAGAACTAACAGAGAATGATAAACAAAAGAGAAAAGATTAAAAAGAAGTGAAACAAAAAAGAAAGGATAGATAAATTAAAAATAGAAGAAATAAGAAATGGAGAAAGGTAGCTTGGGTGTGCAGGGCTGCAAAACTCATAAATACCTAAATAAGTTATCAGTCAATGGCAAAAAATATTCAGGAGATAATGAACAGAGGAAAGTACATTCAACTAGGTATATCATATTTGAGATTTTTTCCCAACAGAGCAAAAATATGCCGGGACTAGGACTCAAACCTGGGTACTTCGGCTTGCTGTGCCAATGCTCTCCCTACTGAGCTATCCCAACGATATCCTGGCTGGCATATTTCACTCTTATTTGTTGAAAATGGCTGCGAACTGCAGCAGTAATTTCCTTCATTTGAACTATAACTATAGCATTTTACATAATGAATCTGAAATAGCATGGGAACTCCTGTATACAATGTAATTAGGTCATAATGAGCAGAGGAAAATATATTCAACTAGATAAATTATATCCAATGGTTGGAGTATCATAGTTGAGATTCTTTCCAACAGAGCGAAAATTAGTGCTGCAGTTCGCAGCTTTGTTCAACAAATGAGAGTGCCAGCCAGGATATCGTTGGGATAGCTCTGTAGGGAGAGCGTTGGCATGACAAGCCAAAGTATCCAGGTTTGAGTCCTAGTCCCGCCATACTTTTGCTCTGTTGGAAAAAATCTCAATTATGATACTCCAACCATTGGATATAATTTACCTAGCTGAATATACTTTCCTCTGTTCATTATGGCCTAATTACATGGCATACAGGAGTTTCTGTGTTATTTCAGATTCATCATGTAAAATGCTATAGTTATAGCTTGGATGAAGGAAATTAGCACTGCAGTCTGCAGTCTTGTTCAACAAATAAGAGTGAAATATGCCAGCCACATTATCGTTGGGATAGCCTAGTAGGGAGAGCGTTGGCATGGCAAGCCAAAGTACAAAGGTTTCAGTCCTGGTCCCGGCATATTTTCAGTCTGTTGGAAAAAAATCTCAACTATGATACTCCAGCCATCGGATATAATTTACCTAGCTGAATATACTTTCCTCTTTCATTATGACCTAATTACATGATATACAGGACTTTCTATGCTATTTCAGATTCATCATGTAAAATGCTATAGTTATAGCTCAGATGAAGGAAATTGGCGCTGCAGTCTGCAGCCTTGTCCAACAAATAAGAGTGAAATATGCCAGCCAGGTTGTCATTGGGATAGCTCAGTAGGGAGAGTGTTGGCATGGCAAGCCAAAGTACCAAGGTTTGAGTTTTAGTTCCGCATATTTTCACTCTGTTAGAAAAAATCTCAACTATGATACTCTAACCATTGGATTTAATATTCAGAACTTTTTTGGAAAAATCAAGTCAAGCTGAATTTGACCAAAAACAATTAAAACTGAAACGGACATGAACCTGAAACATTTATGGTTTACCTTATCTGCAATGAAAAAAATAGCATCAACTCAACCCGACCCACAGGTCAGATCACAGTTGGTTAAAATTAAGTTACAAGACTCAATTCAGGACAATATTATAGAGCTACAAATAGGCAGGGTCTGATTGTCATAGGGCATGTACCCCAGGCCTACTGTTACAGAGGACCTCAAAATACATAAAAACAAATTTCCATTTGCAGTTAGTAGAAAAATAATTTTTTTGTATTTATCAAAACCATCAAACTAGTTTATAAGAAACTGTGAAATCTATAGAAAATCAAACATTACGTCAAACAAGCTTCAATAAATAACTTCAGATTATTTATTGATTGATAACTTTATTTGTAAGTTTTAGACTGAAAATAGCATTATAGATATAAAATAGCTTATTTTTAACACAAAATAATGGTGTAAAATTTAAACTGGACATAATTTTGTATGTTATGGTTATAATGCAATGATTTTCTAATTCAAGATTATTTTAAGAATGCTTCACACAAGGTTGATCAAGCTCTACAATAGGACAGAAATAAAATAAAGAGTTTCAAAGGTTTTCAACTTTGTACTGGGAGAGGTCACAGAAGAAACTTAGATGATCGATTATTTATTATATAATACTAAAACAATAAATAAAACCAAAAATGTTTTTAAAAATTAAGATTTCAAATTTTGCCGGTCGAGAGGGGTGGAGGGAAGCAGATATTTTTTGGTGGAGAAGGGAGTTGATTAGATAATTGATTATTTAATTATCACTTCTAAAAATGTACAATTAGGACAGAAAACAAATTAAATAAAAGAGATTTAAAGACTTTAAATTTTGTGTGTAAGGAAAGAAGGGAGAGGGGAGGAGGAAAGCAGCAATTATGGGTTACACTAAAATGTAAATACAGCTGTAAAAGTTAGAGAGAAATTATGGAATATTAAAGATTTTGAACTTTGTGAACAGTGGTGAGAAGGAGAAATTTTTGTTGGGTCAGAGTTGAATAAATGAATAATTATCATTACTAAAGATTTACAAATAGGACAAAGAAAAAAATAATTAAGACATTAAGACTTTAAATTTAGTGTGTTTCATAAGATAAGGGGAAGAAGGAATTTAGATGAATGATTATTTATTATTACAATAAAACAACAAATAGAGCAAAAACAGGAAAAAAAAATTAACAATTTTAAATTTTATGTATTGTACAGGGCAAAGATTGAAGCAAAACTTCTGAGGGAGGAAGGATGTAAAAACATAAAACAAAAATCTGCCAAAACATAATAGATTTTGACCCCCTGTTTAAGAAACAATAAGAGAGTAAAATTAAAGGGTTTTAAGGAACAAACATTACTTTTGAAAGAGTTGAGGATTTTCAACAACTGTAAAAAACCCTGTTGTTTTTCACTATTACTTCTGAAACTATTCATGATTTGCACCTGAAATAAATAGTGATGAAAAAATGGATAGGGTTGGAAAAGTTGTGTTCAGGTAAAAAGATATCAGCTGTTAATACATTTTAGAATATCCTGGATATTTTGTACTGTGTGAAATGGTTCTACTCTTTGTAAATGTATTTCTCTTCTACCATGTATGTTATTTTTTCCTTATTTAAGTTTTGGTACAGTGTTTTGTATGATTTGTGATTTTATATTTATTATCATCTTAATGGCTTGAAAGTGTGAACTAATGTATGACAAATGTATGAAACTGATACAAGACCTATCGAATTTATATTCTATGCCATAAACCAATAGTAATGGTATAGAAAAAGACTCAGAAATTACAGTGATCATTCAACACCATCCCTCATTTTGTATCACTTGTGATTTTACATTTTTTATCATCTTAATGGCTCGAAGGAGTGAACTAATAATTTATGACAAATGTATAAAATTCATACACGACTTATCAAATTTTGATTCCAAGCCTCAAACCAATAATAATGCTATAGAAAAAGATGCAGATGATAGATACTCTCAGAAATTCTAGTAACCATTTCACAACATGCACCATCTGAAGTAAAAATGAGAAAGGAATAACTCATATAAATTTCAACTCCGATGTTTTTTAAGATCGCCAAAGGTGGATGTAGTGATAACTTGAAAATTAAAGTGAGAAACAACATTAATCTAACAACTGATTAAGAAGAAATCACAAATGATGGAACTATGTAGAATAACAAAACATTTCTGCTAAATGAGCTCTACAAAATATCTTTCAATAAAACCCTAGATTGACATCCTATGCTAAATGTCATGTTTGGACAAGAAAAACTACTGAGTACTTTTGCAGGGAAATCATTTATGCTGGGGATAATTGAAAAAAAAAATAAGTTATGAAATAATATACTGATGTTGAGGTGAAATTAAAACTTTAAAGAACTCATGAAATATCATATTAGAAAAAATCAAAGCATTGATATCGTTATGGCATGTTAGGAGTACATTAGCTTGATGTTCTTAATTTCAAGTCTAAAATGTGGCTACATGTATTTTCACAAGAACATCACTAGGCACAAGTGTTTGCATTTTGATAATAGATCAACAGGTGGTTCGCATGCCAATTGTTCTAAAATGATATTGTAAGTACTATGATTCTTACATTATTCTATGTAAAAAATTAATTGATTGAATTACCAAAGTATTTGATTAATTTGTTTAAAAATATTCTTTTATAACAGAAATTTATATAAACATTGATAATTTTTATTGTTTGTACACTTCTAAAATGTAACTAATTTGAAAGAAGATTTTCTAACACAATTAGCTAATTATTTCTATATGTAAGCACATTTAAGTCAATAACTACTATGTCCTTTAAAATAAATTATAATTAAATCTATACTGATTTTTTTTTCATATAAGCATACAATATTACTTAATGAAATATGCAATTTTATTTACAAAGGAACCAAAACCTTTAAAAAATCTAGGTATATAAAAAATAGCATAATTCTAGTGTTAATATGACATTTCATAAACAGAGGTCAAATTCCTGCTTATCAGATGCTCACCCATTGAAAAATCTAGTTTCCTCAAAAATGGAATGCCATCAAATGTAATTTCAGCAGAGAAATACTTGTAAATAAACAGGTCACCAATTCTTTAACTGTTCATCTGTTAACAAAAAAGAAAATTAGAATTAAAATTAGCATTCATATTATAGGACCGAACATAACAAAAAAAATACTTTGTAATCATACTAGTAATAAAGCAAGATAAAAATTTCAAAAAATAGAGCATTCTAATACTTGATATTCTCTAGAAAAGACACTATCTTTTATAGACAAATACACTATATTGCCAAAGGTGACCGGTCACTTGCGATTTTAGACGTTTTGTTAACTATCTATTGAAATACATGAGGCATTAACCTGAAACTGCAGGTGTGTAAACAGTATAGTATAGGTTATATATTTCCACGAAGATTTTTTCACGAAAACCCATAGGGCACTGTCAACAAATTGAAAAAGAACAAATATCTTATGAATTACCCTCTAAAAACTAATGTAGCAAAAGCATTCAAACTCGAGATTATTAATAAGTGGCTTATTGTAATATACTTTTCTCATTTTTATGAGGATAGCATGTATACTTGATGAGAAATTAAGGTTTTTATAAAAACAGTCCCAAATTTCACGAAGTTTTTTGCCTATAATTTGCCGAGTTCTCAATATAAAAAAAAAGTTATTGTGAGAAAATATGTCAAATAACATTGTACATAACACTCTGCAATCGGAATTAAAAAATAATAAAAATTGGATGAAAAATGAGCAGGTTTACTAAAAAATGTTTCATTGTGCATACGCGAATGTAATCAAAATCATAGCTTGAAAATTCTGAAAATTATCATCGATAGAATAAGCTCGAAATCCGTTGTTCCCAAAAAGAAGCAAAAAGATGAGAAGTTGTATCAAATATCTGTTGATTAGTGCGAAGATAGCGTACACAATGTTGCACACACTACTATATTTGGATACAACCCCTCATATTTTTGCTTCTTTTTGGGAACAATGGATTTCGAGCTTATTCTATCGACCAGAATTTTCAAGGTATGATTTTGAGACGTTCACAAAAGTTGCTCTATATACTTAGCTAATATATTATGCATATTATATTTTGATTGCATTCGCGCATGCGCAGTGAAACATTTTTTAGTAAACCTGCTCATTTTTCATTCAATTTTTATTATTTTTTAATTCTGATTGCAGAGTATTATGTACAATGTTGTTTGTCATATTTTCTGAAAAGAACTTTTTTTTTATATTAAGAACTCTGCAAATTATAAGCAAAAAACTAGGCGAAATTTGAGACTGTTTTTATAAAAACCTTAATTTCTCTACGAGTATACATGCTATCCTCATACAAATGAACACAGTATATTACAATAAGCCACTTATTAATAATCTCGAGTTTGAACGCATTTGCTACATTAGTTTTTACAGGGTTATCCAAAAGATATTCGTTCTTTTTCAGTTTGTTGAAAGTCCCCTATGGGGTTTCGTGAAAAAATCTTCGCGGAAATATATAACCTGTACTATATTGTTTACACACCTGCAGTTTCAGGTAAATTCCTTATGTATTTTTCTAGATAGTTAACAAAACGTCTAAAATCGCAAGTCACTGGTCACCTTTGGCAATATAGTGTATATATAGTTTAGTCTCAATAACAGGGACTGAAATTCAGGGTGAGAAGGAGGCATCCAAGATTAAATTTCAAAATTACCCAAGTGAATTTTGCAGACAGAAGCCTCCTGAACAAGATATTTTATAAACAACACTCACAAATTTGGCTCCAATTCAGGTGCAAGACCTGAAAAACCTGAAAGAAATTAATAAAGGGGAAAATTGTATTATTTATATCCTGGAATACATGATTATTGCTGGAAAAAATATATAAAGTTAAAAAATACAAAATTATCAGCAGAATGTTTGAGAAGTGAAGTTATTTAAGGTGATATTCTTAAAAATAATGCATGAATTCTGATAGTAAATCTGAGAACGGAAAGATATTTTTCGGCCCTGCTTTCATCCTCAGACATTTTTAAAAGACTAATTTCTGTTCTGTGGATGAAAATCTTACATCCTTGCATGTGGTGACACTTATAAGTCTGCTAATTAGTGTATTACATATGGAGTACTTAACATGGTGTTGTTCTTATTTCTAGCATTTCTTGAGATGCCATCATGTCGCAGAGAAAAGTAACTCTGTTGAAAATATCATTACAGAATTCTACATTATTTTTAAAATTACAGAAAAAAATCTGGGTTGGCTAAGGAAACAGATACCCTATAATTTCGACAGAAAAAATAGAATTTTAATTCTGATTCCCATACAAATTATGGTACTTTTCAAGTAGTCAGGCATACATGATAAATCAGCAAATACAGTTTCAATCACTACCACTATCATTATCTATGGTGCTGCAATTTCATTATGGCCAGTCACCAATGGATCCAATTACAGAAGTCCAATGTTATTTGTATTGATATGTTCCTGTTTATGTATTTTATTATGATCTTTTTATAGCTACTGTAACTTTTAAAACAAATTTTACTTTTTATTTTGCATAATAAAACTTATAAAAGAGTTCATATCATGTATTTATGATAACTACTAAGGCTTTTATGACCAACTTTTTAAAACTATTTACTATAACTGTGCAAATGAAAATTATATTTAATTGCAGACATTGTTCCAGGTAGAATTTATTTTGTGATATAAAAACAATATTTTAATAATAATCATGAATCTCAATTAATTTTTTTTCCAAAAATTGTTTAATTTATCCACTTTATAAATATTTAGAGAGTTATATTTGCTATTAGAAAAATATTTTGCATACCTCTTCAACTGAAATAAAAACAAGAGAGGAAAATAATGTATCAAGCATAGATTATGAAACACTTTCCAACATTTCCAGAATGCTATAATGGAATTTTACCATTTAAAGTGTGATGGAAGATATCTAAATAAAAATTTTAGGAAACAAATAACATATTTGAAAACTAGATTTCAGGAATTACTGTCCATAGTCAGAAAGGTAGTTAAATTCTTTTGTATATCCCTGTATATAATCTATAGATCTGTATGTACACTGCATAATGTGCTAAAATTTACCTCAGTTATAAAACACATAACCCAGTCAAAATTTCCCCTTAAACAATTTCCGTCAATAGATGGAAATGAACTCAAGTAACTTTACGTAACTCCATATATTATCTACAGATTTTTATACTTGCCTGATCTTTAAACTCAGGGTTGTAATTTTAACCGGTCAAAACTGATTTTGACCAGGACACTGGATAAAAGTGGTTTTAACCGTCCAAAATTGGTCAAAATGGTCAAAAGTGGTAAAAAATGATCAGAACTGCTACAAATAGTTTTAAATAGTCTTAATTATAATAATTTTTTTTTTCAATTAAAAATAACTTAATATGTAATAAAAAGTAACAGTGCAGTTAAAAAAATACACTGACAAGTGTATGAGGTTCATTAGGAAAATATGCTTATACAATACAATAAGTGTTAAAAATTTAAAAATGGACTATGCAATTGTAAAAATATAATTCAGTTGCAGTTAATAACACAAAACATGGCACATATGCTGAATCCTGGTCTACATGGGTAAAGGTATGGATTAAGAAAAGAAAGAAATAGCAAGACAGTGGTTACATAATATTGATCCTACATTTTTGCCTCTTGTGATTGCATTTCAAGCAGAATCCTCACCATATCCAAAATCCTATTTTCTGTGAAAGTGTAAAAGATACAGTTGGACCCGCTGTCTGGTCGGCAGCAATGAAGAAAATAATAGGCATTAATATGAAATTTGTTGAATTTACATGACATATAATGAACTGTTGTGCTAGCTCTTCATCAATAGAAAGATTATTTTCTAAGTTTGGAATAATCCAAAATAAATTACAAAACCATCTAAGTTTAGAGACAACTGCAAAACTTGTTACTTGTAATCATTTTTAAAATTAAACACTAAAAACATAAAAGAGCTTGTGTAAAGAATACTTAAAAATATTTGTATTGTATCTTGGTGTTATGTTATTTGTGTTATGAC
Source organism: Maratus michaelseni (assembly GCA_963931845.1). Lineage (NCBI taxonomy): Eukaryota > Metazoa > Arthropoda > Arachnida > Araneae > Salticidae > Maratus > Maratus michaelseni. The sequence continues at coordinate 281,477,785 of OZ007598.1, read as the reverse complement.
TTTTTTTTGGTGTTTGCTGTTGTTATATTATTTATATTATTATATTTTTAACAGATGTTAACTTAGTTTTAACATATGCTAGTAAAAAATATTTGATTAGTATTAAATAAATTGAATATTTAATTTCAGTGGTCAAAATGGTCAAAATTGATTTTGACCGGGGCGGTTATAACCGGTTAAAACTGCTGGTTTAAACCGATACAACCCTGTTAAACTATGCTCTAACTGTAGAGGTCTGAAATTATGTACAGTTGTGTGTCCTCCATGACAGCACAATAATTTAATTTTTTCAATAATTTGATAACCTATTAATCAATTAATTTGACACTTACATATTAACAATGTGCCAGCATTTAATTAACAAAGATTTCATTTCATGCACATATTCATATGCGTTATATATAATACTATACAAGGTGTCCCATCAACACTACCCAGCCAGATTCCTCTGTTGGAGAACAAAAAATGTCCAAACACATTCCTCTACAACCAATAGTTTGAGAAAAATGCAAAAGAAAATTATGACATCATATCCAGTGCAATAAAAAAAAACTTTATTGGAAACATGAACATCAGTATATTCATGAACAGAATATATTGTCACCATGCAAAGATTAAGGGTAGTTACTAGATGCAGCCATTAAACACAATTCAAACAGTGGTTTCACATCATTCCACGGCACGTGCATACATGCCTCAATATGTGAGGCAATTGTTTTTTTTAAATGTTCATCTCCAAACATATACAAATTTTATGTTTCCAATAATGTTTTTTATCTTATGTTGGCTATAACATCATACTTTTCTTTCACATTTTTTTTAACTAAGGGTCGTAGAGGTATAGTTCTTTTCACATTTTTTATGTACTCCAAGTGACGAATCTGGCTGTGCAGAATTTGGGTGTCCTTTATGGGACACCCTGTATACGGTATGACAGAAAAATCCATAAGTGTCTGCCACCAATTGCCATATTTTAGCAAATGCAACTTGTTACTTATTATAGTCTGGGAAAAAGTGTCACATTATAGCAACCAATTTTAGTATTGAGGAGTTTGGTTTATATGAGAGATTAAATAGTACATATAAAAAAACTTAAGTGACTTGGCGCATCAGTGAGTTACTATAGCAACATCCCACAATACTCGTCCAATACTTGCATGCAACAAAATTATCGAAAATTAAAGAATTCTAATGTTTAAATATGACTCAATAACAGAAATAGAAAAAAAGGAGTAAAAATATGTGACTAGAGAAAATGAACTAAACAATAAATAAAAAAAATTACCTATACATTTTATTGTATGCATTCTGCTGCCCCAATGTCAATAGCAAATGAAATGGTGTTCAGCAGTCTGGACTGCTGTTCTCAGATGCTTTTTTGATAGTCAACAAAAGATTTCCCTACATTCTAAAACTGTAAAAAATAATTCAGTCATTGAAATAACAAAAGGTAAAACAAGCTCTGAAGACTTTGTAAATAACCATGTTGCTGGAAGAACATAAATATGGGATAAGTGTTCCAATAGTCAGCCATAATTAGATAAAATGCTTTAAAAATAGTTTATTCTTGATTCCAAACAAAATAGTATCATTTCACAATGCTCAGCATCCTTTTACAAATCATCAGCTGACAGCAAAGAATTGTATGTCGAAGAAAATTTTATATTTTTTAGAAGTAGTAATCAGCCATTTCCTTTTTGGTATACGTGATGGGCTATTGGCAGCTACCTTATTCCAATTTCAAAAATAGAAAAGCATTTATAAAAAGAATAGTTGAAAAACTAAAAAAATCAAGTCTGCAAAAATAAATTTGTAACAACAGAATGTTTCTATTGTTTTTTTCACACTATTGTATTTTTAAAACTAGAAAAGTATTTGTAACAGAATAGTTGAAAAACTAAAATATTAAGTCTGAAAAAATAAATTTGTAACAACAGAATGTTTCTATTGTTTTTTTCACACTATTGTATTTTTAAAACTAGAAAAGTATTTGTAACAGAATAGTTGAAAAACTAAAATATTAAGTCTGAAAAATAAATTTATAAGAATAGAATGCTTTATAGTACTTTTTAAATATACTGTTTATAGCATATATGCACTGTATGCATACTATATGTCATTATATATATTGTTTATAGTATATGTTTTATAGAACAATAAGTCACAAATCGATTAGTAAAAACATTTAGGGATGATAATACATAAAGACAAACAATGTTTCTATAGGAAACCAAGGTCATAATCCACTTTAATCAGACAAAAAAATAGGTTGTCTTACTCTAAGCCAGTGTGATCAGAAAAGCTACCTATTTCGGTACTTCTTCATTATCCCATCGACCACTTTTTATAACAAAAAACTATCACCAAATTGTAATGCCAAATACAGAAATGGAAAAATGTTGCCATTGGAATATCAAAATAAATAAATAAATACCACACTCACCAAAGAATCAACTGTCAGTAAGTTTGAACAAAACACAATTAGAATATATTAATGAAAACAGAAAAAAAATAATCTTGGGTATTTAATTTATTTTTCTTAATTTTCCCTCTTGGCGGGTGAATAAAATGCTTGTGACGTCAATTGAAACTGATCTATTGCAGTAACTATACATTGCAACATTTCTCCAATGCTTTTTCTCTTTTAATATCATGGTGCTGCCGTTTAAGATGCAATTGTTATTTTAATTAAAGAAATAACTAATAAATCAGAAAAACATAATGAAAAATACAGGTAAATGTGAAATTAAAAATCACTTGATGACATAAGAAACACATGTTATGCTTCCGACTATTTAAGTGGATGGAACTGCATTTTTGGCGTTAAATCCTATAGTTTGGCAATAGTTTTTTGTTGTGAAAAGTGGTCGTCGGGATAATGGAGAAGTACCTTTTTTTCTGTAATGAACTACAACTACTTTATTGAAAATGCAGTTAACTGCAATTACTTATTGAAAATAATTACTTGTAAAATGTAATAATTATCTTTTCAAAATTAGTTACTATTTTGATATTTTCAGATTTTTATAAATGGATCAAATCGTTTCACTGAAATTAAAAAAGCAAAAAAAGGAAAAAGAAAAGTCGATTAGCAAAACGTCCAAACTTTGGACTTTTTACCATGCCAAGTATGACAGAAATTAATTATACTTATTAACAGATAGACATGAAAGTACACGTTTTGAACTTAAATAAAAACTTACCTTTTGATTAATAGAACAATTAATGCCACCATCAACATTATTTATTTAAACAAATGGAAAAAAATAATTCTGCACAAAACAACTAATTTTATACATCTAAAAATCCTTCGAAATCTTTGTCTTTGGTGTCACTGTGGAATAATTTTAAAATGTCAGGTAACAAACTTTCTTCACTATCATTGAAATCAATTACGTCATTATCAAAAAAGCAATCCAGATTGGATGTTAAGTTCGACTGTGCAAGATCATCATCAATATCACCTCGAGTTATTTCTGCTTTCATAAATCCTTTTTGCACCATTTCTATAGGAATTTTATACTAAGAGTCAACAATCAATTGACAAATTTGTACGTACACTGCTTTGTGCATTCGACCAACTTTTGTAAATGTATGGTTCTCTCCAGGCATCCATTCTTCATGAAAATGGCACATTTGCACTTTAAATGCTTGATTTAAATATACATACAAAGGTTGAATTAATTTTGTGAGTCTGTTTGGTATGATTGCTATTTCTGTTTTCTGTGGAGCTAATAAAACTATAATTTCAATATTTTATATTATTATTATTAATATTTTAATAAATTTAATAGTATTTTTAAATTATATAATTTATTATAACTTCTGCTATAGCGTGTACCTTCAGCTTTTTTGTGAATACAGAACTGTATACGATGATCCTACTAATGAAACTTTACCAGCACTTTTTGAATTTAACAGTGGTTTTTGAGATGACTAATTTTCAAGATAGGACTAAATTCCTTTTCATATTGATACTCCTTGTTTAAGATATTTGAAAATACAAAAAGTTATACTACTTTATGATTAATTTATCTGTAATTATAACTAGATTTTTCATTAAAATTTAATATTTCAATAAAATCTTTTAAAAAAGCACCAATCTAAGCTCTACTCAACATACTTAAAGCTAGTCGGATGTGCCAATCCCAAAACTTTCTTATATCTCAGTCATGTTAATACTTCAAAATTCGTTATCACATCGCCAATAAAATCAATATTTTTCGTCATTCTGTTGTACGTTAGCTTCTTGCGAATTGTCGGGTTACTGGGATATGATCAACTGATGTTACTAAACTACAAAAAGTCCTTCTGGCCTGTACAACAGGAACAGATAGCCTCCCTATTCCTTGGTTTTACGATTTTCACTAATTTTACTGGAAAACACGAAGCTAAAATGTGTGGAACCCAATTAAAAAGGATTCATTCCCAGTTCTCGTCAACATAGAATTTGAATGAGAATACCGCCAAATTAGTCCTCTACAGCCAAGTTGGCTTCATTTACGGCAACCTATTTTTGTCGCCAAATTTGGCGATATTTCGCCAAATGTCGCCAAGCTTGGCGAATATAAATATATAATGTTAAGCATATAATAGGAACAATGGTTACAACAATGAAAGAGGATTTGCCGAAACCATGTTGACTAAAACTCATAAATTAAACCCGTTTATGGATGAATTCTGCTGTGTTGTTTAAAAATGTCAGCTACCCTAAAATTTCAAACCGCTATATCTCAGCCATTTTTTAAAATAGAGGCAAAAGAAAAATTGCTCCGGATCAAGGCCGAACATTTAACAAAAAACACTTTTAAGATTTCTAATTTTTTTGTACATCTTTTTGAATTTGAAATCTTTAAATAGCTATCACAGTGCCCCCTTCCGGCAGAATATCACCAAATTCAAGTAGGACCTGCTGGCCATAGCCAAAAACATAGAACAAAAATTGTTTTTATTATCTGTATAACATCATACACTTTTCGATGTTACAATAGTGAAAATCGAACAAAAATCGCAATTGCAGTGCCCACTTTCGTCAAAATATTCCCAAATTCAACTGGAACCTGAAGGCTATAGTCAAAAACATACAAAAAAAATTTTTGTTCAATTATCTGCATAACTTCATGCACTTTTCGATGATACAATAGTGAAAATCGTGATAGCAGCACCCCCTTTCGTCGAAATATCCCCAAATTCTAGTAGGTCCTGCTTGCTATAGCCAAAAACATAGAAAAAAAAATGTGGTTCAATTTGAAGCATAACTTCATACACTTTTTGATGATACAATGAGGACGGACAGATGGACATTTTGTAAAAAACATGTTTTTCGGAATCTCTGATCCCTAACACATGTAAATCCGTCGAAAACCGGAAGTCAAAAAATTTTTTGATTACAATATTTTCTTCTATTATAGATAGAAGAAAGTAAAAAAAAAAAAAAAAAAATGCTTTTGCAAAGTTTAAATTGGTTAACTTGTTTCACGCAATCTTTTTTTTTATCGAAAAAATGAAGATTTTAAATACATATTTGCTTGTCTAAACAATCAAGTTCTTTAAAAAAAGTTTTTAACACAAAGTTAAATATTTTATTCTTTCAGCCCTGCTGCAAATTCTTCACAGGAAATTCAAAACTTTATACTCTAGCTCATTTCATAAGTATAAAATTACCTCTAAGTCAAATAATTTTTTTTTTCTAAAAAGAAATTGTTTTTAAAACAGTAATTATTTTTAATTATAGTACAAAGTATATAAAAAATGACAATTTTATTTGGTCATAACAATAAAGAAAAGATCGACATTTACCTCGTAACTATGGCTACAGCTATAAATCGCGATCAGATATCTGATTGTATATCTGGTGCATAAATCGACCCTTGCATTTTCTTAGCATTTTGGCGGTTTAAAAAATCGACTCATACACCGGAAATACGGTAAAGAAAAATATGAAAAATAGAAATACGGTAAAGAAAAATATGAAAAATGTAGATTTTATAAATCTAATATAGAGATACGATTCTCTATTGAGTACAATGCAAGATGTCAACAAACTTTACCATACTACATTTAAATACAAAATCTAAAATTTTGGAAAACACAAAGGAACCATAAAGTTACTTACATTTGCATGAGATAATATAAAACACACAGAAACATGATTACTTTTATTTTTCTGTAAAATCTTTTTTAAAAAAAGCACAGCTAAACTCTACGCTGTATCAAACTTTTGAAAAACGCTTTCACTAACCCTAAATTGGTTGGATCTTGGATGCAATTTTTTAAAAATCTAAAAACGTTGCCTGACTCTACGTCCAGATTCATTTGTATACACCAGAAGAATCTTTAAAAGGATTTTCAGCGCAAAGTTAATTATTTAAATGTTTAAGTTCCACTACAAAATATTCAGAAAATCTCTGACATGCCAGCTAGCTGCAGTGTTGCCAGATTTTTAAAACGAAAAATACTACAAGCACCTCTGAAAAAATACTACAAAATACTACGTTACAAAATCGACTTTGGCGCCATCTACCGGAGTTAATTAATATTATAAATAACAATCAATCGGTAATTTTTTCGGTAGATTTCATAATAACATTAAATAGAACTATAATTTTTTTGAAAAATATATAAGAATTTTTTTTTTTATTTACTTATTTAATCAGAAACTTCCATTATCGATATTTTTCTTACATTCATATCTCCATGGAGTTAAATAAACACTTAAACTGATGTTTGGTATATTGCTTTTACAGATTGGCAACAGGTGAATTTTGTTACTTACTTTTGTGTTTGTACACGTTATTTGTCGACTGTATGCATAGAATATTATACTACTTAATATTAAATTCGTGTATAATTTATACACGGTGAAACCTGAAAACTAGGAATTTTATCCAATCGATCAGTCCAAAGTTGGAAAGAATACAGAAATATCGTCCGGAATGGGAGAACAATGATTTGTCTTAAAAAACCATGCTGAGTAGGTCAGGTTGCGCAGGTAGAAGACTTTCCGATAGTCAGTTTGATGTCATATACATCAGTTTCAACTGGCGTCACACCCTAGCAACCACCTTAGCAACTAGATTTGTTTTTTGTTTGCCCGCCAAAGAGGTTGGATTGTGATTGGTTTGCTCGTAATACAGGCTACAAATCCACGATTATGATTGGTTGGATAATACTTAGTGGGCTGGCGATCACGTGGTTGAAACTGATTTCTCTATTCTTTTTTCATTTCTGCGATTTTTTTCATTTTTTTTCAAAAATACCACTAAAATACTAATTTTAAACGAAATACTACAAAAAATACTACACCCTTGATTTAGTGCCAGAAAATACTACTGTAGTACTGAAAATACTACATCTGGCAACACTGGCTAGCTGTGCGCATCAGCACAAATCTTCAGGATTGATTTACGAGTCATTCAAACTGAATCGTTCGTTTAGTGTATCTTGTTCAAGGGGACTCTCAATAGAAAATTGTGTAGGAGATTACGGAATCCCAATGATTACAGCTGATTACTGTGATGACATGTGATTATACCTGATTACACATATATTGCAGTTGATTATGGTTGATTACACTCAGAAATACGTAATTAAAGTTGATTACAGGTGATTACACTGCTACAGGCTGTGATTTAACAGTTTTACTCGATTTTACTGCATTCCAAAAGCTGTTAAACTTCTAGAGACAACTGTAGGAGGTTGTCAAATTGATTTAACAACAAACAAGGAAAAAAATAAAACAACCGTACAAAATACTCAAAAAACAATAGAAAAATTCTCAAACATACACATACATGTATGAATAAGTCATTCATTTACCATTTTACAAAACGTTGAAAATTTGTACTTTTTCTTCTTTTATTAAGCATGCATTAAATATGAAACTGGATCAGTTCGAATCCGAGTTTGGGCGCGAAACGGATTAGGTCTATAAATTTTATGCCAGTCTTCGGGCTCGGGTGTGTTCAAGATAAAATATTTTAATTTATTTTTTCACGAATTAAAAAGAGCGGAAAGAAAAAAACTTGCTATTTGAGAAACAAGAACATACTCTAAGTTTCTTAAAGTGTTTTAAATTCATTTAAAAAATTGTTTGAAATAGAATTGAGTTGTTATTGATAGAACAAAAGTACAAATATTCTACCTGATTTTGAAGCCTGTGCATGTGCATGGTCAATGTTAATAACATAAAAAAAAACCTGACGGCTCGGCCTACAGGCACAGGTAGATTTCGAAGACGCAGACCGTGGGGCGCCTGTTTGTCAGGAATTGCGAAAGAAATGACCTTTTTGCGGTGATGCGGCAGTTGGAACCGCCTACTTCAAAACCTAACTTGTTTGCAGGCAGAACCAGAAGGGATTTTTTTTTTAATTTTTATTTATTTATTTATTTATTTATTTTTGCTATAAGAGTTGGTCCTGTAAAAAAATTGTCAATATAAAAGTTTTAGATAATATTAAGAGGATTTATAATAAATTTAAGCAGATTTAAAATCTTGGGATTTGACGAAGTTATTAATTTTTTTCTTCTAACCCCCCCCCCCTCCTCCACATGCCCTTAAGGCAATTTTTAATTATATCAAAAATTTGTCATACATAAATTTTCGGCCCTTCTCCTAAAAACAATAACTTCAAACGGATTCGATACGTATCATAGTTAAAAAATTATGGGGCTTTTTCTGTTTTCACAAAAAGCCCCCCATCTCCCCCCTTGGTTCGATTTTGCCCATTAACGAACTTGACCGAGATTTTATGCCCCTTGATTTTAAACTTGATTTTGTCCCTTGATTTTGCTCCTTCATTGATCTTCAAACGGATTCGATACGTTTGAAGATCAATCAAGGGGCAAAATCAAGGGACAAAATCAAGTTTAAAATCAAGGGGTATAAAATCTCGGTCAAGTTCGTTAATGGGCAAAATCGAACCAAGGGGGGAGATGGGGGGCTTTTTGTGAAAACAGAAAAAGCCCCATAATTTTTTAACTATGATACGTATCGAATCCGTTTGAAGTTATTGTTTTTAGGAGAAGGGCCGAAAAATTATGTATGACAAATTTTTGATATAATTAAAAATTGCCTTAAGGGCATGGGGAGGGGGGGGGGGTTTAGAAGTATCATAATTAAGAAATTATGGGGTTTTTCTGTTTTCACAAAAAGTTCCCCCATCCCCCCCCCCCTGGTTCGACTGTGCCCATTAACGAACTTGACCGAGATTTTACGCACCTTGATTTTATGTATCAGTTTCGAAAAAATGCGGGAGTTGGAACCGCATACTTCGAAAAATAACTTGTTTGCAGGCGGAGTCAGTAGGGATTTTTTTATTTATTTATTTATTTATTTATTTTTTGCTATAACGGTTGGTCCTATAAAAAACTTGTCAGTATAAAAGTTTTAGATAATATTAAGAGGATTAATAATAAATTTACGCGGATTTAATATCTTGTGAATTGACGAAGCTATGATTTTTTTCTTCTAAAACCCCCCTCCCATCCCCCTTGGAGCCATTTTTAATTATATCAAAAATCTATCATACATAAATTTTCGGCCCTTTTCCTAGAAGTAATAATAACTTTAAAAGGATTCGCTGCGTATAATAATTAAAAAATTATGGGTTTTTTTCTGTTTTCACAAAAAGCCCCCCCCCCCCCCTTGGTTCGATTTTGCCCATTAACGAACTTGACCGAGATTTTATGCCCCTTGATTTTATTTATCAGTTTGGAAAAGATTTATGCAGAATTTTTCCAGTTATCGTGTCCATAAAAAAGTGACATAGATAGATAGATAGATAGATAGATAGATAGATAGATAGATAGATAGATAGATATAAACTTTTGAACTGGGGGTGGTTTTGGGAGTCATGGTTGTCGTAGATCTGCAAAATTTTTTTTAAATTTCCAACTTAGGTGAGAATGTAATAGATAGTATTTCTTACGAAATCTACTTAAAACAGTGGGATATCCTTTGTCTGTCGTCCCTTTCTGTTTGAAGTCATTTTCTAAAATTACTGGGAAACAGAATTCACGTCTTTTTGCCATAATTGTACAATTATATTAAAAATAATAATATAAGAATGTTGATTTCTGCCAGTGGTTGGGAGTAAATAACAAATTTGTTATTTTAAACAAATTTTCAGGGACATGAAAAATTACGAAACGTAAAAGAGTATTTAGGATTAATATTTATTTGTATGTAACGAGATATATTTAAATTAAAAAAATAAATCTTTAAACAATTTTAAAATGTTAGTAATGATTTTCTGCTGCTTATTCTGAGGCTCGTGTTTTTAGAGTCGTTGGGTTTGGGTTCCAAAAAAAGGCGTCGAATGTATGAATGCATAAATCTGTAGCATGAATGTAATTGTTAGGTGTGCTAAAAGTATTTACGAAACTTAAGAACCCCCATGCAAAAATTCGCTTTCGTAGAGAAATAGTATGCAAATGAATTTGAACTCTTTTTAAATGATCAAGTGGAAATTTGATTTTTAAAGTTAATTTTTTAAAAACGTGGATTTTGGCCATTGCGATATTTGAAAGTGGAGAGGGGGGGGGAAACTAAGTTAACACTCGGCTCCTCCTTGTAACTGAAATATCTCGATACCAGAAGCAGAGAGCAAATTCTAATATAGCATAGGCATAGCCTCGGGGGGGGGGGACGTCCCCTTCCATCTATCTGAACATCAATTTCTAAAATATGTTGATACAGTCGATTAAGACCTGTCTTGTATTGACCCAAAATGGAAATGAAATAACTACTTTAATTTTCATTTTATATTTCTTCATTTTCTTTTTACTTAATCAGATGTCAGATCAGTATAGATAGCTGAACTCCTTTTCTTTGAAGTAATGAATTTGGTAGCAAAAATTGTGTTGTGCGGTACAAACCCTGATACGAAGATTCATTAAACAAAAGTTTGAACTATCACTTTATTACAGCTGCAGACAATTTCAATGTGTCAGCTGTTTTGTCCGATGGTCTGTGGTTAGTATCTACATGTACTTTTTCTTTTCTTCTCATTCCGTCTGTAGATTTTAGAAAATGTAGTTGTGTTTATCAAGCGGGAGTTCTGTTTCCCCGCAATGTATATTTCATTTCATTTGTTGTAACTTTAATTATAATTTAATCAAGTCATAAATATCCTGCTTTTCCAAGCTGTGTCGTTGGAGTTATTTATCAATGGAATGCAACCACACATCACTAAGATTATAAAAAATAATTAATATTTCCTTCATTTAGTTATTAAATATGTTCCTCTCTCTTGCTTATTATTTTTTTTATTGACAGCACTTAATCTTCTACTATACCTCCGCATTTTTAAGATGCAATGGTTGTGATTTTTTTTTCAAAATAAAAGCCTTCTTAAATGAACTGATTTAAAGTTAATATACAGCTGTACCTTGGTAAACGATGGTAATCCGATCCAGAAATACCATTGTAAGCAAAACCGTTGCTATCGAAGGTGCACATACACTACATGATTAATTACTTCTTAAAAGTGCCGTTTAAACTTATTTCAAATGTCTTAAAAGTTTTATAAATGTCTTTTATTTATTATCAGGGCCGTACCACGGGTGGTGCCCCCCCCCCCAGGCTTTAGATACAGTTGCTGTGGTGCTGTTTATTATATTTGTTACAAAAATATTAATTTCAATAAAATGATCTAGTGGAGCTTTTCTTTAATTGGTCGTTTTTTTCCCCAAGTGAACCTCGAATTAAATGAACCTAGTATTTGGGGTCCAACTGCTGTCCAACTGCAGTGTACACCCGTGCAGGCTACACCTGATCTGGTCTCAAATCAAACTAACCTTGAATTTTTTAATTTTTTTATTTCGATCCAAATTAGTTCAATATTTTGAGCATCGTAGTTCACGTTACGACGATTTTGTTTTCGTCCAACTTTAATTTAATCGCAGGAAAGCAAAATTTAACAGAGGTACTTCTTTCCGATTAGAAAAAAAAAGGTAAAAAATTTGCCGAAAAAGCGAAAAATCACCAAAAAATTCGGGAGCAATTCTAAATTTGCAGAGGACAAAATATACTACATTAGTCTAAAAGCTTGAAAACGATTTCATTTTACAAGTGTTAAAAAATTGAAGCTAACAGCGAAAAACCGCAGAAAATCGTGTACAATTTTTTATGTACGCAATTTTAATACAATATAGTTAAACCGGATTCCTTTCGCCACAGAATGCGAAAAAACGCCAAAAATCTCTCTCTCCCTTTTTTTTTTTTTTTTTTTTTTTTTTAATCGCAGAGGACAAAATTTACTTTATTGGACTAAACGGGACTAAAAGATTGAAACCCGATTCGTGTAATAAATGTTAAAAAATTGCCGCAAAACGCAAAAAAAAAAAAAAAATGTTTAAATCGCATGATAAATTAAAATCATACGGATGATGAATAAACTTTATTGAAAAGAGAAAAAAACCCATAACTTCTTAATTTTTATACATATCAAATCCGTTTAAAGTTATTATTACTTCTAGGAAAATAGCCAAAAATTTTGTATGACAGATTTTTGATTTCATTAAAAATGCCCCCAAGGAGGGGGGGAGGGGGGGATAGGGGTTTCAGAAGAAAAAAATTCATACCTTCGTCAATTCCCAAGATATCAAATCCGCTTAAATTTATTATAAATCTTCTTAATATTATCTACAACTTTTATACTGACAAGTTTTTTATAAGACCAACTAACAACAACAAAAAAAAAGAATAAATAAATAAATAAATAAAAAATCCCTCCCGGCTCCGCCTGCAAACAAGTTAGGTTTCGAAGTGAGCGGTTCTAACTGCCGCATCATTTCATGAAGGTCATTTCTTCTGCAATTTCCAAAAAACAGGCGCCCCACGGTCTGCGTCTTCGAAATCTAAATGTGCCTGTAGGCCGAGCCGTCAGGGATTTTTTTTGTTGTGGTTGCTGTTGGATTCGGATCGGGTTGACTGTAATTGTTTCGGGTTAAAAAAAGTTTAAATCGCATGATAAATTAAAATCATTTTACGGATGATGAATAAACTTTATTGAAAAGAGAAAAAAAATACTGTATTGGGCTAACAGATTGAAAGTGGATTATTTTTATGAATGTGAAAATATCTCCACAAAACGTGAAAAAAAAAAAGCACGAAAAATTCAAAAACCACAGTTGACAAAATTTACTATATGTTCAAAGATTGAAACCAGATTTCCTTTACGAATGTAGAAAAATCGCCGCAAAACGCATAACGTAAAATGTGCAAAAAAAAAAAATAATAATAATCGCGAAAAACTTAAAAATCTCAGAGAACAAAATTTATTACATTAGGCTAAAAAATTGTAGCTGGATTCTTTTTACGAATGTCAAACAATCGCCGCGGAAGGCAAAAAAGCTTTAAAATCGCATAAAAAATTTAAATCATAGTACGGGTTCCGAATAAAGTTTATTGAAAAGAGAAAAAAAAGTTTCTCTATTGGGCTAAAAGTTTAAAACTGGATTCTTTTTACAAATGTGAAAATATCTCCACGAAACGTGAAAAAAAAATCACATAAAAAAATTACGAAAAATTAAAACATTGCAGAGGACAAAATTGACGGTATCGTATTTAAAGACTGAAATCAGATTTATTTTACGAATGTTAGAAAAATCGCTTCAAAATGTGTAAAAACTGAAAAAAATTTAAAGAAAAATTTAAAAATCGCAGAGAACTAAATTTATTATATTAAGATAAAAGATTGTAGCTAGATTCATTTTACGAATGTAAAAAAAAATCGTTGCAAAGCGCGAAAAAACGCCAAACCCCGCATAACAAATTCGCGAACGAATTCAAATTCGCTATAACGAGTTCCGAATAATCATTATTGAAAAGAAGTCAACTTTTACTATATTGGACTAAAAGGTTGTAATTGGATTCTTGTTACAGATGTTAAGAACTTCCACGAAACGAAAAAAAAAAAAAAAAAAACTCCGCAAAAAGTCACATGAAAAATTCGCGATTAAAATCAGTAAGTACAAAATTGAGTACAAAATGTAATCGCACAGTTCAAAATTTAGCACAATGTTCTGAAAGGTTAAAACTGGACCCTTTTTACGAATGTTTAAAAATCGCAGCAGAACGCGAAAAAACACCAAAATATCTCATAAAAATTTCATGAAAAATTTAAAAATCGCAGAGGACAAATTTTGCAATAATGGGTTAAAAGTTTGAAACCAGGTTCGCATCACAAATGTTAAAAAATTACCAAAAAACGCGGAAAAACACTAAAAATCACATAAAAAATTTAAGAAAAATTTAGAAATCACTGAGGACAAAATTTATTATATCGGGCTGAAAATTTGAAAACAGATGTATTTTACGAATGTTTAAGAAAATCGCCGCGGAATGCTTAAAATTGCATAAAAAATTCGTGAAAAATCTAAAAATCGCAGATCACAAAATTTGCAATATTGGACTAAAAGATTGATGTTGGATTCCGTTTACGGATGTCAAAAAAATCGCCGCGAAACGCGAAAAAACATATAATAAATTTTCAAAAAGTTAAAACATCGCAGAGGAGAAAATGTACTATATCGGCTGAAAAAATAAAACTAAATTTCTCGTACGAATGTTTAAAAATTGCTTCGGAAAGATAAGAAACGCTAAAAATCACACAAAAATTAAAAAAAGGCAGAGGACAAATTTTACTATATTGTGTTAAAAGATTGAAACTTGTGTCCTAACACAAATGTTAAGAAATTGTCGCAAAACGCGAAAAAACGCTAAAATTCACATAAACATTTCACCAAAAATTCAAAAATTGATGTACGACGAAAATGTTTAAGAAAAATAAACTTTTAGGTCCAGGGGGATAGAAGATCACAACTGAATTCCTTTTACCCAATGTGAAAAATTGCCGTTTTTAACCAAGATACCATTGTACGAGCAGGGAAGACCGAGCTATGCTCGGTCAAAATTAAATTTGAGTTCAAATATCATGACCCATGACCAAAATGACCCACTAATTGAATTTTCTCGAACATGGGACCTAGCCCAACAGTCTTCTCGTGCCCGAAAATAGCGGATACAAAATTTCGTCAAAATTGTTTGAACCGTTTTTTAGATACAATTAACTTGACCGTGACCCAAAATGACCCAAAATAACCCACTAATTGAATTTTCTCGAACATGTGACCTAGCCCAACAGTCTTCTCGTGCCCGAAAACCATTGGATGCAAAATTTAGTGTATATTGAGCCGCTTTTTAGATCTTGACCCACAATGACCCAGAAATGACCCACTAATCGAATTTTCTCGGACATATGACCTAGCCCAATGATTTTATCGTGCTCGAAACTCGTAGGACACAAAATTTAATCAAAATCGTTAGAGCCGTTTTTTAGATAAAATTAATTTGACCCGCGTTGACCCAAAAATGACCCACTAATCGAAAGTTCTCGAACATGTGACCCAGCCCAATAGTCTTCTCGTGCCCTCAAAGGGTCCGATACAAAATTTCGTCAAAATCGTTTGAACCGTTTTTCAGATACAATTAGCTTGATCATGACCCAAAATGACCCACTAATCGAATTTTCTCGAACATGTGACCTAGCCCAATCGTTTTCTGGTGCCCCAAAACGGTAGGATGCAAAATTTCGTCAAAATCGTTAGAGCCGTTTTTAAGATAAAATTTGCATAACCACACACACACAAGATTTGCTCGTATTAGAATATACGAGCAGGAAAGACCGAGCCATGCTCGGTCAAAATTAAATTAGAGTCCAAATTTGAGTTCAACCCATGACCAAAATGACTCACTAATTGAATTTTCTCGAACATGTGACCTAGCTCAACAGTCTTCTTGTGTCCAAAAACCATAGGATGCAAAATTTAGTGTAAATAGCCTGAGCAGTTTTTAAGATAAAATAGCGTGACCCCTAATGACCCACTAATTGAATTTTCTCGAACATGTGACCTAGCCCAACAGTCTTCTCGTGCCCGAAAACCATAGGATGCAAAATTTAGTATAAATAGTCTGAACCGTTTTTTAGATACAATTAGCTTGACCATGACCCAAAATGACCCACTAATTGAATTTTCTCGAACATGTGACCTAGCCCAACAGTCTTCTCGTGCCCGAAAACCATTGTATGCAAAATTTAGTGTAAATTGAGCCGCTTTTTAGATCTTGACCCACAATGACCCAGAAAAGACCCACTAATCGAATTTTCTCAGACATGTGACTTAGCCCGATGATTTTATCGTGCTCGAAACTCGTAGGACACAAAATTTAATCAAAATCGTTAGAGCCGTTTTTTAGATAAAATTAATTTGACCCGCGTTGACCCAAAAATGACCCACTAATCGAAAGTTCTCGAACATGTGACCCAGCCCAATAGTCTTCTCGTGCCCAAAAAGGGTTGGATAAAAAATTTCATCAAAATCGTTTGAACCGTTTTTTAGATACATTTAGCTTGACCATGACCCAAAATGACCCACTAATCGAATTTTCTCGAACATGTGACCTATCCCAATCTTTTTCTGGTGCTCCAAAACGGTAGGATGCAAAATTTAGTCAAAATCGTTAGAGCCGTTTTTAAGATAAAATTTGCATAACCACACACACACACAAGATTTGCTCGTATTAGAATATATGATGATATGTATATGGGAATGTGTGCGTGCGCGCATGTATGTGTTTAATAAACATTTGTGCCCCCCCCCAAATTTTCAGTCTCGCTACGCCTATTTTAGAGAGCAAATTAGATAGAGCTAATTGAGAGCTAAATTTTGGTATATTTGAAACTTCGATAATCGAATGTGGGGGGAGGGCTGGACCCCCACAGCTAATTGAGAGCTAAACTTTGGCATATTTGAAATTTCGATATTCGGAAGTCGGGGGGGATAGCGTTAACTTAGTCCCTCCACCATTCTAATTGGAATATCGCGGTACCATAACCAGAGCAAATTCTAATATTAGAAAGCAAATTAGAGCTAATTGAGAGCTATAATTTGGCGTATTTGAAATTTCGACAGTCGAAAGTGGAAAAGGGGGGAGGGCTTCTTGTAACTGAAACATCTCGATATCATAACAAGAGCAAATTCTAATATTAGAGAGCTAATTGAGAGCTACATTTTAGCATATATGAAACTTCGATATTCGAATGTGGGTGGGGGGCTGCCCCCCTTCTTGTAATTGAAATATCTCGATACTGAATGCAGAGCAAATTAGAGCTAATTAAAAGCTAAATTTTGGCATATTTGCAATTTTGATTTTCGGAGGGGGGGGTAGCGTTAACTTAGCCCCCCCCCCTACCACCATTCTAATTGGAATATCGCGGTACCATGTCCAGAGTAAATTCTAATATTAGAGAGCAAATTAGAGCTATTTGCGAGCTACATTTCGGCATATTTGAAACTTCGATATTCGAATGTGGGGGGGGATGCCCCTCCCTTCTTGTAATTGAAATATCTCGATACCGAATGCAGAGCAAATTCTAATATTAGAGAGAAAAAAATTAGAGCTAATTGAGAGCTAAATTTTGGCATATTTGAAATTTCGATATTCGGAAGAGTGGGAGCTAGCGTTAACTTAGCCCCCCACCCAGGGCCGTAACCAGCGAGTAATGTCAGGGGGGGTAGGGGGGGGGGGGCTCGGAAATATTTTTTGTGAGCTAAGATCTTTTAATAATCTATATCGCTCGCAAGCTAAATGCAGTAAAACTTGCGAAAAAGAACTGCCTATAAAGGAATCGTTTATAACGTAAGCTGTCTATAACATAATTTTTTATAATAAAATTCTTAAACGAAAAAAAAATGTGATTCCGAGTAAATTAATACCAAACAAATTAGTAGCGGTATAACTGCTAATACTAAAACCTATCTAAAACAAAAACGTTAACCATTTCTTGGGAGTTTGTCTTAGCAGATTTTTACTGTATATAATGTAAAACATAAATTACATCCGACACCTCATAGAAAAAATAATTTAATTGAAATTGTAATAAAGAAAAAGTTATGCATTTCACACTGGTTAGCGTGAATTTTCCAATTTTCAAAGCCTATTACTATTTTGACATTATTGAGCCTATTTTGGAAAATATTGATAATTTTTAGAACTACGGTAAATAAATGATTCTTCTATTTTATTCTTAAATTCAATTTTAAGTACTTTATAACAGTAATATAAGGTAATGCAAGTTTAGCCTACCTGTAAAGTCCACGTAGGTGTGATAAGTAATTATCCAACTTGAGAATTAATCCAGCAATAATGGCACATTTGAAGTAGATATTAACAAACACAATCTTGTTAAAATAAAGTATGGCTTCATGAAATAACTTCTAAGTTAATTATTTAATTACTATTAAAAAGAGAGAAAAAAAATTAATTTACATCACACTATAAAAAGTTAAAACATTTATTTTTAAGAGAAGTGTTCAGTAGTTCTGCATTTTAAGAAGGTTGCTCAGAGACTGAAGTATTAGTTCTTGGATTAGAGAAACACACAGTCAAGTTTACGTCATTTAGCCTTGAACCCTTGAGGTTACACGTGTAAGTTCTTTAATGAGAATCTCACAGAAAACAGAAAAGTACTTTGTCAGCACACACATGTTTCGTTTCACCAGCTTGAAGTCGGATGGATGAATATTCAGGCTCACAATAATAGATGAAATGTTTATTTCAGAAATCACTCTTCTAACACCCCTGCTTGATTTCTGAAGCATAAATGTTCTTGAGATTTAAACCTGTTCTGTGTTTTGTAAAGTCAGGTTTGGGAAGGGGTTTCGTTAGAATGTCAGCTGTCATAGTTTTGGTTGGGCAATATTGTAGTTCAATTATTCCCTTTTCCTTAAGATCTTTTATACTGTGGTATTTTATATCGATATGTTTTGTTTTCGAATGATTATAATTTTTAACAATGTTTATACAAGCTTGATTATCTTCGAATAAAGTTATGGGCAAATTTTGTTGTAGATCAAGGTCCTTTAGAAGATTGATAATCCAAACTGTTTCTTGTGCTGAAGTTGCTGCTGAGATGTATTCAGCCTCAGCGGATGATAAGGCAACTGAATTTTGTTTCTTACTTGACCAGGAAATTGCTGTATTTCCTAATTTACATAAATTTCCCGTTGTTGATTTACGGTCATTTTTATCCCCTGCCCAATCGGAGTCAGCATATGTTGTTAGTATTGGCTCATTTTCTTTACTAATAATTAGTTTTAGTTCTTGTGTTGTTTTTAAATATCTAATAACCCGCTTTACTGCGTTCCAATCCTTTTCTCTGGGTTTTTCGTTTCTACGACTCAAAATGTTCACAGCGGCGGCTATGTCTGGTCTGGTTATTGTAGCTATATATAACAATGTTCCGATAGCTTGCCTATATTTACTGTTATTAGAAAGTAAATTTTCTTCATCAATTATGTTTAAGTACCCGTGTTCCATCGGAGTATCACAGGGTTTCGCTTCCTTTAAATCGAATTTTTCGATCAGTTCTTTTATTTTGTTTCTTTGATCAAGTGCGAAATTTCCTTCTTTACTTCTTTTTATGTTTATCCCCAGATAATAGTTTACAAGTCCTAAATTTTTGACTTCATATTCCCTTTTTAATTGTTCTATTATTTCATTTATTTCTTTAGTTTCCCCTGAAATTAATAAATCATCAACATATATAATGATGTATGTTGTATTATCCCTTAATTTTCGTGTGAAGAGACATGGATCGGAGGTGCTTTGCACAAAACCAAGTTTAGTTAAACTTTCTTCTAATTTAATGTTCCATGCTCGTGCGGATTGCTTCAATCCGTAAATTGATTTTTTTAGTTTGCAAATTTTATTTTCCTCTCCCGGTATTACATGCCCTTCTGGTTGTGACATATAAACTTCCTCATCTAAATTTCCGTGGTGGAATGCAGTTTTGATGTCTATATGATTAACATCTAAATTTTGTATACGCTGCACATGCTAGGAATGCTCTTATAGTTGTATACGTTACTACTGGAGCGAAGGTTTCAAAATAATCGCTTCCGTATTTTTGAGAAAAACCTTTGGCTACAAGACGTGCCTTATATTTTTCTATTTCATTATTTTCATTATATTTTTTTGTGAATACCCATTTATTCCCAATTACTTTTATTCCAGGTGGTGGATCAATTAGTTCCCATGCTTTGTTTTTTCTTGAATTAATTTCTTCATTAGTTGCTTCGTACCTTTTTTTTCTATCATATGGGTTTTCGATTTTCGCTATATCTTTCCACTCTGTTGGTTCAACAATTTCATTTTGTTTAGTTATATAAGCGAATCTATCGGGCGGAACTCCCCTATTTGATCGTTGAGATCTTCTAGGTTCGTTTTCATTTAAATTTTCCTCATTGTCTGTTTGTTTATCTTCCTGCATGTCTATAAAGAATTTTGAGGAATCTCTCCCTGCTTTTTCAGGTTGTTTCTGAACTTCTAATTCTTCTCTCATATCAATGTTTGATTTTTTTTTCGTTTTCATTTGAATTAGAGTTTTCTATAAATTTAACAGTTCTTGCCCTTATTACTTTATTATTACCAATATAGATCCTATATCCTTTGGATCTATTATCATATCCGATAAATGTTCCTTTTATTGCTTTATCATCGAGTTTTCCTCTTTGGGATTTATCGAGATAAGCATAAGCTTTGCAGCCAAATATTTTTATGTTTGATAAATCCGGTTTTTTGTTTGTCCATAGCTGGTATGGAGTTGAATTGTGTGATTTTGTTGGTAATCTGTTTATAAGATACACAGCTGTATTTAAAGCTTCGGCCCAAAATTTATTTGGTAGCTGCGCTTCCGATAATAGGCACCTTGTCATTTCGACTAAAGCCTATTCTTTCTTTCCGAAACACCGTTCCGAGGTGCACAATGCGGAATAGTGAACTGGTGATGAATACCTTCATATTTTAAGAATTTTTCTAATTCTTCGCTAGTGTATTCACCCCCATTGTCTGATCGGATTTCTTTAACTGTGCGACCGAATTTATTTTTCGTTATGGCTACATATTCTTTCACTTTGGTAACTACCTCACTTTTTTCGATAAAAGAAATAACATAGTAAACCTACTATAATCATCTGTGAATGTGAGAAAATATTTCTTCCCTCCTATGCTTTCTGTTTGCATCGGACCACATACATCCGTATGCACCAGATCGATCGCCTTCTTAGCTCTGTTCTCACTCTGTTTTGGATATGGTGCATTTGTTAGATTTCCCTTTATACAACTCTCACAAATTATGTCATGTTTGCAATTTTTAATTTTTAAACCTGTTGCTAAATTGTTGGATAAGAGTTGTTTAATTGAATTAACATTTCTATGACCTAATCTCTTATGCCAAAGCTCAATGCAGTTTTTATTCTTACATTGTTCAGCAAAATTGACATAGATTTCTTGCTTAGGTTTATATAGGTCAATTTCATATAAATTTTCTCTCTTTTTTCCTTCTAAGAGAGTTTTTCCATTATAGGATAAGTTACAGGTGTTATTTTCAAACATGAATTCATAACCATACTTTGTGGCTTTCATAACCGACATTAAATTTGATTGAATATCAGGGACATATAAAACGTCCTTTAAAGTTATGTCATTTGATTGTGTCCGTAATTTTATTGTACCTGTCCCGTGCGATTCTAGTGTTGTTCCGTTTGCTATCGTGACAGTATTTTTGTTGTTATTGTGAATGTCAACAAATACATTTATGTCATTACAAATATGTGAACTGCTTCCAGAATCAACAATCCAAGTAGATTTAGATTCATTATGTGCCATTAATGATAATTGCTTTTGAGACATTGTTTTTTCGTTTTGATTTTCTTCGCTTTTACTCTCTTGAATTTGTGTGTTTTTTTCTGCTTTAGTTTTCGGAGTAAAATTACTTGCTTCAAAGCATAAAGACGAATTTTGTCTGTATTTTTCATTTGTTTGGTTCTTAGAATTTTTATTCTTAAGAAACCAACAATTTTGTCGCATATGGTTTTTTCTTTTGCAATTCGTGCAAAAAAGGTTTTGTTCTCTTTTTGGATATGCCCTAGTGTTTTGTTTTTGTTTATTAAATGTTTTGTATACATTTTCATGCGATGAATTGGAGCTTTCTTGTCTCCTTTGAAATTCATCTGTAAGTTTTCCTTTTATAAATTCAGAATTTAATTCGGTTTCTGATCGGGCCTCTAATGCCGTGATCAGAGTATCATAGCTAGGTGGAAGGGAGCACAACAAAAGTGCAGATAGATGAGAGTCCTTAATCTCTTCTCCTATAGATTTTAACCTATCAGCGGTTTCTAATATTTTAACTATATGGTCGTTCATATTACCATTTTCAACTAGTTTTATACTATATAGTTTTCTTAGCAAATATAATTTACTAGATAAATTCGCGCGCTCATGTATTGTTTTTAATGCTAACCATGTAGCTTCAGCTGATGTTTCGTTTTTTATGTAAATCAGCTGTGAGTCTTCTAAGCTTAAATTTATAATAGCCCTGGCTTTATTGTCTTTCTTCGTCCATTCGCCTGTTAAGGGGTTTGGCGGATCATCAGTTATCTGGTTGATTAAATCCTCTTTCATTAACAGCATCTCTACCTTGAACTTCCAAATCGCATAATTATTGGAGTTCAGTTTTTCTATGCTACACATTTCTTTCATATTTGAAGCCATGATGTTGTATTTTTATTGATTTTACTAATACTTTTATAGTTTCTATTATTTAAAATATAGCTTTTTTATTTTATTTATTTTTCTTATTAGAGAGCGGTTTTACCGTGTTCAATCCTCAGCGCTCATGATCTGATAATTTTTAGAACTACGGTAAATAAATGATTCTTCTATTTTATTCTTAAATTCAATTTTAAGTACTTTATAACAGTAATATAAGGTAATTCAAATTTGGCCTACCTGTAAAGTTCGCGTAGGTGTGATAAGTAATTATCCAACTTGAGAATGAATCCAGCAATAATGGCACATTTGAAGTAGATATTAACAAACACAATCTTGTTAAAATAAAGTATGGCTTCATGAAATAACTTCTAAGTTACTTATTTAATTACTGTTAAAAAGAGAGAAAAAAATTAATTTACATTGTTAAATTTACATCACACTATAAAAAATTAAAACATTTAATTTTAAGAGAAGTGTTCAGTAGTTCTGCATTTTAAGAAGGTTGCTCAGAGACTGAAGTATTAGTTCTTGGATTAGAGAAACACACAGTCAAGTTTACGTCATTTAGCCTTGAACCCTTGAGGTTACACGTGTAAGTTCTTTAATGAGAATCTCACAGAAAACAGAAAATTACTTTGTCAGCACACACGTGTTTCGTTTCACCAGCTTGAAGTCGGATGGATGGATATTCAGGCTCACAATAATAGATGAAATGTTTATTTCAGAAATCACTCTTCTAACAAATATAGTATGTAAGAATATTTTTGATTACATTTACGATTGATATAATAAGTAAAAATTATTAATTGGTGTTAAAACAAGTTTTAAACAACTGATTACTTAACAAAAGTAGAATGAAGAAAGAAAAATGCATTGAACGCTGATGTAGATTGTACTTTATAATTTATTATATCATAGTGCTTCCTTTTGAACTCAGTTAATTCAATCCATTCAGAAATAATTTATATTAATAAAAAAAAATGTTTGTGTGTCCGTGCTGGCTACAGTAAAATATATTACACGTAGAGGTCTGAAAATTTGGGTGAGGATAGTCCAAAGCAGGTCCTAATGCACCTGCGGCTAAGATTTCTCATTTTTTGTTGATTAATTTATATATATTAACTAATAACCTTAATAAACATCGTAAAATGGCTCAAAAAGTCACAATGAGGTGGCCGAAATCCCGTTGCACAGTTTTCAAAGCAGGGAAGTAACCGATTAACCGTACTTTTTTTCAGTCTTTTGCGGCTCTTGTCGGCTAGACAAATGGAGATACGAAAAAGCAAAAAATATACGCCATATCATCGTATCTATATAACGTCGTATCTATATAACGGTGCAATACGTTTAAAGCATATTAATATTAACCCTTTAAATCAAATTCTTTTTTTCAAATTCGTCGTTTTTCGCGTCTCTCATCTTTCACTTTCCGCATCCACTAGACCGTTCGAAATAAGAGAAAAAAAACCGCTTAAAGCAGGTACCTTCTTCTCTACGACACGATAATCCGTTTTAAAAACTATGAATATCAACCCTTTCAAAAAAAAGTATTTTTTGGACGATGCGTTTCGGGTGCTTTTGCATTTTTCTGCAATGTTTAAACATCTGTTTCCGCACTTCGGATCAAAATATGAATATATATATATGTATATCACTTATTTAGCATTTATTTTTCTTTCGAACGGTGTAATCCGTATGAAAAATAGTAATATTAACCTTTTCAAAAAAAAATATTTTCCGAAAAGTCACATCGGCGGCTTTAGTTTTTTTCTGCATATTTTAAAAATTTGCATCGGCTTCGAAACAAAAAAACAAACAAAAAACAAAACAAAAAAAAACATACCGTTTTTGAAGTATACGTTTACTTATAAACGACATATTTAGTTAAGAGAAATACCAATATTAATCCTTTCAAAAAATATTTTTTCTCGAACTCACTTACGGCTCCCATTGCGCATACTCATCTTATTTAAACTTCTGCCGTAAACTGATTTTTGCACTAATACTTTAAAATTTTAATATCTTAAACTAACCTTTTAACTGTTGTTTCTATAAAATTTTGATTTAGAAATAATGAGATTTAGTAGTAAAATAATCAATTTGAAAATGCAAAATCGGTTTCAAACTTTTAACTCTATAATATAGTACATTTTCTGCTCAGCGGTTTTTAAAGTTTTTACAATTTTCAATGCCATTTTTAGCAATATTTTGCGTTCCGTGGCAATTTTTTTACATTCGTAAGAAGAATACGGTCTAAAACATTAAGCCTAATTTGCACATTTTGTTTTCCTGTATTTTCAATGCGATTTTTAGAGTTTTTTCGCGTTTCGCTCCGATTTTTTAATATTCGTGAGAGATTTTCGGCTACAGCGTTTTAGCTCACTGTACTAAATTTTGTCCTCTGCTATTTTTAAATTTTACTGCAATTTTTTCCGTTTCTTTTTTTTTATCTGAATCTATGGTAATTTTTCGCCACTAGTAAAAGAAATCCGATTGTAATCAATTTTTTGACGTAATATAGTAAATTATGTCCTCTTTCCATTAAAGTTTATTCTGAATCCGTAGAGCAATGTTTTAATTTTTCGCAATTTTTGGAGTTTTAACACATTTTGCGGCGTTTTTGTGACATTTAAAAAAAAATATCTCTTGTTTTAAATTTTTCTCAACGTAGTAAATTTTGTCCTTTGCGATTTTTGATGCGACTTTTGGAGTATTTTCGCGATTTGCTGCGATTTCCCCCCAGTTTTACCTTTTAGCCCAATATAGTAAATTTTGTTCTTTTTTCAATAACATTTATTCAGAATTCGTGCAACGATTTTAAATATTTCATGATTTTAAGCTTTTTTTTCGCGTTTTGTGTTATTTTTAGATGGGCCCGGGTAACGCCGGGTGGGTCGTTATAAATACATATTTTAATTACATATTTTAAAAATATACCTGGATTTCATTATTTTTTTTTATTATTATAAATCTAATATCCATATTCCTCAATACTTTTATCAGAGAAAGACGTAGATTTCAGTTAGCAAATAACAAATACTTAAAGAAAAAAAATAATATGTTTGAGAATGCTTTATATGTGTTCGCTTTACATGTGTTTCATGAAATTCGATGGTCCAACCTGATTTAGAAAAATGAGCACCTTTCATAATTGTCTATAATGCGAGCACCGCCCTTTTTCGAAATAACCCTTTCATTCATTTTCCATTAAGGTGGTTTCTCAAATGATCTGCTGAACAACTCGAAATTTTCTGACACAATTTCATTGACTCCATTTTTAAATGCAAAGGTATAAAATTGAGAGACCTGACTATGGAAGCAATTTGGAATTGAAATGAGTTTTCCATTTTTTTTTTATCAATAAATTATTTATCGAATTATAAGCGATTTTTGTCACGTTATGACACGCTTTTCTCCTTTCTGTCGCTGAAGCATTGGCAATTTGGTTCAAAATACCGACTTTGACAGTATTTTCTGAAAGACCTTCTGCCTTTACTAAAAAATGGAAAATGTGTTTCGATTACAAACTTTCTGAATGACAACACCTGGCTATTTCATGCGTTTCTGAACAAAAAGGAATTAAAAAATGTGTCTGAAAGCAGCCCCTTTGGATTTAAGAACAGAATTAAATGTTGGCGACTATTATTCACGTTCTCTTCGTTTGTAAGAGTCTCAAAAAATATTTTTCTCTTACTCAACATTAGGAATTTGCTTGACACATTCAAGAAATAACTTTCTTTCCGAACTCAGGTTTCCTATACTCACAAATTCAGGTTCTCACATTAATGCGCCTAAGAATCGAATAGCGTTCTTCGTTTTCCTATAAATTCCGTACATCTTCAGTTACAGCTAATTTCTCATAGACTGTTTACTGTTATAGTAAAACGTAAAGCACTATTCGATTCCTTACAGCCTGATTACCGACAAATTATATACTTTTACAAAATAAATATTTTTCGCGAATATATCAGAAAGTGGTTGGTTTAGATTTGAAAAAAGCTTTACAAAATGTAAAACGCAACTTTACAAAATGTAAACTCTTTGAGCCTGCGAATAACCATAACTGTAAATTTGATACCTTTATTAATAACGCAAATTTGTCAGAAAGTAACTGATTTAAATTTGAAAACAGATTAAATACAATATCCATTGTTTAAATGAAGAGATTTTGTCAGAAGCCTTGCAATAAACTTTACCTCAATCATACTTTTTCGCTTAATGTTTAATTGTTATAAGACAACAACAACAACAACAAAATGATTTTCTAAGTTCAGAATAGAAAAAAAAAAGAAAAAGAAAAAGATAACAGTTCTTACGATGACTCTTACAAACGAAGAGAACGCGAATAATAGTCGCCAACATTTAATTCTGTTCTTAAATCCAAAGGGGCTGCTTTCAGACACATTTTTTAATTCCTTTTTTTTCAGAAACGCATGAAATAGCCAGGTGTTGTCATTCAGAAAGTTTGTAATCGAAACACATTTTCCATTTTTTAGTAAAGGCAGAAGATCTTTCAGAAAAAGAAAAAGATAACAGTTCAAATATCAAACAGGAACACGCGCATACTCCGATTTCTTAAAATCACCTTGCCGATGCCGACCTGACACCCAAGACTTGAAACGAATAGCGTCCAATCTTTTTTTTTTTTAAATTCCATTTGTATAAAAATTGACAATCTTACTTCTTCGTAATTTCTTTCTACAAACATTCTCGTTTACGAGCGATATTTCACTTTTAACTTTACTGTCTATTAAACACATGTTTTCAGTTTTTAAGATGCAAACCAGGGTAGCGCTTCACTAATTAATGATCAGCATGATTAACACATGTCTATTGCCGTTCACCCGCTGCTGAGATCTGGTATAATTGGGGTGATCTGGACATTATTTTTTCAGGAGAAGGGAATGTTCCACTTTAACTTGCATTTCGACAGTTATACCACAAGAAAATATAACAAAACTAATATGCTTCCGAATAGAAATTTTTTGGCGCATTCGATTCAAGACTGTTGAAAGATCTAAATATTTTTCTTGCAAATATATATATATATATATATATATATATATTCAGATTAGTTAAAATATACAAGATAGTTAAAAAATAATAATAATAATTGTGAAATGGTTAGGGGGGGTATAAGGGAAGCTAGGGGGGAGGGCTCAGCCCACCTGCCCCCATCTGATTACGGGCCTGCCCCCACCATTCTAATTGGAATATCGGGGTACTATAACCAGAGCAAATTCTAATATTAGAAAGCAAATTAGAGCTAATTGAGAGCTAATACCTTGGTCAAGGGCGGCGCAAGAGGGGCCGGGTGGGCATCCCCCCCCCCCGTCGGGGTCAAAATTTAATTGTCGTCGGGGACTTTTGGATTTCAACCCGAGTCGGGTCGGGTCGGGTTGGCACTCTTATAATACAAAATAATATATTAGTAAATTAATATACTCAAAATAACTTATTTTCTAATTTAGATTCCTTTATTTCGGCTATAATATCTTATAACAAAATCTATATAACCGTTTCTTTCGCAGTGATTAATTTGTTCAGGTCTTCAATTGTCTCTGCTTTGTAAAATTAAAAATCCCTGACGGCTCGGCCTACAGGCACAGATAGATTTCGAAGACGCAGACCGTGGAGCGCCTGTTTGTCGGGAATTGCTGCGGAAGAAATTACCTTTTTACGATGATGCGGCAGTTGGAACCGCCTACTTAGAAACCTAACTTGTTTGCAGGCAGAGCCAGCAGGGATTTTTATTTATTTATTTATTTATTTATTTATTTATTTATTTATTTTTGCTATAAGAGTTGGTCCTATAAAAAACCTGTCAGTATAAAAGTTTTTGATAATATTAAGAGGATTTATAATAAATTTAAGCGGATTTGAAATCTTGGGAATTGACGAACTTATGAATTTTTTTCTTCTAAAACCCCTCTCTCCCCCTCCCCTTAAGGCAATTTTTAATTATATCAAAAATCTGTCATACATAAATTTTCGGCCCTTCTCCTAGAAGTAATAATAACTTCAAACGGATTCGATACGTATCATAATTAAGAAATTATGGGTTTTTTTCTGTTTTCACAAAAAGTCCCCCCCCCCTGGTTTGATTTTGCCCATTAACGAACTTGACCGAGATCTTATACCCCTTGATTTTATGTATCAGTTTCGAAAAGATGCGGGAGTTGGAACCGCCCACTTCGAAAAATAAGTTGTCTGCAGGATTGCATGGCTTTGACCTACTAGTTGGTTTGTTGGTTGAATTGGGTTTAATGGTACAAAGTCCCTTCTGGAACATGCTGTGCCAAGAAAAAGTGAATAAAGTACATAAAATTACATCAAGAAGTTATCCAAAACCTTGTCAAAAAAAAAAAAAAAAAAAAAAAAAAAAACAATTTAGTGAAAAAAGTAATAGGATGATACATGTAATTAAAATCACTAAAAAACACAAACAAATCTTTACATTCTGTAAAGTAACATTTATCAAAAAAAGTATAAAATATCTAAGTAACGCAGCACAAAATAGAATCATGTTGGCTCAAACTCTTCAAAAACAGTATTTTCTTCATCTGTATCCGAGTCACAGCTGTCGGACTCCATAGCCTCTTCCACATAGTGGAGTAGCTGTTTGGAATCCTTCATATTAGTTATTAATGGGCTGAGACATGATTTCCTGTTTTTTCTCTTCACAGTTTTCTACTGAGAAGAGGCCTGGGATGAGGTTATTGACCTACTAGTAGAATCCTGCATCGGGTTAGGGAACTGCTCATGACCCGACCCGACCCGAGTCGGGGCAGGTTAGTTTTTTAAAAAATTACCTGGGGCTAGCTTATAAAACACTCAACTTGTGGGTAATGTAGGTACTGACTTGTTTCTTTGAAAGCCGGGTTGACTACAACTGTTTCAGTTTCGGATTGAGTTTGATTCTTGCGTGTCTGGCTCGGGTTAACCTGTTTTTTCAAAAAAACTGTCCAGAATATTGTTTCAGATTAGAATCCTGTATCGGGTCGGGTAAACCGATTTTACCTGAACCCGAATAGACCCGCGATTCGGGTTGGAGCTAATTTTTTTGCTGTGGTTACTGTTGGATTCGGGTCGGGTTGACTGTAATTGTTTCGGGTTGAATTTTGATACTTTTGCGTCGTGTTCGGGTTAGTCTGATTCTGCAGTAAAACTCTAACGTTGCTGTTTCAAATGAAAAACTAAATATTTAAATAAGAAAGTCTTTTTACATGTTTATTTCCCTACATAAAAGGTAGAATTGATATTACAAAAATGATTGTAGATTATTTATTCATAATTGTATTAAACTACAGATCTTTTTTTTTTTTTTTTTGGGGGGGGCGGGGGGGCGGTCGGATTAAGGTAGAAGTATTTCGAATTTCAGGTAGGCAAAAAAAATTTTTCGTTAAAATTTAATTTCTGCAGGGGAAAATATTTTGATTTTCGGAGTTGAGTCAGGTAACCAATTTTACGCCCACCACTCGACAGTCGGGTGGTGGTTAGTTTTTAAAAAATGACTCGAGGTTAGTGTTTTTAAAATAAACGACTTGTCGGTTAGGTTGGCGCTAAACCGATCCGAACGAGAAAAAAAAATCCATTGAACAGTAGCCCGATCCAAACCCTACAAAATAAATTCTTCGTCTCGCAACCCGACCCAAACTTGAAATTTGAAGTTAGCCCGAAAGCCGTCCCGAACCAGACAAATAAAAATCCATCCATACGTAACCCGATCCGAACTCGACAAAATAATTTTCGTCGTCACGCAACCCGATCTGAACCAGAAAATTGATGTTAACCCGAAACCCGACAAAAAAAATCCATTGAACCCTTCCCAATCCGAATCCGACAAAATAAATTCCTTCGTGTCACAACCCGATCCAAACCAGAAAAATCAAGTTAACCCGAAACCCAACCCGAGCCAGACAAAGAAGTACAACGAACCGTAGCCCAATCCGAACCCTAAAAATAAATTCCTTCGTCTCGCAACCCGACTCGAACCTGAAAATTGAAGCTAACCCGAAACCCGACCGAACCTGAAAATTTAAGCTAACCCGAAACCCGACCCAAATATTCTGAATATATGAATTCTGAAAATATAAGTTAGCCGAAACCCGATCCGAACCCAACAAAATTAATCCATCGGACCGTAACCCGATCACAACCCGACAAAATAAATTCCTTCGTCTCGCAAACCTACACGAACCAGAAAATTGAAGTTAACCCGGAGGCCGAACCGAACCAAACAAATAAAGATCCATCGATACGTAATCTGATCGGAACCTGACGAAAAAATTTTTCTGTTTTTAGGTTTCGGGTTAAATTAAATTTTCAGGTTTGGATCGGTTTTGGGGTTAACGTAAATTTTCTGGTTCATCTCGGGTTGTGAGACGAAGGGATTTATTTTTTTTCGGGTTCGGATTGGGTTACGGTTCGATGGATTTTTTTGTCGGGTTTGGGTCGAGGTTCGAGTTAGCTTCAAGTTTCAGGTTCGGGTCGGGTTGCAAGATGACTGAAATTATTTTGTCAGGTTCGGATCGGGATAAGGATTAACTTCAATTTTCTGGTTTTGATCGGGTTCAGTGATGACGAAAATTATTTTGTCGGGTTCGGATCGGATTACGTAACGATCGATTTGTATTTGTTTGGTTCGGGTCGGCTTTTGGGTTAATTTCAATTTTCAGGTTCGGGTCGGGTTGCGAGACGAAGAAATTTATTTTGTCGCGTTCGGATTGGATTACGGTCCGATGGATTAATTTTGTAGGGTTCGGTCGGGTTTCGGGCTTACTTAAATTTTCAGATTTGGGTCGGGTTTCGGATTAGCATAAATTTTCGGGTTCGGTCGGGTTTCGGGTTAACTTCAATTTTCATGTTCGAGTCGGGCTGCGAGACGAAGGAATTTATTTTTTCGGGTTCGGATTGGGCTATGGTTCATTGGATTTCTTTACCTGGTTCGGGAGGAGTTTCAGATTAACTTGAATTTTCTGGTTTGGATCGGGTTATGACACGAAGGAATTTATTTTGTCGGGTTCGGATCGGGTTACAGTTCGATGGAATTTTTATTCGTATGGTTCGGGTCGGGTTTGAGGTTAACTTCAATTTTCTGGTTCGGATCGGGTTGCGTGACGACGAAAATTATTTTTTCGAGTTCGGATCGGGTTACGTATCGATGGAATTTTTATTTGTATGGTTCGGGTCGGCTTTCGGATTAACTTGAATTTTGAAGTTCGGGTCGGCTTTCGGGTTAACTTCAATTTTCAAGTTCGGGTCGGGTTCCAAGACAAAGAAATTTATTTTGTCGGGTTCGGATCGGGTTACTGTTCAATGGATTTTTTTTGTCTGGTTTGGGTCGGTTTCGGGGAGATGGTAATTTTTTGTCGGGTTTGTGTGTGTGTGCGTCGTGTTTCGTGTTAAATTTTCATGTTTGCGGCGGGTTTCGGGTTAACTTAAATTTTTTGATTTGGATTGGGCTGTGACACGAAGGAATTTATTTTTTCGGATTCGGATCGGGTTAAGTATCGATGGATTTTTATTTGTCTGGTTTCGGTCGGCTTTCGGGTCAACTTCAATTTTCCGGTTCGGGTTGGGTTGCGAGATGAAGAAATTTATTTTGTCGGGTTCGGATCGGGTTACTGTTCAACGGATTTTTTAAATCTGAATCGGGTCATGGCACGATGGTAATTTTCTGTTGGGTTTGTGTCGGGGTTTCGGGTTAACTTAAATTTTCAGGTTCGGGTCGGGTTTCGGGTTAACTTGAAATTTCAGCTTCGGATCGGGTTGCGTTGCGACGGATTTTATTTTGTCGGGTTCGGATCGGGTTACGGTTCGATGGATTTTCTTTGTCGGGTTCTGGTCGGACTTCGAGTTAACTTCAATTTTCAGGTTCTGGTCGGGTTGCATGACGACGGAAATTATTTTGTCGTGTTCGAATCGTGTTATTGTTCGATGGAAATTTTTTCCTGCTTCGTGTCGGGTTTCGGGTTAATTTCGATTTTTAGGTTCGTCTCGGGTTGCGATACGAAGGAATGTATTTTTTGGGTTCGGATCGGGTTACGGTTCGATGGATATTTTATGTTTTGTTCGTGTTGGGTTACTGGTTAACTTCGACTTTTAAAGTTCGGGCCGGGTTGCGACATGAAGGAATTTCTTTTGTCGGGTTAGGATCGGGTTACAGTTCGATGGATTTTTTGTCGGGTTCTGCTTGGATTTCGGGATAACTTCAGTTTTCTGGTTCGGGTCGGGTTGGGACTCGAAGGTATTAATTTTTCCTTTTAGGATCGGGTTACGGTTCGATGGAATTTTTCTGTCGAGTTCGGGTCGACTTCGAATGGGTTGGGTTGAGTTGGGTTGATTTATGACGGTCAGTTATCAACACGAGGGATATAGGCCCAGGGGGGAGTGCCCTCCGTGGGGGTCTTTTTAAGGGATCCTAACCCGTATTTACGCAAGGTTCGAAGAAATCCCCGGAAAACTCCGAACGGTTAGGTCGACGAGCGCGACAGGGGTTTGAACTCACCACCTTCTAGTCTACCACCTTCGAGAGCAGAACCTCTCAGCCACTGGTGGGGCCGACATCGAATGGAATTTTCAGGTTAGAGTTGGGTACTACACCATATATTGACAAAGAGCTGGTCTTTTTCTAAATAGGCGTGGCCATTTTTCAATTAGCCAAACGCTATCTAGACTCTTTGCAATAAGCCTAAACATTATCAGGCTGATTAAGAAATAAATAACCATATTCAAATTAGCCTAAAGCTGTCTAGGCTCTTTGCAATAGGCCTGAAAAATAGCAGACTGATTGGGAAAATGGAGACGGATTTCCCAATTAGCCTACAACATATATAAATATATATATATAATATATTACCAATTTGGCCCCCTATTGGGGAGATCATGTCCCCCCGCCCCGTCGGGCAAATCTTGGCGCCGCCCTTGTTCCTGGTATCTTTGAAATTTAAATTTTCGAAAGTAGGGGGGGGGGGAAGTTAACGTAACTGAATGAATCTCCTCTTCAACAATCAGAATGGATGATGCAGAAAAGAAAAATTCAGCGTGTGTTGCACTTGCAATCTCTAACGAAGCAGAAATCACAGAAACAAATAATAAAACCAAAACACTCTCCCTTGAAAAATTCTGTGTTTCCAAGTTCCGTCTTAATAGTGGCTACTCGTGAAAAGCGCGGCGTAGTGGTACAAACTAGATTTTCAGTTCGAGATTATACTTGATTATACTAAGATTATATAGATTACAAATGATTACATGTGATTACATTAAGATTTCTTCGATTACCACCGATTATATGTGATGACGTGATTAAGAATTGATTACAGCACGATTACATTGATTACAGGAGGGGTTGTACGAGATTACACCCTATTGAGAGACCCCTTGGTCTTACCCCTTTTCTGCAACTGTCCCCTGACGCCAACGCCATTCAGGTTGGCAGGGTAGTTGTTCTGAACTCCTTCAAAGAAAAAAATTAAATACAACCAAACAATACAAAAAAAAAAGAAATAAAGAATAAAAATATAATAACATCTCTTAACAATATCAATTATAAATAAATAGTATGTTAAATATATGTATGTCTGAATATATGTACACTGTAAAAAATCTTCAGCTTTTGCTGCATTGTCACTCCACCGCTTTTATAGATTATCTCTATTTTGACCAATGAAAATGCTCCATAATATAGTAAAGTAACCGTTTTCAATAAAAGCGGTGGAGTGTGTCTGCAGCAAAAGCTGAAGATTTTTAACAGTGTATATATGTATGTCTCAGTTGATCTTAGAAATGAAATGTACTAAAAATATAAATTATATTTACGAGTTTTTTAATATTCGTATCGAAAATCACATCTTTACGACTCTTTTTTTTATTTGCGATTAATTTCAACTTTGTGACCTGCGATTGCGAACCTATTTCGCACCTCTAGTCTGATGTGTGTACAAAAAACAAATTTTAGATTGGCAACACTGGCCATTGCACTAGTCATCTCCATGTGGTTGGGAACGAAGAGTTCTTATCAAGGATTGATTTACAAATAAAGTAAGGCCTTTTTCATTGATTCTTTCAATAGAATTTATGATAATTAACTTCTCAGGGTCAGGTTTAATTTTGAGCTAAACGCCAGGGAAAGCCGTCAAAAGTTTTGATAGCATTGAACTAATGCTGGCGTTCAAAGACCGTTCACCTTATGACTGAACTGATCTTAGAAATGTCCCTCATCCGAATGTATATAGCTTCAAAATTAATGTAAGAAAAAAAATATACTTCTTCATCATCCCATCGAGTACTTAAAAAAAAAAATCTATCGCCAAACTACAGGATATAACGCCAAAAATGCATGATTATGGCGTCACATTCAGTTGACGACAAATACATTACGCGTGTTTGGTATGTCATCAAGTGATTTTTAATTCGACATTTATCTGTATATTTAATGATGTTTTGCTGATTTATTAAGTATTTCGTTGTGTTAAATAACAATTACATTTAAGTAACAATTAAGCTGCGACATTATGATATTAAAATAGAGAAAGCATTGAAAAATGTTGCGTACAATAAATAGATTCAACTAACGTCACAAACATTTATCCACTAACTGAGAGAGATAATTAAGAAAAATAATGTAAATAATTAAGTATCCAAGATTTTTATTTGTCTGTTTCCATTAATATATTGTACATTTTATTGCTTAAAGTTACTGATAGTTGAAACATTAGTGAGACATTCTCCAAATTTCTTGTACTTTTCTTAGATTTCTACGGCAAAATAGCTGCATTTGTTTACTGGCGATAGTTCGTTTTTTTTTTTTTTTTTTTTTTTTTATGGAAAACGGAAAAATACCAAATATATTAATTATAACTTTAGAATTTTTTAAAAAATTATTTCTAGAATCTTCAAATATGTACAATTCCAAAATAACAGCTCACTTCACTTAGTAGCTTTGAGCATTGCTAGAGTAGATTTTTTTTTCAGCAACAGATATTCATTTGTTTTTTTAGCTTTTGCTTTATTTTTCGTCTTATAGAGAAGGTAAGGATAGATGATTCACTTGATTAATCGTCAATTTGCTCTTTATGCATTTTATTTCAGGACGTTTAAGTATATATTTGTATTAATTTAATAAAATAGTTCGTGAAAGTCTGTAATTTTCACATGTTATATTTTTAAAATGCTCAACTGTTATACTAACAATGTTTTTTTTTTTTTCCAAGTATTTCATTAAAGTTACTTTGGCAGGGTTTGTACAGTCCTTAATTTTTTCAAAAGTAACTTTTAATTCTTAATACTTCTTATTTTTAAGCATAATTCTGCTAAGAGTCTTTAATTTTACTTTCCTATTATTTTTTAATTAAAAGTGAAACTCTTCTGCATACCAGTGAGTTTAATTAAAAATAAATAATCTAAATTCCCTCTTTTGTGAAATTGTATTTAACCCTATTGCTTCGCCCCTCCCTCAACAGTACCCAAAGTTTAAAATCATTCATTAAGTTCATTATGGGTTCATTGGTTAAGTATAGAGGGAGAATGGAGGGGAAGAAACTCAAATGCTAATGTTAAACCTGTGCGAAAAATCTTTACATATTTCTTGCTGGCATTTTAATATTTTTCAATGATCTTTTTTATTTTTTGCATAGGATACCTGAGGTCAGTATCTAATATTGCGTGTTTATACTTTTTCAATTTTGGTTAGTGTTTCTATATGATGATAGTTTCATTTTCAGAACCAGTTCCAATAGTGAAAGTGTCTGCATATAAAGAAAAATGTAACCAAATTCGACAAAGTACAAACGCACAACATTAGATATGGCAAGGGTAGTACTTGTCCCGAAATTCCTGAAAAAAAAAAAAAAAACTTTCTGAAATGTCTTAAATATGGTAGTCCGTCCTCACATTCCTGAAATTTTTATGCTACATCGGCATTTGATATCGAATAAGGCGTTGGTGTACCTTTTTACTGATACAAAATTATCATGAAATTCACAATTTTGTTCAATTTATTGATAAAAATACTGATTTTTGTCGATTTGCACAAAAAAAATAAAATTTTTAGTGATGATCAGTTACCAAAAATTGGTTTTTATCGATTAGTCATTAAAAAAACTTTCTATTTTCATCTGTCTGTCACAAAAAAAAAATCGCTATTTTTAACAATCAGTTATTAAAAGAAAATATTTTGTAATTTTGTTGATCAGCGAAGAAAATATCGATTTTTGACCTTCAGTAATGCAAAAATTACAATTTTTTAGCAGCTTGGTCAAAGGGTTCTGGTAAAATTTGTTTTCTTTTAAATGTACCTATAAACAAAAAAATTGTGTCTATAATGTACTATTTATGATAATAAAATGTATTGAAGAGGGAGTTAAGGTTTTTTTTTTTTGGTTAGTATGCCAAGCAAATGTGTTATGAAATTGTCCTGAAATATCATCTAAGGCTAGTGTTATCCCTTAATCGACCTCAGGTGTCGAACCTACATGGAAGGAACATCAGAAGTTAGTTTCAGTATTATTTCAGCAGGGAATTCTGGGATTAAACATTCCAGTAACCCAAAGCACTGGGCGAATTTTTGACATTTATTTTCAGCCACAATTAGACCTTTCAGCCTTGTAAACAAGAGCTCGACAGGCGTCTTTTATTTAGTCTTTTTTATATATATATATTTCGTGAGTCTCAGCCTATTATTAATCATGTGCTATATTATATTTATCCTAGAAAATATATCTACATCTATAATGTCCCTTTCTTCTAAAATCTGTGATGACAGTATAAATACAGTGATTGCAATGTGTCAACATTTTAAGAAATTAACCTAAAAGTCTTAAGATTAATAATATATTTCTTAACAATTATTTCCTATTAAAAATAAAAGCAATTGATCAAAAACTTTTTTACATTTTGAAACAACAGGAGGACGGGGATGTTGAAAGAAAATGTAGTTTTAGCCCTAGTTCATGTTTATACTACTAAATTTCTGTTTGTTTAAAAAATTTTCATTGCTTAAAAAGGGAACAGTAATTAAGATATTTTAAATTTTTAGTATCATTTCTAAAACTTCCCATTGTCTCAGAAATTTCATAACTGTAATTCTATAGAATTCAGTATTAAAAAAAACTTATCTAAAACAATTAAAATATTGATAAAGCCCTTAAGAATTATCTTGAATAATTAATTATTATTATAAATTAATTTTGTATATCCCAATATTTAAATTTATTTTTAAATCACTGTTGTTTCATTAATATGCTTTCATTTAGTGTTGGTTCTATATTAAAAAAAAAAAATCCTCTATTTTTGTAGGTTGTCCATTATTGAAATTTTGGGTGCTTTGATTTACTTTTGTTTTGTAATTAAATTTTGATTCACCATTGGAAATATGACTTTGTGTTTAGTTAAATAATGTTGATTGATTAATATAGTATTTAAAAACAATTACAACTATTAATTAAAAATTATGTTAATTAGAATCCTAGATTAGAAATTAGAATTAGAAATCCTTACTTTTATGCATAAATTAATAATAAATTTTTCGCTGTGGTTAATAGAATATACGTGTTTTCATTTTTTAAGAACGAGCATTTAAAATATATATATATCTTTGAGCGATTTAGAGAAAGTAAAAAAAATCAGAGTTCCATACTTTTTCTTCTTTTCAATTTACAATTAAATATTTGCTGATATTAGAAAAAAATTCTTAATTTTTTAGTAGTAATGGCATTTTGAAAATGTATTTTTAATCACTAATTGGGTTAGTCAAGCTAAAATATTTAATTTGAAATGCAGCTTGAAAGAAACATTAAATATATTTAAGCAAGTTACAAAAAGATAACAATATCGCTGAAATTAAAATAAAATGCATTACTTTAACAGAATAATACATAAATAGATTAATTAAATTAAATTAATATTAATAAAAATTCTTCAACACTTTAATATTATTTAAAAAAAATTACAATCCTCAGTATAAATTGTAATATAATTAAAACATTTTTTAGAATGAATCGCTAGAAAACATTAAAATATTTTAATCCTCCTACAATCCACTGACCAGGTATACAAAATGAGCTATCAATGAACTCAAATAGTACATTGATTCTTGCGTCATCAAAACAATAACAAAAAAAAAAAAAAGTGTCGAGCGAGGAAAAAAAACCAGCAATAATCACGGCAGGCTATCGCCTCGCCCTCGCCAAGGTAGTCAAAAATCGGTGGAAATGTTCATCAGAAGCTGGTTTGTGTTAAGAGATAGAGGTTTTTCTTCCAGTAAATATTTCTAGTTCCATGAAAATAACTTTTCTTTAAATAAAAAAATAGGTTTTTTTTATTCAAATTACTTATAATTAATTTATAAGTGCTACTATCCAAAGAAGGAGTCTCTCCCCCTCCCCCTTAAACCATAAATACAAACTTAGAATTATGTAAATGTAGACTTAGAAAATTCTGATTAAACATAAATTTTATTGTTGGTATAAATAAATTTCAAAGAAATTTTCATTTTACTAATGAATACATAAATTTGCATTTCAATAAGGTTTTTTTT
This sequence comes from Maratus michaelseni, assembly GCA_963931845.1. Taxonomy (NCBI): domain Eukaryota; kingdom Metazoa; phylum Arthropoda; class Arachnida; order Araneae; family Salticidae; genus Maratus; species Maratus michaelseni. The sequence goes on along the minus strand of OZ007598.1, from coordinate 281,438,630 downwards.
TCACTGCAAATTCTATTTTTAGCTTACATGCTATCAAAGCCCAAGAGCAAATGCACCAGGCAGTTCTGTATGTACATAATGTGATAATTCTTGATAGAAATATCTTTTTTGCTTCAAATTTTGTTTAGAGGTTCATTGTGATAAGGCACTTCCTTGATTAGTTTTGAGGGTCATAGGTTAAGTATAAAAGGGGAAAACAGGGCTAATTTCCCCCTTAATTTAGATAAATGACTTTTCATGCAGAATTATGATTTGCTTCCAATTTTGTATATAGGTTCATTGTGATAATGCATGATTGGTTTTGGGGGTTCATTAGTAAAGTATAAAGGGGGAACTGGGAGCTAAGCCACCTCCTTTAATTTAGATAAATAGGTGTTTCATGCAGAATTATATGATTTGCTTCAAATTTTAAATATAGGTTCATTGTGATAAGGTGCTTTCTTGATTAGCTTTGGAGGTTTATTGGTTAAGCATAAAAGAAGAGAATGGAAGGCTAATCTCTCCTTAATTTAGATAAATGGTTTTTTTCGTGCTGAATTATCTGATTTGCTGCAAATTTTGTATATAGGTTCATTGTGATAAAGTTCCCTGATTAGTTTTGGGGGTTCATTGGTTAAGAATAAAGGGGGGAATGGTGGGCTAATCCCCCCCTTAATTTAGATAAATAGGTTTTTCATACAGAATTATCCGATTTGCTTCAAATTTTGTATGTAGGTTCTTTGTGATAAGGTGCTTCCCTGATTAGATTTGGGGATTTATTAGTTAAGTATAGAGTAAGGGAATGCGATGCTAATCCAATCTTAATTTAGATAAATGTTCTTCCTGCAGAATTTTATCCAATTTGCTTCAAATTTTGTATATAGGTTCATTGTGATAAGGTGCTTCCCTTGTTAGTTTTGGGAGTTCATTGGTTAATTATAAAGCGGGTTGGTTCCTATTTCTTAAATTATTGTCCATTTCTTTATTTTTTGAGGTACATTATTCTTTGAAATAGATTATAATAAACAATTAGTGTGAATAGCCTGTGAGCTCAATGCCGCCAGTTTCAACTGGGCACTTTTCTTTTTATTTCTAGACAATCTGGATATTTGGCAATAGGGAATGGAGTTTTGGATAATGGAGGTTTAACTATAAATGAAGAGCAAAATCAAAAAGTTATTTTTGAAATAAATGTGAAAGTCATTTCCCTTACCTTTATTATTATTATTATTATTTAATTCTCCATATTTGAAGTAGGAACTTTAAGTATCCTATTACATTCTGCATTATTAGTACCTATGTTTTTCTTTTCCAAGACTATATACTTTGCTATTGTTGTTTGCAGTACAAATTTATTATGCTCAACAAATGTGGCTGACTGAAATACTTTATCTGGTGACTGGAAACATCAACACTGAATGATCTAATAATGAGTCACTTGCACAATTTACTTAATGACTATAAACGAGAGAAAGCTATCAATAGGTGATACTTTGGATTTAAAAAGAAAATACAGCTATACACAAGGTCATATGCCAGTCCTCAAGAAGCAAAAATTTAAAAAATAGAATTTTAGTGACAAAAAATATTTGTAAAACTGTTATATAAGGGGAACTATCCTAAAACTGACACCTACGATAATGGTCAGCCTCTATTTCTAGTTTTTCAATCACATGGTAGCTGCAGCAGTGACCATATGTATTTATGTTCTCAGCAACTTTTCAAGAGTTCATTATACTTTTTAGCATGTAATATGTTGATTTTATTTAATTTTCTAATGTGAAACTTTAAAATTTAAATCTTCGGCTAATGAAGAATTTTTTGTTTTACATATGCTGTTTTATTTTTTTTTTAAATTGTTATAGCAACAACCACGCAGCTTAGTCAGATATTTTAGCGTGACGAATAGGGTTGAGATGAACAAAACCCTGAAAACAACAAAATGAGCACTTTTATCACTAAATATCAATATTTTTTCGTCAATCAATAATAATTTTAATCAATATCAATAATTTTTAATTTTAAAATATAATTTTATACAAAATTTTTAAGAGCTTGGATACAGTTATATTTATAACTGATTGAAATGTCAGAGAGTTCAGAAGATGAGAACTATTTTTTATTGCTATGTTAAAGGAGCCGGTGTGAAAATAAACAAAAAATGGGCTGTAAAACTGTTTTAATTATCACCAATAAATATTTCAAAGAGTTCAGGCAAAAAGAACTTTTTATTTTAAAACTGTGAAACGACTCTACGTAAAAAAACAAGAGAATGAGCACTTTTATCACTAAATATCAATATTTTTTCGGGAATTTGTCATTTTAAAATATAATTTCATACAAAATTTTAAAGAGAGCTTAGATACAGTCAGTGGCGTTGCCAAGGGGGTGGGGGGTTGGAGGGTAACCCCCCCCAGAGCTAAAAACATTACTATAATTGCCGCTTATATGAATCAAAATTAAAGTTAAAATTTAATTATTTGGCCTTTAGGCATTGGCGGAATCCGCCTCTTTGTTAAATCAAATTCTATTCAACAATATGATTCAATTAAATGGCAAAAATTCTACTTAAAATTGTGAAAGTGCTTATTACATGCATCGGTTAAATCAAAACTGTTTTTTTGGACTGTGTCACTTTGTCGAGACGTCTTATAGTAAAAGAAGGGTCATATACGGCCACACAGACGCTTTGAATTATTATATAGTATACAGTGGACCGTTTCTTAATTGCATTTCTGTCTTTGTTCCATGTTTGAAACAATAACAGGCCATCGAATTTCAGGGAAAAAATAAAACATATACTTTGTAAGTCTCTCTCAGATTCAAATGGCTTTTTTTTTTTTGCTTTCAGTTATATCTAAGACCGAGCTATGTGCATGCTTTCAGTTATATCTGAGACCGAGCTTTGTGCATGCTTTCAGTTATATCTGAGACCGAGCTATCTGCATACCCCAGAAAAAATCTTTGCAAAAGTAAGAATTTTTAAAAAGTACTTTAAAGTTATAAAAAGCTATTTTTTGATTGTGGTTGAACAGATTTTCGCAATCAGTGTTTCTTTTGAATCATTTGTTTTGTAGGGGGTTTGTACACAAATTTAAAGCCGATATTTCATTTGTTGGTAATGTAGCAATGACGTCATGCTCTCGGGGAGGCACTGCATTCTTTCCCTCGAAACAAAGAAGCACTGATAGTAATTTCATTGACAGTTCATTCATACAGTTATATTTATAACTGATTGTAATGTCAGCGAGTTCAGAAGAGGAGAACTGTTTTTTTATGGCTATGTTAAAGGAGCTGACGTGAAAGAAAACAAAAAAGTGAGAAGAAAACATTTCTTTTACTACTAGATGACAATATTTTTTCACAAAATTTTTACATGGGCTGTAAAACTGTTTTATTTATCACCAATAAAGATTTCAAAGAGATTGGACAAAAAGTTCTTTTAGTTTAAAACTATATAATGACCCTATGTAAAAAACAAGAAAATGAGTGCTTTTATCACTAAATATCAATATTTTTTCATGAATTTTTCATTTAAAAATATAAATTCATACAAAATCGCATTAAAGATATAAAATAAAAAAACTTGATGTTTTTTGTTTAAATTTATTATCACAGGCCTGGGCAACGTAAGGCGGGGGTCAGCTAGTCTCATTTATACCATCAAAGTTGCAGTAAAAACTGATTGAAGATAGCAAAAGGCATGTTTGAGAAAAAAATAATCATATTTTAACTGCATTAGCAGATGTTATCCCTTTCAGACAAAACAATTCACAACAAATAAATTTAATACATGAAAAGTACACTTTAAACTAATATAACAAAGCATACTTTTTAAGACTACACATGAAATACCAATGCTTTCATCCATCAATGGTGTCTGTTATTCTTCCAAGCATTTCAGTTTTACTTTTTAATAGGTTGGCAACGATTTTATTCAGATGATTTAAATCAATTGATTTATTTTTTAAATCTTTGATTTAAATCAATTGTATGAATGGAGGTTGGCGAGTGTTGTTTGTAGGGGCAGTTTTAACATTTAAAAAGAAGGAATATGAGGTAATTTAATTAAGAATTTAGTTTTTAATCAAATGTTGCACAAAAATTCAGCCATGGAAAAAATCATAAGGACACGTTGAAAAATGAGTAATATGTATTACAGTCAGGGATCACTCTAGAGAGTTTCAGAGGGGCGGCTTGCCCTCATGCCCTTTTTAGATAAAATTCCACCTTCCTTGCTCTTTTTCCAGGTAGAACTCTACCCTTCTTGCCCTTTTTCCCCTGTAGAATTCTACCCTCCTTTTACTCCTGAGTAGAATCCTGCCTTGTTTGCATTGTACTTTCAGAAATTCTTTACCTATCTTTTAGTTTTAGAATGCTTTTGGTACATCAGGAGTATTCCTCTTTCTGTCTTTATTTCTTTGTGAAATGCCCTGGTATGTCTAATATTTGACTTTGAGTGATTCATCTTTCCATTTATCATTTTTTCCATAGAACAATACATAAAGGGTAACTAAGGGTCATTGATTAATTTCACCTTCTGTATTGAAATGTAGTATTAGATCAGACATTCTGACCTTTGACCACATGATTACATACATAAGTTCTATAAAAATTTTGAGAAGTAGCTTTATAACTTTTACGTTGTAGCTTTTTCAAAACCAATTTTGATAAAACCGGGAAAGAGTTATCTGATGGATAAATGTTTTAGAGAGAAAAGTTTTTGAATATCGTAGGAAAAGGGGGAGATGACTGTGAATATAATAAACAATTTTATAATAAAAATCGAGAACATAACATTCGTTTTGCTATTTTTAATACTTTTCAAATGGTAAAGTTATGGAAATTAGAAATGTTATTGGATTTTTTAAATTAAAGAGTACTTTAAGCTATTGCCAGACTTCCCTCCCCATTAGCATATTGGTGTATGCACTTATTACAAAAATGCCCTTTTTATGAAATGATGTGCCCTTTTTTTATGTTCTAGAACGATCTTTGATTACCATAAATCATCAACTGAAAACAAAATCAAACATAATTTATTACTCGTAATTAGGAAACATTAAGAACCTATTAATATGAAATTAAATTACAATAAAGTTTATAAATCACATATTAATAGAAATATATAACGTAAAACATAGAAAAAATTATAAGGACATACTGAAATATGTCTGCAAACAAATTAATATTCTACAAAATCACCTTTTTTTTTTCAATGACTCTTATTAATCATGCAGTCATGGGCTCAGAAAGTCCAGTTAAAGTTTGTTTAGAAATGTTTTTTTCAAGCTAATTCGGTTGATGATGTCAAATCGTCTGTATTTTCAAAATGTGTACCATGCTTATATACTTCTCTAGCTAAAATGCCCCACAGATGCTCTGTGGGGTTTAAATTAGGGCTTCTTGGAGACCACTCCAGAAGCTGGACAAAATTGGCCTCAAACCATGAATGAAATGCACGCGACACATGGCAACTTGCATTGTCTTGTTGAAACAAATAATCACCACCCATGATGAGTGATGCTTTAGGCAATAATTTTTAGCTAGCATATCCACATATGATTCTGAATTCATGTGACCTCGAATGGACGCAATTGGTGTTGTTCCACTGGCTCGAAAACCTGCCCACACTATCACAGAACATTCTCCGACTTGGTATTTGAAAAAAAAGGGGGGTTTCTTTTTGCAAGTCATACCGATAATGGCAAAAACTGACTGGTCCATCCAAAAAAAAAAAAAAAAAAAAAAAAAATCATCCGAAATTACTACATCTTTCCAGCATGATCCAAAAGAATCATGTTTTTTAGCTAATTCCAATGTAAGGCTCTTATATAGTTTGTAAGTTGTGGATGTAACCATAGTTTAGCATATCTAACATTAGAATACTTTTGTAGAACATTATGTACTGTTCGGGTAGTGCATGGTAGATTCATTTCTGTTTGTTTAAGCAAGCTCGAACGCAATTGCACGTTTCTGGCACATAGTCAGTAAAACAGGACAACCTGTAAGCTTCTTGCCGTAATCTTTTGGATTCTTCAAAAAAATATAAATTACTGTTTTAGATCTCCTTGCGATTTCACATGCACTCCCACCACATTTTCTGTAAGCATTAATTTTTCTGTTTTCAAATTCAGTTGTGTCGTCTTTGGCATGATGAAGAATGAGAGAAACTGAACAATCTTACTGCACTACAGTTTTAGGCTACTTTAAACAATCCTATGATATTACCAAATATGAAAAATTTTGTTTGCGATTACAAAAGCAGTGCGAGTCCCTATAATTTTTTCCCAGTAGCAAGCTATTAAAACCTTTAAATTCATGCCTTTTAATGATTTTCCAAATTTTTACCTTGTTTGGAAATGTTCCATTTCAATCATTTTTATCATAGAAATATTTGCATAATTTTCTAGCAGAGCAGCTCCTACATTTGGCGACTTTTCACTTGTCCTTATAATTTTTTCCATGGCTGTATCAGTATCTCAAAATACTATATAAATTAAATATTATTGTGTCGGTCTGTCAAAACACATACAATAAATAATAATAATAAAATAATGATATTAAGGTTGGATGGATTTCAGGTATGAGTATGATGAGAAACTATGATGCCCATTCCAAAAATGTAGTCAGCCGTTTAAACAGTGTCTAATATTTTAAATGTGCGAATGCTGAAATAATGAGTTATATTAATTAAAAAAGAAATGTTGTCACATTTTTTGATTTATTCTGTTTTTAGTGTTCCAGTCTCATATCTAAATCCTTAGCCACATAGGACACGGAGCGAGCCTTTTTTACAGCTCAGTCAACTGAAATCAATTATCACAGAAGTTATAGGAGGAGATTCCTTTCTACATCAAGGTAATATCAATTACAACATTACTGTATTTTTTCATGACATTATTTGTATCCTGTAACTTAAAATGAATGTGTTTTAAAGAAATGTTAGATGCATAATCAAATTATAAAATTACTGAACTGGGGAAACTCAAATTATCTGGAGTTATGTGTTCTGGAAATAATTTGAATAATAAGAGTCTAGATAATTGAAGCATTCATGAGTTAAGAGTTATGCTAGGATAGAAAAAATTCTCTAAAATAGCTTAAAATAAAAATAAAACATAGGTCTAATGTGTTTAACTTACAATTGATTTAGCTTTTAAAAAGGTAATTTTTGCTACACACAATGAGAAAAATAATAAGATACTTTACTTACATAATATTTGAGCATGTCAATGTTGTAGTTATCCCCCACCCCCCTCTCTTAAACTCTAACAATTGACATAGAATTATCCAAATATAGACTTAGAACATTCCATTTAAATATAAATTTTAGCGTTGGTATAAATAGAGATTCTAAAGAAAATGAATCTTTACTCATGAATATAACATTTTTTTATTTCAAATAAAAAATTTCCCTTGCAAATTCAATGTTCTATTTTAGAGTATCAATCCAGATATTTGGTAAAATGGATTACTGTAGATTTGGTTAATGGGAAACTGTAATAATATAGATAGAAGTTCATGTGTGCTGTGTTATGAAAAGACCACTCATTGCAGAGCTACAAAATTTGACAGGAAAGTACACATATGTCTGAAGTTATGTTCCTCAAAGCCAGTTTTTAGATTTTTTTTTATTAGATTTTTGTTTTTTATGCAATTATTTCACATTAGTAAAACGAATTCAATTTAATTTTTAAAGTACAATATAATAAATTTTGTCGTCTTTTAAATAAAGTTTAATTGGTTTTCAACCAGCAAATTTTGAATGTTTTCGCAAATTTTGTATGTGATTTTTATTGTTTTTTGCTATTTGTTGGCATTTGTATAAAGAATCTGGTTTCAATCTTTTATCCGAATATAATAAATTTAGTTCTTAAGGAGATCTTTCACACTTCTCTTCCCAATCCTAATATACAAAAAGAAAACATTTTTCCGCAAAATAACATAAACACGTTTATTAGTTAAATTAACCATTTAAAACAGTTATTTAAAAAAACCGGTTTTCAATATTCATGGAGGCCATATAGCAGAAAATTACTATGTATGATAAAAAAATTACTTCATTAACATTAAAATATAACTGCAGGAATAGTCAAAAAATTAAAAGACAAGAAAGTAAAATCACGCATCAAGCATAAATTATGACACACAGGGCTGCCATTTGCTACTAAAATGCTACTTTTTGCTACTATTCTCAGCTTCAGGAGACTACGGCAACTTTTTTAAGCAAAAAAGGCATGAAAAGCAACTATTTCTGACAAATAGGCAACTATTTTATGAAAAAGGAGACTTTTTGAAAATTTTATTCTAGCTTTTTCAAATACATGTTGTAGGAAATATGAAACAACAATAAAAAAAAATTTTTACCATTTCAGTACAATTTTTCCAGATGTTCAATACCACCACCAAACAGCACTTTTATTGACAAATAGTCAATTTCACACATTTTTCTATTAATTGTTCTAATTGCTGCTGCATAGTAACAGTAAGCAAATAAGCAATTATATCCTTTGATCCCCCAGCATACGTAGTTTTAAATCATTAAAGCTCTATTTCTCAAGCAAAAAAAAAAAAAAAAAATGCTCTTTTTGTTGCTCACTAATAACAATAAATAAATCCTCTAAATATCCTCCTCCATTAAAAAATTTCTGCTTCTACCTTTAACCTCATCCCCCTCCCCTCTCACCCTCACGCTGTGTTTCAAATCGTTTAAATCTGTTTATTTATTTTTTTTTAAGATTTGATGTCTGCACTACTTACTGATCATTGCTTCTAATAACAATAAATAAATAATGATCATCTAAATTCTCTCCCCTCCCCGTCATTCAAAATTTACTCTTCTCCCCCCCTTCCCCTCCCCCTCTCCCACACACACAACAGCATACAAGGAAATTTAAAATCTGTATTTTTATATTTAAAAAATTCTGTCATACTTGTTGCTCTCTAGTGCAATAAATAAATAACCAGCCTTATAAACTACCCCTTCCTTCCAAAATTTTTTGTTCTCCTTTTTGCCCACCAGTATGCGGATTTTCAAAACTTTATTTTAAGAAAAATTATTCTGCCCTATTTGTTGTTAACTAATAACATTAGATTAAAAAAATTAATCATCCACCTCTCCCTCTCAAAGTTATATTTCTTCCTCTTCCCCCCTCCAGTATAGAAAGAGGTTTAAAATATTTATTTAGAGAAAAAGTCTCATCTAATTGTATTATAATATGGGCTTAAAATAAACTCTTTATTTTTAAAAAAAAGTCTGTCATATTCATTGATTTCTAGTAACAATAAATAATTAATCAATCATCGAAAATACTACTGACCCACCCCACACGCCAAATTTTTATTTTCTCCACTTCTGCAATTTCAAACTTTAAAACATTGAAAATTTGAATTTTATAAAAAAAATTGCTGTATTTGATACTTAGAAGTAATGATAAATATCAATGACCTAAATTCCTTCCCCCCCTGAAAATTTTCATTTGTAAATAATTTTCAAATAGATTTTTGTAATGTGTAGTGCATCACTCTAAATCGGGACGCCAACTATGTTGTAGTATTCTACAAAAAAAAAAAAAAAAAAAATCATTTCAAAGTAAGCAAATATGCACATAAAATAAAAATTTCTCTTAAACTGTAGTAACTTTATAAAATATTTAAAATCTCTTTAATCTGCAGTTTAGGAAAAGTTCCAAGAAATATTTCTTGAAGTTCATTACAAAAGCAAAAATGAAATGCTGAAAATATCACTATTACATCTGCAACTAACAAGAGCTATATCAAGTGTTGATCCAAAAGTTGCAGGAAACTAAACTCAAATGTCATAAAACTATAATGGATTTACTTTTAACAATTTTGTTACATAATAATTAGATAATATGAAAAAACAGTATTAAATTTGTGCAGATTGTATATAAAATGTTGTATTGCTGTAATAAAAAAAACTTAATCATTCTTAAGAAAAGATCAGGGAACAGTCAGAAAATTTGTAAAAGGGAAATCATTATCTACCCTAATCTCAACACTGTGACTAGTTTGGATAATACTTTATATGCAACTATTTTGCTACTAAATCAGCCATGATACACGACTATTTTTGCTACTATTTTTGGCTTCAAAGGCTACTAAAGCAACTATTTTGAATAATTTTTGGAATGGCAGCCCTGGAAACACTTTCCAATACTTCCAGATTACTTTAACAAAATTTCGCTGTTAAATAATGTAAAAAAGTATGAAGTAATGGTTTCAATATTAAATATACTCCTTCAGATAAACCATGACGTGAATTCTGCAGCGGTCGTCCCACCCACCATGACTGCCGTCCGAGAAAAACATAGAGAAATTCAAATTATACATGAAAATAAATTTATTTTGAAATAAAAAACTTCCGTCCACGAAGAGTAGGTATGCCAATTGTGAATGAGTGCATGGCGAAAATATGACATTAATTTCTCCTCCTACTTTTGAAATTCTGCAAAAATGTAAAAATTTTTATTTGTGAAAGGATGACAAAAGGGGTTTTGTTCTCTGCAGTTGCTTACAATCAGAGGGTGCAATAGCATTCCAATGTTGTAGCTCGCAGCAGTATGGCCCTCGAAATTTCAAAATGGGGAATGTTGTTGTTTAGAACATGGACATGTATACAGGGAAGGTACACTTATACCGGGATCGGAGCTTGCGGGAGCTCAAGGTAATTTCCAACAAATTGAAAGAAAGAGGAACCAAAATATTTATCAGTACTCGTAGTTCAGAAAGAATTGCTTGTATACACAACGAATAAAAAAAAACTGCTGAAATAAGTCAAGAAACCGACGTAGGTTTACACAGAGTTCGGGTTAAACGAGGGTCAGATAATTGAGGTTCTACTGTATAATAAATTTAGTCCTTTAAGAGATCTTTCACACTACTCTTCCCCAACCGATAGACAAAAAGAAAAAAAAATTTCAAGTAACTTAATTAGGCCCCAAAATATTTTCTAAATATATTTGTGAATGGCTAATTATCTGAAAATATGTATGTAAAAATGCTTTATAACTTTCCCAAGTTTGAACATTCCATGTCTCATAGTTCTGAGAAAAAAGGCTCGGATAGACACAGGAGTGATCTTATAATAATTCTGTTTTTAATTTTTAAGTACAGAATCCTAAAAACAATTTTTTTTAAAATCGTTATCTTGTTAGTTATTGCATGTTGCATTCTTATGCTTTTACATAAGTTAAATATTTCTTGATACTTCAAACAAAGTTTTCATTTCAAAAGTTCTTTATGCAAGTGAATGAATGAAAAATTAACATTTTAAACACTATATTTTTTTCACCTATTGTTGTCCTAAATTAAAAAAAATATTTATAAAGGGAAATGATATTTTAAAAACAGTAAATAAAATAATAAAACTATATACAATATATTTATTATATTTATATGTAAAATATAATTATAATAAGATACCATGAAATCCCGTTAATCCACCCTTCCCGATTAAGTGCCCCCCTCCCACTTTGTAAACAAATTGAAAAATTCAAAAAAGCCCAAGAAAGCGCTCTCCCCCAAAAGAAATTTCGCCACGCACGTCAAGATCAACACCAAAAATTTTATCACACAAGTGTTTTTTTTTTCTGACGAATCAGAAAGGCATGATAATTCTTTGATATATCGCAAACATGTCGAAACACAAAAGTAACATACACAACTTCAACTATTTTCAATCTGAAAAAGTACTATAACCAAACATTAGTGTTGCTGTAAATTTATCGCCATGCGATATGAAGGTAATAAAAATATCGATAGTGAAAGTTTCTCATGAAATAAGTTAAAAAATGTGTAATTGATGCTGTGTAGGAAATATTTTGATTAAAAAACCTATTTATTTTATAAAAGAATTTATAGTCGTATTTAACTTCATTATGAAAACCAATCACAAAAAAATTATCGATTGATTGATGAGTAAATGGCGCCACAGTTGAATTTGTAGCGTATTTTGTGCTATCTTTGTGGTAGCATTGATTTTCGTTTTAAAAATCTGGCAACACTACCAATTCGTTCGGTATGTTCTCAATATTTGTGATTTGTATTATTTATTTAGCCTTTAAAAATATGAAATCTTGATTTAAAAAAAATAGTTATTTAATCTCCCTAATTTACAACAGATGGCGACACCACATAAAATGTTACTAGTTCTAAAAAGTATTTCAGATCATTTTCAACTGCAATTTCTCAGTGTTTTTTAATTATTTTAAATTATTAAGTTCCTTTTATTTTTTTGTTACCATATTAATGACAGATATTAGTGTTATTATTTATCTAAATGCATTTCAGTTTCAAAGCATCTGAAATCCAGAATTTGCTATAATCTGAAATCGCCATTAATCGTGAAGTTATACTATTTTTCTATTTTGTATATCATTTTTTTTTTCAAAATGTTTTTCTTTTGTCACTTTATTAAAATAATGCATACTTTGCGACAATCGGCCATTAGCATCTCCTCCCACCCACCACCACCTATAAATATCATATACTACAATTTTAATACTGTGTAAGCGGATTATTTTACGATTTTCCGTCACGTTTGGGGGGGTAGATTAATGGGATTTTACGGTAAGTAAAAGGATTGAATTTTGATATTATTTCATATCTATAATAATAAAGATAGAACTTTATGTGTCTGTGTATATGTCTGTCCTCTTTGTTCTGAAGAGATCGCCTCACACAGAGTTACAAAATTTTGCAGGAAGGAACCTCTATGTATGTAGTTATGCCCCTCAACGCCAGTTTTTGGATTTCTTTTATTAGATTTTGTTTGATTTAATTTTTTATGTGTTTTCTTAACATTTTTCACATTTTGTGGTGATTTTGCCACTAGTAGATTTCCATTAGTAAATTGAATGTGTTTTTAATATTTTAGTCCAATTTAGTAATTTTTGTCTTTTTTTAATAAAGTTTATTTGGAAATCGTACTGCGATTTTTGAATTTATCGCAAAACATTACTAGATGTGATTTATAGTTTCTTTGTATCCGGCTGTGATTATTTGATTTCATAAAAGGAATTTGCTTTGAAACTTTTAGCCTAATACAGTAAATTTTGTCCTATGAAACTTTTGAATTTTTAACAATTTTTAATACGATTTTCTATGTGATTTTTCACGTTTTGCGAAAATTATTTGTTATTTGTGAAAGAATTTAAGTTGCAATGTTTCAGTGTACTATAGTAAACATTGTCTTCTCCAATTTTTGAATTTTTAGGGAGTTTTTTACGTTTTATAGTGATCTTTCCATATTGGTTATACCAATTTGGTTTCAATCCTTTAGCCTAGGGGTGCAAAACCTTTTTACGCGAAGGGCCACTTTCAGAAATGACTGGGTTGTCGAGGGCCACCATCAGAAAATTTGTGTTTCGGTGAGGTGTGACCGGGGGGAGGAGATCAGATTAAAAAAACATACGTTTCGGAAGGGTAGATTTATCACCCTAGGTTCCTTCCTTCTAGTCAACGTATTCAGTTCTGTTGGCAATGATATATCAACAGTTTATGTTTGTATTTATACAAGAGATATAGCTAAGATTATTTACAAAGAGTGAAAATACTCCTTGACTTATTTGAAGGAATAAATTTAGCTTTAAAGATTGCCAGTGCCGAAAAAAAATTCTGCTTTCATGAATGAAGGCGGAGAGGGGGGGGGGGGTCAGCCTAAAAGTTCATAAAATTGCCAATTTAAAAAGGAGGGTTAGATCCCTATACTCAACCACCTAGCATAACCCAATTCAGTTGGAAAGGATGGAAAAAACTTGCATTTTTTTTTCCATGCGCGATTGACAGTATTCATAGTTGTTTTCTAGTGATTGATGAAATTCACGATTATTACGCACTTGTTCGGCGAAATTTGCGATTTATACGAACCCGATCGGCAAAGTTTGTGATTTTTATGCACCCGAACGGCGAAATTTGCAATTATTTTTCACATCCGATTGGCGAAATTAGCAATTTTTACGCGCCCGATTGGCAAAAGCGATTTTTACGTGCCGATCGGCAAAATTCATGATTTTTACGTGCCTGATCGGCGGAATTCGCGATTTTTACGTGCATAATCAGGAAAATTTTCGATTTTTACACGCCCGATCGGCGGAATTCGCGATTTTTACGCGCCTGATTGGCAAAATTTGCGATTTTTATGCGTCAGATTGGCAAAATTCACGATTTTGACACAGACGATCGGCGAAATTTACAATTTACACGCATCCGATCGGCAAAATTCGCGATTTTTACGGGCCCTATCGGCAAAATTCTCAATTTTTACACATACGATCAATGAAATTTACGATTTATACGCACCTGATCGGCAAAATTCGCAATTTATATGCACCCTATCGGCGAAATTCATGAGTTTTACATGCCTGATCGGCAAAATTAGCGATTTTTACGCATACGATCGACGAAATTTACAATTTACACGCATCCAATCGGCAAAATTCACGATTTTTACGCATACGATCAACGAAATTTACGATTTATACGCACCTGATCGACAAAATTCACGATTTATACGCGCCCTATTGGCAGAATTTGTGATTTTTATGCGCCCGATCGGCAAAATTAACGATTTTTACGCAGGTGATCGGCAGAATTCGCGATTTTTACACAGGCGATCGGCAAAATTCGATATTTTTATGCAGGCGATCGGAGGAATTTACAATTTATACACCCGATCGGCAAAATTCGCGATTTATATGCACTTGATCGGCAAAATTTGCGATATTTACGCACCCGAAGGGCAAAATTTGGCAAAATTCACGATTTCTACGCACCTGAACGGCAAAATTTGTGATTTTTTCACGTCCGATCGGTGAAAGTGATTCGCGGGCCACAGGTTGTGCACCCCTACTTTAGCCCAATATAGTCAATTTAGTCTTCTTTTTAAAAAGTTTATTCGAAATTCATACAACAATTTTGGAATTTTCTGTAATATTTTTATGAGATTTTAAGCATTGTTTGCATTTTGCGGTGATTTTTTCACACTCGTTAAGGAATTCGGTTTCAAATTTTTAGAAAATGTAATAAATTTATGTTTAACGGTTTCTTATGTGATTTTTCAATACAACTTTTAACGTTTTTTTTTTGTGTTCTTGCTGAGTTTTTTAGACAGTTGTGAAAGTAATTCGGTTTCAGATTCTTAGCCTAATATAATAAATTTTGGCATCTGCTATTTTCGAATTTTAAGTGATTTGTAATGCGATTTTTAGCACTTTGCAGCAATTTTTTTTACATTTGTGAAAAGATTTCTGATACAATGTTTAAGCCCACTATAGTGAATTTTCTCTTCTGCAATTCTGGAATTTTTAGACATTTTCAATGCAAATATTCACTTTTCGTTCAGATTATTTGATATTCGTAAAAAATATCTCGTTGCAATGTGTTAGTGCACTGTAGTGAATTTAGTCCTCTGCAATTTTTGAATTTTTAGCGATTTTTTTATACGTTACTTTAAAAAAAATTTTTTTTTTTTTTGCGTTTTCAGGCAATCTTTTCATTTTAGTAAAGGCATTTCAATCTTTTAGTCCAATAAAATAAATTTTGTCTTTTTCTTTCAATAAAATTTATATGGAATTAATACAGCAATTTTTGAATTTTCCGTGATACTTTTATAAGATTTTTAGCATTTTTTTTTTTTTTTTGCTTTGGGATGACTTTTCACCATTTGTAACAGGAATTCAGTTTCACACTCTTAGCCAAATAAGATAAATTTTAACCTCTGCAATTCTTGAATTTTTAGTAATTTTTAATAAGGTTTTTACCATTTTTACATGTTCTGCGGTGATTTTTTGACATTCATGCAAGCACTTCAGTTTCAAGATCTTAACCTAATATATTAAATTCTGTCCCTTGATTTTTCAATATCAAGTGGTTTTTAATGTGATTTTTAGCATTTTGTGAAAGAATTTCTGTTATAATATTTAAGCCAATTTTGTCTTTTGCTATATTTGAATTTTTAGAGCTTTTTTATGCCATGTTTTACTTTATTATTATTTTATTTATAATTTATTTTTTGCATGTCGCGGCAATTTTTTCATATTAGTAAAAGGAATCTGGTTTTAATTATTTAGCATAACATAATAAGTGTTGTCCTCATTTCAATAAAGTTTATTCAGAATTCTTACAGCGGTTTTTGAATTTTCTGTGATATATTTATATTTTTTTGACGTTCGTAAAAGGTATTCGTTTTTGAACATTTTGCCTAATACAATAATTTTTCCTCTGTGATTAAAAATTTTTTTTAGCGATTTTCAGGGGGTTTTGCGTTTTGTGGAGATTTTTTCACATTCTTGAAATTATCATTGTTCTAGTTAGCTAATCACTACATTTCATTTTTTGCTCTGCGATTTTTGAACTCCAGCAATTTTTATGTTATTTTTAACAATATAATAAATTATAACACCTTGTAATAATATATTGCTTTTAAATGCTAAAGGTGTAAATTAACAACATAAAATAAATTAAAATAACTTTTATTAGTTGTTTACATGTTTCGACTCTTTCAGAGTCATTTTCAAAACCAAATGAGAATTTTCCAAAGTTGCAGGGGCTTTGAAGTTATTATTTTCATGTACTTTTTTTAAAATTACGCACGTTATCTATTATTTTTTTCTTGGTTGTTTATTTTGATATCTGTGACCATGGAGTAACTCGAGCCACAGTTTTGGTAAATTAAAAGATGCTGCATCGTTACATATTGTATTTTTGTGTGTTAGTATCTCTATGGTTTCTCTTATTATGAATGGATAGTATAGACTGGAGGGAAATATTATTTTACTTTCATTGAAATTTATTTGGATGGTTTCTTCTTGATATAATCTTGCCATGGCTGTAGTTTTTCTATTATATTTAATATAAGCTATATGCTCTTTTTTCTGCAATTAAATTTCCTGCTGGTCATGCCTAATGTAGTAATTCTTGGATATGTCTTCTTTAATAAAAGGTATTTCCCTTTTTGGAGCATTTTTTATGCATTAATAAAAGGAATAAGGTTTTGATCTTTTAGCCCAATATAGTGTGTTCAATAAAATTTATTCTGAAATCGTACAATCGTAGGCATGACCAGCAATAAATTTAATTGCAGAAAAAAGAGCATATAGTTGATATTAAATATAATAAAAAAACTACAGCCTTGGCAAGATTATATCAAGAAGAAACCATCCAAATAAATTTCAGTGAAATTAAAATATTTCCCTCCAGTCCATCCAGTCCTATCCATCCATAATAAGAGAAACCATAGAGACACTGACACGCAAAAATACAATATGTAGCGATGCGGCATCTTTCGAATTACCGAAACTGTGGCTCGAGTTACTCCATGGTCACAGACATGAAAATAAACAACCAAGTAAAAAATAATAGATAACATGAATAATTTTTAAAAAAGTACATGAAAATAATAACTTCAAAGCCTGTGTAACTTTGGAATATTCTCATTTTGTTTTTGAAAATGAATCGGAAAGAGTCAAAATATGTAAAACAACTAATAAAAGTTATTTTAATTTATACTATGTTGTTAATTAACACCTTTAGCATTTAAAAGGAATATATTATTTTTAACATTTGTTTTTTCCATTTTGGAACATTTTTTATGCATCAATAAAAGGAATAAGGTTTTGATCTTTTAGCCCAATATAGTCTTTCAATAAAATTTATTCTGAAATTGTATAAAGATTTGTGAAATTTTCAAGAGTTTTTTTATGCAACTTTAAGAGATTTTTCGCATTCTGTGGTGATGTTTCCACATTAGTAAAAGGAATCTGGCTTGAATATAGCCCCAAAATAATAAATTTTGTTTACTTCCAATAAAAATTATTCATAATTTGTACAGCTTTTTTTTTTTTAAATTGTTCACAATCTTTAGAATTTTTTGTGTTTTGAGCTATTGTTTGGTGGGCCCAGGCAATGTTGGATGAGTCTACTAGTCTTCATTAAAGAGAAAAGTACCTCATAAGACATTGATATAAACAAATCACTATAATTGCTTTGTGGTCTTTGTGGAATTATGTACTAATTCAATTTGCTAGCAATGGCCTAGTTATTTGGTATAAATTCTAATTAAAATTAAGTATTACATATACAATGATGATGAAGCTGATAATATTCTAAAATTTATTAATGAATATTTTATAAAGTTAAAAAAACTAATTTTTGTAGTACTGCATTTATTCTCTTTGTTGGTTTCATTGTTAATTCTAATAAAAAGAATTGACCTATTTTGAAATTATTTAGAATATGAATTTTTAACCAAAAATCAGTCATAAATCAGTAAAGTGCATTATTAGATATTACTGTATGAATTAATACTATTCTATGAAATACAACAGTCAAAGAATAGTAATAAGAATAACGGTGATTCAAATACTGTTTTCCCAATACAAGTATGAATTAATATTTGAGGTTTTGTGTGCTTTTTCTTTATGTTGTTGTATTTCTAAGTAAGAAAAAATATTTACCTGATATTACCTAAATAAAAGTGCATATTTTTGAAATGAACTTATTATGCCGCTCGCAAATATTGCCTACCTAGTCATTTTCATATTATATTTTAAATGTGACCTCAGAACATGTTAACTCATCAGCCCTTTCTCTTCTCAATCAAACTGTGTCATACTTTGTTGACCCCCCCCTTCCTTCATCAAATGAGACATAATTAATAGAAGGGTCCTTACTATAATTATTGGCATATTTAAGATTTATTATTGATCACAATATTGTGTCGACGGTTTTCTTAGTGTGTGAAAATTCACCGTAAAACGCCAAATATGCCAACTTTTTGAATTACCATTTTCCTATATAGACGAAATCAGAAATGCTGTCTGATTTCGTGGTAAATTAATAAGAACAAGCATATTAATAAAAATAAGCATATTAATAAAAATAAGCAGAAACATATGTGTTTGTGAATGAAAAAATATTTAGATAAAAATCCTGAACAGCCTTAAGAGGACCCTTCACTGTTGCTTACCAATCCTGAAATCCTATGTTAATGTATGGGGAAATTTAAACTTACGATTACTCATTGCCAAGTACTGTTATAGAAATATGCTTTTCATCATCTAAAAGTAGACGTTTGATGCCATCGTACTGTGTTTGTAAAAATACTTTTTCTAAAAATTTAAGTATTTTTAAACATTTTGAAAATTTTGTTCAAGTAACACATATTTATTTTTCTTCAAGTAACAAAGCATTTAAATTTTTGCTGAGGTAAAAATTTATTGCATTTTTGAAGATATTTAAAATGTTAAAAAAAAAATTTGAAAACTCAGTACATCGGTATTGGGTGTCCACTTTCTGGTGGTGCAAACCGTATTTTGATCATTATAGTATTTAATGAGTAAGTGGGAAACCCTCAATGGTGAAATGTCCCCTCGAGATGCATGTTGACACTATTTCCACTGATTGAGTTTCATGTCAACCAATCAATGACATGTTATAAGTAATACATGAAATGTAGTCATTTGGTTGATGCTGTGCCTCTCTTTTCAGGTGACATTTTGCAATACCAAGTTTTGAGTGAGATCTTCTTATTCTTTGATCATCAGCCATGACAGTGATAGGGACAATTTCTACTTCTTTATCTTTAAACGGTGAGGATGTGGACATTGAGTGGAGGATCAATAGCTTCATCTCTCTTTTGGAAGAGGATGGCGTATACTGTAGTCCTGATTTCTCCTTTGGTGATGAAACATGGTACATGATGATCTGGCTGAATGGTCGGAGTAAACGTAACTCATATGGACATGTTGATCTGCATCTCTGGAAACATTTGTATGGTTCTTCCATCTTACAAGAATTTTCTCTTGCAATCAAAACTCTGAAAGAAGAAAAATATCACGAAGAACATTGTACAAGAGTCTTTGGGGGATTGGACAGATGGCATGAACTTATTCGGTTCATTCCAAGATCAGAACTTTTAGGAAGACATTTTGAACTCGTGCCTAATGGTGTCCTGACCGTTGTTTGCACCATGAAGAACATGATATCTGCCGATAGTGCCAGTAAGTCTTTTTATGAAGGATATGAAAAATATTACATGCATGTTTATATGCGCTATCTTTTATTTTTGTAAGCACTTTACTACCACTAATTCTGAATAATAATTTTCAATATGGAATTTTCCATGATTAAACAAGGTGATGATTATTATTTGGAAATACTGGTAGTTATGTGATAAGAAAAGATAAAACCGCAGACACCCTGTACGTACCAGAGTTTAAGAATTGAGAACTCATTTCATAATTAGAGAAATCAATGGAACTGACATCAGTTGTCTAAAGAAATTATTATTGCACTATGGGTGAATGAACTCTTGCATTTTAAATTTTGTAATAAAAATCCTAAAAAATGTACATTTTGACTAAAATGTAATTTAAAAATATTCAATATTTAAAAATTATTATTATTTGTGTTTTTATTATGCAACTCTCTCTGAAACATTTTGGATATGGTGTAACACAGAAACAAGCATATCATTTCAGATATTGCAATTCATAGATTTAATTTTGGCTTTTTAGTGACTAAACCAAAAGTGGAGAGCAACATAAAGAAATATTGTTTTAATAATGTATATTTTGAAATTTTTGTTTTAAATTTCAATAAACAACTATTCCTATCAAATGCATATCGAAACATAAATGACATAAAATAGAAACTACATCTTGTTCATGGCGAAATTCTTAATTTTTCTTTTTCTTTCATTTAAGGTGGTTTTTAAATTTCCTGCTTAGCAACGTGAAATTTTCTTACTCATTTTTAAATGTAAAAGGCATAAAATTGGCATGCCTGACTATTAAAGCAATTTTGAATTGAATAGCATTTTCCTTATTTTGATAAACAAATTATTTATCAGGTTATAATAAGTGATTTCTATCACGTGACGATAAAATGTCCTCCATTCTCATGCTTTTGCATCAGGAATTCAATACAGACCACTCACTTTGATTGATAGTTTTTTGTGAAACATCTGCCTTTACCAAAAAATTAAAAACACTATTCAATTATATATGAATAAGAATACCTGCGATTTTCTTGCATTTCCGAATAAAAATGAATTCAGGAATGTGTCAGAAAGCATTTCCTTTCGATTTGAGACTAGCCTTAACAATTATAAGATTTTAAAAAAAAAGTTAGTTCTTATGTGTAGATACATAATTGGCGTTCTAGTATATATTTCTTAACAAGAATTGTTGATGTACTTGAAAAGTGGCAGATTTCATAACACATTTTCAATTTGACATATTTAAAATACCTTTTATACTTGCTATATAGACAAACTTGTTAAATATATTTTTTAAGAAATAGTAATATAAATCTAAACAGTTAACAAATTATTATTTTTTGCTCTCCTGAGAAGTGTGCTGACCACTAAAATGTTTAGCTGTAAACTTTATCTTCTTTTAAATCTTGTCCTATCTTGTTACGGTATTTTTGTTTCAAAGTATGGTATTTGGTTATAAATTATAAATGTCTGCAAAGTTCTTATTTTTTAAATTTGTTAGTAATAAGATATTCTTAGACAAATTTTAAATGTAGTTATAATGCAACTGCTAGTGTTTTTTATGAATAAGTTTTCCTTCTCATACAATTGCTGGCCTATTTTAGTGCAACCTTCATCATTTACCATTATGAAGTATATTATTAAATATTTATGTTAAATATTTTATATTTAACATAAATATAAAATATCACTATATAATCTAGGCTGAATTAATGCATAGATTTATTAATATATGCTAAATTGTTCAAATTTTATAACATTTAAAAGTTGTAAAAGAAAAGAAAATGGAAGTTTCTGTTATTTGCAACACAACTCACGATAGTTTTTCTTTTCTATTAATTCACGTTTAATGGCTGTTGTTTTCATTCTGTTAGATACTGTTCTGTTAAAATTAAGTAGAAATTTTAATACTAAGTTCTGCATTTCAATTTGAATGTAATCGCTGAAATCAAGGCAATTTTAAATAATTAATATTTCTAAGAATAATCCTTAAAGTTTTACATTATATATATATATTGCCTAAATGAAACATTTTTGGCAAAATGCAGGTGAATTTAATATGAAGATATACCCTTATAATAAATATTTAAAATATCAGCTTACTCAGCAGAGGTTTCCTCTGAGCTGATTTCACATATTCTGACATAGTTGAAAACTGCCTGATTTCCGCCTCTCTTCTCCAGTGGGATAATTATTGTACAAATGCTGAGATCATGATAAATTGTAGACATGTAGTGGAGATGAATTGCAGCATGTTTCATGATGATAGTCATTCTCATAAATAATGAGATTTTTTAACATGCTACATTAAAAAACCTTAACAGTCATATAATTTGACTTTTTTGGCTAAGCTTTCTTGTTAAATGGTTGGTTTGATAAATGCCAAGTGAATATTTTTTATGGTGCGATATGACATTCACTGTGTGCTTCTTTAGTTCTAAAAATCAAAATCAGGCTTCTTTTTTTCAATACTATTTAGGAGTGCATGCTATACTCTATGTAGTTTCAATTGACTTGTCAAGGACATCCCCTTTCCCACATCAACCCTTCGTTGTCATGGCGCAACGATAGCCCTTGGTCCCGATTTTCCAACTGCTGTAATTGAACAAAGGTTTCTACTGACCTCAAATAGAGTAAAAAAAAAGAGTGGTCAATCAGCCAAATGTCGTGTTACCATAGTTATTGACCTCCTAAGTTAAGGACCAAGAAACTGACCTTGAGTAGCCAATTGAAATTACATAGAGTATAGTAATTCTCAGATACTCAGAAACTGGTGTTAAACAAATGGCAGTGTTCTTTAGAAATTTCTTGTTCCCATTTCAACATTTTTAAGTGATTTTTTTTCTCAAAGGTATCCTATTCAAAGAAAATCATTTAAAAATATTGAAATGCAAATTAGAAATTTTAAAATAACCTTGCTTTTGTTTTGACATTACCTTGTGCATGTCTTCACATTACTAGTATAGGCTCTTAAGAATGTCAGATAAATTACTGTCAGTATATTAATTATAATCAGTTTTGATCTTTTTTTTTTTACTTTTCTTTATGATATTATACAATTTTCCTTTTGATGAGCGTACACTGGATTAATTTTGAACATGTACACTACATACATAAATAGTTATTTTGTTTGTTTCAGATTAAACATTTTTTATAGGTCTGTAAAGGTTTATACAGGGTCTACTAAAATGGACTGACAATTTAAATATTGGAATTAACAAACAAATGGAGACAGCTATTAACTTAATGATGAAGTCAGAAATTGCTTAAATATTCTTTTTTGCTTTATTTGCAAATGTCACTAACAGATGTCATTGTCTTAACCATAAGAATGCTTAAAATAAACTTACAATTGCTTTGATTTTTTTTCTTTCGTTTAGTAGTTAAACTGACTGAAGTGTAATAACTGAGTGAACTTTTATCCATCTTTATACATTAATTACTCTTAATTTGAGTATTCTTACCAGTGGAGATGTAAAATATTTTATTGAGACTCTATACAGGTTATTACACACCTATTTAGAGTTTCCTAAAAGGGGCTAGCATTCTTTAAAATAGAATAACAAGCAAACGGTGACAGCTACTAATGTGATTCTTGCAGGAGAGTAATAGATGAAGTTTGAAATTTCTTTAGTGTTCTTCCTTGTTAAAGAAACAAATGTTCCCCATTAGATGGCATTGCACTATCTCTCACTGTAAACTCAAAATAATCTTAAAATTTCAATACCCAAACTATAGTTATTTACTGTTACTTCTTTTGAGTTTCAACATCGAAGAAGAATGAAGAGTCATAACTGAGTGAATATTTTTTTCCATCTTTTTATTTTATTTTGAACATTCTTATAGTTTGAAAGTCTGGCGCCACCATTCAATGACATTGGCTTCTAAAACAAATCTGCTTAGTTTTGAAGTTCTCGATTTAACACATTAAATTTCATGGAAGATTAACTATAATAGAGCCTTCACCATTTACTTGTTTTTTAAAATCTGTTATTTTAAAAGTGCCAGTCCCTTTTTGAGCACCCTGTATTTTAATGTATTCTGAATTGGGAATAACATTATGTCTGTCTTAGGTAGTACTGCATCTGCCAAGTTATGTCCTATTTCGTCTGACTCTGAATCTGATCTTGACTCTGATGAGTGCTTCCCTACTCCATCTAATTCTGAATGTGATCCTGACTCTGATGAGTGTTCTACTGAATCTGATTCTGAATCTGACCCTAAATCTACAGAGTGCTTTCACTGCAAAGGAGCTTTCGATGCTGTCAGTCTGTCCTCTCACCAGAGGAAGTGCATGCACAGACCCACAATGTGCCCGGATTGTTTGGAGGTTGTTGTGTTGCAGAAGTGGTTGGACGAGCATGAATGCCAGAAGAAAAGATCAGAAGGTATTATGTAGGAAAATGTCATAGTTTAATTATATTACCTTTTTTTTTGCTCTAAAATCGTTTTCAAAATTCCATAAAATTACTCGTTCAAATTATTTACATTTTATCTCAGTCAACGGTCAGATCCCTTTTCATTAATTTTATTTACGAAGTAAAGTTAATTTGTTTTTACTCTTATCACTTATTCATAGTGTAAAGAATAGAAAAAATCATTAGGTTAGACAGGAATAATATTTTTATGGAAAATGTGTGAAGTCTTCGTTTTGGACAACCGGTTGGGTAAAATGGGGTAATATCAAATAACATAAAATTGAAGCCTAATGCAAAATTTCATTAAACAAGTTTATTTGGACAACAAAAAATGAAGTTATGAATGCAGAAAAAGAACCAAACCAAAGTATCATTGTTATTATTGTTTTTAAAAAATGAACCATTCACAAAAGCCCCCATGAAATTATCATCCCTTTCTTCAGCATTTTGACAGACTTAATGTGCCCAAACTCTACAGCTGCTACACTGAATCTACCCTTTGAATTTACATATATTTCATTACAGAAAATGCAAGCACCATCATTATCATTTTCTTCTACACTGATGTGTCAATTTTCTTTTCTTCAGTTTTTGAGTATTAGGAGTTGTGGTATCAAGATTATTGGGGTTTTTTTAATAATGCCCTTATTTCTTATTCTTTTTTTAAATTTTTCTCCTACTCTATTGTTTCCAGTTTTGCTTTATAAGGAGATGTTGTTAATATAACAGTTTTAGCTCTCTTCTTGTCCATTTATCTTTTTTCAGAATTCTTTTTTAATCTTTATAATCAAGCATTATTTCCAAATAAACATTTATACATCATTAAAGAACTTAATACAAATCATAATATCGCTAATTTGTCAAAAAATTAAGAGTTTTTTTAATAATGCCCTTATTTCTTATTCTTTTTTTAAATTTTTCTCCTACTCTATTGTTTCCAGTTTTGCTTTATAAGGAGATGTTGTTAATATAACAGTTTTAGCTCTCTTCTTGTCCATTTATCTTTTTTCAGAATTCTTTTTTAATCTTTATAATCAAGCATTATTTCCAAATAAACATTTATACATCATTAAAGAACTTAATACAAATCATAATATCGCTAATTTGTCAAAAAATTAAGAGTTTTTTTAATAATGCCCTTATTTCTTATTCTTTTTTTAAATTTTTCTCCTACTCTATTGTTTCCAGTTTTGCTTTATAAGGAGATGTTGTTAATATAACAGTTTTAGCTCTCTTCTTGTCCATTTATCTTTTTTCAGAATTCTTTTTTAATCTTTATAATCAAGCATTATTTCCAAATAAACATTTATACATCATTAAAGAACTTAATACAAATCATAATATCGCTAATTTGTCAAAAAATTAAATCAAACAATAACATATTCCATGGTGTCCAAAATGGGGATGTCCCCATTTTGGAAGACCACTAATATCCCCATTTTAGCAGACAATGACATATGCTAAAAAATATAGCGTCACCCTATATAGATGTAAGATAATTTATCAAGTAATATGTCAAAATGTAACTTGAATCTAGAAGAACAATTCCAGTACTTATCAAATTCGAATGTTCAAAGATGACTTGGATCCATGACATAAATCAGTAAGAAAAACTGCCAAAATTTAAAAACTTTGTTGAAAACAAAGATCAGTGAAAATTGACAATAGCACATTTCAAAATGTCATATTGGCAACCATGAATGATAGTAATATGTTGGATCTTAAGATGTCAACACTTATCAGTGAGAATTCTAATATCCCCATTTGGCCATCTGTCCCTATTTTAGATGACTTTCCCTTACAAATAAAAGATAATATGTGAATTTCATGAATTGACCGTTTGAAATATATTTTGTTATAATGATTTTTTTAGAAGTGTTTGTTGGTCTCTTCATATTTATTTTTTTTTTCAATTTGAACTTTGGAATAAGGATGAACAGGCCAACAAATCTTTTGTTTTTGCAGTCCTGTGAAAGTTAAACAAGTATAGTTAGATGCTTCTCAATCACTCATAAAAGATAACATGAATTTTATTAATATGACCTTTTGAAATATATGCTATTATAATGACTTAGTGCTGTTTTTTTTTTCTTATTTTAATTTTGTTTAGAATTTGAGTCAAACTTCTGGAATTTGGAATGAGGATGGAGAGGTTGACAAATCTTCTATTATTTATATTTTTTTGTCTTTAGTTTTAGTACTTCATGAAAAATAGAGAAAACACATTTTAAAACATATGTTTCTTATTATCAAACATGTTTTGATTAAAAACACATGTAAATGTTATGGATTTCATAGGACATTCAAAAGTTTCTATATTAAGAGTTTTGAGTAGAATACATACATTTTTGATAGATGGGACATTGAGAAAGAAAATTCTGAAACTTTAACATGATCTAATGTTAAATCTTCATATTTTCAGTATTTTCTTCTAATTTCACTTATATTTCATGCTTGACTGTGTATTTTTTATCATTTCGATCATATTTACGGTTTCATTTAATTTATAAGAAATGTTTGTAGAAATATGACTAAACTTTCCCAATTCAATTCATTTAAAATGACTAACTATTCTTTTTTAATATAGCAGGGAAAGAACATAAAGGAAGCTCTAAAAATGCAGGTGTAGATGCATCCGCTCAAACTGAGGAAGAAAACAGTAAGTTGATGGTTTTTTGTAGACACCAAACAATAATTATTAGGTTAATTAAGAAGTATAGTTTAAAAAAAAAATACATAGTATGTAGGAAATGTTTGACGCTGCAAATGATAAATTTTGAAAAATATGTCCACCTAACAATATCAAATATTTCTATGTATGAATGTTAATTTTCTGTGATACATGATTTGAAGACCAAGTTATGAAAAAAGAAGTACATCATAATCTTATGTATTGGCATTACAGGTGCTGTGTATTTGTAGACAGTAATGTGATGAAACAGTATCTTGTACTTAAGTGCTTGTTTTTCTTAGCTACAGATCTCTCTTCTGAAAAAAAAGGCCCTTTTTTGGCAGTCAAAAATGTGAATTTTTTAGCGGTTATATTGTTTTATTCTTCGTATTTAAATTTTTTTAGAATTCAAATCAATTTTATGGAATTTGGAATGAGGATGGAAAGGCTGCAAATCTTCTATTTCTTCTATTTTTTGTCTTTAGTTTTAGTACTTCAAGAAAAATGGAGAAAACACATTTATAAAACAAAGATTTTTCACTACTGAACATGTTTTGTTTGAAAACACATGTAAATGTTGTGGATTTCATAGGACATTCAAAATTTCTTTTATTAAGAGTTTTAAGTAGAATACATGTTTAATAGATGGGACATTTGAGAATGAAAATCTCAAAGCTTTAACATAACTTAATTTCAAATCTTTTCCTCTAATTTCACTTATATTTAAAATCATGCTTTACTGTATATTTTTGGTCATTCTAATCATATTTACATTTTTCATTTAATTTGCATGAAATGTTTCTAGAAATGTGAATAAACTTTTCCAATTCGATTTCATTTCAAATGACTTTTTTTAATACAGCAGGGAAAAAACATAAAGAAAGCTCTAAAAATAGAAGTGTAGACGCATCCACTCAAACCGAGGTAGAAGATGGTAAGTTTTTTTTTTTTTTTTTTTTTTTTTTTTTTTAAGACACCACACAATTATTGTTAGGTTCATTAACATAATTTTAAAGAGATACATAGTATCAAGGAAATGTTTGAAGTTGCAACTGATAAATTTAACTTTGAAAAATATGTTCACCTCACAATATCGGACATGTACTGTATACAAATGTTAATTTTCTGTGATATATGATTTGAAGAAGTTAGGAAAAGGAAGGAGCATCATAAACTATAGTAGTAAATATCAATACAGGTGCTGTGTATTGGTTGACAGTAATGTGATGAAATAGCATGTTCTACTTAAGTGCTTAATTTTTCCTATTCTTAGCTGCAGATCTCTCTTAAAAGGGTCCCTTTTTTTACAGTCAAAAATGAGAAGAATAAAATCATATTCTAACTGTACCCACTTCACATCTTTTGTCAGTTTCTTTTGCTGATAATTTTACATTTCATGATGTAGTTTTAATCTACAGAAAAAGGAAAAATAAATAAATGGTTTTGACACATTAAGCAGAAATATGGAAAATCAAACATTAAGGATATAAGTACAAATTCGATGCATAAAAATTTATTTAATCAGAAAATTCAAAATACTGCGAGATAAAGGGCAAAACTGGAAAATTTCCTAGTAGCATTCATACATTAGTAGCTAGTAATCAGTAATAGTAATTTAAACAACAATCTCTTTAGACTAGTAGTAATTTTTTTAAGTGTTAAAACTACTAAATGCTTTTTAAATTTTTTTATTATATTAAAATAAAGTTTAATAGGTTAAATAAATATCTTTATACAGAAAATGTTTACTAACCCACACTATTTGGTTACAAGCATTTCACAGATATAAGATTTTGGTAGATCACAGGTCATGTCTATTTTACTGTTAGATACAGCTGTCGCAGACGCACCGGGGTATCTTTTTGGCACCAAAATGACGATTTTATGTTTGAGCAACCTGGCAACATTGGAGAGAATTTTGCTTTGTGTGGCAACCCAGTAGAGCAGTTTGTGTGTTTTATATTAAATTAAACATTGTATATTTTACAATAAGTTAATCATTGAGTGTTTTATAATAAAATAATTAGTGTGTCTTGATAATAAAAATTGTGTGTTTTTAATAATAAAATTAAACTAGTAAATCTACAGATCAGAGGCCTCAACGTCAGCTCAAAAAATCATTGTTCTTACTAATTTTTAACATTATCTGAAAAATAGTTCACACACTAAAATTCAATCTTTTAAGTTATTTATACATTGATAAGAACATAAATTTATCGAAAGTTTCGGAAATTTTAGAAGTATCCCCTTAAACACAATGTTATGCAATGATAGGATAAACTACTTGTTACTGTATTTTTTCAGAATAACAATACATTATTTCAGGGGGGCTCCGCCCCCCTGAACCCCCGTTGTCGCTTTAATATTCTATTCTCAATTTCCAGTAATTGTGCTATTTTATTTCTTGAGTATATGTCTGAATGTATTTGCAATTTTCATTTCATTAGAATAACCATCTCTTTGTACAAGAGATTTTATCCTATCCTTAAAAGAATAATTATATTTCAACTACTAAACATCATATGTTTCTGAAGTTGAATAAAATTTCGTGTATAAATTATACTTATACAAATTTAAATTCCTCTTATTTGACCTATATTCAATTTACGCATTCAACGTTTTTATTATTTTCATTTGGAAAACCGATTTGG
Organism: Maratus michaelseni; assembly: GCA_963931845.1. Taxonomy (NCBI): domain Eukaryota; kingdom Metazoa; phylum Arthropoda; class Arachnida; order Araneae; family Salticidae; genus Maratus; species Maratus michaelseni. The sequence goes on along the minus strand of OZ007598.1, from coordinate 281,408,888 downwards.
TAATCATTTTTTAGTACTTAAAATAAATTCTCATCTATTTCATTAAAAAAAAAGCATATTAAAAACTTAAAACCCGAAAATTGGCAATTTTTAATAAAACTTCGCGTAAAAATAATGCGATTCACTTGAATTTTCCTTTGTTGATATTCTTTTCAATGTAGTTGCTTAGCAACCATTTATTGAAAGAGAGAAAAAAAATGCACTGGAAATTTTTGTAAAAAATGATAGAATAAAATGTATTATATTATTAGAGCAGATGTATAAAATTGTACCAAACATTGTACACCTAATTTAAAAAATCTGACGAATGTATTAACAAAATTTCAAATTAAGTTGAATAATTTAAGACCTGACTTGATAAATTTTAGCCTTCATAACTTACACATTAAATACATTAATCAAATGCGCCATTTTATTTCAATGGATTAAATTTTTTCAAAATCGTCTGAATTCCCATAGGAAAGCATTATGACCTAAAAAGAAATGTTTTCCGTAATCTTATTAAATTTATATTCGTGATTTCCTATTGTTTGTGTGAATGATTCTAGTATATCTTGGATTTCGTTCTACACAGTGGTTTTATTAGGATAAGCAAAAATTCAGAAAATAATTTCATGTTATCCTAGTACCTAAATAGCAATATTTACTTACCTGCCAACCACGAAACACTCGCATCTGATAGATAAGTTGAATAATATCTCGTGTACAAAAGCATCTTATGGAAATATAAATTGAAGCTACTGTATTTCACTTATATCTATTGCAGAAATCTAGTGTTATTACAATTTTTGTTTCGGAAAAACAGTTTTGATGGTCATTCTATAATATTTATTTTACATACGTACATCTTGATCTAACTCGATGGCAATAGCATACTAAAATCTCTCAATAAAATATTAAAACTACCCAATAAAATATTGTAGCAAAATAGTCTGAATTATTTCAATTTTATTATTTTGATATTCTTTAAAATTTAGTTGCTAGGTTACAGTTAAATTAAAGAGGTAAATAAAAATAACTGCATTTTAAAATTTGCAGAAAATGATAGAATAAAATGTATTATATTATTAGAACAGATGTATAAAATTGCACCAAAAATTATACACCTAATTTAAAAAATCTGACGAATGTATTAACAAAATTTCAAATTAATTTGAATAATTTAAGACCTGACTTGATAAATTTTAGCCTTCATAACTTACCATTTAAATACATTAATCAAATGCGACATTTTATTTTCAGTGACTGAAAATATTCAAAATCGTCTGAATTCCCATAGGAAAGCATTAGAATCAAAAAAGAAATGTTCTATATTTTCCGAGCGAATGAACCAAATGTAACTAAAAACTATACAGCTAATTCCGGGTATCTCACCAACATACCTACCAAAAATCAAACTAATCGGATCATTTTTACGGCAGTTATCGCAGAACAGACAGACAGACAGAAACCAAAAAGTTTTTGGGTCTCAACAGTAAGCCTTCACTGACGTTTCGGCAACTAACATGCTGTTAAGCAAGCTAGGCCTAATAGGTACCCAAAAATAGTATTTTCTCTTCAAAATGGCACAAAACAAAAATCGCATCCCTGGTGCATATGTGACAGCTGTTCCAATTTTTGTTTGAAATTTTTTTTATCCACACTTTGTACAAATTTAGAATATTAATGTTTAAAAATAAATGTATGTATCTATATACAAATAAAGTAGGATTTTTTTTAACTTTTAAACATTGTATCGATGTTTCTTTTAAAATTTCATTCTTGGCATGCAGAAAAAAATTACTCGGTTCTAGTTACCAATCTAGCTCACAGATCAATAAAGATTATAGTTCATTTTTCTTGTGTTCCAGTGACGGGAGGGGAAATTTATTACAGATCTGTGAACTAGTATGAGGAGGAATTTACAGAAACTGTTGTGTAAAGTATATTTTCAAGAAGTTTTCAAATAAAGTTTACAGTAGGCAGCCATTTTTTAATAGTTTTCTTTTTTTTCATTTAATCACTCTCTGGCTCTATTAGTGATAACCACAAATTTAGCCATTTACTTGCAGTAAATAATTATAATCACTAATTTTTTTGTCGATATTTTTAAAAAATATGTAACTTGCATTAAATAAAAAATATGTACATATATAAATATATGTATTTTATGTACATGCATATAAATTGTATATAGAACTATGTGTATGTGTATAAATTTAATATATATACATTGAAAACTATTTGTAATACTTGAAAATATGAAAAAAATATGTATAATACAAGGCCACCTCACAATGTAAAATAAACTATTATGCTAATACACGAGTTATTTCAAATTTTGAAGTAATCCTATTTAATTGTTAAAGTTAATTTCATTATTTTATGTTAGCCTGTCACTAATGTAGCCAATAGTATTTTTTCTTGCCATTAGCAGTTCTTCTATTTTTTTGCATTTGTAAATTATAACCAGTGCTTTGATGTTGAAATAAAATTTTGGTTTCTGGTATTATTTTTATATACTTTTTTTTATTGTAATGATTGAAAAGGGTATATTTTAAATGTATGCAATACATATATTTAAAATGAAATAAGTACAATACAAATTATGTTGATGAGAACAATATTTGGTTATTTATCACCTGTACCTGATTAACATAAAAGTATAATTAATTTTTAACAATTATTCATCAGAAATTTTATTTATTTATAAAAAAGTGTAAAATATAAATATTGTATCTAGCTAATTTTAATGAATAAAGTCAACACAAACCAAACAAGCCTGTCAATAGCATGGATGGTAAATGGGTGTGAGCACAGGGGGTAGAGGACAGTTAACTAAGCAACAGAAAGTACTGAAAATACTTTGTTGAAAGTTGATACTTCAAAATTCTTTTCCTCCATGATATAAATGTATATCATGAAACCTCAAGAATAAATTATAAGTATGCAAACATTTATTTTAAGAAATTAAATTTTAAGTTGGACTTTGAAAGAGATCATGTTTATAATTAAAAATTAAACAGAAATGTGGAGTCAAACAAAATAGGTAAGGTTCAATTTTTAATAATCACAATGAAATTGGTGCAATAAAAGCTAGTGTTTTCTGTGGAAATGATCCAAGTGGAAAGTCAAGCGAAAATGTCGCCCCACCCCCCCTATTCACAAGAAAAACTTTATAAAATTTGTAAGAATTGTTACCATAATGCCACTCTATCTGTTTGTTAAATTTTGTAATTTTATTGCATTCATAATTTTTAGTAAATATATATAAGAGAAAAGGAAAATATTTAGAAATTTCCAGGGTTAGAAAATACAATTCTTAGCAAGATGTAAATTCTATTTAAGCATTTTCCTGCAAAATATTGAATCAAACACACTGGTTATTATAATTTTAAAATGCCAAAAATAGTAAATTATACTAAAATATATTCATTTTCTCATTTAACTTAATTAAAAGCTATATCAAGTAAACAAATCAGGGGCACAGCCCTCCATTTCTTCAAAATCAGTGTTTTGTATATAACCACAGACACAATCTTCTCATTTCCATTAAAAAATATAAAATAACTGCTCTTGAAATAAAATCCTCACTACACTGCTGAAGCAAATCAAAATTAATATTTAATTTCTTTCTGACTGTGAAATGCAATATTATACAAATACTGCTATTATTTGACAGAATTTGCTAGAATTACCACAAAAAGAAACAATATTTTTGTGCTACTTTGTGAAATATCTTTGAAGAAAATATTAAAGAATTTTTCATCAATCATATAAAACTGTTTTGCACAGCAGATTATTTACAATCTTCTAAATTTAGAACAGAGGTTGCCAGTTAAAGTTGAATTTTGATAAGCACTTTAAAAACATATGAATTAAAAATTATTACAAGTCACTTCATGATCACATATTAGGATACAAACAAGACAAAAATGAAATAAAAATATATTTTTTTTGAAAAAGGATCTTCACAACATTAAAATGTAGCTTTTCTCATCTTGCTTCAATGACATTTGTGGTTTGCCATATGCATGTGCAGTAACATTATAAGCACTTTCGTCACGTGATGTGCTGTTTTCCCATCCAACTGAAAACTGAAATTTAGATATTAATTTAATAAATTATCAAATTTTCGAACACATGTAAAATATTTTGTTGGTATATGCTTAAGAGCATTATTTTCTTTAATGTTATTTTAAACATTGATTAACATCATTTTATTTTTTTACTTTATAGCTTCGTTTATTAATCTACCTGAAGATTATGGTTTTGTGACTGATATCAATCACTTATTGAAAGAAAATATAGGTGTAGACGTGACTTTTGAACTGGAGACTCTGAGTGGTAAAACAAAATTCTTTGCTCACCAGTTAATCATGTCTGTGATGTCCTCTTACTTCGCAGATGTGTTTTACGATCAAGGGAGAAATAAAGGACACCAGGTCATTCCTTTGAAAGGAATCGATCCAAAGGCATTTGAACAAATGATAAGGTAAATAATTTTAACATCAAAGGTTTATTTTACTCTATACTAATTTGGCATTTTTTTTATACTGCATGACAGCAGTTCCCAAACTAGGGTTTGCATACCCCTGGAGATATGTGGCAGATCTGGTTGGGGTACGTGAATATAACATCTGTAATGGTAGAAATCACAAAATGGTTTAACTATATAATCCATAGCTATAGAATAGCTATATAGATAGCTATAGAATTCAAAGTTAGTCTCATGTGTAACCCCAGTATATTACTCTTAAAATGAGGTGAAAAGCTCACTGAACATAGTAATTCATTGATAATTCAATGATACTAGCTTTGCCCACATCTAATCATATTTCTTGAGTATTTATATATATCCCTCCCATTTCCCATCTTCAAGAAAACTGCTATTGATCATAACACAATATTCTTTTCCCATCACTTTTTCTTATTGTTCCGTTTTTCATAATAATTGCAGAAAGCCTAAATTATGTCAGAGCTTCTAAATTTAATGTTTTATTTTAAGACATGTTGAAAAGCAGGCCCTTTTTTTTACTTTCCGAATAGGCAAGTTATGTTACTAATGAATTTTTAATAGGAAAGCTTCCTATATTTGAATTTGAAAGATGTATAGATTATAACAGGCTTTAATGAATTTTGTTATTCTGCTATCTTCTCAGAGAAAGAGTACAGGAAAGTTTCAGTATATATTTAATGTCATTCAGTTATTTCTGGGAAAAAGAAATTGATTGAGGCAACTGCTGTTGGGTTTGCACTAATGGTAGAAAATCTGTGTCTGAGTATTATATATATATATATATATATGCTAACAGTCTCCTCAAAGAAGTTGCACCTCATGCAGCTTTGAAACATAGTTATGTATACAGATACAGTTTAGTGACCAAGTTCCTGCCAGACTCATTGAAGAAAATGCTCCATAAATTTGTCAAAGTTTTAAATTTTATTAAAGCCAATTCAAAAAACGCCATACTATTCAAATCTTTGTTTGCAGACATGGACAGCTAGCTTCCTTACTACGTTGCTTTTGCACACAGAAGTAGGGTGGCTTTCATGAGGAAAAAAACTTGAAAGATTATTTGAACTGAGGCATGAAGTTCAAATTTTTTTCATAGATCATCCTTTTGAGCTGAGATCTAAATTTCATGACAGAGAATGACTTCAACTGTGTGCATACTTATCTGATATTTTGTTAGAAATAAAGAAACTTAATTTAGGATTACACAATGTAGCATCCCACCTGAACAGTATAAATAAAGTTACTAGCTTAGAGTGACTGGCTTGGCCTTTTGCTCGACACTGTCTCTCACATTACTGTTCTTGAAATCCTGGGTTCAATCCTTTCGAATGCTAATCCAACCTCTTCAACAAGACAATTGCATAACCATTTTTCTGGTGTCTTACAAAATCAAATCTATGATTAAGAAGTTACATTTTTGGGAATCTTGTTACAAAAAATCCCTGACAGAAGTTTTTGTGACACTTTACAGTTCCTTATCTGAAAACGAGCTAAAAATATCAGATGTAAAATCTAGTATAATGTCTGTCTTAAAGGGACTTAAAATGTCGTTCAGACAATATTTTCTGAAGCTGATTAATGAAAATAATTAAATTTCAAACACATTTAACAATTTAATCTTTCAACAAGCCGATAATTTGTCAGTTTCTGAAAAGGAAAAATTGATTGAACTTTTGACTGATTCTTTTTTACAATATGATTTAAAAAAATATATATACATGTGCATAGCAGTAAAAGAGTTGTATTCAGAAATCAGTGATAAAACTATAAAATACTTGTTGCCTTTCACAAAATACACAGTTTGTCGGAGAGCATTTTGATCTTATGCACATATTAAGAAAAATATCACAATAAGTTTGGTGCAGCTCCTGACTAAATTATACCTGTCCTTAGTTTGAACTTGATTTTAAAAATTTCAGCTCCTTGAAACAAGCTCAAGGATCCTATTCAGAGTATTAAAAGCCATATTTGACTACTTTTATATCATGAAAAAAAAATTCTTTCGTCATAAGTTATTTAAATTTTTTTTAATGCTATATTGGTTTTTTTTATCTTAAGCTAATATTATAAAAGTAATGTTAACTTTAAAATGCAAGATAAAAAATAAAAGGTTACAAATGTCAATGTAAATTGTGTCAATTTATTATTTAGCTATGCTAAGGAGAATGATATTTTTTTAAAGCATGTTTGTGTTATGTGTGTAAGGTGGGAGGAGAGGAGTGTTTATAGGAAAAAGGTGTATTCTGAAATGAAAAGCTGGCATGTGGAAGAAAAAGTTTTGGAAGCGCTGCTGTAAGATAAAGTGTAAAACTAGATCATTTGTATAATGTTGATTCAAGTTAAAACCCATAAAATTTAAATGAAAATGGCATGAAACTAAACATGACAGTAGATTATGTCAAGGAACAAACAGGTTCTCATTTATTGAACTAACTAATGAATTTTTCATTGAAAACAAAAGTGAAGAACATTGAACATAAGCTGATGCCATGTCTGCTGCTTTTTTTATATTGTCTTTCAGTAAAATATTACCAAATTATTCCAGCTATTTCAGCATTATTATGTACTAATCAATAAACATTATACCATTTTTAATCATGGTGTAACTAATGATTCACTCTAATTGTTTACCATTAAGATTACTATTATCATTGTTCCTACTATAATTTTGATTTTTTGAAATCTGCAAATCTCTAATTATCCGGCATAATGGGAATTAATTGACTCTGACACGGACAGAAAATTTTTACAAGCATCATATAAGTAACTGGCTTCTGATTTTACTCTGTACTTTTCATTGACTGTACGTGGTGTAAGGTTTTATCTGTTATACCATTTGAGGCATTTTTCTGATGTCTAGCTGGCACACTGGGGAGGGAAGAGGACAAGAACTGGAGGATATCATATGATTTGTGAAAATTGCACTAATTTGGAACTTGTTGATTTGTCTAAATTGCCAAATAATTTAAAAATCTTTTTTCTAATTTTAATATTACTTAAATAAAGTTTCCAAAAATAATGTTATTTTCTATGAAAATAACATATTAAGATCTTGAGATTAAGAGAATGAACATATTAAGATCTTGTTTACTGTATTGCATTTCTTCAATTAAAAATAGTTAAAAATAGACTTTACATATACATTTTAGTAAATTATTCAGAAAAGGGAATAGTTACAGCCATATAAAATAGCCATTTAGACTTATATAAATACATAAAATAGTATGTTTACAATCAAAACTCGAAATTTGCAACTGGAAATTGTATAGAAATATGACATCATGCGACTCTTTATAAATCTGATGCAGCATGATAAAAATGACTTAATTTTGAATAATGGAATCGCAATTAATAGTTAAACTCATAGAGCAAACTAGATATGGCAGTAACTTCAATAATAATCAATTCCACCCCCCATCCCCCTCTCAAAAAAAAAAAACTGAATTGTGTTTCAAGATCTTTGATTTATTTCACACATTGCATGTTAAAATAAAAATGTTACCCTAGAAATGCACAAATTTAAAGAACAATTACGATTTTATGCGATATATTGATGAAAACAAATTGTAAAAATAGATTGGAATTTTTAATGTAAGTATTAACAGGTGTCAACAATATTTATAACATTCTAGTACTCAATAGATCATCTTGTTTATATTTTACCTTGAAATGACAGTTCTTAATACACAGAAAAAAAAGGAGTCAGTCCTAGATCAAAGTGCAAGTTACCATGATGCTAATGTTAAAAAATTTAAATAAAACTATTGAAATTAGAAAAAATATATAATTTTGCTTTATTTTAGTATTTAGAAGTATCTAATTCCTCATGCATTATATTTTCTTTTTGTATTTTAGTTTTCATACAAATATGTATTATAAAACAAAAACATGTTGATGGTAACCCAAATATAATATCAATGGTGGCAATGATTTGAACAATTAGTTCTGCTTTTATCAGAATTTTACTTATTTCTAAACTTAGCACAATTTTACTGTTTACACTGTTGAATAGGAAATAAAATGCAATTATTGAAAAAGATTTTAAATGTATTTCGATAATTTAACTTACGTCTGACACTCTCTCATAATATAGACAATATCAGATTATGATTATTTTTCTTTTGAGCAGGATGCAGTAAAATTTGATAGCGTGCTTCATGCATCATTGTTCTTTTTTTCCAGCAGCATAAGTATTATTATTCTGTACAGCTATTATTAAGTGAAAAACAACATACCGAAGATCACAAAGAATTTTTTTATCATGACAAAATTATTTTTTGCCAAATGTGGTATCTTCTTCTCTTTTTTTGACTTGAATACAACTTTATTTCATTGTGAAAAGCACATCACACAAAATGAATTAAAAGGAATTGTTGCATATTCCTGATACAAAGAGCTTACCTATACTGGCTAAAACTAGTCACTTGTTCCCAATATGAAATTTTTTTTGTAATAACTCATAAAAGTTAACAATTTTATCCTTTTTTGATTAATCTTTGTATTACTGTTTGTTTTTCAGGTACTGTTATGGTGAAAAACTGAGCTTGAAAACAACAGAGGATGCTTGTGTCTTGTTCAAAACAGCTTCTAAGTTTAAGGTGATAAGTCTCCAGAATTTATGTCACGCTTTCTGCAGGAATACCAAGATTGATCCAGGAAATGTTTTTAGCATTCTGAAGATTTCAGAGGAAATGGAAGACAAGAGCCTTATAGACATGTGCAACAAGATCTTAGAAGAAAAAACCAGAGAAGTCATGGCAACCTACAAGCTCTGCGATGTAACTCCATACATGGTGTACACTATCCTAGATTTACCGAAAATGTCTCTCAACTCTGAATATGAATTGATTAAATGGCTATTTGACTGGGCAAAAGTGAAGGCTGAAGATTCGTCTTATGAAAATGCCAGAGAATATCTTGAGAAGTTGCTGCAAGATATGAACTTTCTGGCTCTGACATTTGAAGAGTTTGCAATGTTGTGTAAGGATAATCCAGAATTCTTCACTTCAGATGAAATTGCCAGTGTTTCTCTAAATATAGCATTTCCCGGAACAAGAGAAATGCCTGACTGGTATGACAAGGATTTGAAATGCCATGTATACACTGGATCAAATGAATAAAAATTCATTAAAGTTTTGAAGTGATTGTAACACATTCCTATCATTTCTGCATTGTGTAAATTGTAATTTATACATTCTTATGTTCGCAATTTTAAACTGATTATACGAACGAATTTGTATAATAAAAGTAGTTTTATTTCATAAAAAATGTTTTTTTTTACCTTTCAATTTGTATCACTGGGTTATGTGTATCCTTGAATAGTTTTTGGAGAAGCACATATGCTTCACCAACCTCTGAAGCTAGCCATTTTATACAAACAATCATGCAGTTAGAAGGCTTTTTGTTTTTTAAGCAAATTTCTCAAGTGAAGATTTAATTCACTTTATTAATTCAGTTGAGTACATTTGTTTTATAATATCTGCCATTATGAAAATATTCCAAAGTTAATTATTTGCATTTCTTATTAAATTATAAATTGAATTTGTTTATTTCATATTAAAACAATAAAATTTTGCTTAATGATAAAAATCAGTTACTGTAGAAATATTTTTAATTTGTTTGTAGTTTTTAAATAAATGAATAATTAATTTTTAATATTTGTAAAACTTGTTGAAGGGAGCAATTATTGAATTAGAAACTAATTTATTTCTGATTTCTTTTCAAAGCTAAATTATTAAAAAAAAGGATGAAGAAATAGATTAGCTAATTGAAGAAAAACCCTATAAATTAAGCACTAGTTTGAATTTGCATTGATTATTATTATAAAATCATTCAATTTAAATGATAGTCAAAAGCTTGTATTAAAAGTGTCATGGGTCCAAGACCTTCAGTCTCAGGACTGATTTCAGTCTTGGAGAGATTTTTGACTGATAGTAAATTATACTTTATATATTTAGGTAATACTAATTTTACAAGCCTAAACTTTTAATCACTCTTTTTTATTGTAAATGATCCATGTTTAGCTGTACTGCAAGACAATGGAAATCATCCAGGACATCTCCATTATGTTATACCTAATACATTTCAAAGTTTTCAGTCATGGGTGGACTTCTTGCACTGATGAAGTCTGTACATACAAATATGTCAGTTTTTCCCATATATTCTCAGCTTCACAATGGTTTCACTGGTAAACTTTTGTGTATGGTATGCAATGGTACCTGTTGCATGTATAAGAATACAAACCCTTCCTCTCCCACACATACATAATTAATATAATATATTATAAATAATTTTGGTCAATAAAAATTAAAGTGTGGGGAATTAATTTATTGACATATACTTTAAAGAAACTGTGTAATACGAATAACATCATAACTACTAACTTTTGTGCTTTTTTATTACCACTATATATTGGAATAGAAAAATGTGTCTTATTTAATCGTAGATTTTCTATTGATCCAATAAGACTCTTTTTTTTCTGTTGAAAATTAATGATAACCAAATAGTGTAAAAGTTGGCAGCTATGCTAGTATGCTTTTATTATTATTGTATGTAGTAATATAGATTTATTGTATTTAATATATTTCTTTTCATTAATCTATAAATCTTTAAAATTCTACATGCATTTAAATTTTTGTTAAAAATTAAAACTATATATTTGATCAAAATTGGCTCAAGCTAATCAAAATTGAAAAATTAAAGGCAAGGTAATCAAAATCGACTCTTAGAGTTTTAATTTTTAACAATATTAATTAATAGATCTAGATCGAGAATTAATTAATCTAAAGTTTTAATTTTTAACAAAATTAAAACTCTTAAAGTTCATTTTGATATGTATTAAAATAAATCTATGCATTTGTTTTGCAATATTGATTTATTAAAATCCTCAAATTAGTAATAGAGAATATTAATATGGGAATGTTAAATAAAATTTCACTTTCGTGACTTTTAAAAAAATTTTAAATAATAACTATAATTTTCTATACGAAAGTATAATGTGATACTAACTAATCTTGTAATTCTAACTGTAATCTAAACTTGTTTTCTGTCTGATTAATTTTATTTATTAAAGTCTATTTAAAAATGAGAGAATGGAGGAAATATTTTGAAAATTAAAATCCAGATAGTTTAATTTAATTTTAAAATAATAAATAATAGCTTTAAAAAACACTGATTTGTTAAGAACCAATTTTTAAACATTAGTCATAGTAGACTTGTTCAATTTAATCAAGTTTCTGCCAAAATGCGTTGAGTTAGTAAGTTTGTTCTTCTTTAAATTTAACATTGTACCAAAAATTGTGAACAATAAATGTCGAATGATCAAAGTTGTCGAGTTAACTCAGTGTCAGTTTATCATGATTCAATTATATATCCAAAATCAAGAGAATTTCTAATTATGAGACTAAGAATTTAGGAAGAGAAAAATTCAGAATGACCTGAAAATTTTTTGAGTGCCCAGAAAAAAACTTAATTAAATAATGCAATTCTTGCACCATTTGTGTCTGTTAGCAACGTTCTTTCCCTGCATCATTGTAATGTAAACTCTTTCAAGGACATCTGCCAAGTTATTGTAAGGAGACTATACATTGTTTAGGATTTTGTAAAAGGGATTGTGCCACCCAAAATGAAATGAATGATTCGGCAGTGTCATGGCAGTGTTGGATTAAGAATGCTGAGTTCATACAGACTCCTTGGTAATTCCTTAGAAATAAAAACAGTTTCTAAGGAGCACTCAAAACTCCTTAAATAAATAAAATATTCCTTAAATTCTCATGAATCAAAATTCAGCAGCTTCAATGGGATTTAATTGAAGTATACAACAGTAGAAATTGGAGACTTGTATATTACAGAATAAACAAGTGCCTGTATAATCAGCTTTCTTGAGCAGGTATGGCATGAAAGATATATAAAGAAAGTAAAACAAAAATCTTATGTTTTTAAAGGTGTAGTTCAAGTGATTATTGCCATTCTAAAATGTATAGGTATATTCCCTTTACTTTAATATAGATATATGAAGTAAAGTTACACAGTATTTTTTTCATATATGCCACATTGTTTTTCCCTTCAAAATTTACTTTAAAAATCTAGGTGTCCATGGTACATGATGAGTATTTGGGTGGCCTCTGTATATCTGATCATTGGTCACTGTATAAATTTATTGGTTATTAATTTCATATTCAAATTCATCAAAACTTTAAGCAATACATTGTGAATATTGTGTAATTTTAACATTAACTATTAGATTTTAATAGAATAAATTCTTTTTTTCTTTCTAAATGGGGTACTAAAAATTTAAATAAGTGTGTTACACAAGGGCTATGATAAAATACTGTGAATTCTTTATTATTTTGGGACTCCTTAGAATTTTTCTGGACTTTGCTGATTTTATCTTTTGTAGGAGCCCTGGGAATGTCAACAATAGAAAAAATTGTTTAGTTCCAAAACTTAATTATAATAAGGGATTTCTGTGATATATTTTTACATAACACCTTTTTTAATTATAAAAACTAGAGCATTTGCTTTTTGAAGCAAGAGTTATCTTTAGATGGATTAAACCAACAGTATTTGCACTTAAAACAGATATCACATGGAATCATTAACAAAAATTTAGGAGCTTTTAAAAGTGTTGCATTTACCGCAGAATTACAAAACAAGCCTTTACAAGCAACAAAAAAAGACAATATTAATTGTTATTAGATTGTTTTTTGTGATAATCTAAATTTTGGATACCTGAACAGAGAGTGGAAAGTAAAAAAAAAAACATTTTCTCAGGTTTTTGTTCAGATCTAAGAGCAGAAATTTTTAGATAAAATCTTCTCTTGTACAGAATAGAAGAAAATATTGTAAAGTTGGTCCAACTGAATATTTGAAAAACAAATGGATCTGCTATCTGTTGCTGTGTGTCATAAACTTTATTGAACTTCAATCAAGGTTTATAAGTAATGTAAGAATAAAAATTTAAATAGGCAGAGTTTGCTAGGGGATCATTCTTCCCTTCATCTCACAAGAGGTTTAGAATGCAGCTATATGTGACTAACCGGAGTATTATTCAAAACCTGTTATTGGAAGTTGCTAGCATCATAATGCTGCATATAGAGCCTGGATTCATCAAAGATGACGTGCGACACCATAGTCCAGTAGAAATAGCGTAAAAAAGGACCTTGCCTTGCAAAAATTCGGGTAGTTCTGATTTTTGGATATGTTGTAAAGGTTGACTATCTAATGAAAAAACCAAGTTTTCGACCTTCTAGACCTTGTGCATTTTTCACAATATTGAAAAAACCAATATTTTTCGGCACTTTTTTCGATTTTTCTTAAATAACTCAATTTCAGTGCATTTCACAGAAAAAGCACTTTCACCATTTTGTAGAGCATAAAATTCTCTACAACATGCAGTATTCATGTTTGTAAATTGTCCAAATAGGGGGTGAGATACGGAGCAAGGAAAATAGGGTAAAATTTGCAAAAAGTGCAAAAATCCACAAATGACATTGGTTTTTGCTTAATAACCTACTTTTAGTGCGTTTTAGAGACAAAAGTGTCATTATAAAGTTTGTAAAGCATGAAGTATTCTATAAGTTTCATTTATTAGATCATTAAATATCTATAATAGACTTTAAAAATCAAAATAATACAATTTATGGTTAAAACAAAAAAAATACCGCCTGACAAGTCATTAATTTAAAAACGAGCTTTTATTTTTGATATTGATTAAACGATGCAATTAATTTATTATAGTATGTACAATAATAGGTAACTGTTGAATAGTTAAGGGGGGGGGGGGGGCGAAGTTAACCAAAAAACCTAGTCTGTAGACATAGGTGCAGGGCCAAGAATTCAAAGTCGAAAGTAAAATTAATAGCTGGGAATAATGTAAAAAAATACCTGAAAGATAAATAAGTTATATTTTAGAAATTTTAAAAAGGAAAAGGAGTATCTAAGGCCAAAACTAAGGGAGCTGGGAGCAAAAGGAGCATGTGGCCCGGGCGCTAGAATGGAAGGAGAAGAGGGCGCACAATGAAGATTTGGTTTGTCGTGTTTGTATTCATTTGTCCCACATATTTTTGTTAGTCAAAGTTTACATTGATGTTAAATGTATCTCAGTTTGAGAATGTTAGTTCCAACAGAAAGAATAACAACAATTATACCTGATAAGATGGAAATCTGTAAAAAGGAGAATTGTTTTCCGGTGTTTTGAATTCAGTTTTAAATTTTAAAATAAAGAAAATATTAGAAACTTATCCTGAACATAATCAAAAAAGTATAAAAAGTAAAGAAAGTGCTCGTCGCTTGAAGATTCATACTTCTGCTGAGGTTAAGTTCAATGAGACTATGTTTCCACAGATGCCACAAGAAAAATTATTGGGGAATGAAAAAAAAATAAAGAACTTTTCATTTACAGTAGAGTCTCGATAATTCGAGTCTTGATTGTTCGAGTTTCCCATAAATCCGAGTTAGTGAAAAAAATCAGTTTAGTTTCCAAATAATGACCAACACATACGCAACACGTGAAAGAATTATTTCACACCACAAAATTCAAGTATCTGGTTTTTATTGTTGTTCGACGGGTATGTCAACTATGCACCCTGAAGCAACCTACAGAAATCCACCTTCTTAAAGAAAACGGGTGTATTCTTCCTAAGCGTGCGGGTATCACGCCAGGTGAAATTCAAGAGAATCAGAGAATAGTTGTTCAACGAGCTCCTGCCCCACTCACTCATCTTGTTTACTACTAACGTATCGGAACAGAAGTAAACTAGAAGCATTTTCTACTAAGAACTGCTCTGATTTATCCTTGGACAGAAAATCCCTAAAAAAGTGTGAGTTTGAAAAAAATGGTGCGCCACTTTATATGCGGTTTACACAGCAAAGTAAAAAATGATGCCTTCTTTCAGGTCCGAATCTTCAAGAAAAGCTTTGCTGTTTCGAAATGAATTTGAAGAAAGTGATAAAACCCTCACTGCTAGAGTGGGCTGGTTTGACAAGTTGAAAAAAATATATCGTATCCGGCAACTAGAGGTCTGTTGAGAGAAAATATCTGAAGATTCTGAGGCCGTCACCATGTATTTTTACAAGGAATTGCAGGAAGTCATGACAAATGAAAACCTTACGAACGACCAGCTTTATAATTGCAATGAATCGGGCCTTAATTTCAAAATGTTACCATCTAAAACAATCGCGTCAAGCTAAGAGAAAAGTACTCCAGGTCACATAAAAGCCAAGAGATGTTAACACTTCTTGCTGCATCAAATGCTTCAGGAAATCACAAGATTAAACTTGTTGTTATCAGAAAAGCTGCAAAGCCAAGAGCATTTAACCATGTCTCGATATCTTCACTGCCGGTTACGTATAGGAACCAAAAAGTGCTTGGATGACTCAAAAAAATATTTAAAAACTGTTTTTTTTTTTTACTATTTTGTGCCAGAAGTTACAGAGGAATGGATAAATAGTCACAAACAACTAGATTTTACATATTCTACCAGAATCTGACAGATTCCACACCGCTAATGAGTCACAGCGAGGTGCTGCCTGCTGCGCTAGAGTCCGCCATGCGATACGTGGAGCAATAGTCTGAGTCGACTCCAGTCGACAATATGCTGCTTCGACGATGGCGTGATATTGCTGCACGCAAACGGGGCAATGTGTCAATACAAAAAACAATTGACAATTATTTTAAGATATAATTAACCTATTGCTATCAGCAGTAATGTAATAATTTGTAAGTACATTTTTCATTTAAATATACACTGAAATTTAAAAAGGGCTTTATCTTCATTTATTTATTAATTAAATTTTATGATTTCGATAATTCGAGTTTTCGATAGTTCGAGGTAAGCCCGGTCCCGTCCACCTCGAATTATCGAGACTCTACTGTATATGCTTCGAAATGAATTTGAAAAAGCACAAATGATCACTACGCAGG
Organism: Maratus michaelseni; assembly: GCA_963931845.1. Taxonomy (NCBI): domain Eukaryota; kingdom Metazoa; phylum Arthropoda; class Arachnida; order Araneae; family Salticidae; genus Maratus; species Maratus michaelseni. Next base: position 281,392,467 of record OZ007598.1, on the reverse strand, counting down.
CCACTGAAGATGCAGATGTGCTAATAGTGAACACAGCTATTTCCTAAGCCCGTTATTACGATGCTGTCATTGTCAATAGTGAAGACATGGACCTTGACCCTCTTGTTCTTGTGGTTTCTCTAGCTGCAGACAATCTTTATTTCCGAAGGGCCAGGAGAGGGAAACTGCGTGATGATCTCTACTCCAACGAGTATTTCAACTTTAAGGAAATTGCACAAAATATTCTTTTTCTTCATGCAGTAAGTGGTTGTGACACCACTTCTGTGCTCTACAGCCATGGGAAAATGAAATATTGCAGAATTCTTCAGAAGCCATCCCTGAACCAAAAAGTTCAAATCTTTAAAGACTCAAATTGCAGAGAGGCACAAACTTGTTGAAGCCACAGAACGTGTACTTCTTGCCCTGAATGGAGGTGATCCCAACCAAAACTTGAATGTATTGCGGTATGTCAGCTTCGCTAGAGCAGCTAACAATATTAAATTAAATTTAGCTAGACTACCACATACTCATGATGCTGCGGAATATCATGCATTCAGACACGGTTGGGAAATGAGAAGGATCCTCTCGAATGCGGCTGGAAATGGGGTGGTCATGGGCTCATTCCAGTCACCATGATGAATGGACCAGCTCCTCAAACTCTACTCGATTTCATATCTTGCCAATGCAAAAGAAAAAAAATGTAGTACGAATTGCAGTTCTAGAAAGGCAGGCTTGAAGTGCTCAGTTATCTGTGTGAAGTGCCACAACCAACTATGTAGCAACGCTCCTGATGTTATACTGGACCTTGAGGACTTTGATGACCTAGAACAACCAATCGAGTCAAGTACAGAAACGGACGATGAAGTATCTGAGACGATGGTGACATTACCAGGGCCAAGCAGCAAAAAAAGGAAACACATATGACAAAGCGACTATATAATACTTACTATGTATTTGTTGATTAATTTATTGTGCATTCTATAATTAAGTAACCACAACGTGTTTTCAATATCAAAAATAAAAGCTTGTTTTTTAAATTAATAACTTGTCAGGCGGTATTTTCCTGTTTTCACCCAAAATCTTTTTGCTGTGATTTTGAAGGTCTATTACCAATATTTAATTATCTAATAAATGAAACTATAGACTATCGCATGCTCTAAAAAGTTGATTATGACAATTTTGTTTCTAAAGTTCACTAAAAGTGGGTTATTAACAAAAAATAATGTCATTTGTGGATTTTTGCATTTTTTCCAAATTGAACCCTATTTTCCCAACTCCATATCTCACCCCCCTATTTGGACAATTTACAAACATGAATACTGCATGTTGTAGAGAATTTTATCTTCTACGAAATGGTGAAAATGTTTTTTCTGTAAAATGCACTGAAATTGTGTTATTTAAGAAAATTCGATTCCATTCTAGCGCCCGGGCCACATGCTCCTTTTGCTCCCACCTCCCTTAGTTTCGGTCTTAGATACTCCTTTTCCTTTCTAAAATTTCTAAATTATAACTTATTTATCTTTCAAGTATTTTTTTACATTATTCCCAGCTATTAATTTTACTTTGGACTTTGAATTCTTGGCCCTGCACCTATGTCTACAGACTAGGTTTTTTTGTTAACTTCGCCCCCCCCCCCTCAACTATTCAACAGTTACCTATTATTGTACATACTACAATTAATTAATTGCATCGTTTAATCAATATCAAAAATAAAAGCTCATTTTTAAATTAATGACTTTTCAGGCGGTATTTTTTGTTTTAACCATAAATTGTAGTATTCTGATTTGTTGAGTCTATTATAGATATTTAATGATCTAATAAATGAAACTTATAGACTACTTCATGCTTTACAAACTTTATATTGACACTTTTCTCTCTAAAATGCACTAAAAGTAGGTTATTAAGCAAAAACTAACGTTATTTGTGGATTTTTGCACTTTTTGCAAATTTTACCCTATTTTCCCGGCTCCGTGTCTTACCCCCTATTTGGACAATTTACAAACATGAATACTGCATGTTGTAGAGAATTTTATGCTCTACTAAATGGTGAAAGCGCTTTTTCTGTAAAATGCTCTGAAATTGAGTTATTTAAGAAAAATCGAAAAAAGTGCCGAAAAATATTGTTTTTTTCAATATTGTGAAAAATGCACAAGGTCTAGAAGGTCGAAAACTTGTTTTTTTTATTAGAGGGTCAAGCTTTACAACACATCCAAAAATCAGAACTATCCGAATTTTTGTAAGGTAAAATGCTATTTCTACTGGACTACCATTCTGCATCATATACAGAATCATGATGCCAGCATCCATGTTTGGCAGCATCGTGAAAAACGCACATTGCCAGCTTGCATTCGAATCGTCATACTGTCATATCACCTGCAGTGACAGTATGAAGTCCATTGGATACACATCTCAGTAACCTCTTGTTCGCATTGCCGACAATTTCTGATGTTTTATGGCCCGTGGGTCTGCCTTATCTTCGACGCCTCTGCAACTCTACTTAGTAGCAAGACAATGCACGACCACATGTTGCCTGTACTATCCTGATCTTCCTTGATACAGAACATGTTCGACTGTTGCCCTGGCCAGCAAGTTCTCCTAATTTCTCATGAATTGAAAATGTCCTGTTAATGGCTTCTGAGCGACTGGCCTGCCACCACTATCCCGTCACTATGGTTGATGAACTGTGGCATACTGTTGAAGCTGCATGGACTGAAATATCCATACATGACATCCCATCTCTGTTTGACTCCATGGCTAGCCAGATAAATGCTGTTATTGCAGCCAGAGGTGGTTGCTTTGGATAGTGTTTTCTCAGGATCTATACCTCCAAATTTTCTGAAAATGTAATCACTTGTCCTTCCCATTATAATGTATTTGTCCAATAAATATCATTCTGTTATTTGCAGTCCTTCATGGTGTTGCATTTTGGATGGCCAGCAGTGTATATTTCTATAACAATCTTATTTTCTGTATTCAAGTGAAAACTCAGATATTTTTTGTTTTTGAGACAGCAGCAAAATAATTCTAGGGAGAACATTATTTATAGCAGAAATATTATGCGGAACCATAAATAGTGCAATTTATTTATTTATTTTGAGGAGGATGCATAATTTTAGAGTAGTATTGAATTTGATTAGCTGTTATAGGGTTTTATGACTCTCTGCATCTTTCAATTAAGTTTTCTATTCTAAACTAAGCAGTCCTAAAAAAATGCACTGTTAATTAATATATTTTAAACCAACAGTATTATATATGGGTATCCTTAATATCAGAGAAAAATAAAATAATAAAAAAGGACATTTCTTTTTAAAAATTATGAAAGATGTCAAATCAATACTTCTTTGACTTTTCTGTTATTATAAAATTTAAAGAATTTAAGAGTCTGTAGTTTAATTTAAAAGAATGTTAGTTTTTCATTAAGGCCTCAGATACATTTGAGATCTTTATTATTTATCTATGTGATGCAAAAAATATATACTTTATATAAAAAAATACATTTGTAGAAATTAACATTGAGACAGTTTGATGTCTCCATAAGAAAGAATGCATCAGACACTCAGTGATGCCATGAGGGTTTTAATATTTTGAATCCTTGATATGAAGATATTTCCAAAAACATTGAAATAGAGTTACTGAATATCTTTCCTTACTGTACAATACTACCTCAGTGTAGAAAAACAACTTTGCTTGTAAATAAAAAATAATAATATTTTATTACAACAAGCAGATCAAAATAAATTGTTTTCTTAAATATTGATACATATTAAAGCAAGTACAAACAAAACGATTCAAAATAAAATCATTTAAATCCAGGTAGACCTAATTAAAGGTATACAACAGCATTTTTTAAACTCTAGTAGACCACAGACCCCCTTTTTGTATTTCATATATCTTTCCAGAACCCCATTATTTAGAAGTTACTTATATTCATTAATATATCCAGAGTACATATTAACCTTACTTTCAAGCACCATTGTTTGCGAATAATAATCTTCACCTTATAACCTCACAGGAGTTGTAACAATTTTCTGTGATTAAATAAGGCAAAAATTAGTGATTGGAAGTACTGGTATTTAAAGTAAAGACCTTATTCACCCTGTTAATTAACTACAAAATACATAATATTACAGAAATATATAAATTAAATAGTATATTTAAACATTAATCTTAGGTTTTCTAATCATTTTTTTCACATGGCTGCTGTGAAATTCTAGAAAACAAAAAAAAATTGCATTCTGCTTTCAAAGACTCCCTAAAAATATACTGCAAGCCAGCCCATTGGTGTTTGCAGATTATTTTAAGAACTGCTAATACAGAACACACAGTGAAACAAAATTACTCATCCAGTGGTGGGATTCAAATAATTTAATAATCGGTCTTCTTTTATGACATTTTTAAGTAAGAACAATAAAGGAAAACACTGCATGACATGTAGATTATGAAGCATTTATTAAAATTATAAGAACAACTTTACAAAACTGCTAATTCACTGTCTGTTAAGAATCCTGTTTATACTTTTTCTTTAGACAGAAATAAAGGTGAAAATAAGCACTCGCCAGTTGCCACTCGGCGATTAAACTTGAAAAACTGGCGATTAAAAATATGCAAAGAACCGGTCAAATGCAGGATTTGCCAATATTTTCTTTTTTCCCTAAAATTCGCGATATTTACGCACCTGATCGACGATATTCATGATTTTTACAATTTTTTTTTTAAAATTAAATATTCAGTGGCATAAATGTATTTACTGGCTACTAAATAAATTATTCTCACTACCCAGTAACTGGCTACTAAAAAAATTAACCTACTGGCCAGTGGCTACTAAGTGAAATTCCTTATTTTCATCTTTAGCCAGAAATACTTCTAACTTCTTCAAAGTAATCTGGAAAAATCTTCATATTTCCTGTCCTGTGGATCATAGAGTTTTGAATTCCTGTTTTTTTTTTAAACTTGTTTGGCATGAAGTTTTATCAAGAAAGTAGCTAATTTTTATGTTCGAAATGACATTACTGCCAAAGCAGTATTTCAAAGTAGTAGTTGAAAAAATACAGAAGGTCATTCAAACTCGGAAGTAATTTTTGCACATAAATGCCATATTCTTAATGACAATTTGACTCTATTGGATAGACTTGACTCTTGGCGGCAAGCTTTGGCTCAAAATCTCTATCATAAAAGATTTTTTCTTAGCACAGGGATGTCCATACATCTAGATAAACTTTCAAAAGTTTTCCATTGTTCGTCATGATTTTTCCTAACTTTCTCTTAAAAAACTCATAACTGATGTGATGAAAGAAAATTTGAGGTAACACTGGATGATTCATTTCTTTGCTTAGGTGATTGTACAAAACAAAAAGCAATTATGTATGACTTAATGAAAAATAAACTCAATGTAATGTGCTCATGATTATAAAGAGATGATTTTAAAAGTATTCATGATTGCTGCTGGATTTTTTTTACAAAGGTAAATTAAAGCTCATAAAAGTATCAAATAATGATAAAGTAAAATAACCTTGTTATCATTAAAATATTTGAAAATTAATTTTTGATGAAAAAATTGCAGCTTTATATGAAAAAGACATCAATGAAGTATACTTCACATGGACAAAGCCTCTAGTCAATCTTAACAGCTAACTGCTGCATATTTAGCAAAGAAAGATTCACAACTGGAAATAAACTCTATCCCAGTTGAAGAAATATATGTAAACTCACTCAATACCCCTTCCCCATAGCCTTTTCAATATTTGTGATGTTAAATCGATCATTAGAAAGACGTCATTCATGAACATTGAAAAGACTTTGGAAAGTTTCACAAGAGAGAGATGCAGGAGAAACTTTTCATAACTCATTGTAATATCCTGGAAACTTCCAGCCAGAGCTAATGCCAAAAGTCAAGGATATTCAATAGAGTCAAATTGTTGCAAAGAATATGGCATTTATGAGTAGGAATTAACTGTTTCAACAATAGTACAGTAAATTCTTTATTAAAGTGTCTAAATTATATTTTTCTTAGATATGGATAAAAAATGATTGGTCAAATTAAAATTTTGAGAATATCTTATTGTATATTTCTTAAATATAAAGTTTTTCATTAGAAGTACTAAGATGTTCATTTCCTTTTGTTTCTTGTGCAAATATTTTGTTGCTTATTTCAGAAAAAAAAGGCCTCACACATCAGGGTGCAAAATGATGCGTCTGTTTAGTTTAAATAAGATTTAATTAAAAAATCCTATATTGCATACAGTACAAATGACGAGCTTCTATTTCTTCATATGAAGTAAGAAAATGATCATTTAAGTGTAATCTTTTCGAAAATCTTCAAACCTCACAGGTGAATTCCTTCTTTCCAATAATGTAATCTTGTAGGAAATCCTCTTCACACCTCACAGGTGAATTCCTTGTCTCCAGTATTGAAAATCCTTTGTTGCATATCTTACAAATGTGAGGTTTCTTCTCAGTATGATCAGAGAAGTTCCTATGTAGGTGAAATTTATTAGAAAAAGCTTCATTGCATGCCACAGAAATACGAAGCTTTTCCTTTGTATGAATCAAGGAACGCTCATTTAAATGTGATATTTCAGAAAATACTTTATTGCAAATTTGACAAATATGAGGCTTTTCCTCAGTATGAACAAAAAGATTGCTATCTAAGTTAGGTTTATTAAAAAACCTTCATTGCATGCCATTGAAATATGAAGCTTTTCCTTTGTATGAATCGAGGAATGCTCATTTAAATGTAATATTTTAGAAAATCCTTTACTGCAAATCTGAGGCTTTTCCTCAGTATGAATAAGCTGGTGTTTATTAAAGTCAGATTTACTAGAAAATACTTTACTGCATACACTACAAAAATTAAGCTTCTTTCCAGAATGAACAAATGTGTGCTTATTTAAACTATGTTTGCTAGAAAATCCTTTATTGCATACTTTGCAAATGTGAGGCTTCTCTCCAGTATGAACCAAGGTGTGGTTACTTAAATTAGATTTGCTAGAAAATCCTTTCTTGCATACGTCACAAATGTGACGCTTCTCTCCAGTATGAACAGAAATGTGTTTATTTAAATTATTTTTTTTGGAAAATCCTTTATTGCATATTTCACAAATGTGAGGCTTCTCCTCAGTATGAACCAAGTTGTGGCTATTTAAATTAGATTTGCTTGAAAATCCTTTATTACATACTTTACAAATGTGAGGCTTCTCCACTGTATGAACAAAGGTTTGGTCATTTAAATTAGATTTGTTAGAAAATCCCTTATTGCATACTTCACAAATGTAAGGCTTCTCCCCAGTATGAGTAAAGGTGTGGTTATTTAAACTATATTTGCTAGAAAATCCTTTATTGCACACTTTGCAAATGTGAGGCTTCTCTCCAGTATGAATCAAGGTGTGGTTATTTAAATTAGATTTGCTAGAAAATCTTCTATTGCATACTTCACAGATGTGAGGCTGCTCTCCAGTATGAACCAAGGTGTGGTTAATTAAATTAAATTTTCTAGAAAATCCTTTATTGCATATTTCACAAATGTGAGGCTTCTCCTCAGTACCAACCATGGTGTGGTGATTTAAATTAGATTTACTAGAAAATCCTTTATTACATACTTCAGAAATGTGAGGCCTCTCCCCAGTATGAACAAACCCACATAACACAGATTCGTCCAATTTTGGTTTAAAGTACGTAATTTGGACATATGGACGTGTCCAATTTTCGTCCAAAAGTAGTCTGTACTTCATCTAAATCTCATCAATTTACGTTCAAATGTCACCACCTTTTACGTAATAAGTATGTCTTTTAGACGAGAAAATGAACGTAAAATGAACATAAAATGGACATAATACGGACGTCCAAAATTTGTTCATATTACGTCCATTTTATGTTCATTTTCTCGTTTAAAAGATATAAAATGGGCGTAATATGAACAAATTTTGGACATAATATGAACAAATTTTGGACGTCCGTATTATGTCCATCTTATGTTCATTTTACGTTCACTTTCTCGTCTAAAACACGTACTTATTACGTAAAAGGTGGTGACATTTGAACGTAAATTGATGAGATTTAGATGAAGTACAGACTACTTTTGGACGAAAATTGGACATGTCCATAAGTCCAAATTACGTACTTTAAACCAAAATTGGATGAATCTGTGTTATGTGGGTTCCTATAGGGAAGGATAAAAATTAATAAAAAGTAAAATCTTTTTCAGTCAAATTTATTGTGCTTTTAATATTTTAAAAGTATATATATATTCAAAATATTAAGAGCATATAAATATTTTTAAATATTATTGCTAATAAAACTTATTTAACTTTACTTTTAATTCTGTAAGACCTTTAAAGAAACTATTTTAGTTAGTGTCCTTCACCTGAACACAATTATTTTTTTTAATAATTTATTTTTTGTGTAATTACACATTCAAACAATATTTTTAATTTTTCAATACACAGTTAAATATATCATGCCTTCACTGAACTTATATTATGCATCAAAATATATTTATTTCAATAAATTAATCTTTTCCATCAAAATGATTTATCTTTTGCTATCCAAAATCATGTATATGATTACTTTGTGTCATTTTATTAAAACTATTGTTAAACCCTGTGGACCACAGCTTCGGAACCGCTGATGTACCATACTGCTATATTTTCTGCTGAAAATTGAAATCACAGTCTTAATCTTTTTTTTTCCCATCTCAAAAACTTCTTTTTTGCTTTTCGTTGAAAAAATTCCTGATTTATTCACTGATAATAATTAAATTTGTAGATTCCAGAATACCAAATATATACAAATAGTAATTGGATACTTATTATTTTTTTAAATTATTAAACAATTATGTTTAAATTATTAAACTATTTTGCAAGGTCTTGCATTTGATGAATCATTCCCCCCCCCCTTCCCCCATTTAAATTGTCAGTAAAATCATTGCTTTTAAACTATTGCACTTTTCTTTTTCACTAAAATAGCTTTTTCGAAGGCAAAATCATATTTTTCCTTTAAGTATGGCTATACTTGAGAATAACAATGACTAAATGTATTGAAGAAAAAGAAGAAATTTTAGTTTTTCAAATATTGCTAACTCATGGAGGCAAATGAGATATTTCTTGCCAACTTTTGTATATTGTGTATAAAATTTTACGTATTGAAATTTGTAGGAAAGTATGCAAGAAATGTATTTTACATGTGGTAACTTTTTCAACCTGACACCTCATTCCCTAATATTCTTAAATACATTCCTTGAGTACAAGATTGTACTTTCATTACACATGCATGGATAAAAAATCCATAAGTTCAATTTCATCTACTTTTGCCATTATTAAATTTCTTTAGCATATTTGATTTTTAATTATACATAAAAAAAATTATTAAATAATTTTTTAATTGCACAGCAAATTAAACATATATATATATGTATATATATATATTAATCATTTTAATTATTTATTTTGTTAATTTATGAAAAATATAATGGCTTAAGGGTTTACAAGTAATGCAGATAGTTAAAGGTCATGATTGTTAAAAAAATTTACTCTTTGAATAATCTATTTTATTAATATAATAATTAATGAATTTTTAAAAGATTCAATGGGTAAAATTATTCAGCCTACATCATTGTTTAAAAAATATATACAATAAAAATTTGCAAACAAAAAATGCTTTATTTATTTATTTTTTATTATCCAATCGACGTTTTGCATGCCACAACTAATTTGAGATAACTTTTTCGATTTGGCACTCTAATGTTTCATCCCACTTTACATGAGTCTTAACAGCACCTATGAGAAAAAGATGAAGAAAACAACAACACATATTTAGTTAATACATAAACAGAAGACATATGAAAAAAAAAATTTACTAATACGTATATGAATTTTACTATTTCAGCATTAATTCGATTCCATAGCTTCAATTGGAAATTTTACAAATTTAACTTCCTGAATAACGAAATTAAAAGGCGAAAACACATGGGTGCAAGAAGCCTATTCAAGCCAAAACTGAAAACTTTCCCAATATTATGAATAACCAAATGAAAATAGGCTAGAAGATTTGTATGTCGTGCATTATGGCTAAAAATTTATATCTAACAATAAATGAAAGCGATTAAAAGTTCTTGACAGTAAAATTGGTATTATTTAAGACATACTTGGGAGAAAAAAAGTATCAAAGTTTTACAATATCGACTTCACTTCTGGTTCCAGAGAGCAGAAGAATTAAAAAAAAATATATTGACATACAAGAATTTACTCTCATTACAGATGTATGAATTAAAAAAAAGTTCAATTTCATTCACTTAACATGAAAGCAAGTACTTTATTTACAACTTATTTAAATCAGAAAAAAAATCTTGTATATTTAATCATATACTATGAAATTAAATGTAAAAAAAATAATCTATTCAGCTATTTGATGTCATCTATTAATAAATATAAAAAAGAAATGAGTTTTGCATAATCATTTATAAATTATATAAATTTTTCATAGTACAATGAGTTTTATATAACAAAACATTTTAATTATTTTGTTAAATTTATGATTTAAATAATCTATTAAAAATATATATTTAATACTTTCATTAATATAAAAAATAATGCATTTTTAAAAGAATCAATCTATAAAATCATTCAGCCCATGCCACTGTTTGAAGAAAAATATGCAATACAAATTTGCAAACAAAAACAGCTTTTAAATCCCCCCCCCCCTAATCAGTCTTTTGCATGCCACAACCAATTTGCAATAACTTTTTTCAATTTGGCAATCTGACGTCTCATTTGTCAAAATAGAAGTCTCAACAGCATCTATGAAGAGAAAAAAAAAAGTAGCTATAAAATACATGTTTAGTTAATATTACAGAAATAGAAGACTTCATAAATAATAAAAAATATCTACTTATATAGATATGAAATTTTACTATTTCAGCATTTGGGTTTTACCATGACTTTGAAAAGGTAAATTCGGGTTCCACAACTTAAAGGTGAAAATTTCACATTATCACCTACATTAATTTTGCAATTTTAGTTTCCTTAATATTGAAATTAAAAGGAGAAAAGAAACAGAAATTTTACTAAGTATTTCAGCATTATTTCAGAACACAAACTCAAAAAAATTATATATAAATTTATATATACAATTTAATGTTACTTTGAGTTCTGCATATTCTGAAAAAATGTGAGAAAATTTTACAATTTTGACCTTACTACTTCTCTTCCCACAGACCAGAAAATAGAATTTAAAAAAAAAAAAAAAAAAAAAAAGACATTATCTGAGTTACTGAGAATTTGAAAACTAGCATTAATTTACAAATTTTGGCATTACACTGGGCAATTAAAAAAAAAAAGGTTATGTCTAAATTTTAGATTAAGTTGATTTGAATATAATATAATATTCTAGACCACCCTATTGAAAATTTCAGTTTGAAAAAACTACCAATTTTTTATGCTTCAAATCAAAATAATTCTAGAAAAATCATGACTATATATTATATATATATTAAGGGTTTTTTTTTTCAATAAATAATCATATTAATATTGTTTATAGCTTTCTTTTAAACATATTAACTTTAAAGTTAAATAAAAACAAGTATCTTACACCTTTGTAAAATAGTTGTTTTATCTTATTTATCTACTATCTTTAATTACTAAAAAAAGAAAAATATGATGATGAAAAATTTTACTTTTAGAATCTCAAAACAACCAATCAGGATATAATGGTTCATTCTGAGCTAAACATGTTCTCTGCAGGCTGTAAATAATCAATCCAGTGCTGTTGTCTATTAGAATAGAAGAGAAGCTTAAAATTTGTTTATATAAATAAAATATTATATTAGGGGATGGTCCACTGTGTCCATATGTCCAGTGTGTACCAGTCTCCCCTACATTCAAACAATATACATTATTTATGTGTATACTTCATAGATATTTTATTTACATACATATATATACTACATATATGACTATAATTTGGCAATAGAATAATAAAATGTCATTACATCATATACGACTATAATATGTGATACATCTTGGTTACTTGGCAATTCACCTTCGAAGTCTGCTATAACAAGAAAGTACCTAAAAATTAAATAGATGAGACCGATAATCACCAAATTCCCCACAAAAGAAAATTATCTTGTACTTTTTAATGTATATATATAAAACATTTTTCATAAATTATTCTTAATACATAACTAGCGAATTTTGCTTGCTAGTCAGCGGAGCTGCTAATTACATTGAGAGCTTCAATTACAAAAAATTTCCTTTGAAATGAATTTTGAATCAAATGAATCTTTTACAAAATGACCAATAGGCAGGTAAAGCCCATTTCAAAATTCAAATTTTGTATTACACTAAAATATTCACCATAAAATTTTTCAACAATTATCTGTATTGGAAAAAATTAGCACTCGCTAATCAGCGAGTAATACTTAAAATTTGACAATTGACTTTATTGCAACCACAGGCCAAACTTAATAGTCACACTCACCAAAAGCGATGATTGAATGGAAAAAGATTTTTTTCCGCTGTCGCTTGACGCATTTCAAAACCATTTGGTGAACTTCGCGATTTTTACCCCGAAATAATTTGACAAATTAAGACTTTTTTTCTCGAGGCTATTTGATGATATTCTCAATTTTTACCTGAGACCATTTGACGATATTTGTAATTTTTTTACCTGGGACCATTTGACGATATTCTAAATTTTTTTACCTGGGACCACTTGACGATATTCTCAATTTTTTTTACCTGAGACCATTTGATGATATTCTTATTTTTTTTTACCTGAGACTATAGGTGCATATTCCCAAAATCTGGAAGGAGCCAGTGGCTCCTAAACCCAAAAAATCCAGTGGCCACATTTTGACACAAAAGCATAAAAACAATATTTTTTCTCTTTAAGATTTGGACAGCGGGATTATATAGACTCTTCCCACCATAGTTGTATATAAACAATTCCCTAAAATTTTTTGTTCTATGAATAAACTCCCCCACCCCACCCCTCCCGCGCCAAAAGGAAAAAAAAGGTGTTTTATATAGCTGAAAATAAACACTCAACATGGAGATTTGCATAAAAAATGTCTATAAAATCAAAAGAATATATGAAAAAATATGGAGAAGATTTATTTTCTTTTAGGTTATAGATTTTAATAAAATAAATTCAACACTTTCTGACATTCAGGGATGATGGAGAAAGATCGAACACTATAAGCCTCGTTGCAACTTTTGTTGGCAAGGGGATTTTTTAAGGATTTTTTAAATCCTTAATAATAAATTACAATTTTTGTGACCGATCGCCAATTTTCATGTTTTATTATCGAAACTCCTTGACGAAATTTGCAATTTTATTTTGCAACTGATTGACGAAATTCATGCTTTTTTCTGCGACTAATAATCGAAATTCTGTATTTTTTTTTTTCTGCGACTAACGAAATTCAGGATTTTTTCTTCTGTGACCGATTGATGAAATTCACAATTTTTTCTGTGATTGATTAATATTTTTTTTTTTTTTTTTTGTAGCCGCTTGATGAGATTTGCGTCTTTAAACCACGGGCAACTGACGAAACTCGTAATTTTTTTCCTGGACTAATTGGCAAAATTCACATTTTTTTTTTTTTAATCGACTGATACGTTTTGCTTTTTTTCTGCTACCAATTGATGAAATTAACGGGTTTTTTTTTCCTCGACCGATTGTCGAAATTCGCGTTTTTTTTAAATTATTATTTCTTGGAGACCAATTGAGGAAATTTGCAGTTTTATTTGCGACCGGTTCACGAAATTTGCACTTTTATTTCATGAGCAATTGATGGAATTCATGGTTTTATTTGCCCAGCTATGAAATTTGCTGGATTTTTCCATGGCCGTTTTCACAAAGTTCGCGAACGATTGACAAATTCATTTTGCAGAACTCTAACTACCGTATTTACCCGCGTATAAGTCGAGAAATTTTGGACTAAAAAGCGGTTTAAAGTTAGAGGGGTCAACTTATGCGAGGGTCCTTTTTTTTTTTTTTTTTTTTTTTTTTTTAACCAGAAGTCAAAAATGCCCTTCTGAAAGGCAATTATTTTCTTTTCGCATTCCATAACACAATGACGTCATTTACTGTCGATTTCCATACCAGGAGAGAAAAAGAGGAATTAATTGATTTTCTTTATCAGCACTGAGGTAAAGGTTTGGAGACTGAGTAACGGGTTTGGTGCTGATGAATTTAAGCCTACTACTCCCGTACCGAATTTAAGCCTACTACTCCATCTGAAAGATCAGTAGATAAAATTCCGAGAATGTATCACCCCTATGTGCAATTGAATCGTCTGCGAGTGCCTAGAAACAACTTCTCTAAAAACACGTGACCCGTGTTCTATCTTGCGTGTTTTTGATAGTACACTTATTCATTATTTCTTCGTTTATCTTACTGCACTTTTTCTCCTTGTTTCTACTGATATGGTTGATTTAGTTATTAGAAAACAGAAATGCAATTCATACGCAGCTGGATTTAAACTTAAAGTTATTTCTTTTGCGGAAGAGTCTAACAACTGTGCTTCTTCTCGTCAGTTTGGGGTTCACGAAAAATTGCCCAGTGGGTTAAAGATGTGTCGAATCAAATTTCTTCCGAAATGATTATAAAATCATTCAAGAAATGATGCATAAGCAATGAACTAGACGGCACAGAAAATTATGCCATTTTCGAAAGTGATAACAACGAGGAAGAATGTAGCAATACAGACGTGTATCATGATGAGCCGATGACGACGAAAGATTTTTGTGAATTGTTTGGCGAGTCCCATAGTGAATTGGACCTTGAATCAGTTTAACTTTGTATATTACTTTAGTATATTATTATCTTCATTATTGTATATTTAGAACTTTTTTTTTTTCAGATGATTTTGAATAAATGCACAAAAAAAAAATCAAAGTTTCTTTATTATTGTATATTTAGTACTTTCTTTTCTTTCCAGGTGATTTTGAATAATGTATTTTAAAAAAAATTCAAATTTCTTGCTCGGAAAAGGGCGGAGTCGACTTATACGCGGGATTTAAGAAAATTCAAATTTCTTGATCGGGAAAGTGGGGGGTCGACTTATACGCGGAATCGACGTATACGCGGGTAAATACGGTAACTAAATAAATAATGATAATTCGAAGAGTTCTGCTTATTCATGGAAGAATTGCATGCTGATATCTATGTCTACTTGTAAGAACATATCGGAAAAATCCCAGAGCTACAAATTTAATGAGTGGGATCTAAAATTATTGTATTCTCGTTACAAATTTTTTTGTGTTGCGAGCTAATTGCGGTATGTCGCCACCACAGAGTTCATTCACAGCGCATATCAACATGATTTTTTTTATTGCTATTTTTTTCTTTTTTAAAGAAGTAAACAAAAAATTTGTGGTTCAGCAGAAATGTGGCATCTATGTTAAATCGTATTTATTTAATTATGGCCTGGAAAATACATAAAATTGCTAAATATTTCAGAATTATGGAGGACAATCAGCGTATTTGATCAAAAAAGAGTATACCTATAAAACACATGGCGATTTAGACATTGAAAGTAAGTGGCCAAAGCAAAAAATTTAGTCGCCACATGGCGACTGGCAACCGTGAATCTGCACCTATAGCTGAGACCATTTGACGATATCCACATATTTTTTTTTCCCTAAGACCATTTGATGAATTTTGCGATTTACTGACTATTGATTAACGAATTTCATGTTTTTGTCCCATCAATGTTCAACAAATTGCACACTTTCTTTCCGCTGATGTTCAACGAATTGCACACTGTTTTCCGCTGTCGTTCGACGAATTTTGCAATTCTGTTCCTCGATTGTTTGACGAGTTTTGCGATTCCCCCGCCCCCTTGATATTATTTCTTAAATTTCACAATTTTTTCCCCGAGACTATTTGACGAATTTCTCGAATTTTTTCAGTCAAGTATATGCAAGTTTGTTAGTGGCCAGTGCTTAAAAAAACTGCCGAGTAAAAAAATCCATGTACTGGCCAGTGACCAGTGAGTAAAGAAGTTAATTTTTATCTATAATTAACTGTAATATTAATACTTTTACAATTTGCAAGCATAGCCTGCCCCCCTGCCTAAAATTTATTTTGTGATATTTAGATATTAGGTTGCAACTCCAAAAGACAAGATGCGAAAGCATGTCAATTTACCGTTTTTTTTAAATCATGCCAACCATTGGCAGAATGTAAATTTTCAATGAATATAAGAGAAGATGTTATAAGATATACATAAAAAATTCTTTAAACTGAGTTGTAAATAATAAATAAAATAAGAATGTATTTCACTCATTACATTTGAAATACGAAAAGAAAAAAGGTTTAATATGAAATAACAGGTACTTTTCTCCATTATCCCATCAACCACTTTCCATAAAAACTATTGCCAAGCTATAACACTAATGCCAATAAACAAATAAAAGAATGTTGTCCTTAGAATCTAAAAAAAAAAAAAGGAAAAAGAAGAAGCCCGTTTGAATAAAGTATCAACTTTGGCTAAACTATCATATTCACTTGCGGTCCGCCATCTTGTTTTTTAAAATCAAAATGTATTAAACTTTTATCATTATATATAAATAAATGAGTCAATAAAATTAAATAATGTGTTTCTAATAAGTAAATATCACGATCATGCATTTTTGGTGTTAAATCCCATAGTTTGGTGAGTTTTTTAATGAAAAGTGAACATCGGGATAATGGATAACTACCAAATACAGTAGAAGACCACGAATCCGCACAGCTTGGTTCTGAGTGTTTTGCATATTTGAGACTTTTTGTGGATTACAGATTATGTCTATTTAATCTTTGTTTACATTTTTTTAACTTATTACTTCGGATGAGTTTAGATTGTTAATGCTGAAAAATAAACAAAAACACACAAATAAAATAAAAATTATTAAAAAAATAATTTATCTATATTTATATGTTTTAAATCTATCATCAATAGTTGTTGGTATTAAAACATTTGGTTTATGTTTTTATACTGTATCTTGCAGCCTACAAATGGGCATAATTGTCTACTGAATCACAAAAGTTTGTTTTTTAGTAATTTCGGTATCCTTGGCAAACTATTGTAAAAAATATATGTGTAAGACAAATACATTTTTAAAAGGATTTTTTTTTTTACATATAAATGGTTAATTAATTAAAATACTTTTATATATATATATTATCATTTTAAACTATAAAAAAGAGTATTAAATGAAAGGTGATAATATATATCAGAAGTAAAATTAAAGTTGAAGCGAAAAAAATAATGTTATTGATAAATATTGGTTTTAAGAATTAAATTTCTTTGTTTACATTCTCATATACTGTGCAGATTACAGACATTTGCGAATTAGAGGTACTCTACTGTAATACCATAAACTTAAAACATTTTACATTTCAACATCAGAGCATAGTTTCTAATTTACACATGCAAAAGTCTTTTTATTATAGATATGTATGTGTGTGTGTATATATATATAGTCAGAGTTTCCCCCAGACAGTTTCGGAAGGGTGCTGCACCCTGCCTGCCCTTTGGTTTACAAAATGGCACCCTTCTTGCCCCTCATAAAATAAATTAGCACTATTCTTGTGCCCAAGTAAAATAATTAGCACCCTTCTTGCCCCTCAGTAAAAAAAGTGTACTTTCTCCTTTTTGCATTCATAGTAAAAATTAACTCAATGTTTTCTTGAAAAGAGTGCTCAGGCTTTTAACTATTAAAAGTGTCTTTAAAAAACAAAATAATACCTTTAAAAGTAAAAAAAACTGCCCTTAAGAATCTTAAAAGTGCCCTCTAGAATTCAAAAAGTGCCCTATTCTCACCAGCAGCACCCTGCCCTTTTTTTAAACTGGAGGAAACTCTGATATAGTGTATATATTTATTTATTTTTTACTTGTTCAGCCATTGTAAGAATGTCCCAAACTTTCATTACAATTAAGCATATTCGAATCTTGTTCATATAATCAAGATTTAGTTGTTAGAATACCACATGAAGAATGACAAGAAATGCTTGCAATGTCAACGATAGCATCTCAAACAATATTTGACGATTTATCACCTGTGCTAGCTTATATTCAACAAAATTAATGGAGTACTATTATGTTAGCGGCACACAGGTAATAGATCATGAAATAATATTCCTATCATTAATATTGTATTCATTACCTTTGAAATATAAACCTTTCATTTGTTTCATTTAAAATACACAACTTTAATTTAAAACACATTCTTTAAAATACATGACTTTCACTTATTTCATTTAAAATACAATGTAATAAGAATAATAATACCATAAACCAAAACATTTTATTTTAATACCTAACCATCATTTCTAATTAACTTATGGGAAAAATAAAAGTTGCTATTGGTAACTGAAAAAAATATATTGTTAGTATAATTTGTGCCCAGCTAACATAAAAGTACCAAATTATTCACTCTTTATGGAAGCAGAAAATTAATATATATATTGCAAAACCTATAACCATACAAGATAACATTTTATTTAATAACATTTATAGATTTTAAAAGAAAGTTTACCCTATTCAAAGTTCGATCCTGCTTGAAATATTAGAGTCCATCCTTTAACCAATTATCTTGTATAGGACTTTCTTGCGAAGGATCTTAGATGGTAATCACTTTCTCGAACACATAACTACTCATCTAAGATCCTCTGGAAGCAAAAACAACTGAAGCAAGATTGACATCTATTCACAAGCCAGACGATTTTCTAAACACAAGAAGCTTGTAACTGTTATTTGAAAAAGAAAAAAAAAATTAGCGAATCCAGCAACCTTGTTCTAAAGCAAAATGCATGAATTTTGCAAATGTTGTGATCACTTTAACTCATGTATGTACAATTTACTCCCATAACAACACAATAAATAAATAATAAATTAAGTTGCTTATTCCCTATTTTTCCTTCCCTGGTCGAGAACCAAACATTGATCAAATATCTCATTCAAGAAACGAATTGATGTTCGATCTTGAATGTTTAAATGAATAATCAACAACCAATGTACACTGTGTACTGTAAAATAATGTATAAGCTATTCAGTAATATAAAAATCTCTAGCAACTAAGAAGTACAGATGTCACCACTCACTCTTGTTTATAGATAAAATTTTATGCAACTCAGTTCATGAATGTAATATTCTTTAGAAGAGGTTAGTTGTAAAAATACTGAAATAAATTATCTGTGATAAAAAATGCATATGAGTGCAATAATAGTATGTTTGTTTAATTACCAATACTGATATCAAACTAAAAAGAATAAAATATATTCATCAAAAATATATTACAAGATTTTGTTATTGAAAAGTAAACAACTGCTTTTCTTGATTTTTTTTTCTGTTTATTATGATTTCTAAAATCATTTAAAGTACTATTATTAATTTAGACAGAGGCACAAAATACCTTCTATATACTTAAATCATGTAAAAACAATACAGCTTTACAAGATATACAGTAATCCCTTGTTACATTGCACATTCGGCTATTTTGCTCTTTTTCAGTTATCCCCCGATAAATTTAGTTTCTCGAAAAAGCATGTAAAACTTTTGGGAACAGATGTGTTATACTCACGCACTGATGTTTGGTGACTTTTCAGTTTTCAAGCCTGCGCCAAACCAATAACTTAATACAATAGCTAGATTGCCTATAAAGGAAAAAATCCCCTAAATTTGGCAACTTTTTTCCTTTTTATAACCAATTAAAAAAAAGAAAAACTGTGCTTGAGTGTATGACATCATAGCCAACTTTTGAAACGACGAAATCTAAGCAAGTAACTGAAATGCAATTAGTTCATTTTTGTTCTTTTAATTTCCAGTGGCAAGCACACAATCAAAGAAAATAAAACAACAAACAACTCTGGATTTTTATAATCAGAAAATACTGTAAAATGTAAATAAATATGTATACTGTATATGTATGGTTTTGTATTTTTTCAATGTTTTACCATCTCTTTTTTGTTGAACTCGTAGCTTGTTTAAACAAGTATTATATTGAAAACCTCATATCTAAATTTAGAGCTGTTTATTTTTAATTGATAAACATTCTTCTCCCCCCCCCCAGTATATCATGTTTTTTTCTTATCTCCCAAGTAGCACGATATATTGAGGGGTTACTGTATTATGTAAAACTGTAGTAATAACTAAAATTAACCATGAATAATTTTTATGATTTTTGTGTTTTAAAGAACAATACAACTTTATTTTTAATTGGATTAAAGGCTTATAATATAGTATTTCTTCTTAATTACTACTTAGTGTGCACAAGAGTAGAAACTAATTACAAAATTTTGTTATTGAAATGTAAACAAAAAAAAAACAGCCTTTTTTTCCGATTTGATTTTTCTTTCGTTTACCTATGGTTTCTAAAATCATATAAATTATTATTAATTTAATTTCGAGGCATGAAATATCACATATTTTCTTAAATCATACCAAAAAATGCATCTTAACTAAATATTGTATAAATCTGTGGTAATAAAAACATTTTTACAAGGCTAGATTTGTTTTTAACTGACAATCTTCTGGATTTTTGTGTTTTAAAAAACATTAAAACTTTCTTTTTAATTGGATTAAAGACTTATAATACTTCATAACATAACATTTCTACTCATTATACACAACAAGACAAAATATATTACAAAATTTTCTTATTCAAAAGTAAACAAACTTCTATTTCTCTACCACTTACGTATGACTTGTAAAATCATATGAATTATTATTAATAAGTATAAATACGTAAGAAAAAAGAGTCGTTACAGAAATGTTTTATGTAAAGTACACACTTCACCACGATAAATCTAGAAAACAAAATGTAATATTTACTTACCAACTTTCGTCGCGCCAATTTTCATGAATATCAACAAAAAATCTTGCAAACAGTGATGGATTGATTGATTAGCTAAAGTGGAGCTGAACTAAACTCAATATATTTAAAAATGGAGATGGCTTTACTACTAGTTTAAATAAATTTATAGAATAAATAAAAATAGATTCTAGAAGTCTGCTAGGTTTAGCAGTTGAAAAGTTCGCAGTCATAAAAAAAATGGCGGCTGAGAGGGTTCAATTTTCATCCAGTTTGACGAAAACTGGATTAGTACAGTTTTCATCCAGTTTACGTCCGTAAAACAGAAAATGGGGACAAACTTGTTAAGATTTGGTTCCGGATCTGACGAAAATTGGATTAGTTGCGTTTTCATTCAATTTATGTTCTAAACTGATATCCATAGTTTGTAGATATTTCGTCCATAGGTATATGGCGAGAGTATGTTCGGTTTTCATCCAATTTACGTCATAAAATGGCGTCCATATTTTGTAGATATTATGTGCGTACGTAATGTCGAACATTTAACAAAATCTGGACGTATTTTAGCTGGCTGTCTACGTCCAAAATACATCTTTAGACGTATTTCGAACTTGGTAGATGAAAACTGGATGTAATATGAACGTATGTGCTGTGTGGGTATTAAAAGAATGAAAATAAATGTAAAAAATATGGTTTATATGCATGACCTTAAGTAACTTCAATAAAATCTTATGCAACAATTATACCCATCTCTATTTTTTTAAATTTTTATATTTTAAAACAAATGTCAGTTGGGGAAACCTTCGAATATCCCAAATTGAAATTTGTGTGGAATTTTTTGATTGTGGGTCCTAAAATATTGTTGTCCATGTGTAGGGGATGCCGTTTACCTGAGTCGTTAAGATAGTGGGCAATCGGATGGGTGAAAATGGGGTTATCACAAGCTGATGCTGTTAGATGTATAAATGCGTCTCGTAGTCTGGGATTAATTTGAATCCGAAAATTCACTATCAAAAAGACTTGTTCCAGACCACTCATGGGTTAGAACCCCTGCATAAGATCGCTTTCTAGCTCTTTTGGCCCAAAGGAGAGCTTCACTACTGTGGCTAAGCTCATTTAAGATCATCGTCAGGCAACAGGGGTAATAATATCTGCTACTACGGTGCACACACGTCTTCACAATTAAGGACTTTATGCAAGACGACCCGTTGTGTGTAACTTCCTTAATCAACAATACAGAAATGAACGTTTATGCAGGCCAAAAGAGCACGTTGCCTGGAACAGACAACAATGGGCTTCACTACTGTTCACAGACGAGTCCCTGTTTGCCTTGGAGAGAGTGATTCAGTTTGTGTATGGATCTGGAGAGAACAAGGCATCACATTCTACCTATGTAACATTGTTGAAAGACACGGTTATAGAGGTGGAATCATCGTTTGACCTGGAATTTCTCTGGTGGTTACAGTAACCTCCATATATGCCGTGGAAAAACTGACTGCTGGGAAATATTTTGACGACATCCTTGCTTCGTTTGTCCCACCATATGCTGGTGCTATTGGTGATGAATTAATCTTAATGGATGATAATGCCTGATCATATTGCGCTAGAGTCATTAGGGAATATCTTTAGTATCGAAATTGGGAACTAATGGAATGGCCAGCTCAATCTTCGAACCTTAATCCGATTGAGCATCTTTTAGACTGTCTCGGCAGACAGTTGGCTGCCATAAGTTCTTCTCCTAAGTCATTAAATGAGCTAGAACAAGCGTTTCTTCATGCTTGGTTCTTGTTTCTCCTTCCAGTGTCCGACAGCTTAATTAACAGTATGGTCGTTGCCACAAATGCATTACAAATAGTGCCTTATTCAAAACCGTTTGCTTCCTTTTTTTTACAAAAAACTCCCTTTTTTTATTTTAACAAACAGTGGACTTTTGCAAAAAATGCAATGTTTTATTTGTAAATCAGGCTTGATGTTAAAATAAAGTAAAATTCGACAAATAACTGATTAAAGCACAATTCTTCTAAATTTCACAACTTTTTGTTCATTTGTTTTTAAATTAGACAGAAAAGACCGGTTCAAGCTTAACTTTTGCAGGCAGTGAATTTTCGCGACATTTATTTCTCCTTAATAAAAGTTATAAGGTATTTCCTTTTTAAAGGGGCCTTAGCACAATAGAGAAAACAGCAAGATTGAAATAGGCGACAAAAGCAGTAGTTTCCAAAACATTTTCTGACAGCATTTATTTACATTTTGAAAAATCACATCAGATTGTTATCTATATTAATAAAGAAAAGTGTGTGTGTGTGTGTTTTAAGTGTCTGTCTGCAATGGCTAGGAAAATGTGCTGTGCGTAGCGTTCTAAAAATTTAGATGAGGATAGTCCCAGGCAGATCCTGATGCATCTGAGGCTCAGGCTGGTAATTTTTTTGTTAATTAACAGAGATATTAATAAAAACTGTACTGAATATTTCAGAATGACATGAAATCTCGCAGCGCGATGGTTGGAACTTCGCTCCAAAGAATCCAAAGCAGGATAGATCCGAAAGTGTGAAAGAGTTTTTTTCCCCGCTTTTCTAAACACACATCGGTCTAACTGTTTGAAATACCTGCGAACTAGAAACATATCCTTAACTCTCGTACTTTTTACTTTCAAATGCCGCAAACCGCATAAAAAATATAACTTTCAAGCCTTTCAAGAAATTTTCTAATTTCGCATATATCTTTTTCTGTTTTTTTTTAACTTCATATCGGATTTAATTTTAGAGATATGAAAAACCAAAAACACTTCATCTGGATACTTTCTTTTCTATTACATTCAATTTAAAAAATATGAGTATTAACCCATTAAAAAAGTTCATGACAAGTCATTTTGCGCTTCCTGAAGGCACTTGTTTTTCTACGCTAAAAGTAACTAAATGTCGGTATTTTAACACAATCTCTGTACATGTTTTTTGTAAACTCGACTTACATCATATTTAAAAATCTCAAACACTCATTAGAAGTTTTTAAAAATATATAAAATCTGCAAATTTTTCACTTAGAACGTGAATATGCGGCTGACTTTTGCGCATGTTTTTACAACTAAATATCCATATTTTTTAATATGAATATTATACACAGGCTTACGAAACATTTTATTTATAGCTCATAAAAATTTCAAAGAGTTCTGACAATAAGTACTATTTTTTATAATATTAAACGATTTGACGTGAAAAAAATAGTGAGAAGAATATACAACCCTTTTATAACTAAATAATAATATTTTTTCACGAACTGTTTAAACAGGTTCAAAAACACTATAACTGATAACAATTTCAAAGAGTTTGCACAATAAGAACTATTTTTAAGTATAAAATGACCCGAAGTAATAAAAAAATCTTCTTAGAAGCGCCTTTATCACTTAAAATCAATATATTTTATACAGTTTTCAAAACTATTATATTTCTGTGAACTCATAAAAATTTCAGAGTTTCGACAATGGAAAAGTATTATTTTTAAATATTAGATGACCTGATGTGAAAAGAAAAATTAGTCCACTTTAAATTACTGAATTCGTAATTTTTTGTAGAAACATGGAAAAAGCATATAACACCCAATTATGAAGCATACATTTTACTTTAAAACAAGGCATTCGGTTTTAAAAAATGTAACTATTGAAGGGTCCTCTATACGTTCGTTTGGAAACATTTTCGTTTTAAAATTATAAATTCTTACAAAATCAACTTCAAGATATACAGTGTAAGAAATATGAAGTTTGTTTAAGGTTATTATGAAGGAAACGGGCGGGTTAGCTAGTTTTTTTAAATAATAACTACTAACGTATCAATTACACAAGCAATTTGTTCAATATTTATACTAAATAATACATATCGTGAGAAGAAATTTACATAATATACACAGAAATAAACTGTATTATAATGCAATACAAAGTATACAACATATGGGTACATATATAAGCCATATACAGTTAGAAATTTTTTCATTGGTTGCTGTTTCATTTTCAAGACTGTTTATAAAATTTGGCAAGAAATAACTCTTAACACAGAGTTATACCAATACATGTATAAAAAAGAAAATGTATAAGGACGAAGTTTTCCAAATAAGAAAAAAAATGTATATATGTGAAACCTGTGCTTGTTTTGCATCACGCAAAAGATTGATATATTTTTTTCGAACTGTGTCAGTTCCACATGCATTCTTTAAATTAAAACTATTTCTGTATTTAGTTTTATTTTGCTGGTTAATCATAATAAATTAGATGCACTTCTGAAAATGCACCAGGTTATCATTTGTTCTTTGAAAAATCTCTGTATTTTTCTCTCAGGATAAGCTGCATTATTTAAAAAGACCATGGCTTAGAAAACAAATCTAAAAGCTCTTTTTTTCTACCAATGCCTCATTTAGTGGGATTAAGAAAAATGCCATCGGTTCGTGCAACCTCTTAATATACTTAATTTTACTATATTATAATCCTTAAATATCACTATTTTTACTGCACTGTAAAAAATATAAATGTTTCTTAATATATGAAAATATAATCTAACGATAAACGAAAATACACAATATCCTCTTCCGAGTTATCGATAATTCCGAAAAACAATCTTTCTTTGTAGAAATCTCAGAAATCAATATATTTTCCAGATTTAAAGACGCATCTATAAAAATAGTCTCTTTTCCTGCCATCGATTTTCGGAAACGTTTCTGAGTAGTTTTTATAGAGTATTAGTAAGTTTTCTCACACCGGAATATCAGGTTTTAGGATATCAATTCTCATGTAAACATTTTTAGCTGTGTAATAAAATTGTTCATGCAATAGTAACAAATGATATTAATTTTAATGTTAATAATAATGTTAATTTATCATTTTTGCCACTAAAACTTGTTTATTGAACATAAAAATGTTGACCTGATAATTGACAGCATCAAAAAAACCTATATTCCGTGTTGAGAAATCTGATTAATGCACTATAAAAACTATTTGGAAACATTTCCAAAAATCACTGGAGACCAAAATAAGATTTGTTGTTATAAATGCTTCTTTAAATGTCAAAAATATATTAATTTCTGAGGTTCCTAAACATAAACACTTTTTGGAATTGTGGATGATTCGGAAGAGGTTACTGAATGTTTTGAATTGCGGTTATAATATATTTTCTTAGATTTAAAAAATCTGTCATTTTTTATGGTGTACAGAACAGATGGTCCTATCTTTATGTTAACTGTTTTTTTTCACTTATTTAAGGAAAATTAAATATTTTCCATACTAGATTTTCAGTTTATTGCTACAAGCAAAGTAGAAACAGGCTTTTTTTCACAATTAAAGATTTTTTTGTTGTTGTCATCTGTTGAACTGGACTAATTTTATGCCAATGGGCCTAACTCAATATCTTGTGACTGTTGTTATTAATAAAATAAAACTATAAATAAACAATAGTATACTTTTTATTTGAATCTGCAATTAGCTTTACAAAGCACTGAATTAAAAAAATAATGTATCAAGATAAAAAGAAATAAATGAACTTTATATAACCAATAAGTTGTGCACACTAGAACAGTGACAGTCCATGGGCCTGATTTGTCACATTCTCAGGGGAAAATTAAGGCACTATGAATCCCTAGTCATGGCATCTTTTCAAAGCTCCCCACAACGCTACCACTAAGTCAGATGTTTTGACTGCCTCGCCTGATCTACTAAACATAGGTAAAGTTTGTCCAAAGACTTTGGCAAGCTCGAAAATGTTTCTGGTATTTGAGTTCATTTCCAAAATTCAAAACATAGTAATTTAAAATTTTAATTCTGAATAAAACAAGCTAAACTAACAAAAATGATATATTTTTTCAAAATAGTTCTCCCAGATTCAGTAAAGATTACCTTATTAATCACGCGTAAATCAGCATTATTTTATTCAAAGCAAAAAAAAAATCTTTGTCTTTCTTCTTTTTTTACTTTTATCATATCACACCAGTTGTTCAAGGTAATCTTTACTGAATCTGGGAGAACTATTTTGAAAAAATATATCATTTTTGTTAGTTTAGCTTGTTTTATTCAGAATTAAAATTTTAAATTACTATGTTTTAAATTTTGGAAATGAACTCAAATACCAGAAACATTTTCGAGCTTGCACAAGTCTTTGGACAAACTTTACCTATGTTTAGTAGATGAGGCGAGGCAGTCAAAACATCTTACTTAGTGGTAGCGTTGTGGGGAGCTTTGAAAAGATGCCATGACTAGGGATTCATAGTGCCTTAATTTTCCCCTGAGAATGTGACAAATCAGGCCCATGGACTGTCACAGTTCTAGTGTGCACCACTTATTGGTTATATAAAGTTCATTTATTTCTTTTTATCTTGATACATTATTAATTTTCGTACAGTTAGTATTTGGTTTGGTCTGTTATCTTAGTTATCAAAATGCAGTGTTTTTAAAAAATACCTTCCTGTATACCTTCCCTGTGCCTTGTATTTATGCACATTTCTTCATGTTGAAATTTCAAGATATAAGTTTTGTTGGGCTGCCCATCATTGTTATAATTCTAATGCAAATGGGTTATTATCTAAAAAACAAACAAAATTCTGTCATAAAATATTTATTAAAATAATTGCAATGGAAAATCTGCTATCTATATATACATAATGGATATGTAGTCTTTTATAACTATATAATACAAATAAATAAATAATAAAAATTATTAATTTTCATTTATTTAAGTGTATTTATTTCACGTTTGTAGAATATGCAGGGCTTGACTATGGCCTGAGTATAGTAAATATTTGGTTTGTGATCCCCCAAGGGTCTGTTTAGTTTTTAATTGTCGGATTTTCCTTGAGTAAAATATTATTTGATTAAAAATACATGCTGAAAAATTTTATGAAAATGTGGCTATCCCTTCTTTGATAACTACTGAAATAACATGTGAAACAGAGATATTGTCATGATTTTTTTTAAGGGATGAATATATTCTCCAATTTAATTTGAAGGAGTAAATTTAGCATTATAAAAAGTACAACAAAAAAAAATACATACATGAAAATGGTCGTTTCAAGTGTGGTACCAGAGAGGTAGCATGGGAGGGGTAAACTGTCTCATTGATGTAAATAATTTCAAATATTTCTCTTATTTTTCTAAATAGTAAAATTAACTAAACTTTCAAAGGTCTGAGAAAGACAATTATCCCCTTTGCTCCTTCCATAAACCACTTATCAACCAGTGTTAAAACAAAACTTTTATGCACAGAGGAGAGAAACAAAAAAATGCTTACTATTCTAAATTTGACATCTTAATAAATTCAGATATTATTACCAATAAATACAGATTTCACCCATTATTAAAACTATACACAAATTTGTAACAACTGTTTATTCTTACATTTACAAAACATGAAAATACAGATTATTAAGTTTCCAAGATGCATTATTGATTGTTAATGCTTGAAATACATTGTAGAGTCATTTAAAATATATCTGATGCTAAGATTAAAATATTCAAATAAATACTTTTTGTCTCACTAAAACAAGACCAAATTTCCATCTTTTAAACTATACCAAATCATACGCTACATTCATAACAGCTGATAAAGAATCTGACTCCTATTCCAAAACTGGTGAATTTGATTCCATCTACCACCAGAGAATCTCATGTGCTGATAAATATACTAGATTTTCCAATGGAACTCATTAATTGATTAGTCGCATATACTGGATGTTCCAATGGATGTCATTGATTGATTAGTCACATATACTGGATGTTCCAATGGATCTCACTGATTAGTCACATATACTGCATGGTCCAATAGATCTCATTAATCTATTAGTTGAATAACTTGTAATAGTACAGAGCTAATTTTGTCAAAAATTGTGTACATCCCAAAGAAAAGTTACTTATTAAGTCTGATTATTTTTGCATAAAAAGTTGTTTTCACCAAAATGGTCCAAAATTCAGCAACAGACAGTGACTTTTAAGTCAAAGCTTTTCGTCTTTGTCAACAAATATCTGCTGAAACACTTATATTATGGTCCAGTGCCTTTAAAAATAGGCCATTGCAAGTATATTAAGTGCATTAATTGCTAAATTTATATGAACAACATCATTGTATAATTGTAAAAAGGGTATTCAGACAAAAAAAAAGGTTTCAGCAAATTGGAACAGCTCAATATTCAACAGGCAACATCCTAAGATGCACTTCCTCAGAAATCATTATGACAACTGTGTCATCCCAAGAGGATTTCCGTATCACTTTCGCAATAAACTCACTTGGTAGCGCTATAGTCCTAACTTATTGCCACTCAACTTATTATGAGGTATGTTAAAGATAAAATCTATAGATATCAAACAAAAATCATAAAAGAGCTGAAAATAGAGATATTGACTGTGATAGTGTTGGTTTCAAAACACTAATTCAAGTAGATTATTGAGACATTCGAGAAAAAACTTTATTTCCATTTCTTCAAATTTGAGAGAGAGTCATTTTGAGAGACTCTTGTTTTAATTTATTTTATACTTATATGTTTAAATATCAAAAATTAAAAAAAGGAAAAAAAAGGTCTTTTCTGTTCAAAAGTTATTTGATTTCTTCATTATCGTGGAGCCTTTGAAAGAAATCTCACCAAATAAAATGTCATGAAGGTGAAAATTCTATGGAGCTGTTAGGGTGCCTTGTTAGATTCATGCCTCATCGTCAGACACCAAGATCACTTTAAATAAGATATAATTATTAGTTTAATTCTGGATCTGGTCTTATCTGATAAAATAAAACTTAAGTTCCAATCATAGTTTCCATTCTTTCCATTTAATGATTCATTGTTACTTCAATTATTAAAATGTTAATATTAAACATCAGAAATTGCTAAATAAAGTGCATAACAATGTTTGTGGCATGTCATTTCAAGTTAAAGGAATCCATGTTTACTATTTGGACTTTAAATATAAAGCCATAGCATATCAAACACATTCATTTATTATTTTAAAATATTTTATAAGTATCATTTTGTGCATTTGCCACATCCCTCCTTCCAGCCTTCTCAAAATCTATTTTAAAATTTCTGTTTTTGTCATACATGACTATTTGATATTTAAATAACCTTTGTATATATGACCATTGGTCACAGCATAAATTTATTGGGTTGCAATTTTGAATTTAAATTTAGAAAACTATGAAGAGATGCACTGTGATACTTTAGCTATAAAAATAAGGCATAAACAGGCCATTCCATGTCAAATGGCCTATATTTGGATATAGTCCCTGCTAAATCCTCTTTAACTTTGACGCAATCACTACAGAATACACATATGAGCCTAAGATTGACATCTGTAATCTGCCTGAGTCATGAGTAGTATGACTGAGGCACAAGAAGTGATTCTATAAAGTTCACTTTTTCAACAATGTGGCCAACATGAAAAAGTCACCAAGTGTGATATCTCACTGCTTGTGATACAATAAATCTTGCTTATTGAAAACCTGTATTCTAGTTTGACTTTTTTATGCTGAAAAATATAATTGCAGTATTAAAGATCAGAAATCAATCTATTTTTCACTACTTCACATCAAACCAGACCATACAATTTGTAATGATGAATTTTGCACTTACTTAAGAAGCTGCAACTACTGAGCAAAATGATTTAAATGTCTATTACTTCACTAATTAATTACCCATCGGCATGTCACAGTGCTACTGAAGTCCTCTTCTTCCCGGATTAAATATTTATTCATCTTTAAAATACCCTTAAAAATTAAATTCAGAATCTCAACCCGATTTTCAGATGCCTACATCTCAAAATTCACACTTCTAATATGATTACTGTTAGTGTTACTGGAAACAGGTGGTGGACATGTTAAGCATATTTAACTTAAAATCTTTATTAAATTAAATTTTATCTTGCATACATGTATAATTTTTATTAGCAAATATACTTATAATGCCATACATTTAGTGAACATATTTAAGCCAGGGATTGGTTATCAATAAACTAACATTTCAATGCTTCTATTGATACTATCTAATCAAATATATCAGGACAATTTCAATTTTAGATAATTTGTCCAATATCTACAGAAAAACTTAACAAACACTTCTGAAACTTTAAGAAAGAAAAAAACATGTTTGACCTCATATTTTGCAGGGAAGGTTTAATCATGAGGGTAGTTAGGAGATTAAGAACAAATTGAATTAAAAAATAATGTTTGTGCTACACCTGTAAAATAAAATGCTATAGATGATCTATCTGTAACTGTAGCAAATGTCTATGTGGATCCTGCATACCATTAGCATTCATTTGTGCAAGAAGAGCATATATAATAGAAGAGAAAATATATAATAATTATTTTTAATTCAAAGAATTTCATGTTTTTTATTTATAACATGCATGGTTTTTAATCAAATTTTATGCCCTTTTTGAGAAACTTGATAAAGTGCAGTAGAAATAATAGATTGAATCTATGCTATAAACATATTAAATATTTGATAAAATATAAGCATTTATATTAAATAAGTTTTAACTGTGCTTTTGGGAATAATAACGAAGATTTTTTTTTAAATATTAGTCAACTATACTGGAAAAATCATTAAAAATGCCAGTCAAATATTTTGAAAATTTAAAAATATATAAAGTGGATCCCTTAATTGCCCTCATGATTTAAGAAGAAAAAGAGGTTTAACATGTTTGCATCCCTCAAATCCAAGCAAAGTTCATCATTTCTTTAGATATTTGACAAAATGGCTAAAATCAAAAGTGTCCAAATACCTTTAATCAGATAGTGTACGTTATTTTTCCATGCAAAACATCCTTTCATATTAAATCGAGGTTGCTCTATACTTATGTAATCGATTTCGTATCACTATCACTCATAGTTTTCAAGATAGAGACAATAACTTCCAAATTTCACTACTAAGGACGCTGCAGTCTATGATATCACATATTCTTTTTAGTATAAGTAAATACATGTTCACAGTTCTAACATTATCTGTTTAAGATATATTTTAGTGTACACTACTTTACTTTGCTTCTATATAAACTGTCGAATCTCAATAAAAAAAAATGGTATTTTGAACCTTGCTTTTTTAAACCTTATATGGAAGGGACCAAAATCAAACAGAAGATTTCCTGTCAATTAAAATGCATCTGCTCTTTTCAATGGTACTAAAAGAAATCAAATCAGAAGTGTCAATTTTGAGATAAAGGTATCTGAAAATTCAGTTGAATTTATCAATTTAATCATTGAATGGATTTCAAAAAGGGATAAATTAATAAATATTCAAGAACGCAAATTATAAATAAATTCAGTAATTTTGTGACATGCCTATTGGTAATTAATTGGGGAAGTAACAGACTTTCATAGAGTATTTATTGTTCAGCAGTTGCAGTTTGTTATAGAAAGGTAAAAAACCATCATGACAGACTGTATGGCCTAGTTTCAGGTTAAGTGGTGATGGAAATATCGATTTCTGATCTTTTATACTGCAATTATGTTTTTCAACACAAAAAGTTGAACTAGGAAACGGGTTTTTCAATGTGTAAAGTTTCTTGTATCACAACCAAGGGATATGTCAAGCATATCTATGTTTGCAGCATGGTTTAGATAATAATATTTGTGACTCTGATAGTTTTAAAATGTCCATCTTATACTTAAATGTACATTCTGTAGCAATTACATAAAACATCAAGCATGCTTTGCATGGATTTACAGCCCAGATGTCAAGGAATGACCTTATTCATTTTTTTCTCCTATTTTTTATCAGGGTGTTTTCCTTAAATGTAATATTAAAAATCTGAGCACACATGTTATACAAAGGTGCAGCATAATACATGAAAAAAATTATACATACTTTTAAGACAAAATAACATTAAAAAAATAAAGCTGTTTCTTCACATACTATATGAGCTGATTCCATTTAATTTATTTTCATAGTTTTATAATATATCACATCCAATATATATTAATTGAAAACTATAATACAGCAATCTCCCATATTTATTTAAAATATAAAAAGCTAATTCTTGGAAATATAAAAATGAATGACATATTGTAATAAGCACTTATAACAAAGATCCCAGAGTGACTACAAAGATAGATATTTAAATTTTATTTTGGAGAAAAGCACATTCTACAAACAAAAATGCCTTTTCCTTAATATATTTATTAAAAAGGATTTTTTTTGGTAAAATCCCTTCTTTTAAAAAACTCACAAATTAAGGCTGTTTGTCACTATGTAAAAGAAGGTGCCTTTTTAAAACTGAATTTAAGGAAAATGCTTTATCGCATATTTTACAAATAAAAGCTTTCTCCTTAGAATGAGTATAAAAATGTTGATTTAAATTGGTTTTTGCAGAAAACCCTTTATTGCATACCTCACAAATATAAGGTTTCTCTTTGGTGTGAATACTACGTATGTGAACTTTCAAATCAGATTTTGCAGAAAATCCTTTATTACATAATTCACAAGCAAAAGGCTTTTCCTTTGTATGAACACGATAGTGTGCATTTAAATTAGATTTATCAACAAAACCTCTATTGCATATATCACAAACAAAAGGTTTCTTGTCATTGTGAACCAGAAGGTGCTTTCTTAGCTGACACTTTAGATTATAACCTTTATGGCATACCTCACAAGTGAAAGCCCTCTCTTTAGCATGAATTTTACGATGTGTTCTGAAATTAGACATCTGAGAAAATTTTTTATTGCATACATCACAGGTGAATGGTTTCACATTGTTATGAATATTAAGATGTGATTTTAAATGAGTTTTACTAGAAAATCCTTTATTGCATACCTCACAAATAACAGGTTTTTCCTTGGTATGTGAAAGAAGATGAGACTTGAAACCAGATTTGTAAGCAAATCTTTGATAGCAAATCTCACAAGCAAAAGGTTTTTCTTTAGTATGAACACGGATATGAGAGGTTAAAGATTTTTTTGCAGCAAATTTCTTAGAACATATATCACAAGCAAATGGCTTTTCTCCTGTATGAATGCGGAGGTGTCCATTTAAGTGAGCGCTCTGAGAAAAGCCTTTGTTACACACCTCACATACAAATGGCTTCTCTTTCGTATGGGTAAGCTGGTGCATCTTTAAATCCCATTTCCTATGAAATCCTTTATTGCATACTAGACATGTGAAAGACTTTTCTGTGTAATGAATAAGAATGTGATCTTTTAAAGCGCTTTTTCTAATAAATCCTTTATTGCAAACTTTACAGCTAAATGGCTTCTCATTGGTATGGATACGATTGTGTACATTTAAATCCCATTCCCGTACAAAACCTTTATTGCATATTTCACAAATGTAAGGTCTCTCCTTGGAGTGCTTGACCTTGAGATGCATCTTTAAACTACCTTTTTGAGAAAAACCTTCACTACATACCTCACAGATAAATGGCTTCTCTCCAGTATGGCTAAGGTAGTGTTGACTTAACGCAGACTTTTTAGAAAAGTTTTTATTACATAGCTCGCAAGTGAAGGGATTTTCTCTGGTATGAATATATTGATCATTTATATTAGGTTCTTGGGAAAACTCTGTACTACATATGTTATTAATAAAAGCCATATTTGTAAGAAGGATATAATATCTGTTAGAAATGTGTTTACTAGGATATATGCCACAGACGAATGTTTTCTTACTGATAAAAATATGAAATTGAAATATATACTAAATTCAGATGTCTGAAAAAATTAAAAGTTCACAAATTACAATCTTTTCTTTTTACTGGACATTAAATACTTATTTACCTATGAGACATTTTTCTTGTATCCATAGGATATGAAAATCCTTAGGTATTATATGCTGACTACCAAAAAGTAGCAAAATAATTTAGTTACAAAACAGTGGTGTTTGAAATTTACAATGATGTTATTTTATTTTCTGATAAATAAAAAATTGCTATTCTGAAGTGTTTCAAGCATTATTTTGTTTCTTCAACACTAGCTACTCAAACATCCATACCTATAACAAATAAAAAAATATGAGCATCAAACTTTAACATTAATAAGGAAACTTTTACAAAAATAAAACATTTTATTTTTTATTGAGGTATCTATTTTGTTCTGTATAAAGAAAATTTTATTAAAGTAACTTAAAAGTGAATTTAATAACTTTAACAGAAGAAAAGAACTAAGTCAGAGGTGGATTACCCATTGAGTAGGCTGGAAGAAAAGGAAGATGGTGCTAAGATTTTCTTTCAGATTTTTCTTTATTTCAGCTAATATTTCATGCAAAAGGGAAATATTCTTATTCATTTATTGAATCTTTTAGGTTATTCGCACATAGATGCTACTCCCCTTTCAATAGCTTCTATATTCATAAGAAGTTACTGGATGCATGAAATTTTTTGGCTCCCAGTTTGTGAGGGACTTACACAGAGACAGCTTTTATAGCCACAGTAGCCTGGGCGAGATTTTGCCAGCACCTTTACGAATAAAGAAGATATTAGGTTTTAATGAGGCATTTTGCCTATTTTCTGTCCTTAGTTTTTAGTGTCCTGGGCAGTTACCCGACATTGCCCATTCAATCTAGTAAAATTCATTGTTTAATTAAGAAAGTCTTTTTGAGGTTAGAGATTCCCAATAAATGTCTTCATGAAAATACTTTAATTTGTAAAATTACTTACTGTAAATCCATTCAGAAATAAAATTTATGCAAAAAATATTTTTATTAGTTTATTATACCTGGTGATTCAAAATAGATGTATTTTTGCGATTATATCCTTAAACCGCAGATGATAGAAATGAACTTCCAACTGCAAAAATTATACAAATCAAGTACAGCTTTTACAAAGGGCATTTGTCTTTTATATGCTTCGTTTGTCTTAACTTATTTTTTAGAAATATTTTGTCTTCCATTTAGGAAACACATTTTAAAAATTCCATTCTGTTATGACTATAACTTACTAAATTATGACACTTTGAATTTTGTGAAATTTCAATGTTTATCTGCATAAAAAGTGTTTCTTTCCGTTTCTAGTGCAAGGAAACACTGAAATTTCATAAAATTTAAAGTGTCGTAATTCAATCAGTTTTTGTCTTAAAAGAATTGGATTTTTTATGTATTTCTTAAGTGAAGGACATTTTTCTAAGCATAACTTATAAGACCCAGGAGCCATATAAAAAATAACTTTCATATTTAATAGTTCTTCTTCCGCTTATAAAACTAATGTCATGTCTAAAATCTGTACTTGATTTGTATATTTTGTAATTGGAAGTATGTTTTTATCATCAGTGGTTTAGGAGTAATTGAGCAAACATATATTTGGATTAAGAGGTAGTTTGATCCGCCTCTGACTAAAGTGTTTTATTAATATTTTTTGTAAAGTAATTTATGAAAACAAATTAATTCTATAGATAGGTCTCTCTTTTAACTCTGGATGGTGATAATTTATGTGAACCATTGACAGCAGAGCCTATGGAAAAAGTGACAGCCATTGGTATTGTGATGTACTGCCATGATTGGATAACATCTAGACTTGATAAAGTGATCACAGACTGTTAGAACTGTGGCCGATACAAAATAAATTCGTTAAAAAACTGTGGTGTTTGAAATTTAAAATGCAGTTATTTTATTTTCTGATAAATAAAAAAAATATTATTCTGAAGTATCCAAGCATTATTTTGTTTTCTAAATTGAAAAAAAAAATGTGTAAACTGTAAACACGGCTCATTTTATTAAGTATTCTTTACCAAGTATTCCAAGTACTTTTATTCAAAGCAGTTTAGGAATGAATGAAGTTGGCAAGATTATACACACAACAATCAAAAACACAGTACAAAACATGGCATTACTGCCCAAAAAAATGATGGAATCTGTCTGAAAATTATTTTGCAGCAAAATTGTATTTTATTTGAGCAATAGAAAAAGTCTGAAAAAAAATAGCAATAACAATAGCAATAATAATAATTAAACAATACAAAATTGTATTTTATCAAAACAATGGCAAAAGTTTGAAAAATTGAAAAATATAATAAAGCTATGGAAAGTTAACAATTTATCATTATTAAAGCTTTAATTATGAACTTGAATCTTTATCTTTGAAATACACTTAAAAAACGAAACAGAAACAGCTAGGTATTTAATCGCAAAACATTTTAAACTCTTTTGTTGTGATTCCAATTTCTTCGTCACTCACTCTAAAACTCATAAACAGCTCAGCCAATGTCCATCTAATTCAGCACGCTAATTCTTTCCAATACCATAATGGTTTTTGTAAAGAAAAAAAACCCTGACAAAAATAATGTCCTTGTGGAATAATTTTAAAAAAAAAGATTGCCAAAGACATAATGTTAACACTTCCTACCTTTTTAAAATTTCCAAATCCATTTTTTTCCTACTGGCAGAAAAAGAAACTGCATGTCAACAACATTTATACTAAAAAGCAAAGATATGTCTGTGATTAACACTGACATCATACTGATGAATCATCCGAATAATAAATATAGCTAGAATTAACTTCTAAGCATTGCATAATTTTAATTTTTACACCATCGAATTGGGGGAAATGCACTTTCAAATCCAATTTGTTAAAAACTTTATACCAATTTACTGATATTTTATTGATTACAAAATTATTTTCCAGCATGAATATTTAAAAAATCTATTTCTATCATGTACTGCCTACTTACAGAAGACTGACACACTTGCACTTAAAACAACACAAATATTAAA
Organism: Maratus michaelseni; assembly: GCA_963931845.1. Classification (NCBI taxonomy): domain Eukaryota; kingdom Metazoa; phylum Arthropoda; class Arachnida; order Araneae; family Salticidae; genus Maratus; species Maratus michaelseni. The sequence goes on along the minus strand of OZ007598.1, from coordinate 281,355,045 downwards.
ACAGGTATTCAATTATTAATGTCTATATATTTAACTTTTACTCTTCATATAACCAATTTTTACACTCAGACATCAACTAAAAACCTGCTTGAGGGTTGGTTATAACTGAGGATGCTCCAGTCGGAGTGAAAGCGTTTTTGTGTAATGGTGACAGTTTTCAGTTAACCTTTTAACATTTTTAATAATGCAGGACTGTTTTTATTGAACTTTTAACCAGGTTTTTTTTAGGTAATGTCTTAGTGTAAAAATTGGTAATATGAAGAATAAATATTCAACATAAATAGTTTCATATTTGTTTTGGGCTAATATTGCATAATGAAATTATAACTTCATCAATCAATAAATAAAAGAATAACATAAATAAAACATAAAGTTAAAGGATCTGTCATCGAGTAAATGCACTTCAACACGGAAATAATCAGAATAAAAAAATCCGCTGTAAATGTCAAATTCTTTGGTGATTTCTTTAGACATTATCTCAAATGGGTGACTTTAGGCTTCTGGAAAATGACAAATTTCATGTGATCACTATAGATTCACCTTCTTATGAGTGAAAATTTAAGTTCTGTTTAAAAATAATCCATAAGAAATAGAATTTCTCTAAATGCTATGATATTTGGTTAAACATTTTGTGGGATTTTTCATACTGTCAAAGAAATAATAATTTCCTCTGTTACATGCAGTGAAGAAAACTTGCATTTTCATTTATAAAACTGAGAGACTTTACAATGATTGCATCAAAGTAACACATTTTTTTCTTAGAATCATTTTAATGATTTATGGGTGCAAATGCACACAGCTCCATTATTGTGATCACTGTGTTTTTAGGATATTGCATTTTCATTTATTTTACCTGGATGATGGCTCCCATGGTAAACTTTGTTTAATTTGAAAAAAAAAGTTTATTATTAAAAAAAGACACAATCTTGACAAAGGAATTATAAAACAGATTACAGCAACACATTTAAATCAACAATACAAGTTTTAATAACAATGAAAGATTCTGGTTTGCCTATTGTTGGTCTTAGTTTTTGACATCCATGAACATTAAGAGTTATTAAGGATATATTAAGGCTGTCAATATATTAATGTTCATTTCAAAAATAGAAATGATGAATGTCTGCTTGATGACATCAAATGAATGTTTCCTCACTCAGCTCAATTTTATGCAAGTTCTACATGATCTTCCATACTTCCAAATAATACACATTTTTAACTAGTACACTCGAATTTTAGAAAAGTATTGTTTGACACTGCCAAAAATTTGTTAAGTTATTAAAATTTTGGTACATTTTTGCAGGATGTTATTTAACGGTAATTTTTACCTGTAATATGACGTTTGTCACACAATTTATGTGTAAGTGAGTAAGAGTTATGTTCTTCCATTATACATATTTATATGTCATATGTATGATTTCTACTAAAATTTATGTAGCATGGAGTTAAGTATTTGCATGTATTTGCAAGGACAATTAAATTATAATTATTAAAAAAAGTAAAAGCAAATCATGGAAACTATATTTATACCCAAAATGTGGTAATTGGGGATAGGGAGTGGGGGTTCTAAAATATTATAAAAGGAATTTAAGGTGCTTTAAACATTCAATTTAGCAGTAATCTCTGTTACAGCAGACTCTATGTAAGATAGAAATCTCTCTAACATGGAAATATATTAAAGTTTCACAGAAATACTTTCAATATAGTAAAGTCTGTTCAAGGTATAATACTATCTATGATGAGAAATGTTTGCAGTCTTGATTGATTTGATCTCCGACAGTTTTCGTATTTATATATACAGGACTTGCAGTATATAGGAAAAAAATTGTTCCTACCAAAATCTCAGATAAATGATCTTCAGGATAAATATCATTAATAAATACCATAATAATTATTGCAAATTAGTGGTAGAAACAATAAAATTTCTTCTGTGTGCTGCGAGGTCTGATATAGGGTAGCGTGGTGTAATTTTCAGACAAAAACAAAACTTTTGCAATTACTTAGGAATTGGTGACTACTTTTTTAAAAAGTTTTTCTTGGTAAAAAATCACATGCCTGGTGATTATTCTACAGCATTTTCAGATAATTAATATTAATAACAAAAAATAACTAAAATAAAACCTTGTCAGAAAATTATCCCATAGTTTGAGATAATTTCCAGACAGCTATAATCTGTTTGTTCCAGATATTAAAATAAAATCAATATTTAGCCAATATACATTAATTTTTAAGTTTAACAATTTTTAATTATTTTTTACATACTTAAAGTTATGTTTTCTAACGTTTGAATAAATAATTTTCCAATTGGTTACAAAGGGATAATCTCCATAATAAAATCATATGCTCTTTAACTAAAAAAATGTTTAGCTTAGCTGTATACACTTGAAAACATAAAACAAAGTTTCAAAGCTAGAATATTACTGATCATACTTCTAATTGCAAGCTATTATGGAGACAAGTTGGAACAGCGCCAATAGTCCTACTATCTGAATACATGCATTTTTTCACTGGTGGATTGAAAGCAAAGCTGTAGCTATGAGAACAGAAAACTGCAGCTTTCGTCGCCGATACGAATGTCAGGAAACTTGTATTCAAATACAATTTTTCGAATCGAGACCACCTGAGAACGTGGCTGAATCGAGATCTCAGACATTTTGAATTTGAATACTCCCATCACTATTCTCAGTAGTATGAGTGGTGCAAATCATTTTATTGCATGTAAAACAAAAGTACTAGATGTACTTTTTTCTCTTTTAAAGCAATGGAATAAACTAGGTCTTGCATTGCAATTACTAGAACTAGGACATGATTTCCTTGTATGATAAATGGAAATATCTGTCTATTTAACTTAAAAATTTAGTCATTATTCCCATGCATTGCTATATTTTACTATACTTTACAGATTGTTGTTAGTAACACGTAAATACGGGGAGTAACTTGGGAGGTAGATATCAAACCTCCCTATTTATTAACCTATTTTCATTATTTCTTGTGGCAAAATTTGATTCAGCTAAAACAGTATTTTCAAACAAATTGAGTTCTAGAACCCTACTACCGTACTCACTTGATAAAAATCTGTTTTAAGATGCTGGATAAAAAATATACCGTATTTTTCGGGAATAACACTGCCTTGAGTAAAATGTTGCAGTAACTTTTTTTCTTTTTACCCTCTCACTGCCGAGCAAAAGGGCAAAATTGTAATGTTTCTTCATCTGTAAGTTTTTTTAAATGCTAAAAAACATGATATAAAAATTTAATTACATATCCTTATATATTATTTCTCCTGTCAACATCCCTTTTACTCAGAAAATATGAAACGCAGAACAACGAATGAGATACCATATGAAAGGTTTTAGAACAGGCTTCTGACATAGCCCACTTAACAATTCGTTAAAACATGTTTTTGATTAAAATTTGCTGAAATTAAAAAATTAAATCGTCATTGTTTTCATGAAAGAAATGAAAGATTTTCCTGAAATTATTGTTGCCAAAAAAATAAAATACCACATTATATGATGCTCATAGCAATTATTATAAAAAACAACACACGGGTTTATTTTATACTTATGATTAAAAAGCGAAATTGAAATTGAAATGTTTAGATTTATATTTCTAAGTCCCATGGTTTTCCCAAAGCGGATGACGTCATCCTCTAATGCAGTCAAAATACGATTGTTAATTTTTTTCTCGCGCGTGCCTTTAGCAATCTTGGATCAGTTTTTAGTCTAACTTTGATGGAATAAATTAGATGATATTCTGGCTTGACTAACAACTAAATGTTTTTTGCAGATAATTTTATCCTTGCTTTTTTTTAGAAGTTTAAACCTGCATCTAATAAATATTATATATTGATAAAAAAAGATACTTCTCTATTATCCCGTCGACCACTTTTCATAACAAAAAAGTATTGCCAAATAAACGGGAGAACGTTGCGATTGGAATATCAAAAAATAAATAAAATATAAGACTTTAAGGACACAATTGTTATTTTAATTAATAAAATAACTACTAAATCAGTAAAACATAATGAAAAATACACGCAAATGTCGAATGTAATACCACTAGATGACGTAACAAACACGCATAATGATTCTGACATCAAGTAAATGGGACTGCATTTTTGGCGTTTAATCTTACAGTTTGGCGGTAGTTTTTTGTTATGAAAAGCGATCGATGGGTTAATAGAGAAGTACCTAAAAAATATTAGATCTCAGTGCGAAATCTTCGCACGGGGCCCTCTGGTATGAATATAATCCTCGAGACTATTAATCATTACTTAATGTCTTAAAAGTACATTATATTTGAAAAAATTTTAATAATTTAAATAATGTTAATATTGCGGTGAAACCTACAACATAGTAAACAGATATATCAGTTCACAGCAGTGAGAAGGTTAAATTAAAAACTAGCTTAATGCCACACTGGGTATAATGCTGCATCATGTATATCGCCACACCAGGTATAATGTCATTTAATATAAATAAAATAGAATACAGTACAAAGTCCAGAATCCTCTACACCTCAGCGATTCTGGAATTTATAGAATTTTGGATCATTTTCAGCTTATTTGTCGAAAAGGGAAAAATATAATTTAACACAACCCCACACCCTTCCATCATCATGTAAAATATTTAGGCCAGGGAAGCATTTGCAATACTAAAAGAAGATAATACTAAAGCAAGTTTTTTTTAAATCGAGGAACATTATTTTTAAAAAGGTAAAGAAAAATTCTTCACAATTATTATAATTAAAAAAAATATTTTTTTGGATTTTTAATTTTTTTTTTTTTTTTTTTTTTTTTTTAATTTTGTGACGTTTTTTCTACATTGGTAAAAACGTTCCTTTTTTAATCTTTTATCCCAAAGTAGTAAATGTTGACCTCTTTTTAATAAAGTTTATTTTTAATTTGTACAGCGATTTTTAGCATATTCTCAGATTCCACAGCGAATTTTTGACACACGTAAAAGGAATTCTGTTTTAATCTTTTAGTCCAGTATAGTACATGTTGTTAACTTTTGAGTAAAGTTTATTCTGAAGTCATGCAACGATTTTTGAATTGTTTTTATGCTATATTTAGATGGGGGGTTGTGTGTTTTGCGGTGATTTTTTTAGCATTTGTAAAAGGACTTCAGTTTCAAACTTTCAGCATAAAATAGAACATTTCGTCTTCTACAATTTCTGAATTTTTAATGTGGTTTTCAATGAAATTTTTAGCATTCTTGCACATTTCATGGCTGTTTTTCATGAGAGAATTATCATTAGAATGTTTTAACCACATTTTTGCACTTTGCAAAAATTTAATTTAAATGTTTTTTCTTTTAGCGTTTTGTGGTGATTTTTCCACATTATTAAAAGTAATCTGGTTGTAATCTATTTGGCAAAATATAGTAAATGGAATTTTTTGGAATTTGTAGAGCAATTTTTTAATTTTTCATGATTTTTAGGGGTTTTTTTTCGGTTTGAAGCTTTTTTTTTCAAATCTTTTAAAAAATAATTTGGGTTCAAAATTTTAACGTAAAGTAATAAATTTTGTCTTCAGCAATTTTTGAAATTTTATGCTTCTTTTTTTTTTGGTTTTGCTTCAATTAAGGAAAAAAAAGTTTTATTAGGAAAAGGTGCAGCAGATTTTGGATTCAGAATTTCGAGCATCCAGATTTGGAACTTTGTACTATACCAAGTTTAGAGAAATGAAATACAATTATTAATGAAAGGACAGGAATTAAACAATTTGAACATAAATAAAGAACTTACCTTTTGATTAATTGCACAATTAATGCCACCATCAACATTATTTATTTTAACAAACAGAAAAAAAATAGTTCTGCACTAAACAGCTAACTTTATAAAAATGAAAATCAATCAAAATCTTTGTTTTAGGTGTCACTGTGGAATAATTTTACAATGTCAGGTGACAAACTTCCCTCAGTATCCATGAAATCATCTGCATCATTTGTGTCATTATAAAAAAAAACAATCTGGATCGATGTTAGGCTTGGCTGTGCAACATCATCATCAATATCACATCAAGTCATTTCCACTTTCATAAAACCTTTTTGCACCATTTCCTTAAAAATTTTATTCTAAGAGTCAAAAATCAATTGACAAATTTGTACATACATGGCTTTGTGCACTCGACCAACTTTTGTAAATATATGGTTATCTCCAGACATCCATTCTTCTCAAAAATTGTACACTTGCACTTGAAATACTTGATTTAGACAAACATACAATGGTTAAATTAATTTTTTGAGTCTGCCTAGTATGATTGCTGTTTCTCTTTTCTGTGGAGCCAGACATTTTTTGTGTCATTCGTAATATGTGTTTTCATCGAATCCGTAATAAGGAGACATTTTTTTGATAAAAAGAAATGTACTTAATCAACACCATTCTTCAGTCCATTCACTCATAACATGTTGGTTCATCCAACCTTTTTCCTTTGACAACACGATTATGTCCTTCAGAAAAGTTTTTTCAGGTACAGTATTTAAATATTACCCTGGGAGATAATTAATCACCAGATGCCATGTAGGAAAACACAACTGTGAAGCTATTCTTTTCACTTCCAGTCATTCCACTGGAACTGATTTTACTCAAATAAAATCGGCATATCAAAGTATACAGGTACTTCATCCATATTTCCAGCCTGTGATAGATTTAATGTTGATTTTTAAATTTTTTCTCTAACAAAATTCAAGAACAACACTTTCTTTTCTATCCAATTTTTCGGTAGTTTTTGATTTATTGTTGTCTGTTGTCTCATTGTCAATCAGTTTCTTTCAAAAATGCAACTACACCACAATGGACCACCTAGAAAGTTATCAAATCTCTTATCGTTTGACATCTGTTTTGACTTTATTTGTATCAAAACATTAGATAAAGAATGTCGATTCTTCAGTTGATTCTCTATGCAAACATAAAGCTCTTTTTCTAAGCATGGCCAGTGCACCTTAGTTCATTTCTCTTCTCACATTTACCTCAGCACTACTTTTGCTTTCGCCAATTTCAAATTATTTTTTCATCCACATTTAGTTCTCTTTCTGCACTATGATCACCATTCATTTTTGCTAATTTGATAGAATGAAGTTTGAACTTTAATGTATAACTACAATACTTACAACTCATACTAGAAAACATCTTTAAAAAACTTACATTGACATGGTAAAATAAAATTATAGCATGATATGTTCTTTGATCTTGAATTGGAATTCATAAAATATTGAAAGTTTAAGATTAGTCGAGCTGTTGCCAAACGTGATAATACATATTCTTTTAATAGCGAGAAAAAATATGAACATAGAGAAAATAGTTTTCTTAGTTAGGATTAGCGTTATTGGCAGCACTAAAGAATGAAGGAGGGAGAAAGTGGGAGGAGTTATTTCTTATATGGCTTGCAAATGCTTTGAGATGAACTTGAGGAGAGTCGTTGTGATTGGATGCAATGCCTATTCAAAGTACACTTTTCTGCTCATTAAGATTACATCATTCATAAACATGCTCATATGTCTCTGCTATGAGAGACATACATATATATTATTTTTTTCTTTTCACAGATATGATATTAAATCATGGATTATTATTATTTTTTTTTTTTGTAACCAGATTTCCAAATTTTTAAATAAAGATTGGCAGTAAATTTGGTACTATTTACAAGCTACACCTAGTTTTTTGGTTGTATTTTTGTTTTCAAACCAACAAAATCTAGTTTAACACTGCAGTGTTATTCCCAGAAAATACAGTAAATAATTACATACAAAATCACCTATTACCGTTGATCTCTTTATTAAAGCGTATTTATAATCCTTTAACTGTACTGTTATAATTTTTAGCAAGTATGGTGTTATTTTAACTATATAGTTAATTTATTTATGTAGTTTACTTTTTTGTATAGCTTTTTGTTATTTATTTATTATTGTTTATTTATTATAATTTATTTTATATTATTTACAATTTTTAACAATGTTATGTGTTTAATAATGTTAAATTACTGTTTTGAACATGATTGGCAATGATATATAAGATTTGCAATTAACAACCATTTTTGGCGATGTAATTCCTAGCTCAGATAATACGTAAATAACTGAAGTAATTATAATAATTTAAATGAAATTATTAAATTAAACAATTAACAAACACAGGATTTTTTTTCTGATATTGCATTTCTGAATAAAATATAAATTTAATACAAAAATTGGTGCTTTTATGTTAGTCAGGTACCAGTGATATATATACATACACATATATACACACATATTTATACATATACCGGGTGATCCAAAAGTCAGAATGAACTTTAAAAATGAATAATTCGAAAACGAATCAAGATATAAAGATACGATTTGCACCAAACGGATGGAAAAGAAACCGAGTTTTGTGTGGCAATGAAATAAAAAATAGTTCTGCTGGTGACCAACAGATGGCGCTGTCGGATTTCTGTTGTAGGATTATGCAAAGCAACAAACGATATAAAAAGGAGCAACTGCAGCAGGTAATGGTAGTCGAAGCTTGTATGCATCGAAATGCTGTCCATAGTTGAGAAAGCCCTCTTAGTTAAACTGTATTATAAGAATTCGGAAAGTGCCATTGCGGCATTGCAAGCATATCGCTACATGAAGGGTATGCGAGATTGCAAAGGTCCAATAACGTCTTCTGCATTCAACAAAATGATGAAGAAATTTGAAGCTACTGTTTCTTTGGCGTCACATCAAAGAAGTGGATGTCCCTCAACAGCCGCTGCTGGTACCACGACAGTGGAGCAGATGGTGCAATCCATGTTGACGGTTGCTGCACATGGGGAGAGCAGTGCTCGAGGAGTTTCGAGGCAGACAGGAGTGTCGTATGGAAGTGTCTGGAAAGCACTGCGAATAACTTTGCAATGGTATCCCTACAAGTTGCAACATAACCAAGAACTGAAACCTCCTGACTTCGACTCTCACCAAGATTTTGCAAATTTGGTATTCAATAAGATGGAAGAGCAGCACAACTGGCTTCACACTGTGCTTTCAACAGATGAAGCGCATTTCACACTCTCTGACACTATTAACACCCACAATTGTCGAGTGTGGACCACAGAAAATCCACATGCATTTGTTGAGGTACCCTTGCAACAGCCTAAAGTGACAGTCTGGTGTGGCTTCACTGCTGATTTCATAATTGGTCCATTTTTTTCGAGGAAGTCACACAGACGGGTTTCAAAACAGTTTCTGTCACTGGTCAGCGATATGTAGCACTGTTACAGAACAACATTATTCTTGAACTGCAAGTGCAACAGATACTCCAAACAGTCACCTTTATGCAAGATGGAGCCCCAACATATTGCTCTGCCTGTGCAAAGACCTTCTACGCTCAACATTTAGGAAGGATCGCATTATCAGTTGCTACTATAATCACGCATGGCCTTCAAAGTCTCCCAATCTGACACCCTGTGACTTTTGGCTATGGGGATTCTTGAAGTCAAAAGTGTACCGCGACCAACCGGCATCACTAGCAGCACTGAAAGATGCCATCTACCAAAATGTGTCTGCCATAATGCAAGAAATGCTACTAAATGCTGTGAAGGGTGTGGTGCCTCGTCTCACAGCTGTACTTCTGAATGATGGACAGCACATTGAACATTTACTGTAGTACTAATTAACTGTAACTAAGCTGACTTGTAAGTTGTCAACATTTTTGCATTTGTAAATCATGTTTTGGTGCAATAAAACACTATAGCACCATCTGTTGGTTGCCAACAGAACTATTTTTTTTTGTTGCCACACAAAACCGATTTCTTTTCCATCCGTTTGGTGATAATTGTATCTTTGTATCTTGATTCGTTTTCGAATTATTCATTTTTATATTCATGTGTATATATATATATATATACACATGTATATATATATATATATACACATGTGTATATATATATATATATATATATATAAATATATATATATATATATATACACAGGGCATGAAATTTCAGTTGAAATAGTACTTGCCAGACTAAAATTTTTGCTCACCACTTTACATTCATTCAGACAGCAACGTCGGCCAACACACCTGCCTAAAAAATGAACTATTTCTGACAAACTGAATTTAAATTGACCATTGTTAGAAGTAACTGTCTGTTAAATCTAAAATATAAAAATAATGAAAACTATGAGAAATTTTTAAAATGTTAACTGATATAGTGTGAAGAACTTTCTGGTAACCGAAATCATAAAAGAATGTAGAAATGGAAAAATTGCATAGGTGCTAACCTCTCATTAATATTCCGTAAAATGCGGGTTAATTTGACCCAGGTTTAATACGTTTCACACCACAAATTTTTTAAGAAATGAAATTAAATAAATTTTACGTAGAGACCTGAAATTGAATAAACAAAGATTCATCAAATAATTTTTCTGGTTTGAATCGTTGTTAAACTGGGCCAAATTAACCCGCAAATTATGGAATATTAATGAGAGGTTCGTACCTATGAAATTGCTTCACTTGAAGATGCATGTGTTCGCTTTCATCATTTGTGACCTTATCTTTATCGCTTTTTTTGTTTTGTTTTTATTACCTTTAGTAAAAAAGAACTCTATATTACTGCTTTGTCTTTTCTCCATGGCAATAAATAAAAAATAAACTAAAAAAGCCACTTTAATTACTGCCAACTAAACTGAAAGAAACAAAGAATTTGGGAGAAAACAAATAATTTTTACTGTGTTTCGGTGGCGAAAACTGATTAACTTCACGAAGGAGTGAAGAGCGATCAAATTCGGCCTCGGAAGCAAAAAAAGAGGCCTTGGCGCTTGCACAGTGTGAAAGTGTGGGGGCCAATGCAGACGAGGGTAATTCGTTCTTCCATTGAAATAAAATGGAAGTGGGTGACGCTGTATTTTTTCTTCTTTTAGAAGATAAATGCCGTCGCTTGATCTTAAAACACTTCTGCATGTCACTGGATTGAGGCATGATATTCTGAGCATATATAGTTTGATTCGAAGCACAACATTTTAAAAAATGAAACTTACTTGCCAACCTTAAATATTTGCTCGCAAATTGCGAGCTAGCGAGCAGAAATTTCGTGCATTGTATATATATATATATATATATAGTACTGGCTCCTTGCTGACATAAAAGTACCCAAAAATTTAATAAGATACATATAAAAAGGTTAATATGAGCATATAAAAAACAATGTTTTAATACACATTTCATCAATATTACAAAAAATTTTAAAGATTTTTGCAAAGTTGAAAAATTGAAAACACATGAAATTCATTAATTTCGCGAAAATTATATCGTATGTATGAGTGCTTTGTACACATGAAACCCAAAAAAGAAAAGAAATCATTGGATTCAATGACCTTACTGTTTTGGAATCCCTAAAAATACAAGAAATTCATTAATGCCATGATCATCATGCTGCATATATATGAGAGCTTCGAGCACATAAAAAAAAATACATCACTGGATGCAGCAACCTTACTGTATTGGACAACTGAAAAAAACTGCATGAAATTTGTTAATGTTGTGACGACTATATCACATGTATAAGCGTTTCGGCACATGAGAAAAAAAAAAATGGATGTAGCAAGCTCACTATATTGAAATCTAAAAAAAAATACAAGAAATTTGGAAAAATCCTGATCATTAAATCATCAACTACCAGTAACTTTCAACAATAAAAATGACAATATCTTAATGAAAATAGAAAGAAATAATATAGGATATTTATTTATACACAAAATATTTTTAATTATCTCTCTCGGCTTGTGAATAAATGCTTGTGACATCAGTTGAAACTGATCTTGTACTTGAATAAGCATAATAAAATTTTTTCAATGCTTTTTCTCTTTTGACATCATGACATCAATACGCCACCGAAGTGATCATGTGACTCTTGTACTTTCGTCTGCTATGGGCCACAAATGGCTGAGTTTCTTGTGATAGATGAAATGAGAAATTATTTCAAAAAATCGTATTAAAACAAATATTTTTTTTCTGAAATTTTCATCCCTTGATTTGCATACATTGATATAAGAGGTATCATTTGCTTTGTTGAAATGTAATTAAATTATTTGTAGCTCAAATTTATGTTTTTTAGTTTTAAAATTTAAAAACACCAACGTTCATATACAAAATTCTAGCAATTTAAGATTTAGGGGTAGCGCCATCTAGAATCAGTAATCTCAAAGAAAGTAGAATCAGTCTCGGATATTTTTCATATTTTTACAGATTACATGTATTTATTAATTTGTTTATGATCGATTTAAATGATTTTTAAATAACTTATTTACATATATTTTTTTACTGAATATTTAAGTTTTTGAATCATTTAAAATTTTTATAGAACAGAATTGATATTTTAATGATCTAATCATAAAATACAAATTTATTTATCTTGCATAATGATAGAAAATTCTGTTTTTAATAAAAACCTTAGGAACTAAAAAGTGTTACTGTTATATTGCTTTTTCATACATATATTTAGAAATATGACAGTCAGATTAGAAATGTGAGAATGTTAAAATTCAGAGATTATTTTATATTTTGTAAAAAGATATTTTATATATTTTTTTTATTAAGCAAACGTGATTTTTTTTAGCATGTTAAATTGTTAAATTAAAAGTTTGCATGTAAAAAAAAAATTTTTTTTGCTTATAAAGTTTTTTTATGGATATTTTGGATTAATTAATTAGATTATGACATACTATCAAACTATTTTCTTTCTTACTCGCTTTGTCTCTCTATATAATTAATACTATTTAGTTTTCTGAGTTTCTTATTAAACAACAAATTTTGCACAGCACACAAGATAAATAAATTATATTTAATGATTAGATTAATAAAAATATTAATTTTCTACTACTCTATAAAACATTTTTTTTAATAATTGAAAATCATAAATGTTTAGTAAATAAAAATCTAGATACATAAGTTATTTTAAAATAACATCACATAAATAAGAGAATGATTACCTTAAACTGATCATAGATGGCGCCACCTCTAGACCTTATTTTAAAATATTTCTTGGATCAAACAAATCTTGGATCCGGACATTATAGTTTTGAAATTTTTAAATTAAATTACATATATCTGAGCTAAAAATACTTTATTTACACTTACGCAAATGATACCTCCTATATATCAAAGTATACTAACCAAGGGATAATTCAATAAAATTTAATTTAATAAAAGTTTCCGAAAAATAATATTTGTTTTAAATAGATTTTTTTTAAAACAATTTCCCTATGCGTCTATGTGTTTCGTGTGGCCGGAGCAGACGACAAAAGATAAATGACGTCACATTTTGGTAGCGTATATTTAATGATGTAGTTGTTATTTTAATTAATGTAAGAACTAAAATATCAATAAAACAACATTAAAAACCAACAAATAAAGAATTGCTTCATGATATAACAAAAATACATAGAATGAATCTGAAAACAGGTGAATGGCATTTTCGGCATTAAATTCTATAGTTCTGATTATTATTATTATTATTATTTTTTTTGTAGAAACTGGTTGACAGGATAATGGAGAAGTACCTAGAATTATTTTGAGTGTTCCTGTAACGAACTATAAAAGCTACATTCTTCATTTTGAAAATCAAACATACCATAGCATATGTCATTAATGTATATCAATTACATAGATATCTGAGTATATTTACAAGAGTTAGAGCATGGACATGTGACAGACAGATAAACTGAATTCATAAACACTTTTTAACTATGTTGGAAAGTGTTAAAAAGGAAAGGGTACTGCTGATAGTTACGAATACTTTTTAAATTTAACAGTGATTTTTCAGATAAGCAATTTTCAAGGTCAAGATAGAACTAAATTCCTCTGTGTATTGATGCTCCTTGTTTAAGATATTTGAAAATACATAAAGTTATAGTACTTTATGATTAATTTATCTGTAATTATAACTACATATTTCATTCAAATATATTATTTCTGTAAAATCTTTTAAAAAAGCACCAAGCTAAACTCTACATATTAAAAAAAACCGCTTTTGCTAAGTTTAAACTGGTTAACTTGAATGATGCAATCTTTTTTTATCTAAAAAATGCTGCAATATTTTAAGTCCATATTTGCTTGTCTAAACAATCAAGTACTTTAAAAAAAAGTTTTTTTACACAAAGTTAAGTATTTAAAACTTCCTTCAGCTGCTGCAAATTCTTCACAGGAAATACAAAACTTTAAACTCTAGTTTATTTCATATTTATAAAATTTCCTCTAAGTCAAATACATATTTTTTCTAAATTGAAATTATTTTTAAAACACTAATTCCTTTTAATTATAGTGCAAAGTATATCAAAAATGATATTTTTTGGGGGTCATAACAGTAAAGAAAAGATCGACACTTACCTCGTAACTATGGCTACATATATAAATCGCGATCATATCTGATTGTATATCTGGTGTATAAAACGACACCTGAATTTTCTTTGCGTTTTGATGGTTTAAAAAATTGACTCTTACACAAGAAAATACAGTAAAGGAAAATATTTAAAACGTAGATTTTATAAATGTAATATAGCGATAGGATTCTCTATTAAATACAATGCAAAATGTCAACCAACTTTATTATACTACATTTAAAAACGAAATCTAAAATTTAGGAAAACTCAAAGGAACTATAAAGTTACTTACATTTGCATGAGATAATATAAAACACAGAAACATGATTACTTTTATTTTTATGTAAAATCTTTTTCTAAAAAAGCCCAGCTAAACCCTACACTGTATGAAACTTTTTGAAAACGCTTTAGCTAACCCTAAATTGGTTAGATCTTGGATGCAATTTTTTTAAACCTAACTATCTATTAACAATCCAGAAGAATATTTAAAAGGATTTTCAGCACAAAGTTAATTATATTTAAATGTTTAATTTCCACTACAAAATCTTCAGAAAATTTCTGACCTGCCAGCTAACTGCTGGTATCTAACGCAAATCTTCACGATTGAATTTCGAGTCATTCAAACTGAATCGTTCCTTTATTGTAACATGTTTTTTTACTCTTGAAAAAAAAAAAAATAAATAAATATATAAATATTTATTTAAATAAGTTCTGAGTAAATAACCGGAAAATGCAGTCTAAACAAATATCAGTTAAAGGCTTGTGGTAGTAATTTATAAACTCGGTGATTTTTTTATATTTTTTTTGAGTTAAAATGTATCGATTAAATTTATTCGAATAGTTTGCCTAATGACATCACAGGGTGTTGGCGTCTATGTGCTTGCAAAATCCTTTAGGTAAAATTCACCTGAATTTCCTTCAAATTTTCTCTTAAACGTAAGTTTATTTATCATTATTTTCTACCAAAACTGAAATAGTGACTTTTTAGAACTACTTGGTAAGATTTAATTGTATTTTATGCTGCGTCATGTTTCGGGTATTGTAATATATCGCCAGATAATTAGAGGATTCTATAAACCACCCTCTTTTACTGATTAGCAGTGATGCAAGACTTGACATTTGCTTGCTTCCCCCATTCTAAAATTAGAGAATTTTTCTTTTCTTTTTATGATGATGAGAATTGTAAGGTTGTGGCATGCATAATTTGATAACTTTGTAGGTTAGAAACTATTTGATTCAGCATTTGGCGAAATCTTGCCAAATCGTCCATAGTTAGTGAGATATATATTTTCTATTATTTCAAAGTGTGAGCTTCATATTTTTTAGTGATGGCGTTTGCTAAGCATGTAGTGTTTGTTATATTATCAGGTGATTCTTAATTCGACATTACCTGTATTTTTAATGATTTATTATTTATTTTTTGAATTAAAATAACAGTTAATCATTAAGCGATGATGACATGATATTAAAAGACAAAAAAACATTGAAAAAACGATATCACAAACTGTTTATTTAAAACATGTTATTTTTTCTATTTTTGCGGATATGAGTGGTGTTAAGAAAAATATTGTAAGTAAATAAATATCCAAGATTATTTTTTCAGTTTTCATTAATGTGGAATAAATTTTATTATTGAAAGTTATTAATTGTTGACATTTTAGTGATTGTTGAATTTCTGAATTTCTTGTATCGTTTTGGGATTCCAATAAAGTGAGGTCACTGCATCCAGTGATGATTTTATTTTATTTTCATATAGTATTAGTATAGGAGTTCTGATACACTCAGTACACTGCTCACAGCATTAGCAAATTTCATATATTTTTATGGTTTCTACTATAGCAAGGTTGCTGCATCCAGTGATATATTTTTTTTTTGTTTTCATGTGCACTAATCATATATGCAGTAAAGTGATTGCGGTGTTCGAATATTTAGTGCATTTTCGGGGATTCCAATACAATCATTTTGTTGTATTCAGTGATGGCATTTTCTTTTGTTTTCATGTATGCGAAGCACTCATACATGCAGTACAGTAATTGTGGCATTAACGAATTTCCTGTATTTTTCAACTTTGCAATGATCATTATCATTTTTTTGTAGGAATATGGATGATATGTTTGAAAGTATGCTTATTTTTACTGCTTATATTATCTTTTTTATTTGTATATTATTAAATTCGTTAAATGATATATTTATATTTTATTCCAAAATGCAATATCCAAAAGAACTCCTTAGTTTATAGTTTAACTTAGTAACTATGCATTTAAATTCTTAAATTATTTTTAGCAATCTTTTGTCAAAAACCGTCTGAAATAATTAAATTTTATATTAAGTATGTCACTACTCTCATATAAAGTCACATCATTAATTTTCCTATTTGTAACTTTAAAATGGCAGCATTCTACCATTTGTTTATTGGGGTTACAGTATGGTAAATATAAACAATCAATAAAGAAATTGCCAATTTGGCATCATTTGAAAACAATGCCAAATGGTGGAATGAAATAGGATTATGCCTTTTCTAATGTTATAGGGGCCTCGACATTTTTTTTTAATGCTTGATGCAGATCAGCTTAAGAAAGTGAGATTTGTTGTTAAATGAAATAAAAAGTATGAACACGAAATTGGTGAGCTATTATGCTTGTTTGTGTTAATATTAAAATAATTGTTTTTCATTACATGTACTTTATAAATTACTTCTGTTTGTATAAATAACAGTTATGGTCTAATTTTCTTAATTCGATCTCATTGCAATTACAGTGATTCTGAATTGTAGAAAATTCCAGATTACAAAAGTTTTAAAACTAGAATACATTTAGTAAATACTAATAATAATATCTATCATTAATACAGCAAAATGAATATGCAAGGAACTTAAGAATTCAAAATAATTAAAAAACACTGAGAAATTTAATTTCAAAGTTGTCCTAAAATATTTAAAAAAAAAATTATAATGTATCTTTTACAGGGTGTCGTCATCTGTTCTAAATTACAGAAAACAATAACCATATGATTTTTTAAAAATCTCAATTTCTGATTTTTGTTAATAAATCATTTTATTTATTGTTACTAAATAATGATGCAAATCTAAAAAATAACAGATATAACAGGAAAAATATTGCATATGAAACAAATTTTCTAAAAAAAGAAGAGAAATGTTATAATGAGAAATTTAAATAAGACTACAATTAATTTTAAAAGTAACATTATTATTACATTAACATATTCAAAATAGTGATACATAAGGCTAATGTTATGAAAAATTAAATATATAAAATACGTAGAAATATCGAATTAAGTCACAAATTCAATAATTAAAAAATAATTAATTTAACATTGTTTTGATGCCATCTATGTTAACTTAAGAGCAATTAAAATAACAAAATGATAGAAAATTAATATATGAATTCTGAAATTATATATTACATAAGTTAAAAAAAAAACTGTACATTTTTATTATTACCATTATTTGAAAATATTTAATGATGGTAGTACACAAGGCTAATAGTATTATGAAAATATATAAATTACATATAAAACTGAAAATTATCACAATTTTAAAATTGTTAAAATTAAATATGTTATTAAATCAAAGATTATTACATTTTTATTATTAAGTAAAATATTAGACTATTTAATATGCCTACTATTTTGAAAAGTCATATAAATAATACTTTAAAATATCCAATTTTGACATAAATTGAAAACTATTGAGAAAAGGGGAAAAAAATGAAAGCTTATTTCACATTGATTTGGCACCCTATGTTGTGACTTAATTTACGATAATGTTAAAAATTTAGTAATTATTCTGAATTGATACAACATTATAATAAAAGAAAAAAAAGACATCTACCATAATATCTGGAAGAAATGCCGCAGCGGCATACACACTGCACCATGAAATATTGCACTAAAAATAAAAAGAATTAGTGGTAAACACCGTAGATGAAATTTCAGCATATAGGCTGTAACCGCGAATGACATGCAAACAGAAACACATTAATAAGCTGAATTTAGAAATCGTAAAAACATAAAAAAGAAATTATTTATTTGAAATAAATAATAGAAATACAAAATTCTAAATTACTGATAAGATTTAAAAAATATAAATATGAAAAAAACCCCACTCTAAAATTACATAAACTCTGCAGCCTATATTACGGCATATGGGGGCTACGGATATATCGCGAATGATATATGTATAGGAAAACATTAATTAAACTGAATTTAGAAATCGCAAACACATGAATATAACACTATTAATTTTATATAAAAAATTATAAATGCGATATTCAAAATTATTAATACACTATAAATAATAATTAAAAGAGAAAAATCCTGTTAAAATTGCAGAACATGGATTCTAATCACGAATAATGTACCAACAAAACCACATTACCATTTTAAACTGAATTTAGAAATCTAAAATATAAACATGAAATTATTAATTTGTTATAAATAATAAATACGGAATTTAAAAAAAAACTTAAGGGATATTAATAGTGAAAGGCCAATTTTATTTTTACATTATTAATTATAACAGTAATACATCAGTAATTTTACTGAAATCCACCAAAATCTGATTCATCACTCTCTGATTCTGTAAGTACTTGATGGAATCTGTATTTATTCTTTCCTATTACATTGGTGGTTTGAATATCAACCTCGCCTTCACTATACCCAGAATTCTGTTCTTTATTGCAGCCCTCAGCTAATTTTATTCTTTTCTGAAGCATAGATTAAGTTAAATTGTAATGTTTTGCAGCTCCTTGAATGCTTTTTTCTTTAGGATTACAACTTTCACAGCTTCCTCAATAGTATCTTCAGATAGATTAGAACGATTTGTTTTGCGTTTGTTTGAACGAACCATAATGGCCTAAAATAATAATAAAAAAAATATGAGTATGCTACCTACCTATCCAGGCAAAATTTGGGGCCCTTCACTTAATTGATTTAATAAAATAGGGCCCCGTAACAAAATTATTTTTAATAAAATAAGGCCCTTCACAAAATTTCATGAAAACATATTATTTTTTAATTATTTTTATTTTGATACATTTTAAAATGTGCATTTTTTAAGCAAAATAAGTTCACCAAAAAGCAAAATTTTAGCATGAGGACTTAAAGAAGTTATTATAAATACTTGGTTTAAATTTGAGTAACTGGAGTTAACCTTTTGTTATACAATGTATTTTGCACAAAATTTCACAGAAATGTAAAAATAAATAACAACTTTTACTTTTCAGAAAGGGGGCACCAAAGAAAAAAAAATCCTATATCAACCCCTGCTGTTATAAAAACAATACTCTATGGATTGGCATAAATAATTCAAGTGAAAAATGTTATCAAAATAAATTCCACTATGTGTGTATTCTATATTTAACTTCAGTTATCTATTTGCAAATGAATCTAATTTAGTAAATAAATAGCATAAAACGTAATATATTTATACCTAATTAATGTTTTTACATCTGAAAGCTGAATGGGGCTAGTGTGGACATGTCCACAGTATCCACACTAGCCCCATGGTGTCATTAATTTTTTTAGGCCTAACATTGGTAAATTTAAACCATGCAGAGCAAAAGTGAATATAAAAGATTGTATTAATTAGATTCATTTATAATATACTATACCTTTTCATTTGAAAAAATGAATAAAAATAGTCTAAATTAGTAATTAAAAAACAAGCCATGAACTTACTTTTTCACCATAAAAACCTTGTTTTATAAATTGCTAATGAACTATGAAATGTATTTTCATGTAACTGCACACGGAAGTGTATAAGTTTTGCCAAACAGCAAAAATTTACAGAGAAACTATAACTAGAAAATAACAGAATTATTCAAGTTGTCCATACTAACGCCATGTCCACACTAGCCCCCTTCTCTAATTATTTATTTATTTTATATATTATTTACCATTTTTAACAATGTATTTAATAATGTTAAAATAATGTTCTGAACATGATTAGCAAAGATAAACAAGATTGGAAATTAGCTACCATTTTAAGCAATCTATCTCATGGCATGGATAATCCGTAAGTACCTAAAATACTATTAATTTTGTTACATTTCAGGTTGACAAAAATTCTATTTTGGCTTTGCCCCCATAAAGTTTTTTTTGTCATGGTTCGAGTTGATTTCAAATGAAATTTGCATGTTTAGGCCGAGTATAACCCAACCTATTCAGAGCTCTAATGCCAATCAATTGAAAATTCTACTAATTAATGCTATGCAAAAAATATATTTTTGGGACCTACGTGTTAAAAATAACACCATTTTTCATTTCTAAAATGGCAACACCCACTTTTGATACTTTGATTTCTTTTGATCAATCAAACTTATTAATTTTCTAGTGGTTTGTACACATTTCAAAAAATGTAATTTAGAGAATGGCGCTATAGAAAATAATATATATTTCTAGTAAACAAATTGCTACTTACAGTTCTATTTCAGGATAAAAAAATAATATGCTATTCTTGAAATCACATTATCATAACTCTCTTTTTTAGTGCAAAATTTGTTCTGCACAAGGATTTGTGAATGGCAATACAAAATATCAAATTCAGTTTTTTGTATTGCATTCATTATATGATGTTATAGATTTTCCAATGACACTTGCTGGTAAAATCAAGCACAGACCCACCAAAGAAAATACTTTTGTTATTGGCAATATTTGTCTACACATTCATTGTTAAATTTCCAATTAAATTTCTGGTAGGACTAAAACTGTGCTTAAATTTAATAACACTGACAAAGGATATGAATTAATTTCCGCATTGCTAAACAACACATAACTAACAGGATGAAAAATGTGTACAGACGGGATCAAACCCAGATACTCTTGTATAGCGTACCAAGTGTTTTACTATTAAGCCATCTGGACAATATCCAGTCTGGCATTCTTCACTAATATGTTGGCAAGACTGCAACTTCACAGTGCAAGATGGAATGTCATACATGAGCACCCAACCCTGTGGCATATATAAGACGAATAAATTCTCAGCATCGGATAATAACTAAATTTCCAATAAGATTTCTAGCAAGACTGAAACTATGCTTAAATTTAATAACACTGGCAAAGGATGGGAATTAATTTCCACTTTCCTAAACAACGCATAACTGACAGAATGAAAAATGTGTCCAGACCGAGGATCGAACCCAGATGCCCTGGAATAGCATACCAAGTGTTTTACGATTAAGCCCTCTGGATGATATCCAGTCTGGCATTCTTCTCTTATATGTTGGCAAGGCTGCAACTTCACAGTGCAAGATGGAATGTCATACATGAGCACACAACCTAGTGGCATATATAAGACAAATAAAATCCCAGCATCGGATATCTAAATTTCCAATAAGATTTCCAACAAGACTGAAACTATGCTTAAATTTAATAACACTGGCAAAGGATGTGAATTAATTTCCACTTTGCTGAACAATGCATAATTAACAGAATGAAAAATGTGTCCAGACTGAGGATCAAACCCAGATATCCTGGTATAGCGTACCAAATGTTTTACCATTAAGCCATCCAGACCAGCGTTTCTTACCCACTAACTCACTGTAAACCTCAACTGGCCAGTTAAGCTGTAACTCGCGGTTGATTCTGAAATCCAATTCTCCGCTAACTCAACCTGGAGAAATGTGATCGAAAAACCATAGTTGAGTCGAGTAACTGAACTAAGGTATTGAGCTCACGTTAGTCGACGCGCGCATGTGCAGTTGAAACAAAAGTGGCGGTCGCTTTGAAAAGCGGTTTGACATTTATTTTGTAATCAACGCAATTTGTGATGCAATAAGCAAACGAAATGTTAATTTAAAAAAAAAATGAATGTGAAAAAATGTGTTACTTTTAATTCTTAGCCCTTTTAGGATATTTCAACTCTGTGATGTCAAGATTATAGTGATTTTTGACAAAGTTTTCAAGGCTTAAAATAATTACTGTGAATATTTGGTAGCGCTATCTATCGAATTCAAAATCAAATGTTCTTACACTTCAAATATTGTTGTATGATTCAATTTTGTTTTTCTTTTGAAAAATAAAGAAAAGCTTGTTTTTGTTTTTTTTAATTTCATATTTACTCCTACACTTTATGTTTGTTTAAAGAATAAAATCATAGAAGACGGAATTTTCTGTTAAAATATCGCGTATGTTTATCCATTTATAGTAGATAAATAATTTGAACTAATATATACTTTTTAGTTAAAAATAATTATTTTTGTTTGAAAGAAACATTTTTCAGAGGATTTCTTGAAACTTTTCGCACTTTATGAGAATTTTCTCAAACAGCTTCCAAAATTATTATACAAGAAATTAATATATATATATATTATAATAATTTACACATGAAATTTAAAAAAAAACTTTCTTACATCTGGTATAAGAGATAAAGGCTACCAAGCATGCAATTTTATCCGAGATAAATTAATTGAATCTGTAATCAATTATTTTAGTTAAATAAAAAATATATATATTAGAAATAAATATATGAAAATGTTTTTTTTTTATATATATTATTTTTGCAAAATAAGCATAGCTCGTTATTTGCTTTTATGCTACTTATTACTGTATATATATATCCCTATAAACAAGCAAAAAAAAAAAAAGACTCGTTAGTTAAAAATAATTATTTTTGTTTGAAAGAAACATTTTTAAGAGGATTATTTGAAAATTTTCGCAGTTCACGAGAATTTTTTCAAACAGCTTCTAAAATTATTATATATGAAATTTAAATATATATATATATATTAATTATAATAATTTACATATAAAAAAAAACACTTTTTTGGGTCTCGTATAAGGGATAAATGCTACCAAGCATGCAATTTCATCCAAGATAATTTAATTGAATTTGTAATCAATTATTTTAGTTAAATAAAAAACATACATTAGAAATATATGAAAATAACTTTTTATATAATATTCTTGCAAAATAAATAAATTTAGCTCGCTATTTGCTTTTATTCTTCTTATTAGTGTTAGCCTGGTCATAAAATTGTTTATTAAACGTAGATAATATATATATATATATTTTTTTTTTTTCTTTAATCAAAAAACTAAAAAAAAAAATACTATCAAATTTTGTAAAAATGAGCATTTTATAACTGTGACAATATTTTTAAACCACCAAATCAAAATGTTAATTCAAAATTTATTTGTAAATTTATTTATCAAAAAGTAAACACTCCAATTATGCTCTTTCAATACTCTGTTTTGTTTCGTTATTGAAAACTGATTCAAGGGAGGACAGAACTCATAAAGACTTTTGCTATGTCATGTGATCCCTTTGGCCAATGAGATATACACATTTCAACCTGCCGTCGACTAACCCAGAGTCGAATAACCATGCCCCTGAAGTTAATGAAGAATTCGGAAATATCAACCGGCAGTTAGATTCTCAAACCTGGGGTTACTCTACTGAGAGTTGAACGGGAAGTTGAAGGTTGGTGGTGAATTGACCAGTTAATCTTTGCAATCTCATGGACCCCCTATGATGTGATATGTATTTCAAGGACACCTGACAAAATTTTCCTAAATATAGTACTAGAAATTATTTTAATGGGGGTATACAGTACACCTTCTTTATTTTGAACTAAGCGGACCCGTCCGGCGTTACCTGGGCCCTTGATAACCTTAAACAAAACTCAAGTTTGTATGGTTTTATGTATTCGGAAAATCTTTCAAATGAATCTAGTTTTGGGGTCCCCACTATGCCTTCGGCAGCGTAGAGTGTATTAAATGAACTTAGTTTCCGGTACCTCAATGCCTAAGGCAGCGTATACCAGGAGTGCTTCGCATGTGCCAGATACAATCGCAAATCAAGTTGAATGGGCCAAACCTCGTAGTTATCGGGCCATAGAACCATAGATAAGAATGTGCCAACTGGTGGTGGAAGATGGAACTAAAATCGATACTACAATCGTAAACTAAGTTGAATGAACCAATTCTCATCGAAATCCTTCCCATAAAACCCGAGAAAAGAATGCGCCCACTTCTTAGGTCCTCCAACTACTACATGAACGACAAAAAAATTCTCAGACCTCTGCTACCATCAGTTTCGGCCTCCTACTATAGCTCTCCCGAAAATCGTCTGATTCACTAGCTTTTTTTTCTAACAACTTTTTAGATCCTCCAGAAACTAGATGAACGACACAAAATTTCTTGGACCGCAGCTACTACCAATTTTGAATATTAATCTCCTTCTTGCAATTCTTAGTGCAGCTTGGTACAGCTGCATTAAAAATTAATCGATTGTCTTGCAATTTTCTTTAACATAGTACTTGTGGGTCCTCCAGCTACTTTATAAACTGTTAAAATTTCTTTAGAACCCAGATACGACTTTTTTTTAATATTAATCCTCTTTTTCGGCATCGACTTATGTTTATTCACTATAACCGCAAATTAAAATTTGCGTTACTGTTAAAGATAAGTAATTAACTTTAGAGGAGGGTTCCATCAGTAAATTAAGTATAGGGTTAATGTGAAAGGTAATTCATTAATTTCCGGGGGGGGGGCAGCACCTTCCGCCACCTGGAGCGCATTCTTTTCACAGGTTATATTGGACTTATTTAAATGGGAATTCAACTTAGCTTACAATTTTTTTTATTGATTTTAGTTACATCTTCAACCGCTAGGTAGCGCATTCTTATCTGGGATTCTAAGGCCCCGATTATAACGAAGTTTGGGTCATTTAACTTGGTTTTCCATTGTCTTGCAGATTTTAGTTCCATCTTCCACCGACAGGGGCATATTCTCATCTACGGTTCTATGGGCCGGATTACTACGGTGTTTATCTTATTCCACTTGCCTTTCGAGTGACTCCGGCACGTGCCACAGATAATATATTCCACCAGATAGGGCACTTCCATAAGCTCAATGGTAACCGAATTGCAACTTCAGAGCCCCTAGTGACAACAGTCGCAAACGTTCCGGGCGTGCCGCCACAGGTAGGTATTACTTATCTTATTTGTATAGTATCTATCTTTTTTTTTATGTAAATACGTCGCCGCAGTTTGTTATTGTTTAAAACATCAAACGCATTTTATTTTATCATACAAATACTAGAAACTAAGAAAATAAGTTCTGAATTATATATTTACACGAGTTTCTTACAGATTTACACACTTTTTTATAATAATTTAAACTGAGAAACTTTCAAATATTTAAACGATTTGATACTTGTAAAATTTGTAAGTTTATGTTATCGTAATACTTATGAAAAGTATTTAAAACCACTTTTATATTTCTTAACGATGTATATGTGGTTATTTAAAAAATAAATAAATATAGCATATTTAAA
The DNA here is from genome assembly GCA_963931845.1 of Maratus michaelseni. Lineage (NCBI taxonomy): Eukaryota > Metazoa > Arthropoda > Arachnida > Araneae > Salticidae > Maratus > Maratus michaelseni. The sequence continues at coordinate 281,329,419 of OZ007598.1, read as the reverse complement.
AATACTATTTAGTTCTAAATTTTAAATGTTATTTTAATAAGATTTTAAATATTTTTTATTTAAATATTCCATTTAGTGAAGCGTTTTAAACAACGTTATTTAATACGATTCTAAATATTTTTTTTTATTTAAAAAGTAATAAATATAACGTATTTAAAAATACCATTTAGTGCCACATTTTAAACAATGTCACTTAATACGATTTTCACAATTTTAATGTCTGCAGTAAAACACACTGCTATTTATTTTTATTATTATTATTTTTTTTATATAAAAAGCTTTACTTAAGCATGATAAAACATTAAAGAGACAAATTTCAAAAATAAAAATTTATTGCACATTTTGTAAAAAATACAACTGTATAGTAGGATAAATTTATGAATGTTTTCAACATAAATACAAAATTCCATGCATTAAAAAGTAATATTACATGGAATGCACATTTTCTAACTACTTACTTACTAAGAAATTCAGTTGGAACATATTTTATATACAAAATTTTAATATCATAAATATTTGATAACATGAATTTTATACTTTTAAATAATGTGTTGTAACTCAATTTACTGTTTTTAGGTAGATTTCATAAGAAATACTACCTATTACATTCTCCCCTAAGTTGGAATTTTTGAAAAATGTTTGCAGACCTACGCCGATTATGACTCCTAGAACCCAAAAACACTCCCAGTTCAAAACTTTATATATATATATCTATGTCACTTTTTTATGGACACAATAACTCTAATAATTCTGCATAAATCTCTTCCAAACTGATACATAAAATCAAGGGACATAAAATCTCGGTCAAGTTTGTTAATGGGCAAAACCTAACCATGGAGGAGCTTTTTGTGAAAATAGAAAATCCCCCATAATTTCTTAACTATGCTACGTATCGAATCTATTTAAAGTTATTATTACTTGTAGGAAAAGGAGAAAATTTATGTATGACAGATTTTTGATATCATTAAAAATGGCCCCAAAGGGAGCGGGAAAGGGGGGGGGGTTAGAAGAAAAAAAATTCGTAACTTCATCAATTCACAAGATAAGAAATCCGTTTAAATTTATCATAAATCCTCTTAATATTATCTAAAACTTTTGTATTGACAAATTTTTTATAGGACCAACCTTTATAGCAAGAAAAATAAATAAAAACACTCACTACCTATTACATTCTCCCCTAAATTAGAATTTTTGAAAAAAATTTGCAGATCTACGCCGATTATGACTCCTAGAACCCAAAACCACTCCCAGTTCAAAACTTTATATATATATCTGTCTATGTCACTTTTTATGGACACAATAACTCTAATAATTCTGCACAAATCTCTTCCAAACTGATACATAAAATCAAGGGGCATAAAATCTCGGTCAAGTTTGTTAATGGGCAAAATCGAACCATGGGGGGGGGGGCTTTTTGTGAAAACTGAAACCCCCCATAATTTCTTAATTATGATACATATCGAATCTATTTAAAGTTATTATTACTTCTAGGAAAAGGAGAAAATTTATGTATGACAGATTTTTGATATTATTAAAAATAGCCCCAAAGGGAGCGGGAAAAGGGGGGGGGGGTTAGAAGAAAAAAATTCATAACTTCATCAAGTCACAAGATATGAAATCCGTTTAAATTTATCATAAATCCTCTTAATATTATCTAAAACTTTTGTATTGACAAATTTTTTATAGGACCAACCCTTATAGCAAGAAAAAAAAAAAAAAAAAATCCCTGCTGGCTCCGCCTGCAAACAAGTTAGGTTTCAAAGTGGGTGGTTCCAACTATCGCATCATGGCAAAAAGGTAATTTTTTCCGCAATTTCCAACAAATAGGTGCCCCATGGTCTGCGTCTTCGAAATCTACCTGTGCTTGTAGACCGAGCTGTCGGGGATTTTTTTTCTTTAAATAATTTACAAACATTTATTTTACAATAACAAAGTTTTCACCAGATTAAAAAAAAGCAGGGTGCTGCTGATAGGAAAATGACACTTTTTATATTCACAATGATGCATTTTTATCAGTGTTCCTAAATATCATTCAGATATTTTAGATATGTGTAGAGTTAGTTTACTCTGAACTTTTATGTTAGCCAAGCACAAATTTCGCTAAAATCTTTTTTTTTATCCCCCTTGTCACTAACAGATTCTATTTTCCACGTGTGTAAATTAGAAATAATATTTTGATGTTGAAATAAAATGTTTCGTTTATGGAATTCTTTTTTTTTTCTGATGAAATGAGTGTAAGGCATGACTTTTAAGGTTCTGCATTTTAAATGGATGAAAGGTTTATATTTTAATGAAATAAATGCATTACAAATCATGATGATGGTAACAATATTTGTTGATTTATCATCTGCACCCAGCTATAGTCCATATCCCCTTCCAAAAAAGTATCTTCAGTAAAATTTGATTACTCGAGACAATGCACGACTCTACTTATAACTATTTTTATTCAATGGATTTGGTTTAATCTTGCTTTTCAAAGGAAAGATCAGAATATTATTTCAGCTGAAAAAAAAATGTACTTAAATAAGAAAAACTTTGGTACTTCTCCATTATCCCGTCAACCCCTTTTCATTAAAAAAAAAAAAAAAATTTAATGCCAAATAAAAAAATGGAAGAATGTTGCCATTGCAATATCAAAATAAATAAATTTGAAAAAGCCCCACTCACCAAAGTGTCAACTATCAGTAAGTTTAAACACAATAAAAATTACGATACATTAATGAAAATAGAAAAAAAATCTTCTGATACTTATTTATTTACATTATTTTTTCTTAATTATTCTTCTCGTCTGGTGAATAAATGTTTGTGACATCAGTTGAAATTGATCTATTACACTTAATTATGCAAAGCAACATTTTTTCAATGCATTTTCTCTTTTAATATCATGGCACAGCCGTTTAAGGACGCAATTGTTATTTTAATTAACGAAATAACTAATAAATTGGTAAAACATAATGAAAAATACAGGTAAATATTGAATTAAAAACCGCTTCATGACATAACAAACACATTTAATGTATAAGTGCAGATTCACAGTCGCCATGTGGCGACTAAATTTTTTGCTGTGGCCACTAACTTTCGGTGTTTAAATCGCCATGTGATTTAGAAGTAATCAATTTCTGGTATTCCCAGTCCCCATTGTGAAATGTTGATATTTTTTTTAAAGATTAAGACCAAAACACATAACAAACATTATTGTTATATTTTAATAACATTTCAGAATGATCTGTTTAACACAGCAAACTATTAAATATATTCGAATAGCAATGTTATTCGTAACAGTTTGAATCTGATAATTTTATTTTACATAGACTGTGATTTAAATATATATATATAAACAAATGTTTGAAGTGTGTTTTGATTTTTACAGTGCAAAATATTCTCACAAATTCAGATTTTCTTTCATATGTACTTTTGTCTGGCAAAATCAAAATAAGAAATATTGTTTTTCTGATATTCCCCGCTAGCATGATTGCTTAGCTTATACATATTTTTTTTTAAACCGTATCTTGCCCAACTGATCTTGACCAATCTTCTGACTGTACATGATTTAAGATTTAATTAATATTCAAATTTTGTTGTACACATGTTTATATTAAATAAATTACTTTACACTTTGAATTCATTATTTTTTTTTTTTTTTAGTTTTTTACCCTATATAAACACTATTGTTTTTATGTGTTTGTTTTACAATTGTGGCCACTGGATTTTTTGGGTTTAGGAGCCAGTGATTCCTTCCAAATGTTGGGAATCTGCACCTATAATTTAATGCTTCTGATGTCAAGTGAATAGGACTGCATTTTTGCCGTTAAATTCTATAGTTTGGCGATAGTTTTTTTTTTTCTGAAAAGTGGTCGACGGGATAATGGAGAAGTACCAAAACTTTTTACACATTAATTTTGAACATAAAATTGATATTAGATATATGATTATAGGGTACTTTCGGTTAGCTGGCCACCAGTGAAATATATATATATATATATATATGTAATGTATGCATGAATATACATGTATATTGATGCAATAACTTGTTTAATGTATTTTGAAATTCATAGGATACACACATATATATATATATATATATATATTTCACTGGCACTGGCTAACTGAAAAGCACGGATTATAGACTACATTAATATATAATTCTCTGATAGTAGATTTTTGATCATAGAAAAATTTTTTGTCGGTTTCCAGGTAGATTCCTGCATTGAATCAGGTCGCTGTGCTGAATATGCCTAAAATAAGCTCTATCAGATATTATCAAAATAGTAAAGTTATTGATGATTATAAATATTTTTAGACTTACTAAAACATGTGAAGATTTAACAGATTAATATTTTTCAATATTTAGTATTAGATATTTTCATTTTTAAAAAAATGCAGATGTTTTACAGCAAATAATAACATAACACAATGATCTTTAACATTTTGGTGAAGCTGTAAAAGAAAATTGTCTCGATTGGAGAGATTTAAAAAAAGAGAAACTTCAGATATGAAGTGGAATGAACATTAAAAAAAATGGGTGTTAGCTGTAGCATTTCAATAATAACAATCTATTTTTTTCTGTTACTTGCTGCATCTAATGGCCAAAATATGTTGACTTGGATTTATCACTTAAAAAACAAAATCACAAGGAGTATTTGAATATAAAAAAAAATTTCAACTACCTTAGATACTGATATTTATATTAAAAAGTTAACCATTTGGAGGTAATATTTTGAAGTTGGATTTGTTTATAAATCTGAAGACATAATTAGGTAAGATAAAAATATTAAATAGTTAAATAGTTTTCACTGCAAAAAAATACTATAGTCAGTCAAAATAGAGAAAATCATTTATTGGTGTGGGGTGGGGGGCTCCTATAATTAAACTTGCACAAGAGATTGGATAATAAAAAAATTAGAAAAAAGTTCATTTTACCTTTCAAAGTTTTAAATCAAAATTCTGTTGAATAAGCAAGCACCTTATTAAAAATGTAATAATCTAATTGATAAAAATAAATAAAATTAAATACATTATATTTGGGTAGCTGTTGCTTAAAAAATATATAATTTTGCTATAAAGCTTCTAAGTTGAAATAATTTGTACATTACTCCTGTTTGATTCTGTTTACCTTCTGAATGCCACTTTTTTAAAAATTTCTAACAAAATGCTTATTATAAGTAAAATTTTAACATTAACATGAAATCATCAAAGAATTTACATTTAAAGTATTTGTGACCACTGACTTTGTTTATGCATTTCCTGGTTAAGTATCTTGTAACGTGATTTTTTAAATATCCACATTTATCAAATAACTGTAAATATCAGAGTAGTGCTGTAAGAGGTATAGCTTTTTATTTTATCACTGATTTAGAAATATAAGGAATTAACATAAGATATACATGTTAAGTTGTAAAGTCCATACAGAAAACATTGTATAAACTTTGAAGACAGTAACATAATTGAATGGGGGAGTGGGAAAAGGATAACATTCCATGGAGCTGATGTAAATGTTGAGGTAAAACAATAAACATTTATGTAAAAAAAAATATTAGCGATATACTGTTATTAGATTATAGGACTAGTCGATGAGGGTTCATCTTATAAATTTCAAAGAAAAATACTGATTAATATTTGTTACTTAAACTATCTCAGTTTATTTTTTTTATTTTTAGAATGTTATCCTTTTCTACTCACCCACTGAATAATAGAAAATAAAAACCTACTTCTTTTTTGTACACTTTGAATAAAACTCTGTTTTTAAATCTTCATTCATTTTTTTAATGTGTTTGTAGAATTTCAATTTTTGAAATCATTATACTAACAATCTTTATGAATTTCAAGAACATTTACACTGTTGAAATCTATTATTTCAGAGAGAAATTTAACCATATTTTGTAGAACATTTGCAGACGAAAACATATGAGCTGTATCAACACTATACATTTTTTGCACAATATGAAATAATACATCACTAGGCTTTTTTAGACTATTACCCGAACAGTTTTTTTACTGAGTTAGTAAAGAATTGTGATTTACTGTATTTGTAGTGTTAAACAAAGTATTTTGACAATAATTCACAATTTAATTTTGAAACTTTTTCTTGCAACATATCCAACCATATAATAAATGAAATTTTGTCTTTACTGTCAGATGGCAAGCATGGAATTTCATGAAGAGGAACATCTACATTTAATTTGACATGATCACTGAATATGAAAGTTAAATTTAAATATTTGGAAGCACTTCTATGTTTTAATGATATCAGAATTTCATCAAAATCTACTTCACCGTTCATAGCCTTAGACATGATGAAAATTTTGTTTACCGTCACTGCTTGTTCGCAACTTTTTAATTGTGAGCAATTCAGATTTTCCTCATTACCTCTTTTTGTTCTTACAGTATGTTTGGAGCATTTTGAAATACAGTCGTTTTTTAAACCAGTAAAGATTTATAGCTGTTCCTTTTTCATCTTTTGGTGTTAGTTTGAAAGAAAAACTGGATGTCTATTCTTGAGTGTTTTAAACTGTACTACAGATTTTGGTGTAGGTGTCTGTACTGCAGATTTCAGTGTTTAAGTAGCTGGACCGAAGATTTTGGTGCATGCAACTGAACTGGTGCTAACAAAAGCAGAGCAACTAACCAAGGAAGCATTTTATCCATGGGTGAATCTTCAACATCATTTAAAGAACATCTAAAAGATAAAGAATACATTGTTATAAAAAGCAAGTTTTTACAATTCTTTTTAAGAATATAGAAATTTTTAACATACTCTACTTTACTATTCCATTAAGTTCTAAAGATTAAAGTTATAATTAAGTAAAATAATTGTTTTATATTTATCGAAATACATACAACAAAATGCATTATACTGCAGCAAATTTAAATCAAAGCATAAAGTGTTATACTCTGAAAGCTAAAGTGTATAATGAAACCATATGTAAAAATATCTCTATCCCTTCTACACAGACATTAGTCAAAATAATCAAACATATATTTCAAGGGGCTGAACTGCAAACCATGAGTTATCATTATTTCTGAATAGTATCCTGCACATTATTTAACTGCAGAATTCTGCGATTAAAAAAGGCCACAGAAATAGTGGAAATCTACAGGCTATGTCTTTACACCCCTGATATACATGATCTATTTATCGAGAAATTTAGTAGATAAGTATATGGATGTATAACACAAAAGATATAAAAATACAGTAGAACTTCCCTTTAACGAAGTCCCTATTTAACGAAGTTTTCTACTTAACGAAATTTTCTGCAGAACTTTGACTTTGAACACCATTAGCATGTAAATTAATCTCCACATTACGAAAAATATATTCTATATAACGAAGTTTATTCCACTTTTGTACGTGTACAGAATTCAAACTAAGAGGTTGCTGTTGTGATGGATATGCGAATTTATTTCAGAGGATTGTACGAAAATGAACACATTTGAATAATTTACATTCTGCTTGGTGCTAAATAAAACATTTTTTTTCCACACTAAGAAAAGCACTTGTTATAATTACTTTTTCTTGCAAACTTTCTTTTTGAATGCAAATCGTACAACATCAAAGGTATTTTTGTTCCTGCTAATACAACTTCTAAACTTCAGCCATTAGTCAAAGAAATAACAAAAAATCTTGAAGTACATTATCGAAAAAGACAATGTAGTGAAAATATGGGAAAGTTTGGGAATGTGACGTGATTTCATCGACCGTACACAACTGTTATGTAAAAGACGGTTTCATAATAGAAAATGAATCAAATGCTTCTGAATCCAATACTTGTTTGTCATATCTGAAATTTTTCATGAATTTAATTTGATTTCTATTTAACGAATTTTCTTCATAACGACGTTTTTAGGTGTAACGATGAGACTTCGTTAAATGGAAGTTTCACTGTATTAGAGTACTTTTCGGTTAGCCGGGCACCAGTGTAATATATATATATATATATATATATATATTTCACTGGCGCCCGTCTAACCGAAAAGTACCAATATTAATTCATAATTATTGTTTGTAATGAAAGGGTATTAAATAACTTACATTTTATTACCAATTACAGCACAACTTGCTTTCCTGTGGACATCAACATCAGTTACTTGAATAGTAGGCACAGATTCTGAAAGAATACTTTTCAAAGTATTTGTGAATGCTTCCATTCAAAAGTGATTGGAGCAAAAATATTGACGAAGTCTAGTAATCAGTTTCATCTGGATATTAGACATCCATTTCTCCAATCTAGAAACAAATATGTATATAAATATACAAATCTATAGCAATAACAATGTCTAGTTTTACACAATTCTAATAAACTTTGGGTTTTTCAGATTTTATCGAAAGTTGCAAAGCAGTGAATTTAGAAAATTAATTATTTTTTATTAGTTACAATAAAGAATGGGGTTAATAAAGTTATAAATAGTTTTTTATTATTATTCAACAGGCTTAAGGATTTTGTGCATTGAGGGTGCAAATGCAAAGTGAAAATTATGGAGAAAGGGTGTGTATTAGGGGGAGGAGTTTTAAAAAAGGGTAAATTTTTCATGGAAAGTGCTGAAATCTGATTGTTCATTTTATTATTTATTTTCTGTTACTGCAAAATAACAAAGGAGATATTTTTTTGGCTTAGATGTACCATTCGCCTGCAGTCTGCCATCTTGTTTTTTTTATTTTTTTAATTAAACTTTTATTATTAAATATAAATAAATTAGTCAATTAAATTAAATAACATGTTTATAATAAGTAAATATGGATGAAAATTATTTTGGAAATAAGAAACAAAGCAAATGTGTTTTGATTTAAAATATAAGATGGCGGACTGTGGGTGAATGGTACATCTGTTCCATTTTTTTTAAAGTTTAATGATTTTAGACTTTATACAATTGGGATATGGGGAAGACAAAAAGCAGAAATTTCAGGAGCAAGAATAATTTAGATGCTTGATTATTTTAATGTTACAATGAAGAAATAAGAAGCTGGTTGTTTATATATTGTTACAAGTAAACAAATAAGATAGAAAAAGAAAATTTAAGTTTTAAATATTTTAATCTTTGGCAGAAATATGCAGAAAAAATTTCAGAGTGGAAAAAAACCCCTTAAGATTGGGGGGGGGAGGGGAAGCAGAGAAAATCTTTGCAAATGTGGTAGATTTTCACCCTTGTAACAGGGTTCGTACTCATTTCTTTAAATAAAATTCGAGGACCAAAACAATAAAAATTTAAGGACATACAAATTGATAAACTATTGAATTAGGAAATTGTAACTAAATTAATTATGCTCTATTATTTATTTTTACAATAAAATAAAGAATACAGCAGAGAAGTTTTTTGCCCCTAATTTTGAAAAGATTGAGAAAAGGAAGGGACTTTTTGCAGATTTTTCTTAAAAATAAGGACCTTTAAGGATAAAAAATTACTTTTCAAATTTTTAAGGACTTTTATGACCGTACGAACTCTGTGTAATTAAATTTTCGGAAAGAAAATGAAAATGGAAACGCGAATTAAAACAAGTATAAAAAATGGAAATGAATAAAAGGTTAAGGAAAAGGAAAAATTGTTTAAAAAGAAATCTACATTAAAGTAAAATAAAACTAGATTTTTAACATTCGTGCATTTATAATTTATAAATACAGAAATCACTTACCTTCTTTAATTTCCTGTAGGAAAACAGAAGAATGACATGATTGTGTTTTATAAAACTCTTATTTTTTGACGTTTAACAATAATTAATTGCAAGAAAAACAGCCCTGAAACAAGCACTTGGCAATATAAATTAATTATATTCAAGAAAAATAGCTCTGAAAAGAACTTTTATGAAAATGAAATACTAAAATAGCTGTCGTGTCGATATTAAATAAACAAAACTGCCAACAGGTACATGTGACCGGGACAATCTGACAGTTTATAGATCGCGCGCCTGTGCGTTAGTTCTTGACTGTGCTCAGTAGTGGCGCTTGTATCGCGCCGGTTCGGGTTTTTGCTCCACTGTCCTATCGCGAGTCAGATCAAACATGCGGAAGGTTTCCCTCTCGTAGAGCGCTCGCAAATGAGAGCGTCACGTGGTCAGTATTTGCGGACGGTTAGAAGCAGCCGTAAGGCGTTCGTAAGAGGAAAATCAAATATGGCGGACAACATCACGATAGAAAACCATGTTAGGCTTGCTATTCCAGTTTTATTTATACTAAATAATGCCGTTTACGTCTAATAAATATTACACTTTATGAATTACTCATAAATAGTTTTAGTAACAACACAAATAGAAAGGGATATTCTTTAAAATACAGGTATGTGAAATGTTTTTAAGTGTTATTATGTTAGCTTATATATTGTATTATGATGAACATTATAGCTTAACGCTATTTCTAGAACTCTTATAAAACTTTCATAAGAGTCATTATTAAGATAAGACATGTTATTAGAATCTTGGTGTTGACAGTGTAGACTTTCTCGACAGAGTTTCTCGTGTGAAGTGCTGCGCGTCCATTGAAAAATAAGTGTTTACTTTTATAAAATTACTACAGTTTCTAATAATTTAATAAGATTTTTGTCAATTTTCGTTACGAATCACCAAGAATTAGATTTGACGATGCATAATAATAAAAGGTTGACACATAAATTGTTGAATTTAAGAAAATAATTTAAATTTCTTATTTTTCTGAAGTAAACAAATTGTTTGTAAGCAACTATATAATTTTCAAGTTTTATCAATTGTTGAATTTATTAACATGCTGCGAATTAATTTGTTCAGTATTTCATGTTAATTTAGAAGCAATTTTTAAATTCCCACATAAAAAATTATATAAACTTGACAAAATATAAATTTGTAAGGATACTTTTATTAATTAAATACTGCTTATTTTCGATATTTTCTTTTTATTAGAGCTTGTCTCTAATCATAAAATGAAGAACTAAAAATATCTATCATTACATAGTATAAATTATTAACAAAATGAATAAATCATAATTCTTGAAACTATAATTTTGAGATTTATAAACATGCCTTATCTTAAAAAATGTTTTGTGAGTTCCCAGTATAATACAACATGTTAATAATAATAATAACACATTCAAAACATTTTACATTGTGGCTGATTGAGAGTATGTAAGAATGTATGATTGAGTATTGAGTTATGTGAAAGTAATTAATTCACATTTAATTCTCAAAGATTATTTCTTCAGCTTTAAAAAATAATAATAATTAATGAATCTCTCTGCACGACACCTAAATCAAATTAATAATAATAGTAATGATGATAATAAATATTAATGAGTTTGCAGATAACAAAAGTGTATTGATTTCAAGCTGAAAATTTTTTTAATTCTTATTTATGCCTGGAAGTTATAATTTAACAATGTTTATTTTTTATTAAAAAAAAATATTTTAAAGTAAAGTTACTCTTAAATTTTGGATAAATATCGATATCTTAGTTGGTATTTATTTCCCTGGTGCATATCAACTTTTTTCTTTTATTTTTATTATTATTTTTTTTTTCTTTTCTTTTTTTTAACGCCTTAGTGTATAATAAATTTCTCAAATATATTTACACACGAGATTATCAACTTTTAACTTTGTATAAATTTCAACTGTGCAAATGAAATATTGGTGGGGTATTGCATTGATTCTCACATAGTAGTTATATGTAATAAAAAAAAGAGGGTAAAATGTTTTCCTATTTTCAATAGCATATACAGTTTGTTTAAATTCTGAACTTTTCAAGCCAAATAAATACATTGAAAAAGATACCAATTAAAAGACATTGATAAATATATTATCATGAAATTTAATGTTTAACAATTCTTCACATTATGCCAAAATGGCACAAAAGAACACACCTTTTTTCAAAATGTACCCTTTCATTTGAATAAAATCATTATAAATGATAGAAAATAAAATTGTTTAATATAAATAAAAATATCAGTTTCAATATTCCACTATATTATCAAAAATCCCCCCCCCATCACAAATATCTAAACATAAATATGTAAAAGTTAACAAGTGAGAAAAACAGAGTAATAATAACACATTCTGCTGCTATTATTACTCATTTCTCTATCATTCGTTTGGCACTGAAGAAGAAGCTCGTATTATGAAGCCTTGAAACAAGTGCAAGATAAAATTTCTGTGTATATTTGTGCTTTTCTTTGCATTGGTTTTTGCAGATCATGTATTTATCTTTGCACAGTTTTTTCATATGTATCTCAATTTGTAAGTACTCTGGATATAGAAGTTTTGAATACTTAACCCCCCCCCCCCAATAGCAAGGCATACATATATATATATTTATATAAAATACCTCTTTGAATCAAAAATTAACTTTCAAATTCGTACAAAAAATTACCGAATTATATAGTTAAAATGACATTAAACGTATAAAAATCAAAGGAAAAAATAATACAAAAATTATATATATATATATTGTTATATTTATGTATCCTGCATCCAGAACTGTTTTAAAGTGGTTCTCAAATGACCTGCCCCACAATGCGAAATTTTCTGACTCGTTTTGAAATAAGAAGGTATTAAATTAGCAGCCTGACTGTTGGAGCGATTTGGAATCGAAATGAGTTTTCCATTTTTTAGATAAATAAATTACCTATCGAGTTAAAAGTTATAGTTGTCACAGCCGGTTTTTTTCTGTTTTCTGGCACTGTCGCACCGGAATTTCTGTACAGAACACCAAATTTGATAGTATTTTCTGAAACATCTTTTGCCTTTATCAAAAAATGGAAAACGCTATTCGATTTCATGGTTTCTGAATAAGAACATCTGCCAATTTCATTCTTTTCTGAATAAAAATGAATAAAAAAAATGTGCCAAAAAGTAGCTCCTTTGGATTTGAGAACAGTTTTAAGTCATTTTAGGGCCCTGTGCCCGATTGCTTTTTTGGAAGTCCCAATGTATTAATCAATTCTCACTTTAAAAAAAATATATATTGTGTGAAAATATACCATAATGGAAAACCAGACGCTTTAAAACTAAGGTATTGTTGACTTATACGCAATTAGTAAATTTTTAGTTGATAGGAAAATACGGGATATGTTCACGAAAATAACCTCAAGGAGTAACATATATATATATGAGCTTGTTGTTACAGTTCTCCTTAAATTGTATTTTATTTATTTATTTATTTATTATTATTTTTTTTCAATTTAAAAGCATACAATGAAATATTATTCAAGAGTCAGCTAATTCAAAGCGACTTATTGAGTGCGAGCCCTGGACACGGGCCCAATCACCCACCGTTAAGACAGAACTGAATATATGAAAAAATATATATATATTGCAAAAATTATTCAAAACATCCATTTCTGTCCCTTTAAAAGCTGTAGATGCATTCTCATTGGTTAATACAGACTGATCTTCGATTAAAACTCGATTCTCTTATCTACAAATCTTACATGACGTCAGCAGTTACGGAGAAGGGAGAATGTTTGACTGGAATCGCGTCCACCAGTGCTTTTCCCTCTTCTCTCGTAAACCCCCCCTTTTGCGGATCGGCTCCCGCAACTTTACGAGCGTTTGGTCTGAATACGCGAGTAAATTTGATATTTTTGAATGTTATACAAATCATTTCAATTTTACATACACATTTCATGTCCTGAAAAAGAAGAATTTTTTCCTTGAAAAGACTTTAGTGTTTTACTCACTGGTTTTAACATTATTAATATATTTTATTTGCTCATTAATAAATGCATTAAGTATGTTTAAGACTTTATTTACTAAGTAATATATATATATATATATATATATATATATATATAAAGTCATCCATTTTGATTATCATTCTATTTTGATTATTCTGCAACTTATCAATAGATTTATTTACTCAATAAGTTGCCGCATAATCACTAAATGCCAATTTTGATATTGCATTATTATTTAAAGAGTTTTGAAAAAGTTTTAACTTTAAAATTTTTAATTTGGTAACAGGGGTTACATTTTCACTCTTTTATTCATACTTCTTAAACAGATTTTAACCAATATGCAGCATATACTTAGCTAAGGACATCTATTAAACACAGTGGTAAGAGACTTGTGTGACTGCTTGTTTTTATAAATATGATAATTTCTTCTTAGTGTCCAGTAACAGAGGCATCTTTCAACATGTTTGCTAGCTTAGATAAATAACATTAAGTGTGACCTTCAGTTGTTCGGTGTAGTATTGTTGTGCTTGTTTGTGTACATAACAATAGACAAATGCTTTCTGTGTTTAATTGTATGTATTAAATATGTTGTGTAAATATTGTATGAAACAGTGAATAAGTTACCAGAAAATATATTTGAAAAATTTCCGTCACTTCTTTTCCTTTCTTTCCTTCCTATCTTTCCTTGCCCATTTTCTCAGTCTTGCCAAGGACCCACACAACAAGGAAGTAAAGAAAAAAACAAAATACCCACGATATTTCTTAAACTTATACATGTGTTCTGAAAATTACTAACAATTTTAGTTTAAAAGTTTTAATTCATCAAAAGCATAATTTTTATTATTTTCTTATTTTTTTGTTAAATTTCACAAAATTTTGCTTTTTATGTTTGGTGTGAGGTGGATGTATGTTAAAGTAAGTAAACATTGACAATTTTTTTTAATGTTACTGATAACCTTCTAATATCTGTATAGGAAATATATATCAAAAATTTTTTTATTTATCATAATTTTGGGGAGACCAGCTACAGTTTATACGATTTAAAAGTTAATTTTTGGCATATGTGGCTTATCTAAAAATGTGGCATATCTGCCGTGGTTTTGTTTTAGAAGAAATGGAACAAAATTTTCCCAGTCATTAAGCAGCTCATGAAAAATGCACTGTCATAACGATAACAGCTTCCCTTTCCAATATCTGTTGTGGCTCTTCTAGCACCTCTGTGCTATTTTTTGTTTATTCTTGTGCTTTTTTGTATGTGCAAATCTAAATAATTTGCCTGCACAAGCCCTTATATAATAGTGCACCTAGCCTACTAATGCCGATCCAGGCATTATCACAAAGACAAAAATTATCTTTTTTCTGCTAATCTATATTATTAATGTTCAGAAACGTCTGTCTGTGTGTCTGTACCTGGAAAACCTCTGCAACCGTAGCGAGTAGCAAAGCGCTTTTTGTTTAAAAAAATTCGGAAAAATCCCGGAATTGTTGATAATTAGTATCGAAGAAATCGGCCTTCAATTAAGACAGTTATTAATTAACAAATTCTCGAAAATTAGTGAAAAAGCAGCATTTTTTCCAAAACAAAGAAACGATTTCAGTTTTGACTGGAACAGGACCCTACTTCGAGGCTCGCAACCGAGCCAATCAGCTTTGGTCTTCCACCTGCACCCTGATATTTTTCATTCCGACTCTGATAAACATGGCTTACTGGAAGTTTTAAAGCCTTTTTCCAAAAAAAGCACAAAAATCGTCACATCGGCACAAAAATTTGCAGAGGGGCGTAAAAAAAGTCGCGAATCCAATATGATAAAATTCATAAAATTTGACCAATTAGAAGAAAAGTTATCAATTAACAAACTTTTAATTCTAAGTCGAAAAAAATATCAGTTTTAATTACAATACTCCAGCAGGCGTCTAACAGAGACAAGCCGTCTGCTGAAGTAATAATGATACAAAACATTTTTTTTTATAGTGGAAGTATTCCAGGTCTATCAATTTTTTTTTTAAATATTACATTTATCGATTTGAAAATTATACATCCATCCGTAAATTTTCACAAGGATTCTAAATATATCATTTTCGAATTTCTCCAATAATTAGGACGGAATTTACAATTATTTTTTTTATTTAATTAGACCATTTAAAAAGATTTTATTTCAGAACACCTGATATCTCAGTCATATTTCATTAGCAGACATCACGCCGTTTATTCCAGTAGATAAAATAATTCCTTTTTAAAGGAACTGCGGTTTCTATAAGCAATATAAATTTTTTTTAAATAATTAATTTTTGTATCTGAAGAGTACGCATCCTTTCTCAGAGTGGGCTAACATTTCAGAAATTCAAAAAATTTTCGAATTCGGCCCATACTTTTTGATTTTAGTAAAATCCAATTTTTGTACAGAAAAAAAATCTAGGAATCTGTTATTTCGTTTCAAATTATCTCGGGTCGTATGGGTCCGGTCGCGATGTGGTTTGGCTCATTCGACTCAACATCGACAACCTCAAAGATTTCAGTTATGTTTGTATAGAACAAATTGCGCCCCCTGGCAATGGAAGGTAGAACAAACGAATTTTGCTGCTAACTTGTGTTCTATCGGTCCCATCGCGACGCGGTTTGAATCATTCGACTCGACATCAACAGGACTTATCTATTTTAGTTCAAAATTTCACCACCAGGGGGCTCTTTCCTTTCTCGGATCCTATGGGCCACATTATGATGGCGTTTGGCTCATTCAACTGGATTTCGATAGCCTTACAGATTCGGTTATGTTCGTACAGGAGAGATTGCGCCCCCTGGCGGCAAAAGGTGGAACTAATGGATTTTGCATTGAACTAACGGACTTTGCAGATAACTGGGATTGCATGGGTCCCATCACGACGCGGTTTGTTTCATTCGACTCGACATCGACAGGAATTATCGATTTTAGTTCCAAGTCTCACCTCCAGGGGGCGCTTTCCTATCTCGGGTTCTATGGGCCCGATTATGATGGGGTTTGGCTCTTTCGACTGGATTTCGATAGCTTTATAGATTTCAGTTATGTTCGTATAGGACAGATTGCGCCCTCTGGCGGCAGAAGGTGGAACTAATGGATTTTGCAGCCACGTCTGCTGTATCGTGCTGCAGGCAGCGGGGACAGAAATCACCCACTCATGGACAGCCACCCGTGTGGTATAGGAACAATAAGTCCATGAGGGGAAAAATAAACGCTACCCGGCACCGATAGCATCTACCCGTTCCAACCCCCACCGCAGGAGGTGCCTGTTTATTAGATTTGAAAAATATTAATACAATTACATAACAACAATTAAATATAAAAAGTCATAGTTGTTGGTAAAGTTAAAGTTAAATATAAAATTTTTCGAAGTATTATATATGACTGTTCATAATGTCCTAAATTTATGGTAACTTAGTTCAGAAAAGTCTATGTGCAGTTCAGTCAAATTTTTAAAATTCTTTCGTAATGAAAGAGAAATTTTTATTGAGAATATTATAATTCTCTTTTAACTTTTGAGAG
The DNA here is from genome assembly GCA_963931845.1 of Maratus michaelseni. Taxonomy (NCBI): domain Eukaryota; kingdom Metazoa; phylum Arthropoda; class Arachnida; order Araneae; family Salticidae; genus Maratus; species Maratus michaelseni. The sequence goes on along the minus strand of OZ007598.1, from coordinate 281,312,275 downwards.
TTTGAAGGATTGAAAATGATAGTACGAAGGTTATATCTGAGAATTTCGTTCTTATCAAAAGGGAAGTGATGGATCATAAGAGGGCAGCATCTGAATATGTAGTGAACTGCATCTGCTTGTGCTTTATCGCATGGACATCTAGGTGAGGCTCTTTTTTCTATTTTATGTAAGTATTGTGGGAAACTGCCATGGTTACTTAGATAATACGGCAGTGTTAGTTGTTTGCAGAGATGATTTAGAAGGCAGCAGGGACAGAAATCACCCACTCGTGGACAGCCACTCGTTAGGTATAGGAACAGTAAGTCCACGAGGGGAAAAATAAATGCTTCCCGACACCGATAGAACCCATCGGTTCCAACCCCACCGTAGGAGGCGCCTGTTTATTAGATTTGAAACAATTAATACAATTACATAACAATAACGAGCCTGAGGTGTGTATCGGACAGATTGCGCCCCCTGACGGTGAAAGGTGGAACTAATGGATTTTGAAGTGCTTAAGGGATTATCCGCTGCGTGCGTAGCATGAAAGGTATACGGTGCCGAAGGCAGCGGGTACCCGGGTCGGAGGTTCGTTCGGTTTGAGGAGGACGTGAGCCGGAGGTTCGACCGTTTTGAGGTTTTACAAGATTCGTGGCACCGATGTAAATTAGGGACCCGCTAGCGGTCGAAGCCAGCTAGTATGTAATATAAAGACAACCCCAAGTCAAATTTAAGGTGATGCCACTAAATATAGATAAGATAGCACACAGTTCTCCAAAATACATTCCTTCTTTCCCTCAAAAATGCAAAACTTTCTTGCAGGCATGATTATTGAAGAGATTTGTAATCTAACAGTTTTTTCTTTCCTGCACTGTGGCATCTGGAAATTTGATTCAAAACACTAACTTTGGGAGTATTTTCTGAAAAATCTTCTGCCTTTACCAAAAAAAAAAAGTTCAATTACATAGTTTCTGAATAAAAGCAACTGCTAACTAGATACATTTACGGACAAAAATTACTTAAAAAATTTGTCAAAAGAAAGTGCAAGTTTGGATTTGAAAATAGCCACAATTGAAAGAATTTATTATTTTCCTCACAACTGTGGTTATTTTTTCTAAGTAAGAAAGCATTCAGCACTTTTAGTATCCATTTTCAAAGTTCCAAGATGACCATTATTATAAAAATGAGACTTCCTATCTTGGAACATTGAAAACGGATACTAAAAGTTCTGAATGCTTTCTATCTTAGAAAAAATAACCAGTTGTGAGGAAAATAATAAATTCTCCCAATTAAGGCTGTTTTGAAATCCAAACTTGCTACTTTCTTCTGACAATTTTTTTAATAATTTTTGTCTGTAAATGTATCAAAGTAGCAGTTGTTTTTATTCAGAAGCTATGTAATTGAACTGGTTTTTTTTTTGGTAAAGGCAGAAGATTTTTCAGAAAATGCTGCCAAAGTTAGTGTTTTGAATGTGTCATGGATATTTGCGATTAATTATAGATCATTTTTATTTTATATTTATGTATTTAAAACCTTGAACATTGCTTTATTTAATGTTTGTTTTTAATTATTTAATAATAGTATCATTTAGAATTGCTTTATTTATACTTATTTCAATTTAAAATTAAAAGAAACGTGGTATGTTGGTGAATATTCAACATGATAAAATTTTGTGAAGCGGCATTTCTGATGATGTGGCGTATATACGATGAATTTTTTTTTTGGGGGGGGGGAGGGGCTGTGATAATTTTATCAGTATTATACTTCATTGAGTTTAGAAACCGCTATTTGTGTCACCTTGTGTTCTTTTAAAAGCATTTAGTTTAAATGCTCATAAGTACATTTCAGCCACGTTATGGTGTCTTGTCAAGATAAGTTAGTTACTTTGTATTTCTTTAATTAATGTTATAAATAATCATGTAATATCAAAGCTGTGAATACGAGTTGTAATTTTCCAACTGGACGAAAAATGTCCGGGCCAGGATTCGAACCTGGGATATCTTGGCTGAAGCCGCCACGCTCAACCAACTGAGCCATCCCGGTCGAATCTGGAGGGCATAATTCATCCAGTTAACCTTATTGATCATAGCATCTAATTTTAACAATTGTTAAAATTAATCTAATGTAATCACGTATCCAGCGTTTACTGGAGTTCCATTACCTGCGATCTATTCTGTTGAGCTGATTAAAATATCAGACCAGATAAAATTAATCTAATGTAATCACGTATCCAGCGTTTACTGGAGTTCCATTACCTGCGATCTATTCTGTTGAGCTGATTAAAATATCAGACCAGATGCTATGATCAATAAGGTTAACTGGATGAATTATGCCCTCCAGATTCGACCGGGATGGCTCAGTTGGTAGAGCGTGGTGGCTTCAGCCAAGATATCCCAGGTTCGAATCCTGGCCCAGACATTTTTCGTCCAGTTGGAAAATTGCAACTCATATGATTTCTTTACCAATTTGAATAATTGTGTTAAAATTAATCTAATGAAAGCTGTGAATATCATTTACCTTAGGTTTATTTTTATTTAAAGTTTATTGTAATGTACTGTGTGTTTGTTCTTTTTAAGTCTTTAATAAATAGATTTGTTTTTTAAATAAGTCATCATTATTTTAAAACCACCATACATAAGTTTTTCCTTTTCAGCTGTATTGTTATTTTGGGTGTAAATATATTTAAATTTTTACATACTTATTTTTCTTGGGGTTAAAAACCAGCTTAATGCTTTTCCATTATTCATATTTGCATTAGCTCGGTTACTTTTATTGAGGCTATTATATTTCTAAAGGTCAACACTTCCCACCCAACCAGCAGCTGAGATGTTCTGTTCTCAAAACTGATAAACAAAAGGTTCTTGATTTAAACCCATGCTGTGCCTCTAAGCCTAAGTGTTTGGAGTATATTCTGTACATTTTTTCGAACATTGCTGTAAATACATGTTAGGATTCTCTAGAAATACCCTCCTACTTCATGGAAGGCATTTCTACTTTGTGCAGAAAATTTCCCATTACAAATACCTTCATAACCACCCGTACTTCAACCGTTATATTATAAACTTGGTTGATATGAAATTTTACTATAATATTATTGCATATTCTAACAATCCTTTGGGTCTGCTGCAGCATAAACACGATAAAAAATTTTGGAGAAGTTATAAAACTTATATATAAAATTGACTTAAAAAAAGCTTCTTTTTATGTAACATAGTGTGGTCATTCTTCATATAATTTTTTCTGTTTTTTTTTCTGTTTTTTCTGTTGTTTTTTAGGGTTCTGTACTTAAAAAGTAAAAATGGAATAATTATACAATTGCTCCTGTGTCTGTCTGTCTGTCTGTCAGAGCCTTTCTTTCCATAAACTTTTGGAAGTAGAAAGTTCAAACTTGAAAATGTTATAAAGCCTGTTTACCCACATGTTTACAATTATTAGCCATTCACAAATACATTTAGGAAAACTTTAGGGTGCTAATTAAGTTTTTATATCATGTGGGTTATCGTGTGCAAGATCTCGTAATACCAAACTAAAAATATATTTGTTTTAATTTTCGGTATTATTTTTTCAGAGGTAGTATCAAAAATGTGTTCTCCCTCCTCTATTTCCAAATCTACTGAAACTAAATTTGTGAATTAATTAGGGAAGTAGGAGTTTAATAAAACCTTTCAGGAAAACTATGGTGATTTTCCTAAGTAACATAGTTTTTGAGAAAATGCATTTTCCATTACACACAAACTTTACTTTTCGGGCTGTCAGCGGAGGAGTTGACAGGAGCTTGAGGTATTTATTGACACAGAATCATCCAAGAATATTTGATAATATTTTTTGAAAAATTGTTGGTAATTAGCCGAGATATTAATTAATTTACTTGAAAAAATTCTTTTGTTGTATCGTGTAAGGTATCAAAACTTCTCACAACTTTAACTCAAAAATATATTTGTTTTAATTTAAGGTATGTTTTCCGAGATATCGTTGATAGTGCAAAAATATGCCCCTTCTCCTATTTCTGAATCTACTGAAACTAAAATTATGAAACAATTAAGGGTAGTAGAAGTTTATCAATTAATAAATATAATGTATGGAACTCTTTGAATGCGAGTTATCTCACACTTGACCGAATTATTTTTATTGCATCACACTGACTCTATATTTTATTAGTACCACATTTTTCAAACTATGTAATTTTAATGGTACAATTCTTTATTTGTTTCTTGCACATGTAGAAATATATTGATATATGTTCAGCTTTTTTTTTTTGTTAGAACTTACTAGGGGAGGTTCGAAGGTTGATTACACAGAATAAAGCAAACGTTTGTGTATCGATAAAGTATACTTAGTATATAAATATATGAAAGCCATTAAGCGCAATACCCAAGGGGTCTTGAGAAAATAAGCCTCAAAGTTTACTTTTTGATTCATAATAGGATAAATTACTACCTTTGGTAAGCAGCTCACTTCCATAATTGGCAGCATGCTGAATTCTTGAACTTTTCTTTGAGTTTGAATTCCAATGGGCTCTTATTTTTCTGCCAAATGTTTTTATCAGTTACTAGCAAGCTACGCTAGTCAATTTCTTCAAACGAACCTTGAATCAAACGAAATGTACCTCAGTTATGATAGTCAGTAATAAACGATAAAATTCACATTTAAAAAAGTTAAGATAATAAATTAACTATTAATCTAAAGGTTTCTGCTTGTCCTGTTTATTTTGTAAATGGTTCATGTTTATTTGTATAGTTTTTAGCAATGCCGAAAGACGTTCCAGGTAAAAGTCTTTATCGCTTTAAAACACAAAGTAAAATTCACCGATATACAGGGTGATTACAATTAAAGTTCACTTTCAAAAGGCTGTAAAACAAGAATCACTGATCAGAATGACCTGATATTTCATCTGAGTATACGTGAAGCAATGGTAATTTGTTTTGTGAAAGAGAATAAGAGTTCAAAAGTTGACCAATAAATGGTGCTTTACTCATCATAAGATGCTAATTAAAAGACGTGACATGCTGTCATGGTACACTTTGCTCAAAATCTATCAAGCTGTTGAATCTGCATTTTGGAAATGACAGAATTATCAGTCCCCATTTCCCAAAAACCTAGCCACCATGTTCACCTATCCTAAATCGTTGCGACTTCTGGCTGTTGAATACAGATTCTTGTGACCTTGTCCCCTTAAGGACACATGTTTACTTTGGCTGATGATAATTGTTAAAAATTTGCGTCCTGTTTGTTCATTTGTTTTTATGGTGATTCATGCAAAGTTATAATATTTATATCTGGCTGCAGGGTGTCCTAAAAGACGTTGTGTGTGGGGGTTTCAATTGCAAACTTGGTGAATTGAAAACAAGCATTATGCAACACATTCACAATATCACTCCTGAAACATTCTGATCTCTTGTGGAACATACTGTTTTGCACTCTCAGCTCATAGGACAAAATAGTAGAATGCATATTGAACATTTCTTAGGCAAGGCGTAGCTTACCTTTTCTTTATGGTTTTATCAGTTTTTGCCTTTTATGCAGTTTTTGTCCTACGGACAATTAAAAACCCATTTCATTTTGGCTTTTCGTACAGATTTTGACCTAGGGACAATGGAAAACCAATTTTTTCCCATCCGCTGTGGCACCACCTTGTTATGGTGGACAGACTTTGAACATAGAAGGCCACAACAGCATGTCACATCTTTTAATTAGCATCTTATGACGAGTACAGTGCAATGTATTGGTCAACTTTTGAACTTTTCTTCTTCTGCAAAACAAGTTCCATTCCTTCACATAGATTCAGATGAAATATCAGGTCATTCTAACTAGTTGTCCTTTTTTTACAGCCTCTTGAATGTGCAACTTTAATTATAATCACACTTTATTTCTTGGTATCAGAACTTTCCAATAATGCGATGTATCGGGGAAAAAAAATTAAAAAAATTAAATTGGTGCTGCACCATCATATTAAAAATGTGATATGAAATATTGAAATGTAATACAAATTCTACTTTCATTACAATTGTTGCAGTTGTATAAAAGCTGGCTAAAATGAAAGAAAAGTAGACTATAGTAGTGGCTTCTATTGGCTTTAACCATTTTTTTTATTTTTTTTGGCCATAATTGGCATTTTTTATCTCAGATTATTAGCTTTCATTTAGTAAAGCTTTTCAATTGTAAACCATTAATTTTTAAATAAGTTTTCTAATCTAACTAATAATAAAGGTATTTTATTGAACCGAGATTTGTTATATATTTTGCTGGTATGTATTATCTTATTGTTGTGCAACAAAAATAGTATCTAAAACTTGTTACATTTTGCTAGAAATTAAAAAGTTTAATTGCTTTCAAATTACTAAGCTATACATATTGCCTAATGTATAGGTTTTAAGTTACATTTCTTGGTCTCGGAACTTTCCAATGATGTGAACTAGTAAGGGAAAAAAGAGGGAAAATACATATCGGTGCTGTACCATCATATTAAAAATGTGAATTAAAATATTGAAACGTGATAAAAAAAACTACTTTCATTATGATTGTTGCAGTTGTATAAAAGCTAGCTAAAATGAAAGAAAAGTACCTATACTAGAGGCTTTTATTGGCTTTAACCACATTTTTTGGCATAATTGGCATTTTTTCTCACATCATTTACGTTTATTTAGTAAAGATTTTCAATTATAAATCATTAATTTTTAAATAATAAGTTTTATAATTTAACTAATAATAAAGTTATTTTATTGAGCTAGAGTGTAATAAATAACATTATTTTTCAATATTGAAAATATTATTTAGTGTTCAAATAATATAAGCATGGTAGTGACATGTAACCAGAGTTATAAATTATAATGTTCTCCAAAAAATTTTTAAAAACCTCTACTACTTGTAATTCTACAAATTGTCAACCAAATTTGTGTAAAATATGGACATATTACTTCTAATAAAGTTACTCTTTCTCATTTCGATGTTGATTACTTTTATACTGATAGTTTATTTAATACTAAAAAAAACACCATTAAAATATTATATTAAAAAGTGTTAGCTTATAGCAGACACTGCTGATGTTTTTTTATATGTCAAAAAGTAGTTTCCATATATATTTTTCATTTTCATTATGTGTCTGTTTAAATTATTTGAATTTTTTAAATTTGATAATTAATATGCATTTAAATCCACAGATAAAAAAAATTGTTCATTATTTATTTTAAAAATTTCAGATTAAAAGATGGAAAATAAATATATATTCTGAAGAAAATGTCAGTGCCTCAGATTCACTCTCAAGCAACAGAAAAAACTTTGACTTGTGTAATATGTTCAAAAAACTTTTCAGAAATCAGAACTCTTAAAATACATTTGTGCACCCATACAAAGGAAAAAACGTTCGTTTGTGAAATATGCTTAAAAGGATTTTCACAAAATGGTGAACTAAAAGTACATTTGCGCACCCATACAAAGGAAAAACCGTTTGTTTGTGAAATATGCTTAAAAGGATTTTCACAAAATGGTGCACTAAAAGTACATTTGCGCACCCATACAAAGGAAAAACCGTTTGTTTGTGAAATATGCTTAAAAGGATTTTCACAAAGTAGTAATTTAAAAAGACACTTGCATACCCATACAAATGTAAAACCATTTGTTTGTGAAATATGTTCCAAAGGTTTTTTAAGAAATAGTCATATGAAAGTACACTTGCGTATCCATACAAAAGAAAAACCTTTTGTTTGTGAAATATGTTTAAAAGGATTTTCACGAAATGGTCAACTAAAAGTACACTTGCACAACCATAACAAGGAAAAACCGTTTGTTTGTGAAATATGCTTAAAAGGATTTTCACAACGTGGTAATCTAAAAGTACACTTGCGCACCCATACAAAGGAAAAACCGTTTGTTTGTGAAATATGCTTAAAAGGATTTTCACAAAATGGTGAACTAAAAGTACATTTGCGCACCCATACAAAGGAAAAACCGTTTGTTTGTGAAATATGCTTAAAAGGATTTTCAGGGAGGGGTCATCTGAAAAGACACTTGTTTACCCATACAAAGGAAAAACCTTTTGTTTCTGAAATATATTAATATGTTATTAAGTGGCAATTTAAAGAAACATTATCTTACCCCATTCAAACTGCAGGACTTTTCATTTGTGATGATTTTTAGAAAATGGCCATCTAAAACACATTTCTATGTTCACACAAATGAAAACATCATAGTTTGCGAATTATATTCGAAAAGATTTTTTTAGATTGATATTTTAAAAATATTTTTACTTTTTCTCACAAAACCATTCTTTTGTCAAATATGTTCTTGAGAATTCTTTTAAAATCTTTACGTATGGGCATCCTACATCCTATGTAAATAAGAAAACTGTTCATATCTTGAATATACTCTGAACAATTGCCCCAAGATTATAATTTAACACTTTGACCTCTGTGAGGTTAAAAGAATAACACCCTTTTATGTTGAAATATTCAAGACTTTCATATCATTTGCCTTTTTTAACTAGAATTGTATTAATTAAAATGCCTCTTAAGTGCAAGTAATATTTATTTCATCTTTGATACTAATTTAAATTTCTGAAATAAAGCATATTTATGGAACGAGCTTTCTTGTGCAACACCAATGTAATTCTCCCCCAGGGGAATACCTTCTTTAGATATTTACGGGTTTCGCGACACCAGATTCCCGAGCGATCTGTCTCCTTTCCTGTTTTCTTCTCTTTTTAGTTGTCTATGCTTTTCTCTTTGTTTCACACTTTTTAGTCTTCTCTTTTCAGTTTGTTATACTTCTTTGTTCTTGTTCATGTTTGATTGTTTTACTAACTTTTTTCTTCACATTGTTCTTTGTTCTGCTAACGTTGTTTTCATTCTTTTGGTTCAAAAAAAAAAAGAAAAAAGAATTTAAAAAGTTTGAAAAAGACAAAAAAATACACTTTGTTTCTAAGTTTTCTCTCACATTTCTTCTTTTTTATACAATAGTGGATTTTTTTATTTTCATGTGAAACACTCTGGGTGCTGAGGCTTTTTAATCTCGTCGACTTGGTTCTACCTTTTAAGGCTGATCTTGAGTCCCAGGGTGCAGGGCATTTTCCGAATTCCTGTTCCGTGATCAGAGGATGCCATATATTGTATGGTAGCTGTAAGGCCTAACACCGGGAGACTGGTGCTTTCGGTGGAATGGGTTGTAGGTTGGACAGAGCTATAAAGGCTTACCTACTGACTACCTGATTCCAATGTGAAAGAACTAGATATTAGGTAAAGCTATCAAGTTTAGTTTAATCCAACGTTCGAAAAACTAGGAGGTTTGTTGATAATAGTTTTCGCCCTTTTAAGAACCTGCGCCCAGAAGTAAGGTTTAAGTAGAAGGGTCGGTGACCAACATCTCGAGGAGTAATTTCTGAATCAGATCTTCTGCATGTTACAGAGCAGAAAATCTATATATATAAAAGCCGTTCTTGGTATGTATGTATGTATGTATGTTCCTTATACAAATCGGCAGTTTTTGTCCGATTGGAACGAAACTTTATGTACATATACTTTAGAACACGAGTAAAATTACTGCCAACTTTAAAAATTTCTCAGATCATTCTTTACCACTTTTTTCAAACATTTTCCATTGTTTATCATTGCAAAAATTATTTTTTCCCTCAATTTCTAATTCAATTTTTTTCCGTTGCCATTCAAAGGAACTGCGTATGGGCAATATTTTTATAAACCAATTTAAGATTCACTCGCTATAATTTGAAACCTAAAAGTGACGTCAATTTTGTCAGTTGTAATTTTTTTTTGCATATTACAAAGATTACTAAGTGCTTTAAACGGCATAGTACTCATATTTAAATGAGTTTGGAGAAAAATAAATAACTTAGCTCTTAATTTTACAAAGGCAAATTGTTTCCACTGGTTTGTTAATATTAAATTAAATTTTCTAAAAAATAAAAACATATTTTTTGAGCATTGAAACTTCATGATTCAATTTTTTCAACATAATCAAAAATCGTCTGTCAAATATTGACATTTAGCAATCATTACATCGTAACTTTTTTCAGCTTGAGCCTCAATCAAGAAGACATATTTAATTCCTTTGATGTAGGTGTACAGTAGATGTCCTAATAATAAAAATTGAATTTAAAGAAAACAATACAGTGTTTTGCATTATTTTTTCTTCAAAAATGGGTGTTAAAACAAATGGGATTAAAAGTAAAATGGTTTATCGGATATTTTTTTTAATATAAAACGTTTATTTTAATTTAAAAAATTAATATATTTTTTATAAGTTCGGCAACGTGGTGACATTTTTATCTCACCAGCTTCCACATTATTATCCAATTCTTAAGAGAACACTATATTTTTGAAAAATAATGTTTTGCATCAAAAATCACATAATTTCAAAACGCAATTTTAGCAAATTCTGTTTAAATTACATTGTAAATATAATTTCTGAGTTAAATTTAGTATTTAAGAATGTTGTTTAAAATTTTTCTATGAGTACAGTTTTATTGGATTTCTTTAATCGCTTTTATGTTTTAAATACAAATGAGCATGATTGCTCATTTGTGAGCACATTGACTCACACACTCAAGTAAAGTAGTTTTTCTCAATTAACTGTAGGCAAAAAGTAACAGAGTTAGTAATTTATAATTTATTATTTCCTACACATAATATAATGTATTTTAACTATATGAAAATTACGAGAAGCTTGACGAAACTTCATGCAATTTAGCTCAACGTTTTGCCAATCATGTGCCAGTTTTAATTCACAAAATATTAGTATTTTATAGCAATTACACAAAGTAGCGTAATTTCCACAGAATGTATCGGTCGCCAAAGTATAAGTTTAACATCCTTTTGCTGTACAATTTTCCAGAATATTAAATTACTTTAAAATCCTTAAAACATCAGTAAATTGGGATACGCTTTTCAAACGAATAACATTCAGAATACATTTATCTATATATATAAAAGCCGTTCTTGGTATGTATGTATGTATGTATGTTCCTTATACAAATCGGCAGTTTTTGTCCGATTGGAACGAAACTTTATGTACATATACTTTAGAACACGAGTAAAATTACTGCCAACTTTAAAAATTTCTCAGATCATTCTTTACCACTTTTTTCAAACATTTTCCATTGTTTATCATTGCAAAAATTATTTTTTCCCTCAATTTCTAATTCAATTTTTTTCCGTTGCCATTCAAAGGAACTGCGTATGGGCAATATTTTTATAAACCAATTTAAGATTCACTCGCTATAATTTGAAACCTAAAAGTGACGTCAATTTTGTCAGTTGTAATTTTTTTTTGCATATTACAAAGATTACTAAGTGCTTTAAACGGCATAGTACTCATATTTAAATGAGTTTGGAGAAAAATAAATAACTTAGCTCTTAATTTTACAAAGGCAAATTGTTTCCACTGGTTTATTAATATTAAATTAAATTTTCTAAAAAATAAAAACATATTTTTTGAGCATTGAAACCTCATGATTCAATTTTTTCAACATAATCAAAAATCGTCTGTCAAATATTGACATTTAGCAATCATTACATCATAACTTTTTTCAGCTTGAGCCTCAATCAAGAAGGCATATTTAATTCCTTTGATGTAGGTGGACAGTAGATGTCCTAATAATAAAAATTGAATTTAAAGAAAACAATACAGTGTTTTGCATTATTTTTTCTTCAAAAATGGGTGTTAAAACAAATGGGATTAAAAGTAAAATGGTTTATCGGATATTTTTTTAATATAAAACGTTTATTTTAATTTTAAAAATTAATATATTTTTTATAAGTTCGGCAACGTGGTGACATTTTTATCTCACCAGCTTCCACATTATTATCCAATTCTTAAGAGAACACTATATTTTTGAAAAATAAGGTTTTGCATCAAAAATCACATAATTTCAAAACGCAATTTTAGCAAATTCTGTTTAAATTACATTGTAAATATAATTTCAATAATAAGTTAAATTTAGTATTTAAGAATGTTGTTTAAAATTTTTCTATGAGTACAGTTTTATTGGATTTCTTTAATCGCTTTCATGTTTTAAATACAAATGAGCATGATTGCTCATTTGTGAGCACATTGACTCACACACTCTAGTAAAGTAGCTTTTCTCAATTAACTGTAGGCAAAAAGTAACAGAGTTAGTAATTTATAATTTATTATTTCCTACACATAATATAATGTATTTTAACTATATGAAAATTACGAGAAGCTTGACGGAACTTCAAGCAATTTAGCTCAACGTTTTGCCAATCATGTGCCAGTTTTAATTCACAAAATATTAGTATTTTATAGCAATTACACAAAGTAGCGTAATTTCCACAGAATGTATCGGTCGCCAAAGTATAAGTTTAACATCTTTTTGCTGTACAATTTTCCAGAATATTAAATTACTTTAAAATTACTTTAAAATCCTTAAAACATCAGTAAATTGGGATACGCTTTTCAAACGAATAACATCGAGAATACATTTATTTTCTTAGTTCGCATAAAAATTTAATGTGCTATGTTTAGAAATAAATGTCTTTATACAGATAAAATAAGTTAATCTTTCGTAATTGGATTGGACACAGATTTAAAAATATACATGCTTTAAAATTACTTTAAATCCATAAAAAAAATAGTAAATTGAGATAAATATTTCAAACTACATTTGGAAGTGCATTTTTTTCAAATTGATAGTTTAAAAAATGAAATTAGGCAGTATTTAGTAGTTACAAATATGCAGTTCAAGCAAAATTTAATGGTTAGGTCGTTGCTATCGTCCATATGATGTCAAGATTACTCACGGATATGTTTTTGTTTTACAATATAGATCGATGCCATATGAAAGTAAATTTCACAAAATGTTACGACATTTAATTTTTTTTCTTTGTCAGGAAAATCGTATATTTTTATATTTTATGCGCAAGAAAAATGCGCATTCTCAAAGCTGAGAAATATTACTATGGTTGAGTTAAAGTGACGCTTTTTTTTCTCATTGTCTTTTTTTATCGATTTATGGTTGAGTATGCACAAATCTTATTGTCGTCATTGTTAGTGTCGTATAATTGCATTAGTGGGGTGAGATAGCTGAAAATTATACCAAAACATTTCACATCTGGCAACCAATGCGCCACTTTGGATTCAGATAGTACATGGATAGATGAGTATAAAAAGCATGGGACACAAATTTTTTTGGCCCTCTAGCGGCGTTGATGACGTAATCAATATGGCCGCCAAAGTTTTGTGATGCGCTTCTATATTTCTCTATATAACTCGGTATAATATTTTGATATTAACCTATATTGTTAGTGATTATTAATCCGGAGAAAACGCGCTTTCCAACGGTATATTTGACATTGTTTAGGTTCATAATACCACAATTATTTATAACTTTATTAAAATTTTTTGATTTTGATTTTTTCGAGACATTTTGCTAAATAACTTGAAATCCGTTGCATGCAGCTGAAAACGTGTAATATAATTTTTGTTTTTCAGAAAATTACCCTTTGAACGGCATGTATGACTTCTATTTTATCACAAATACTTGCTGAAAATTTTCCAAAACAACGTAGCGTTTCACAGAGAGTCGTTATGGCAACAATGTAATTTATATGGGTTCCGAAAATTAATACAGTGGCTTTATAACTGTTTAAGTATCAAATGTAATTACTGTAATTTTTTATGTATATGTAAATAAATTCTAGTTTTTTTAGGGCTATGAAACTTTTATTTCCGTTTTAAAATCAGTGACATGAGGAACACTTAAGGCAACTGTAAAAAAAGTTTCAAACATTTATACGTACAAGAGTGAGAAACAAAAGAATGTAGAATACAATATTATTCCAATTTAATATCCAAATTTAATCACATCCTATAGATTTTCAAATACACTAGTGTCAGCCATAATATCTAAATAACATATCTTGCTGTCATATGCAATAATATCCAAATGATTTATGTAAATTCACTTGTGATTTCCAATCACTATCGGAGAACTGCCCTTCACATACACAAAGTTTCGTATATCGTATTCCCATTTTAACACATTTACAAGATGTGCATCGCTTGCGGCAAGTACAGGAGGTATGTTGTTCACAGTGTTTTGCCATTTCTGGAATTGTTGTCCACACAGGTCGGTATGATCCTCCTGAAATTACTATCCATCTCCACTTGGTTGGCGAAGGTATTGTGTAACGTGGAACGAGGCTATTGTTCCAAATTCTTGCTTGGAGAGTAGCTCGTTTGATGTGTTGTGTCAAATCATCTGCTGTAGGAAATATGTTTTCGATGGCTCGATTTTTTCTTGTAAATAAAACTCGTCTGCATTCATTGATGCTCTGAAGATCTGATGCTTGATCATAAAGTAGTGTAACAAATCGTGACATTCATCCTCAATATCAGAGGTGCCTGTACAGAGCTGATGCATACACAATCAATTTCACGAAATGACATTCAGACCTTCCAAGCTGTCTTCTTGCCAATGCCACAAAATGTGGAAACTGTGTCACAACTAATTACAGAGTGAAAATCCAACAAATTTCTGGTGAAAGTTTGGCACAGATCTCATGAATTGGAACGAATTTCCTGTAATTCCCACAGCCGTACTCAATCCATAGTTCATGAATATCTTGTATTTGTGGGAACAGTGATAACCATTACATCTGAGCGCACAGTTCGTTTTAAGATGCGAGTATGTCCACTTTCTACTGCATGCTTAACATGGAGAAGTAGGCGACCATATGCTTCTTCGTGTGAGATGCGAGAAATGCTTGATACATCCCAAATGCTTGACGTGCAGACTCGGTCATAATAAGTACAGACAACATGCTTTCCTGGATACTCATCTCCCACCATTTTCGTAGCTAGCAACTGGAACAATTGGGTCTTGTTTTCGTTGACACATAGGAATTGCTGAAATTAGTTTGGAATTGCAGTTGAATCTGAGACTTTAATACTTATGCCACTCTCTCTTGTTTCTCGGGTATATGCCTTCATTCTGTTACTAATATATCTGTCGGATACAATATCTAGTCGTGAACTTTTCTTCAGTTGATTAATGAAATATGGTTTGAAAACATGTTCATAGCAAGGGATGACATGGGATGACCGCCCCGGGAACCAAGCTTTCAATGTTCATAGCATCCGGAAAATGTTGTCGCAATACCAGGATTAAGCATGTGTATTACGGCTGCTCCATCAAATATTTTAGCTGTTACTTTCGGTTTGCTGTGATTAAAGGTATTGTCATATTTTGTTTGAATGCAGTAAAAGATATCCGACTTGGTGGTTGGTTTTCGGAGTAGATTTGGGCTTCATGTGAAAGAAGAAATCATCAATGTTGTCATCCCGTGCTTCACATGCAACATACAACCTGTAGAATAAGTAGGAGTCTTTACGCGAGTAAGCAATTTTGGACTTTGCCTTATCTGTTTTTCTTGTTATAGTCTTGAAGACATGAATATTAGTTCGAGGAATAATGTCATGAATTGAATTTTGAACTTGGTCGAGATGGGACACAACATAATCATCATACTGTTTTAGTCATACAGTAAATTCTTCTGTAAAACACTTAACAGCTTCGAAACTTGGAATTATTTTGGAGCTCCTTATTAACACTAAATCGGTTTCTTCAAATGGATTTCCTTGTTCGGTTAAGTCGTTAATCATTTCTTTGGCATGGGTCAAGAACCTTTTCTCATGTGCACTGTTATCTTCATGATGCTTTGAGCCCACGTTTTTGTCATCTTTTAAATTTGATTTCTCTTCAAATTCCTCAATTAAAGAACTGATCCTAGGGCCTTCTACTATCCACTTAAGCATAACAGTTTCACTATCAAGGATTCCAATAGCACCACCTTCACCCTTTATAACTTTGTTATTGTGTTCATGAAGCTAATCGTCAGATATTCAAGAAAACGGTGTAGCAGTTTTGCTGCTCGTAAAGTTGCCACGAAGAAATTCAGCATGTATATCTGGATATTTTTCTGGAAGGTCCTGTAGAGTGCGCACAAATACTGGTAACCAACGATAATAGTGGACTGCGTCTAACGCAAATGTCCACTGACATCGACGTACATTGTAAAGTTAGATGTACGAATACTCAATACCAGATGTACTAGAAAGGACCCCAGTTTGGTGACTGTGTTCCGATACTGAAACTGCGGACATTCAGATGTTTTCGATGAAATCCACAACTCAATCGAATCTTATTTATTTAATCTGTTTTATTTATTATTACAATTTTTAAGTTGACCTCCCAAAATTTAAATTTCGAGGGAGCTACGATTTAAAAAAATTCTGCTTAAAACCCTAGAATATACTTACATATACATAAAAAATTACAATAATAACATGTGCTACTTAAATAGTTATAAAGCCACTGTATTAATTTTCGGAACCCATGTAAATTACATTGTTGCCATAATGACTCTGAGTGCAACGCTACATTGCTTTGGCAAATTTTCAGCAACTGTTTGCTATAAAATAGAAGTCATATATACCGTTCAAAGGTAATTTTCTGATGAACAAAAAGTATCCGACATGTTTTCAGCTACGTGCAACAGATTCCAAGTTATTTAGCAAAATGTTTCGAAAAAATCAAAATAAAAACCAAAAATTTTAATAAAGTTATAAATAATTGTGGTATCATGAACCTAAACAATGATGTCAAATATACCGTTGGAAAGAGCGTTTTCTCCGGATTAATAATCACTAACAATATAGGTTAATATCAAAATATTATACCGAGTTATATAGAGAAATATAGAAGCGCATCACAAAACTTTGGCGGCCATATTGATTACGTCATCAACTCCGCTAGAGGGCCAGGAAAATTTGTGTCCCGGGCTTTTTAGACTCCTCTATCCATATACTATCTGAATCCAAAGTGGCACATTGGTTGCCAGATGTGAAGTTTTTTTCAGCTATTTCACCCCACTACATTTTTATTTATGTTAACCCGAGCAAAGCCGGGTGATTCTGCTAGTAGTTGATAATCTGAAAGAACAAAATGTTATTGAAGCAAAGAGAATAAAAATCTACCATCGTGATGAACAATTACTGCCTAATCAAATACAAATTCCTACAAAGTATATAATCCTCACATTTAATACATCCAATTTACCTAAGACAATAAAAGCTGGTTATTTAATATGTTCTGTTAGACCGTACATCCCAAATCCCCTGCACTGTTTTAAGTGCCAACGTTTTGGGCATTCTAAAACAGCATACTGTGGTAAAATCACCTGTGGTCGGTGTGGTACAGTTGGTCATGAAAGGGCTGACTGTAGCGCTCCAGCACACTGCATAAATTGTAAAAAAGAGCACCCATTCTACTCTAAATCTTGTGAACAATGAAAAAAGAAATACAGACAATATGCACAAAAGAAAACATATCATACCCTGAAGCCAGAAAAATAGTTGAATCCAGGACACCCAAAGTTGGAGTATCATATGCTGCTGCCATATCAAAAACTGTTTGCAAAATTTATAAAAATATCGCAACTCAAACTGAAACCATTACAGAAATAAGTGTCTTATCAAAGTAAAAAGAAAACCTGTTTACTAATTCTGCTACTACATCTAAATCAACACAATCTGTTTCTTCTAAATCCGTAAATTCTCTTCCTCTGAAATCAACACAAAATGTTTCTTCAACGTCATCTCAATCCTTGTTTCCTAAAACTCCAATCCATAAAAAAAACTCTCAAAATACCACAAAAACAACACTGAAAAAATAAAATCGCAGATTTGATTCAGAAAAACATGGCCTGCCACCAATAAAATCCACTGTATCGTCTGAAAACCCAGCTAATAAGAAAAAAAATTAAACCAACCAAAAAAGAAACTTGTCCAAAACAGAATAATACAAAAGATGAGATGCATATAGAGGATGAAGACTCTCTAGATCTTCATCCAGAATCGGATGTGAATTGAACGATGACGGAGATAGCAAGTCAACTATCTCTGGATAAAATGAGCTTGATATATCTATCTAAAAGAAAAATAATCATGACTAATATTATCTCGTGGAACTGCCGTGGATATCATTATAAACATGACGAAATCCGTATTATTCTCTCTGACTGTCAACCATTATGTTTAGCTCTTCAAGAAACCCATGCAAAACCCAATGACAAATGCAAACTTAACTATTCCACATACAGAAAATATTTTACAGCTAATAGAAGGGCCACTGGTGGTGTGGCTCTTATCATATCCAATAATTTACCCCATTCTTATCTCTCTTTAAATACAAACTTACAAGCAGTTGCAGTCCGCGTACATATTAAACAACCCATAACAATATGTACAATTTATTTACCTCTGAACCCAACTGTTCAATCAGCACATCTCGATAATCTTCTTCTACAACTCCCGACTCCATACATCCTTGTTGGAGATTTTAATGCACACAGTCAACTCTGGGGCAACCGCGATTCTAACCAACGTGGTGACAATATTGAAAAATTTATTTCTGACAACGACTTATGCCTGCTCAATAATGGTGATCACACTTATTTTCATAAGCCAACCCGTACTTTCCATGCAATAAACCTTACAATTTGCTCCCCAATTCTCTATTCATTCTGGAATTTCTGGGTCTCTAATGACCTGCACGGCAGTGATCACTTTCCGACTTTTATTACACTGACTACTCCTGATAGGGATTGTAACAATTCTACAAATCGTTATATATATGACAGAGCCAACTGGCCGACATTTACAGCACTTGCAAACATCACAGCTGACATGCTACAGGGGATAATGCACTTGACAATGCACTTAATAATTTAACTCAATGTATTATCAATGCTGCAGATTCTAGCATTCCAAAAAATGCATCCACACTTAAGCACAGAAAGCCATGGTGGGATAGTGATTGCCAAAATGCCAAGAAAAACAACAGAAGGCTTGGGGAATATTTCAGAGGTATGCAAATAATACTAATTATATAGCATATAAAAAAGCAAAGCCTGAAGCTAGAAGAGTGTGACGCAAAAGCCAGCGTGAATCCTGGATCAGCTACATCTCAAGCATTAATTCGAATACATCAAGTAAAGAACTATGGAATAAAGTGAAAAAATGTATTGGCCTATACTGTGATTACCATATTTCTATTTTAAAACAAAACGTTCAAACCATCGCATCACCTAAAAACATCGCTGAGACAATAGGTAGTACCCTAGCATCTATTTCAAGCTCTGACTCATATCCAGAACCTTTTTTAACATATAAAAGACAAACTGAAAGAACAAGGATTAATTTTAACTCTCATGACTCATATGAATATAATGAACCATTTATTAAATCGGAGATGATGAAATACTTGAGAGAAAGCCATTTATTTGCCCCAGGTCACGATGGGATTACATGCATTATGCTCAAGCACCTTTCTGCACTATCCTTGAGTAATCTTCTCTTCTTCTTTAATAGGATATGGATGGAGCAGACTTTTCCTAGTGCTTGGTGCAGAGCTATAATAATACCATTTCCTAAACCAGGAAAAGATGCTACCAATCCTAATAACTACAGGCCAATTGCACTCTCTAGCTGCCTTTGCAAACTTCTTGAAAAAATGGTAAATTGCCGCCTCGTGCATATTTTAGAAACAAACAACTTTAACACTTTTTACTTTAAACGAAAATAACAAGTTTTTTTTCTTTCAAAATAAAGTATCGCTTATCAAAAGAGAATAGGTGCTCTCAGAAAATATGAAACATTTTGCATTATTCACAGAATTGTTACAGCAAGCAATAATAATTTTTGATATTCAGATTTCAGGTATCAAAATGAGTAAAGATCGTATAAAATATCAGTTTTAACTTCACATTAGTTAATTGAACATTTTATATATGAATTCTTTTTTATAGACATTTTTTAAATAATGTACTGTTTGAAAATTTTTGAGTTTACAAAAAGTGTTTTTTTAATGTGCACAGTAAATGGCAATTCAAAAATTGAAGTAAATTAAAAAATATATATGATTATATGCTCAATGTGCATGCTTATAAATATACAAGGCGATTCATAAGTATGTATACAACTTCCAAATGCTGTAAAACAGGAACAGTTTAACACTCCCCATATGCAAGTCGTAAGGTAGGTGTATTCATAAAAATTTTCCCGCTGCTGTGCGAAGGGACATAGGCGATAGCTAGCATGTCATGCGAATATCATTAGAAATTGCAGTGGAGAAGGCATTTAGTGTTTTTGAATTGAGCAAAAGCGGAAAAAGTCACCATTGTGCAACGACATTTTCGAACACGATTTTGAAAAGAACCTCTTACTAGAAAATCCATTTATGATTGGTTTAGAATTTTTGAAACTACGTGCTGTTTGTGCAAAGTGGACAGAAATGGATTATCAGTTTGATGTGTGTCATGTTACTAAGTGTGCACATATTGCATTTGTCAACTAATCATAAATGGATTTTATGCTTAGAGGTGCTTTTCCAAAGCATGTTCGAAAATGTCGTTGCAGAATGGTGACAGATTCCGTTTTGCTCAATTCAAGAACACAAAATGACTTCTCCACTGCAGATGCAACCATTTCTAATGATAGTCACTTGGCACGCTAGCTATTGAGTAGAGAGTAATTGAGTATTGAGTAATAGAGAAAGCAAGTAGATAGGATGTCAGCAATTGATTATAACGTCATATGAGTTTGAGGAACGTATTGAATCATGATAAAAACGCGAGTATGGAAATATTGGCATATTTTAACATTTTTTGATGTATTAAAGAAAGGCTAAAGTATTTTGAAAGGAATATTAAACGAAACCCTTTGCGCGATCTTCGATCACACTTACCCACTTTTGTTTTCTTTTCCCGTGTACACTGGACGCGAAATAACGCCTAAAAGTAAATTTTCAGCGTTTTTTCTTCCTTTCCCTCGGATATTTTCTGGTTTGCGGGACCTAAAATAATGTCGAAATAGTAAAATTGTTGCTCTTTTTTTTCCTGGAACTGTAAGATCTGAAATGCTGTCGAAATCATAAAATTTAATTTTTTTTCCTTTCTTTTCCACGGATATTTCGGGCCTGCAGGACACTGAAATTACAAAATTATGGACTTTTCTTCGAGCACACGAGACCCGAAGTCACAAAAAAATTGGAAAATGTTCTCCTTTTTTTTATTTATTTTTTCTTGGGTCCTCGAAACACAAAATTACTCAGAAATTAGTACCCAACAAACACGAGATTTTTGGCCACCTGTTGTAAACGTTGTGGCCAAAACAGTTTGCGGCAATTTGTATCCAGCCATTAATGTATTTTAACTGAAGCGCCCGCACACCGGATGTCTATCGCCAAATCGTTAACGGGCAAATGGCGGGGAAACTTAATGCAATTTCAGTGCCCAATAGCGAATGAAAGTACGTTTGCGGCCAAGATATACAAATCTATCATTGTTTAAAAGTCAGTGGCCCAGTATAATCTTCTCGACATTTTTATTATAAGAAATAAAAAGTATCTTTACTTCACATTTTATAAGATGATTTTCGTTATTTTAAACCTGGATTTATGTGAAACTATAAAATATGCTGCATTTAAATATTTTATGCAATAAAAAATACACAAAAAGTACCCTTCTTTAATTTAAAGAGTTTTTATGAAAAAAAAAATCATAAAAACTGTTAATGTTTCTGCTTTTAAACTTTTAAAGTATGCATTAATATCTTTAAATGAATATTTTTTGTGAGCACCTACAATGAAAATGAATATTGCAATCTTTAGACATACATATTATATAAACATATTAAAAAAATTAATGATAAATGGGAATTTATTTCAATTTCAATTTCAATGAAAAAATATTTGTCAAAAGAAATAAATGCCACTTTACCAAAAAGCAGTTACTGTTAAACGAAAAAAAAAAAAAAAAAAAAATTCTTTTTTTTCTTGGAGGTGGGGGGAGGGGCGGTGATTTTATATTATCTGTATATTATCTATAAATCAGTTCCAAAAAATAAGTTATTTTCATTTTTTGAAACACTCAAAATTTAGATTAAAAAAAAAAAAAATCTTAACTATCTTAAATAAGCAATAATAGCAAATACCGATCCCCCCCTCCCACTCCTTTCACACCACAGATAATATATTCCACGTGGAATATATTATCTGTGTTTCACACGGCAAGCAGGGAGGAATGCAGGGAAAGATGAAACAAGATTTCCCTTTTCCGACACATTTTTTTTTCCAGTGGGGATTTTTGTAAATATATTTTTAAATGTTTTGCGCTTTGTAATAATCAGCATTGAAAAATTTCCACTTTTAAAATTATTTAATGTTGTATGAGAAATTTTGAAGATAAAAAAAAAACCTTGAAAAAATAAATCTATTGAAATATAGCTTTTTTTCTGCGGTCTCGTAGGGATTTTTATGTCTTTTTGGCAGCGTCATCGCAGCATTGTTTACATTTCCCTTGCCTGCATCGTGGCGTCGTCTATGTTTGTCTCTTCATTCACTGGTTTTTGGATATTTAGATTTACAAATAAGGTAAGATTATTTTTCTATATTATTCCAAGAGTTAGTTAAAAATTAGTTTTCATCATTCTCAGGGACAGATTTAAGTTCAAGATAAAGAAAGCTGAGAAAAAGCATCAGCAATTGTGTAAAATTAACTGCATTGCTTTGCTTATTATGCGACTTAATTCTACAGAAGTGAATAAAAAAAAAGTTCTTTACTGATCTTACATCTGCCCTGAATATGCTATTAATAAGTTGATTGTAATTATATATATATATCAGAGTAAAATGTGTCCGTAATGAACAATCTCGGAAGTTTTTGGTTTATAAAAAAATTAACCAATAAAAATTCAGCTTTTATTTTTTTCATAATTCTCCGTTGCCTGTTTTATAATTTGCTTTATTGCTGACAATCTTAAACCAGTCAGCAAGCGGAAAGTAATATTTTACAGCTCCAGTGTCTTTCAGTGAAATTATACTTCATATGTTAAGATCTGGTTTTAATTAACTAATATATATATATATTCTGTATTTTCTGATGATACTGGCATATTTTTGTTTTGATAGTAATAGAAAACTTCAAATTTTATGTACTAATTAATGACCATTTGCAAAATTTCACTTTATTTTTAAGATTTTAATAAAGTAGGTAATTTCTTTTTAATTCATTAATGTGATTTTTAATTAGTCATGGCAATAGTGCCCAAAATGTTTTGGTTTAGCCGAAAAGCTAAGTAATCTGATTTAATTTTTAAATTCCACTTATCAGAGTGTAATAGGAACACAACTTGGTACTTTTCTGTTATACCAACACATGCCAAAATATACGCTAATCTGCCATTTATTTCTACCCTAACCGTGTAAAGAATTTTTTATTGCAAACTGTACCAAACATTCTGATTGGACTATTTATTGAACGTGAATCTTTTATTATTATTATTATTTAATCGTAACCTCATAAAACATCTTAACTTGCTACTTTTCAAATAGAAAATATTTATTAAATTATAACTTGCATTTATTATTGACACTGAAATGAATTTTACCATTAAGCTGTTACTTGATGATGTAGAAGCGGCAATAAAATTGTTTTAGGACTTTAGATACATAAAAAAAAAGTTTTTATCAAAAAAACTCATAAACATCTTCATTCAAAAAATGAAATGTTTACAGCAATCCTAAGAGACATTTACAATTTCAAGCCTGTAGTTTAAATAGAGTTTTATTTTATTACCTTATGTAATATTTATTTGTTCTTTTATTTTAAGTGCATATTTTGTATTGCAATTTTCAAACGTTTTATTTTTAAGTGCTTAAATTCGTGCCAACAATGTTATTTTTGTTTTCAAATGATTCGTTTCATGTGAATTTCCTTTTGTGCCGATTATTACGCTTAGCGACAATGGTGTTGGTATAACAGAAAAGGACCCAAACTTTTTATAAACAGTTGCTTTTAATATATTTTCATGTTGTAAATATTTTTTTAATAACAAACCAGATTAATTTTTAATGGGTTTTTCTTTCCTAATGAAAGCACATAATTTGTTTGGGTACATTTCGGTTAGCCGGGTGCCAGTGATATATATACATGTATTATATATACACATATCTATGTATATACACATATGTCTGCATATACATATATATACATACATATATTTATATACATATATGTATGTATATACATATATAGGTATATACATTATGTATTTATATATGTTGATATATATCACTGGCGCCCGGCTAACCGAATTGTAACTTTTTTTGTTTCAAAGTATTGTATCGTCCCTTACCCCTCATGCAAAAACAAATTTGTCTTTAAGGACGTCTTCCTTTTTAAAACTTGTTTTAAGCCTTTGTAAGTATTTTTTTTTAACCTCATCTCCCCCGAGTCTGAAATTTTCTTTCTGTGTTTGTGACAACATACTCTCAAAGCATGCAATTTCTTTCTTGGAATCCAAAATAGTTGCACACTGTTATACTATACTGTTACATTTTTTTTTTTTTTTTTTTTTTTTTTTATACCCATCCAAAATATTAAGAGGAGAGAGTCTGTCTGATATTACACTTTTAATTTTATGTTAAATAAAACATTGGGTACTTTTCGGTTAGTCAGGTGCCAATGATGTGTACAAGTACATACATGTATATATATTACTGGTGTCCAGCTAACCGAAAAGTACCAAACATTGTATCAATTATCTTCCTTAATTACTTTCCTGGAACTATAATTTATCTCCATCTTTTATATTATGTTCTGCAGTGTTTTTCTTTTTCAGTACCATAATTTCAGTAAAAAGCGCTATAGTGCATATGCGTGTAAAAATTTAAAACAGTCTAAGTGCACAGCACTTCTGTTGGTGTGGCTGATTCAGTAATTTTTTTTTCTTTTCCTCCCCATAGCAATATTTAGATAAGATGCCATTTTATTTAATGCAAATTATGTGTGTGTGCATGTTGAAATAAGTTTTGATTTAAAAGAAGAAGAAAATGATTCACTGACATCAGTTATATACATTAATCAGTTGTACTTTTTCTTTTTATTTTTCTAGTTGAATATGATAAATGCTTAATATTGCAACCTATTACAATTTATTTTCATATTTTTCAGGAGGCTGTGGTGGCGCAGTTCAGAGATGGCAGCAGAGATAGATGGTGTAGAAAAGATGAATGTGCAGCATAAACTCGTTTGGCATTCAAGCAAAGGTAAGTTGTCAATTTACTCAGTTTGTAACGCAGGGCTTTTATCTTAGGGCCCATTTCGAAAAAAGTAAAAGTTATTTGTGTGAAATTTATTCTTTTTTTTTTTTTTTTTTTTTTTTTTTTTGTGAAAGATAACATTTTGTAATGAATATGAAATTTAGTTACTCAAATTTGAACCAAATGTTTATTGATAACTTCTTTAAGTCCTTCTGTTAAAGTTTTCCTTTCAATTTGTTTACAAATTACACATTTTGAAACATAACAAAATAAAATAAAAATTAACAATGAAGAGTATGTTTTTATGGATTGTTTATAAAATAGGCAATTCAGAAAATTCCAGATTTTAAAAGTATTGCTACCCCACATGCAAAAACAAATTTGTCTTTAAAGACCTTTAAAGACCTTTAAAGCCTTTTTAAAACTCAATTTTTTTAAGGTGCCTGTGTTATTTAAAAAAAAAATGGGAAGAGATCCTGTTTATTTAAAGGTATATTGTGAAGGGACCTGCTTTATTAGGAAGAATTTTGGGATGGTCCCCTAAATAGGCTCCAAATTTTGTCTGTATTGATCAATTTACATTAGTAAATTTAATTTCACACATTCATAAAATAGAAGTGTACTCTTGTATTTTAGCTGCATACAGTTGGTAAATGTTAAAGCTCTTTACAAAGCTTTCCAACCTTTGCACTTTAAGTGTAAAATTTACACTTTTTAACCTTTTTTTACAGCTAGAATGTACTTATTTTTTACTCTTAAAAGTTATATAAAAAAAAAAGCTGTTAAAATATTTTTCGGCAGAATCCTTGAATAAGCGAAGGTCCCGATTTGGCGATTTTTTTGACGCGCGCCAACCGAGAAATCGGCAACCTCCGAATTCTACCCAATCAGAACACGAGCTTTTCGGCAGACGACTTATTACTTACACACATCGTCAAGCAAATTCTTTCACAAAGTACACCGTAAACGTAGCATTGATTTTATTTCGTTTTAAGAATATTTACAAAGTTTTAGTAAATTTTACCGCCACATTTTTCGATTTTTACATACTTTTACCAATATTTTCCTTCAGATATTTCAATTTTTACAAACTTTTACCGATATTTTCCTTCAGATATTTCAATTTTTATAAACTTTTATCGATTTTTTCCATTTTTACAAATTTTTAGCTATTTTTCCCGCCGGATGTTTCTGTTTAAAAAACTATTTAGCTATTTTTCACTCCGTATTGTTTCATTTTTAGCTATTTTTCTATCCGAATTTTTCAATTTTTACAAATTTTGAACTATTTATTCCTCCGGATATTTTTATTCTTACAAATTTTTTCCTCCGGATTTTTCCATAAAAAAAAGTTCTATCCTATTTTTTCCTCCGGATTTTTCAATTTTAACCTACTTTTTTCATTTGGATTTTTCGTTTTTACAAGTTTTTAGCTATTTTTCATCTATTTTTCATTTTTACAAATTTTTAGATAATTTTTCTCTGGATTTTTCCATTTTTACAAATTTTTAGCTATTTTTTCCTCTACATTTTTACAAATTTTAGCTACGTTTTTATTTTATTTTTTTGTTTTCATTTTTATAAATATTTAGCTATGTTTTTCCTTTTTTTTTTTTCATTTTTATAAATATTTAGCTATGTTTTTACTTTTTTTTTCATTTTTATAAATTTTTAGCTATGTTTTTCCTTTGTTTTTTTTTGCATGTTTTGAAATTTTTAGCAATTTTTCCTCCGGATTTTTCCGTTTTTAAAAATTTTTAGCGACTTTTTCCTCTGGATTTTTCCGCTTTTAAAAATTTTTAGCTACTTTTTCTACCGAATTTTTCAATTTTTAAAAATTTTTAGCTATTTTTTCCTCCGAATTTTTCAATTTAAACAATTTTTAGCTACTTTTTACTCTGGATTTTTGAATTAAAAAAAATTTTAACTACTTTTTCCTCCGGATTTTTCAATTAAAAAAAATTTTAGCTACTTTTTCCTCCGGATTTTTCAATTAAAAAAAATTTTTACCAATTTTTTCTCCAAATTTCTCAATTTTTTAAAAAAAAAATATCTATTTTTTTCATTTGGATTTTCTATTTTTACAAATTTTTAGCTATTTTTTCTTCCGGATTTTACCATTTTTACAAATTTTTAGCCATTTTTTTCCTCCAGATTTTTCCATATTTTTAATTTTCTTTCTTCTGTATTTTTCATTTGTATAAATTTTTAACTATTCTTTCCTCATCATATTTCCATTTTTACAAATTGTTAGCTACTTTTCCTCCAGATTTTACAATTTTCACACATTTTTAGCTATTTTTGCCACCATATTTTCCCACATTTTTAGCTATTTTTGCCACCATATTTTCCGAATTTCCAATTTTTTTGCTATGTTTTCCTCCAATTTTTCCATTTTAAACTATTTTTCCCACCGGATTTTTTCCTTTTTTATGAATTTTTAACTATTTTCCCTCCAGATTTCTCCATTTAAAAAAATTTTTAGTTATCTATTCCCTCTAGCTTTTTCAATTTACAAATTTTTAGCTATTTTTTCCTCCGGATACTTCATTTTTACAAATTTTCGGCTATTTTTTTCCTCCGGATATTTCCATTTTTACATACTTTTATCAAATTTTTTCTATTTTTACATATTTATAGCTTTTTTCTTCCACATGTATCCATTTTTACAAATTTTATTTTTTTTTCTATGAATTTTTTTGAAATATTTATCAAGTTTAATAATTTATTACCTTTAACAATTAAAAAATTTCTAGAAAAATAAGGCTTAAACTTGAAAATTGTCACAAAACGGAATAAAATCAACGTTTACTTCATGAAAGAAATTCTCATAAAAACTCTGTAAATAGTCAATTCTCTGCATCACACCACACACGTTATAATTGAGGAAAATTTCGATATTCTTCATTTTTCTAATACATGCAAGACGCGGTTGACTATCCTTCGCGTACATTAACCGAAAGAAAACATCACTGGACGCATGAAACCCGCTGTACAGCATTCTCTAGAATGCACGAAATTCATTCAAGCCGAGGTCAGTAACTTGTGTATGTATGCTTCGCGTACATTAACCGAAAAAAAACATCACTGGACGCATGAAACTCGCCGTACAGCATGAAACTCGCCGTACAGCAATCTCTAGAATGCACGAAATTCATTCAAGCCACAGTCAGTAACTTGTGTATGTACGCTTTGCGTACATTAACCGAAAAAAAACATCACTGGATGCATGAAACTCGCCGTACAGCAATCTGTAGAATGCACGAAATTCATTCAAGCCGCGGTCAGTAACTTGTGTATGTACGCTTGGCGTACATTAACTAAAAAAAAACATCACTGGACGCATGAAACTCGCTGTACAGCAATCTGTAGAATGCACGAAATTCATTCCTGCCGCAGTCAGTAACTTGTGTATGTACGCTTCGCCTACATTAACTGAAAAAAAAAATCACTGGACGCATGAAACTCGCTGTACAGCAATCTGTAGAATGCACGAAATTCATTCAAGCCGCGGTCAGTAACTTGTGTATGTACGCTTCGCGTACATTAACCAAAAAAAACATCACTGGACGCATGAAACTCGCTGTACAGAATTCTCTAGAATGCACGAAATTCATTCAAGCCGCGGTCAGTAACTTGTGTATGTACGCTTGGCGTACATTAACTAAAAAAAAACATCACTGGACGCATGAAACTCGCTGTACAGCAATCTGTAGAATGCACGAAATTCATTCCTGCCGCAGTCAGTAACTTGTGTATGTACGCTTCGCCTACATTAACTGAAAAAAAAAATCACTGGACGCATGAAACTCGCTGTACAGCAATCTGTAGAATGCACGAAATTCATTCAAGCCGCGGTCAGTAACTTGTGTATGTACGCTTCGCGTACATTAACCAAAAAAAACATCACTGGACGCATGAAACTCGCTGTACAGCATTCTCTAGAATGCACGAAATTCATTCAAGCCGCGGTCAGTAACTTGTGTATGTACGCTTGGCGTACATTAACCGAAAAGAAACATCACTGGACGCACGAAACTCGCTGTACAGCATTCTCTAGAATGCACGAAATTCATTCAAGCCGCAGTTAGTAACTTGTGTATGTACGCTTGGCGTACATTAACCGAAAAAAAACATCACTGGACGCATGAAACTCGCTGTACAGCAATCTGTAGAATGCACAAAATTCATTCCTGCCGCGGTCAGTAACTTGTGTATGTACGCTTCGCGTACATTAACCGAAAAAAAACATCACTGGACGCATGAAACTCGCTGTACAGCAATCTGTAGAATGCACGAAATTCATTCAAGCCACGGTCAGTAACTTGTGTATGTACGCTTCGCATACATTAACCGAAAAAAAGCATCACTGGACGCATGAAACTCACTGTACAGCAATCTGTAGAATGCACGAAATTCATTCAAGCCGCGGTCAGTAACTTGTATATGTACGCTTCACGTACATTAACCGAAATTTTTTTTTTTCCCCAACAATCCATTGACTAATTTTAAGATTTTTTACCACGATTGGCTGATAAATTTGGCGATATCTTTTAAATGGCCAAAAAATCATTTTGTAAACTTTTTCATATTAAAATTTAGTTAAATTGTAATATTTTAACAAAACTGTATTCAAAAAGTTATAAAAAAATCTTCGTCTATTACATATTGCATAGGATTTGTTCATTTTTATTAAAATTATTTTATTCAAAATTGTTATTTTACAGTTTGTTAAAACAGTTTAGCAGAGTTTCATAAAATGTAAACATCTTGTACAATGGGTCCTCCAAATTACTCAAAATTTTGATGCTTCAGCTCATGTGCTTAGAAAATGTTTTCTTTAAATGTTTTAATATTTGTTTCAAGAGTGATGATTCAGTTTTGTGATTATTGTGACACCTCTGGAAATATAGTGCATCTAATCTGGACTTACATTTAATAAACTGGTATCCACCTTTCAAGTTACTCCCTGTATTTTCCTGTTACTAACAACGATCTGTAAAGTATAGTAAATATAGCAATGCATGAACTTCTTATCACTGGAATCACTGTACCTCATGTTTATGCACTTTGTCTAACAAAGAAAAGAATTCATATTGTTCGCTTTTGCTACATTGTTTTCATTCAGTTGATTTCACAATGACACTGTTCTAGAACTAAATCACATTTTGCTTGAATATTTTGAAAACCAAATTGTTTGACAACTGAGGTATTCAAAAACTGAAGTTGTAATGTATAAATATTGTGGCTACTTTTATTATTTTTCCAAAAATCAAAAATTGAATGGTCTATAAGAATCTGTAACTTTACTTATACTTTTGCTAAGAATGACTCAAATTTAGTCCTCTAAGGATTGCAAAATTTCTACAATGTTGAATAACACAAAATTAACTTTTTACATCTCAAAAGTTATGCGGCTTGAAGGCATATTATAGACAGGAGACCAATATTAGACCAATTTTATCTAGTATTTATTTATTATATTTTAAAGTTTATTTATGTTTTATTATAATTAATTTTTTTTACTATAGTTAATAGTTCTTTTTTATTTATTTATTATTGTTCATTTACTATGTTTTATTTATCTATTTATTTTATATTATTTACCATTTTTAACAATGTTATATATTTAATAATGTTAAAATACTGTTTTGAACATGATTGGAAAAGATAAAAAAGATTGGAAATTAGCAACCATTTTAAGCAACCTATCTCATGGACTGGATAATACATAAGTATCTAAATAAGTATCTAGAAAACTATTAATTTTGTTACGTTTCAGGTTGACAAACATTTTATTTTAGGGTTTTTGGCCCAACAAAATTTTTTTGTGAAGTTTCGAGTTGATTTCAAATGATATTTTCATGTATAGGCCAGGTATAACCCAACCCATTTAGAACTCTAATGCCAATCAACTAGAAATTGTACTAATTAATGCTATGCATAAAATATATTTTTAGGGCCACCGACATATTGAAAATAACACCAATTTTCATTTTTCAAATGGCAACATGCACTTTTGACACTTTGAGTTTCTTCAATCAATCTCTTTGAAACATCTTGTTAATTTTCTAGTGGTTTATAGTATACATTTAAAAAAATGTAATTTAGAGAATGGTGCAATAGAAAAAATCAATCTGTAATGAGCAAGTTGCTACTTTCAGTGCTATTTCAGGATAAAAAATAATATACTATTCTTCAAATCACATGATCATAACTTTCTTCTTTTTTGCGTAATGTTTTCTGTATAATAATTTGCCAATATCAATGACAAATGTCACCTGCAGTGTTTTGCATTGCATTCATTATATGACATTATAGATTTTTCCATTGACACTTGCTGGTAAAATCAAGCACTGACCCACCAAAGAAAATTCCTTTGTTATTGGCAACATTTTTCTACATATTTATTCTTAGTTTTTTACGTTTTAATATCAGGTTTTCTTTTTAATTGATTTTTTTTTTTTGCATATTTAGTATTTTTCATTTTAAATAACCCGTGAGCCACCACTGCCTCAGTTATATTGTGTTTGATGATTTTCTAGAAAACACAATATAACAAGGAGCCACTGTGTCACTAAATCTGTGTCCACACTTTCGACTGTAGATTAAATCCTTTGACAAAATCTGAAAGCATGAAAGTAGTGACTCCATTTGTAAAGTAGTCTGTAGTCGCTATTTTTAAAAACAAGCTGTTGTAGTTAACTAGATTTGCAAGATAAAGTACTAGTAGTTCATTAAAAAAATTAGTTTTTCTGACCACTTGTTTGGAGTGAGACATCCTGTATTTTTATTTGATTAAAGTGGATTGTGACCTTAGTTTCCTATTACCACCCCTAAATATTTGTACTAATAAGTTTGTAACTCACTGTATAAAATAAAAAAATCTATTCTTATAAATTTATTTTGTCTGAATTGATATTTTAATTTTCCAACTATACTTTTTACAAATGCTTTTCTAGTTTTAAAAATACTATAGGATAAAAACACCAGTAGTTCACAAATTTTAGTAACTGACTAATTTTATTAGAAAGAATAGCTGATTACTACTGCAAAAAATACTCAATTTTCTTCTACTTGCAATATTTTGCTCTTGGCTGATGATTGGTAAAATGGTTCTGAGTGTTGTGAAATGATATTATTTCAATGGGAACCAAAAATAAAGTATATATAAAGCATTTTATCTCATTGTTGCCTACTATTGGTGCACTTACCCTATATTTATGTCCTTCCAGCAGCATGGTTACATACAAAGTCTTAAAAGCCTTTTTTACATTTAAAAAAAAAAAACTTCATTGACTGAATTTTTTTACAGATATAGAAAAACTCAAACAACACTTAAGCTGACCATCTGAAAAAGGCTATGAGAACAGCAGTCCAGGCAGCTGAATAACATTTCAGTTGCAATTGACATTGGGCATAAAATAAAATTCAGGTAGATTTTCTTTTTCATTTATTATTTACTCCTTTTCCATTTTCTCCAGTCACATTTTTTTCTTATTGTATTGCACGCCAACTACTGTTGTGTGTGAATATTGTATGATGTTGCTATGGCAACACCTCCCACTTAGGTGCCAACTGATTTGCCGTTTTTTATATGTACTTTCTAATGTCATGTATACAAACATTATCAACGCTAACATCGGTTGTCTTAATCTGGCATTGTATCCCAGAATAGTGTTGGGTGATTCTGGAAAAAATGAGTATTGATAAACATTGACATTGTAGAAAACAGCATTGATCGTACTAAGAATTGATTACCAAATTCTAATATTAGATATTTTAGAATCGCTACTTACGCAGATAAGCTTTTAAAAGGTAAACACAAAACTTAGAGATAATGGCAGAAAATTTGATCATGATAATGGGGATAGATCGATATTTCTGGCTCTAATTTCATAGCAATATATTTATTCCTTCAATTTTTCTATTTTAGCAGCACAGCTGCTTTCAAATTTCATATAAGGGCCTTTTTTCAGGTTAAATTGTTATATTTTTAATGTAGAGCCTAGTTATTTGGGTTACTACTTTATTTAAGTTGTATTTTTCATGTTCGTCCCCTCCAACCAAATCATAACTTGCTTAATTATAGACCGATTTGAACGGTATCTTTTTTAACATTCTTCCCAAGTCATTTGGTTACAAACTAAACATTGATATTATGTCTGCAACTATTGGTGACCACTATTTAAGAACAATTATCAAAATTTTCTTCTGTGTCTAGTCATGCTCTTGTGAAAAATAAATTGGGCCTCAACTTTTAGACTTGAAATTAGGAACATGCAGTTAATGTATCCTTAACATATCCAAAATATTGCAATGTTGTGAATTTTTCTAATAAGAAATTTTATGAGCGTTTTTAGGTTTAAGTTTTATCTCAGCATAACTGTAGTCTATTGTAACTTATGATTTTTTTCATTTATCTCCAGCATTAATGGTTTCCTTGCACATATGAAAACTGTCTGTGAATTGGACATTCGTAAATCACTCACAAATATTTTACTTTTGCAGAATGCACCCATGTGTCCTCACTGTCACTTTGAATGTCTCACTAATCATCCTTTAACTAACTGTCCAGGGTGAAGACATATGTGTGGAATTTACAATAATTAATCAGCACCTACTTTAATAAATCTCATTGCCAAAAATCACTCTGCTTTTTTTTAAATGCAGGCAGGATTTTTTTTTAATCATAGTTGCTTGAGATCTTAATTACACAATTTTATGATTTATTGTTTTTAAATTTGACAGTTTTAACACTCTACGCTTGTATGACTATATCTGGATGGGAAACATCATTAAGAAAACATTCCTTTCTAAGCTTTGTTTTTATTTTTTAATTACACATATTTTTTAGCATAACTTTCTGAAGAAGCTCTAATGTTTACTTTTAATTTTTAGTTTGATGTGGCATGTCCCTAAAAATAATTCGTGCCTTCAAACCGGATCTGAAAACCAACCCTGACCAATCATCCGGAATATTTTTCAATTGGCAAAACCTATATACTGTATGAATATAAATGACTATATATTGTAATGAGTATATGTTCTTTTCTATACAAAAAGGATAAAATTAACATTGAAGGTATAGTTGTCAGCTATTTTTTCTTAGTGTCATCAAAATATAAATTCATTTTTTTCAATTTGGCTCCAGGTTTCAATATTTCAGGAGCACAATGAAGTGTGCCAGGTATTAGGATGATGAAAATTTTGTTTCATTTATTTGCATCTGTACAACCTAACCTGTAAAGCACTCTATTCTCTAGTAATAATAAATAATCATCTAATCAACAATCCCCTTCGCCCCCTCCCCTCAAAGAAAAATCCTTTGCCCCCACTTTGATCTCACGAAGTTCTAAAATCTTGAAAACTCTGTAAATTTTATTAAATAGTTTCTTCTGTATTTATTATTATTTTTTTATTATAATAAGTAATCCTCTAAATTATTACCCCAGTCAGAGAGTTCATCAGTTAGGGGAACGTAGTGACATAGAGGTGTTCATGGGAGGCAGGGATGTGACAATTTATGCGATAGGAGAAAGGAGGAAGAAAAACCTACAAAAATTTACATGACATAATTAACGGATGATCCCAAAAGAGAAAAATATTTTGTTACAACACATGCTGAAAATGAGACTTTTTATGTGACATGTGAGACAATACAAACTGACTGAGACTTTATTCCTGTTTTAAGAGAATTTTTAAATGATACAAATATATATTTTAAAGGAATAAACTTCCTTGAAATGTATCACTTTACAAAAAAAGCAATTCAAATGTTTTCCTAAAATTAATTGCTAATCTCCATATGAAAATTTTATTTCTCAACTTATTTTAATTATGTCTGTTTCTTCATATATATTTACACCTAACAACAAGAAAAGAAAAAAGTAAATGGATGAAAATTCAAGTTTTTTTCTTACGTTATTTAAGTTTTTTTTTTCCATTATTAGAATATTTTAAGACAAAACTGTCTTTACAGCTGCTATGTGGTTCACTTATTCAAATAAATGTATAAAATTACTGTTTCATGATTCTGAATCACAAGCAACATCTGATTGTGAATAGGGGTATTTTCTCTTTATAGTTAAGACTTTTTCAATTATTTCTTTGTTAAAGGTTTGTTTAATATCTCTAAAAAGGATTACTCTGTTGCAAAGTGTAATTGTGGTTGAATAGCATACAATAAAATTTTTCTGGTTTGCAGTTAAAAAACCTCATACTAATTGCTGCAGTGAAACAATATATTCAATTTAGTTAGGGTAAAACAAAATTATTATGATTTGTGTCAGACGGTAAATTAAAAAGATTCTTTTTTCATCAAAATAATGTGCTATTTTATAATAAAAGTTAAAAAAGTGTCAAATGTAATGCTAGTATAAATTGTGGAAAATGATTTTTTTTGAAAACAATATTGGTTATTTTATGGTAAATGAATTCTTTCGACCTCCTTCTTTAAGTTGGCATCCAACAATTTTTGTGCAAATACTACATTTTGTTTCATTGGAGGCTCCTAAATTAACTATTTTTTATTGCACTTGGCAGTATTTTCTGTGTTTTCATGGCTGTTGTAAATGAATATAGGTTACAAAAATTTAATTTATTGTCAAATGCTCTTTTACTGTAAAATATGCTTTTGATGAATTGTAAAAAGTGATAGATTATTAATTTTATTTATTGCAGATGCATATATCTATAAAAGTAGTTAAAGAGAAAAGATTCCTGGGATATGCATTACATCACACAAAGCTGAAAAAAGTATTTTAAGTGTAAAGTATGGAACAAAACATTTCTTTACAAGAACATTTTGGAGAAGCACCTTCTGACTCACAACAAGGGAAATCATATATTTGTAAAATATGCAACAAAAATTTCTCTCAAAAGAGCTATTTAAACAAACATTTGGTAGTTCATACTGGTGATAAACTAGTTGTATGTGAGATATGCAACAAGAAATTCTCTCATAAGGGTAATTTGAAAACACATCTGTTAATTCATACTGGTAAGAAACCATTTGTATGTGAGATATGCAACAAAAGATTCAGTCGAAAGAATGTATTAAGAACACATTTGTTAGTTCATACTGGGGAGAAACCTTTTGCATGTGAGACATGCAACAAGAAATTCTCTCAAAAGAGTCATTTAAGCAGACATTTGTTAGTACATACTGGTGAGAAAGTATTTGCATGTGAGATATGCAACACAAAATTCTCTCAAAAGATTTCATTAACGACACATTTGTTAGTTCATTCTGGTGAAAAACTATTTACATGTGAGATATGCAACAAGAAATTCTCTCTAGCAGGTGATTTAAGAAGACATTTGTTAGTTCCTACTGGTGAGAAACCTTTTGCATGCGAGACATGCAACAAGAAATTCGCTCATAAAAGTACTTTAAGAGAACATTTGTTAGTTCATACTGGTGAGAAACCTTTTGCATGTGAGATGTGCAACAAGAAATTCTCTCATTAGGGTAATTTGAAAACACATCTGTTAATTCATACTGGTAAGAAACCATTTGTATGTGAGATATGCAACAAAAGATTCAGTCGAAAGAATGTATTAAGCACAGATTTGTTAGTTCATACTGGGGAGAAACCTTTTGCATGTGAGATATGCAACAAGAAATTCTCTCAAAAGAGTCATTTAAGCAGACATTTGTTAGTACATACTGGTGAGAAAGTATTTGTATGTGAGATATGCAACACAAAATTCTCTCAAAAGATTTCATTAATGAAACATTTATTAGTTCATACTGGTGAGAAACCATTTGTATGTGAGATATGCAACAACAAATTCTCTCTAGCGGGTGATTTAAGAAGACATTTATTAGTTCATACTGGTGAGAAACCATTTCTATGTGAGATATGTAACAAGAAATTCTCTAGAAAGAGTACTTTAAGAGAACATTTGTTAGTTCAGACTGGTGAGAAACCTTTTGCATGTGAGACATGCAACAAGAAATTCTCTCAAAAGATTCATTTAAGTGGAGATTTGGTAGTTCGTACTGGTGAGAAACCTTTTGCATGTGATACATGCAACAGAAAATTCTCTTAAAAGGGCATGTTAAACAGACATTTATTATTTCATGCGGGTTTAAAACCATTTGTATATGAGATATGCAACAAGAAATTCTCTCAAAAGAGTGTTTTAAACAAACATTTATTAGTTCAGACTGGTGAGAAATGCAATAAGAAATTCTCACAAAAGATTGAATTAAAAAGGCATCTGTTTTATCATACTGTTAATAAACCATTTGTTTGTGTGATATGCAAAAAGAATTTCTTTGAAAAAAGTAATTTTAAACGTCATCTCTTAATTCATACAGAAACCGTTTGTTTTTGAGACATGCAAAAAAAAAAATTTCACAAAAGTGTAATAAAATAAGTACTTATTTATGCTCTCATAATATGACGTTCACTAACAAATAACTTTAGTACTCCTTTTTATTATATGGGCCTTGATGTAAATTAATATTAGGAGAGTATCATTTCTTGTAAAACATTATAAACAACAAAATGAAACAGTAGTTAATGAAAAACTTTTTAATTTATGTTGCTTATCTTTGTAATGATGTGTCATATTTTTCATTTTGAAGTATTTGATGTTTTTTATGTATATATTAAATACTTTTAATGTATATGTTGTAGGCAAATTGAAAAATCTGGCTCTTTTCTAAGAGCCGGGGTAGTTTGAGAATCATCTTCCTTTTTCCAGTCAGCCTCATACTTCTCAGTACTGTTGCAAATATCCTAGAGAGTGTTATGCTTATTAGTTTATATCCATTTAATTCGCAATCTGACTGAAATTTTTGTAGGCTTATTGCAATGAGTCTAGATACTGTTAGACTACTGAATTAAACTAGCAATTAACGAATTCTTTCTCAATCAGCCAGATTGTTTATAGCTCTTTGCAATGAGTCTATGCAGTTTTTTGGGTAAATAGTAAATGACCAGCTGTTTGTCGAAATATTGTGTTGTGTCTGACCTGAACATTAAAAGCCCCACCAGTGGCTGAGAGGTTGTGCTCTCGAAGCTGGTAGACAGGAGGTGCTGGGTTCGATCCCAATCGCGCCCGTCGGCCTAATCGTTCGGAGTTTTCGTGGTTTTCTTCGAGCCGTGGATTTATCCATGCTTAAATACGGATTAGGTTGCCTTAGAAAGACCCCCACGAAGGGCACTCCCCCCGGGCCTATATCCCTAGTGTAGATAACTGGCCGTCAATAATCAACCCAACCCAACCCTGAACATTAAAATTCCATTTGAAGTACAAACGAAACCAGACAAATAAAAGTTCCATTGAACCGTAGCAGATCTAAACATGACAAAATAATTACTGATGACATGCAGCTGACACAAACATGAAAATTCCATTTTAAGAGAACCCGAGCCTAACAAAAATTATCCATGGAACCCCAAACTGATCTACACATGACAGAATAGTTTTTCTCTGAAACTTGCATTTGATGACAACAAAAAAATAAGAATATTTAATCAAACCGCAAACTAATTTCAACATGACGAAATAATTTCTGTTGACATGCAATCTGATCTGAACCAGAAAATTCCATTTAACATGAAACCCTGAACCTCATAAAAAAAATTCTATTAACTGTAACTTAATCTGGATGCAACAAAATAATTTCTGTCGATATGCAACCCAATCTGAACCAATACATTTCAACCTCAACACAAAATGCTCCGACCGAACACTAAATGAAAGGAAAGTTAATTCATCTTTTAATACTAATTTGAAAAGTAGTCTACAATTACATGACAAACACCACATTTATATTTATGTTGAAAATGGATAGATCTATCTTCTTTAATATTCATATATAGTAAAATCTTTGAGTAGCAGACACCTCTGTATTGGCTCAGGTTGTTCCTAATTTACTATTTCTGGTCAGGGTGACTAATTTTTTTCTCCTCATCAGGTTCACCCTAGAATGTTTCTTGCAGGTACTCTTTAGGTTTTTGTGAGTCAAGTTAGGATTTTCTCAAACAAATTAATAAAAATAGGCATAACTATGTTTCAGATAAATTGAGTTTATTGTCTTAAGATTTTAAAACTTGTGCTATAATTTATGTTTTAACATTTTTCGAATATATTAATAGATACTTTTTTAATTATTGAAAAGTATGTTTTTTTAAAATTTTAAACAAATATTAAGTGAATTGCGTGAAGGATTAATGTATTGCTACTAATTTTGTAAAAATTAAAAGAAAAGGTTTTCTTTACAAAATATTTAAATGAACTATTAGTTTTATTTCATTTCAGGTTCAGGTTGAAGTGTATAAAATTTGTCTTGTGTTGCATGTTGAAGTGTTTAGGTTTGATGCCGTTTGACTTAATAGGAATTTGTTGATTTTGATTTAAATACAATTCCACCTGCACATTATTTTAGAGATGAATTATGTATTATATTACACAAATCACATAAAAAATATTTAGGACTTTCTTTTGAAAAATTTGATCAAACTCAATCCGACCTTCCAATGCTTATAAAAAATGTAGAAGAAAACTGTTTTGATCATTAAAATCTGCAAATATGATAGTTCTTTTAATCTTTTCCCAACATTACATAGAAAAAGTGGGTTGCTATAGTTAATAATTATAAAAACCACGTAAGAATTTTTTTTATATTAAGGAAATCTTCATATGAGAAGAATTTTAATGTTTTCCCAGCCTTATGTAGAGAAGATGGGTTGTTGAATAAAAATAATTATACAGCATATATAACTCATATGCAATTTTCATCGGTATAACAATTTTTTTTACATGTTTTTTAATTGTTTTCATTAGCAATCCATCTTCTCTGATAATGGGAATGATACTGGATTTTTTTGTATTTTATAACATTAGTATTTATAATTATCTTATGATGCTGGGAAAACATTAAAATACTGCCACTTCTGCAGATCTAACACTTTTGAATTCCTAACTCTTACATATTTGTAAGATTTTACCTCTGAATAATAAAAACCTTTGAATAGTGAACTGATTCAAGAGTAAAATCCTCTGTGGGTGGGGTTGTATTTGACCTGAAATCGAAATATTCATTTTGAAATCAACACGAAACCTAATGTGATAATTTTGGATGACTTGCAACTCTACTCAAACATAACACAGTTACATCTGAACGAGAAATAAAATTAAACTAATAGTTTGTTTAAGTACTATTAAAGAAAACCTTGTTTAAAAATATTTACTAAATTAATAGTATTAGATTAATACTAGAAGTGATATACTTAATCATTTGATTATAACTGGAAAATATATTTCTTAATAATTAAAATGTATTGACTAATATACAAGAATAATATTAAAATGTTAGTTATAGCAAAAGTTTTAAAATTTTAATACATAAATTCAATTCATCTGAAACATTGTTCTTCTTATCTTCGTTAATTTTTGTGAAAAGTCTAACATATAGACTGGAAAATATATAAATCTGACCCATAAGAAACATTCTAGAGTGAACCGACTGACAAAAAAAAAAAAAAAAAAATTATAGTTTCACCCCAACCAGAAAAAGAAAATTAGGGACAACCCAAACCAATGCAGAAATGTCTGCTATTCAGAGCCATTTTTATATTTAAATATTAAAGAATGTGGATATATCTAATTTTCAGTATAACAGATAAAATCGGTATTAGCGATATAATTGTAGACCACTTTGCATCACTGCATTAAAAGATGAATTAATTTCCTTTTTTAGTGTTAGGGTTGAGGTTTAAATTTGTCAGGCTCAGGTTGGTTGCTTGTCAATGGAATTTTTTTGTGTTGTTCAGATAGGATTATGATTCGATAGAATTTTTTTGTGGTTAATGTTGAGTTGCATGTTGACGGGAATTAATTCGCCTTGTTCAGATCGGTTGCATTTTGATGGAATTTGTCAGGTTTCTGTCGAGTTGTCTTCAAATGAAATTCTCAATTACAGGTGTGGTAGCATGTCTGCGGAAATTATTTTGTCATGTTAGGATCAAGTTGCAGTTTGATGGAGTATTTCTTTGTCAGGTTACTTCAAATAGAGCTTTCAGGTTTGGGTCTGGTAAAACACGATATTTGGACAAACAGTTTGTCATTTTTCAATTAGTCTAGCATTATCTAGGCCCTTTGCAATAAACCTTAAAAATATCACGCCGATTGAGAAATGTATAACTATATTTCAGTTAGCCTAAGACTCTCTAGGCTAATTGTAATAAGCCTGAAAAACATCAGGCTGAATGGAAAAAGAACGATGATTGATTTTCTAACTAGCCTTGCTGTTTCCAAAGAGCCTGATTTCACAATAGCCTATAACATATATATTAAATTTTTGAATATTGAAGAAATTGCTTATGTATTTGCCACATTGAGTGTTATTTCATACATTAATAGGTTGGATAAGGTTTTAAAATGTAAGTAAATGTTGCTTTTGAAAGTGTTTTAAAAGTTTTCTTTTCTCGCCCAAACTAATTTTATTATGATATGATCACTATTATAAGGAATGGTTAAATTTAAAATTCATTATTTTCAAGTTCTGGCAGCATTTATATTCCAGCAACTAAGCTAATTTTTAAATTTAAAAAAATTGCATGCAATGCAATAATAGCTGCTCTACAGATTTGTATTGAGTCAGTGAAATGATATATGATGTTAGTGAAATGATAAACTTTTCTTAACCTTCCATCCATTGACAATGGATAGGAGTTTAAGAAGGAAAGATAAACACTGAACAACATGCTCAATTTTTGTTTTTTAAGTTAGTAATCTTGTATTTGTGCCCAATATAAAATTGAAAGAAGTAGAATTCTATGAAAAAAGACCTTGTATTTAATACTTTTGGTGTAAAAGTATAAGCTTTGTATTATAATAATATTTAATAAAGAAATTTTTTTGTCGTTATAGTAGATGTGACATTTTTATATATGTACTCATTTTTAATCACAACTGCTTTGAAATCTTTAAATTCTTATGGCAGCTCTTTATGTAACTTATATTCTCAGTTGTTCGAATTTAAATTTGGTCGTTTTGTAATTTAAAATTAGACAATATCCGTGTGTTTTGATGGAAAAGAAATATGGCTACTAAAAATTAAAAAGATAAATATACGGAAATGCTTCTGGATCTTGTGCATTGTATTACTTATAATGAAATGTTAGTGTCTAAAAATATTCCAATAATTCTTAATGAGTTACTAAAATGTATAAATGCTATTAAATTTAATAAGAAATATACATAATATTTTTTATTACTTCATGCAATATTTTTGCTGTCATTGTTTTAGCCAGTGAAATATGTGCAACGTCTTTCGATGAGGAAAAAAACTTTGAATTATAAACATAAAAGCACTTGTTGCCAATTTACTATCACCGTGAGCTACACGAACTATGTTACCTCCCTTATAGTCAAAATGTGGTTTGATATAAATTTCGCCCACCATGATAGAAACTGTCAAATCCTTTTTTTGAAATATTCACCTTATCTTTAATATACAATAAAAAATGTTTAGCATTTAACTCAGATAAAGACCACTATGAAAATTACTTGTTACTTTATGGATTGTACTAGGGCAGGGGTTGCCAACCTTTTTTCTCGCACGTACCCCTTGCTTAGACTTTTTATTTATGCATACCCCTTTTGACATAAACCGGTCCCAAACATGTTTTGGTTTTGTTCGTTAGTAGCGTTCGTATGCTAGTTAACAATAGATGCAATTACCTTTAGAATTCGTTTTTGATTCCTTATCCATTTTGAAGATAATAATAACATAAAGTCACTCAAAACAATAAATATAAACTAAAGATTTTAAATTAAGCACTCACAAATAAGGAATAAATCTTTACCCATGGTACACGCTAATGAGTTTATCATAATGCTGCCCATTCGAACACTAAAATGATGCCCGGCTTTCAAATGGATATAAAATGAAATCTCGATACGATTCATGTTTTATTTACATATTTCTAGAATTACTAGAAATAAAATATTACAAGGAAAGGAGTGGGGGTTATTAGGAGTGGCTTGATATAATGGCAACAAATGAGCAACCAATTACCGAGTTTTGGCATTTTCCTTCATTTTATGCGAATAGTCTATTTTACTTTTGGTACAGATCTTTTTGCATGCGAAAATATTAGAATTTTGTTTATCTATTTTCATTTTAACTTTTTGCGTTTTCCGCCATTACCAATGCAATTTTCACGTACCCCTAACTAGATCACCTGCACCCCTAGGGGTACGCGTACCCCAGGTTGGGAACCGCTGTACTAGGGTGAGGCAATATTAAAATTCCCTCATTTCTTACATATTTGCAGCCATAAGGACTGAGCAAGTAAAACATAGTGGAAAAAATTAAAGTTGAGGAAGTATATCTATGTCCTTCTGGCACACATAATAAATCCAATTGTTCTTGTTTGAAATCGACTTATTCTTGTTTTCTCTCTGATTTTTCCCTAATAACTTTATTTTTTAATTTAGTCTAATTATAAAATAACATTGTCCATTTCATGTAGTGCAGTTTTTTTTATGTATTCAAGAATGGAGTGTACTTTATTTACATTAGTAACTGAAAATGGAAATTTGTACTTACCAATAGATTTTACCTCTTTGCCTTTTGTACATAATTTTAGTTTAATTTTTTTTTTTCAGTCATAACACAATAATCCAAATAGCATTCTTCGAATTTGTTAAAATTTAATAATAATATACACTTACCTTTCTTAATAACATGCTACTATGTTGAGAAATGGTGCAGTTTTTCGCATTTATAAAGTTCATCAAAATTTGAAAAAATTCTTGTACTATCATATATTTGTTTATCTTCGATGCTTTCCTTCATAGCTTTGGTTATATTTTTCCTGATCTCTGACATTTTTCTTTTCACTGTAAAACTCATTCACAAAAACTTTAACACAGAATAATAAAAATAAATTGGAATCCATATATCATACACGTGCACAGTTAAAAAAAACTATAACTAAATTAAATTATTATGTAATAAAAACATCAAAGAAATTTCACTTACAGTATTTAATATAAGAGTTGATTAAAAAAATCCAATATTTGCAGGGCTGTTGCACTCTAATAAACACATATATCAACATTTTCACTCAGCAATGAAATTCCTGAGGCATTCACGGCAACGGCTTTCACCAACTACTGGGAAATACATTCTGCCTACTAATCGTGACGTCACTGGAACTTCTGCCTCCTGCCAAATGGCTTGCTATCTAGGTGGCAATGGGAGACGGTATTATGATTTTATAGATGCATT
The DNA here is from genome assembly GCA_963931845.1 of Maratus michaelseni. NCBI lineage: Eukaryota > Metazoa > Arthropoda > Arachnida > Araneae > Salticidae > Maratus > Maratus michaelseni. The sequence goes on along the minus strand of OZ007598.1, from coordinate 281,267,906 downwards.
GGTGGTGTGCAGCCAATAAAAGATTGGGAACCACTGTTTTAAATTGTGATTTCTTTACAGCGTTTTCTGTTATACTAAACTATGTTGATTTTCTTACTGAATCTTCATTTAAATGTGCCTAAGCCAATTTGTGTAAGAAGTGTTTATGTATGGAACTGTCTGAGTGGCCATGATTATTATTGTTATTCTGTGTATTATGAATTGTGGATGTAAAATAAAAATCCATTCAGAACTAAGAGTGTTTTTTAATACTAATTTTAAATGCTGCTTCAGAAATATCTGCATATTTTAAAGTTATTATGCCAAGTCTGATTAGGCCAGACTTTTAGATTTCATTATATACTGGGGCAATTCAATAAAATTTTTGTACAGGCTAAACCAGGCCCAATTTTGGCACATGCAGACCTGGACAACATACAATAAAAATATTTTTTCTTTTGTGAATTATGTTCCAAAGATTTTCAATAAGTGGTAATCTAAGTAAACATTATCTTACCTTCATAAATTCAATGATCTTTCATTTGTGATGTATGTTCTAAATAGGACATCAATGGTTTTCATCTGATGATTCAAATCAGTTATTAAAATTTGATTTCAAACCAATGATTTTTTTTCTAGTTATTTATTGAAATCATAAAAAGATATTATCCCTAAGATCTAAACAAAATTTCTTTATATAATTGTCTATATAATTTTATCTGTCATGAAAAACATTTCATTTTAACATGAATTAAAATAAAACTAATTTATAATATGCAATGTTATTAATTCCTTTGGATAATCAAATTATTCATTATTTTATATAAAATAAGCATAGCATGTGTAATAAATTTCTGAATGTAAAATAATAAGTAGGCAATCTCTTATTTTCTCATTCCATTTTTGCAAATAAATACATAGCAAATTAGAGCTAAAGAAGAATGAAAGAGTGATAATCCGCGGTCAACAGCTATTCTGAAAGAATGCATGAGCTAAAGAACTAATTCTTGTAAAAATGTTAATCACAAACAAGAGCTTTTGCAGTACAGGTAGAATAATTTTTTTAACTCATACGCACCAAATAAAGAAATCTGTTTGGGATTGGAAAGACGTCAAGCACAACTTTTTTTATTACAATTATTTACAATTAAAATATCAACTTATGTTATTTTAATTTCTCTTACTTAATATTTCTGAAACTTAAGCATGTATTTCATTAGTTTTCATGTAAACCGCGCCATTTTTCTATATTTCTGCTATTGGGTTTGTTTACATTTATAAGAAAAAATTGTTGTTTACAAATTAAAACATTTCATGTCTAAAACTTTCTGAAAATTCCCGGGAATTTTTAATATTTCCCTCCCAAAAAACCCGGTTTATTCCCGGGAATAAACCCGGTTTTTTCCACCCTTTGCAACTCTAGGTACAACTCATTTTTTTATTTTCATATACAAGTTTATATTCATATACATACATATATGTAAGGTCAGGTTTATGCAATTAACAGCGATTTTTCTAAGTACAAATGCAAAAAGACTTTTAAATGAAATTTTATATTAAAAATATCAGTTACTACAGTACTTTAAATTTGTATTTATAGTAGGTAGAAGAAAACTTGATTTGCGAAATTCTAGGAATTAAAATGAAAATTTTCAAACAAAGTTTATTTTTTAAACTAATTTTTTTATAATGCTCGATATATTCTCAATACAGCCTTTTTTACGTTATTTACCGGTAGGTATTTAAAGATCATATCAGTTGTCACTGATGGCAACGTATTTTGGTGTTAACTTCCAATTACTTTATGAGAAAACAGTGAATGCATTAGGCATTTATTATTATGGAGGTAGCGACCAAGAGCGATGTTTGAACAAACGCTCTTTTTAGAGAACCAGAATTCCTCTTTCTGACGCGTTAGTCTACTTGGCCATCTTCATGTCTCTCAGTCACCGGGTCAAAACAGGTTTCTCACTACATTCGACAGAAAGGCACCCTAAATTGCTCATTTTGCATTCTCAGATCAGCTGAACTCAGTTTTACAAGATTTAAATTATCTTTCATATGTATATAGATAGAATAATCTATCATCTAAATCAGCTGTTCCCAACCTGGAGTAAGTGGCGGGCATGTTACGAGTACGTAAAAATATTAGCAATAATGGCGAAAATCACAAAAATGCTTCAACTGAAAACACATAAACGAAGTAAGTATTTTTGGATTACAAATTTAGCCTCGTGTAATTCCAATATATTATTCTTAAAATGGGAAAAAAGGCCCATTAGATCTAGTAATTCATTGATAATTCAATGTCACTAGCTCTGCCCAATCCGCATGAAATTACGTGATTACTTATATATTTATCTCCCATCTTCGAGAAAACTAGGATTGATCATTTTACATCAATCTCTTCCCCACTCTTTTCTTACTGTTCCTTTTTTAATAATCATTACAGAACGCCTATCCAGTAGCAAACAGCATTTTAAAAATGTTGAAAATGCAAATATTTTGTTTTAATTTCATTTTTAAATATTTTATCCACGCTGTGTACTACTAGAGAAACTATTTCACGCTTCTGGTTTCATTTTAATATGTGTTGAAAAGCAGGGCCCTAACTTTCGTTTTCGAGTTATGTCAGTATATATTAATAGGAACCTTTCTTTCTAACAACTGTGATTAAAATTTAATCTGATGATTCGAGAACCGCAAGTATTTCCAGAAAATCTGATTATTTAAAAGTGCAAGAGGATTTCAGTGCAACTGTTAATATGCCTGGTAAGTGATAAACTTTAAATAAAACTCACAACATGAATGCTGCATTAACGGAAAGAAAATATAACAATGAATACTTGAAATATGGATTTCTATTCACAGTAAATGAAGACTTTCCGAAACAACTATGTGCTGTTTCTGAAGCAATATTGTCTTATAGTAGCAATGTCTTTGTTAATGTACCACTTGGAAACAAAATATTCAATTTATAAACACAACAATGTCAATTTCTTTCAAAGACTATCAAGAAGCTTTAATATAGCATCTTATGTATTTTCTACAAGCAGATACAAAGACAATGTGGTTGAAGCATTTTATTGCACAAAATAAGCTATCATATTGCTAACAGCAGTAAAAATCATACAATCGTTGAAAATTTGATATATCTTTGTATCAGATGTTGTTCAATGTATGTTCGGTGAAAACTCTGTGGAAAACAAAATAAATAATTAAAAATAAATAGATAAAAATATTTCATTCTGAAGCAATTCAGTTTTTCGATGAATTAATGATATCTCTAGATCAATTTTGACACAATTATTCATGATTTCTTTACCAGTTTGATTAATTGTGTCAAAACTAATCTAGTGTAATCATTTTTCCAGCGTTTACTGGAGGTCCCATTACCTGCAATTTATTCTGCTGAGCTGATTTAGATATAAGATCAGATTCTATGATCTATAAGGTGAACTGAGTTCATTAGTTCTCCAATATTCATCCGGGATTGCTCAGTTGGTAGATAATCGGTAGCTTGAGCCAAGAGATCTCTGGTTCGAATCCTGGCCCGGACGTTTTCGCTCAGTTGGGAAAATGACATCTCATATGAATTAATGATATGTCTGACAATTTTGAATCTATAATAATTCAAAGAATAAAAAAAAGTTTCAATACAAGTGGATAAGAGTACAAATATAAGAGTGTTAGAATGACAGTGGAGTACAACAAAAGTTTAAAAAATCTAGATAACCCTATTTTTACTGAACTTATATTAATTTCTATTCAGTGCCACAGTCAATTAAGTCATAGTTCACTTAGGGAGTCGGTAAAGGGCAAAACAAGTTGGACCACTTAATGCAACAGCAATACGACAAGTTTCACAAATCCCTTCGTTTCTGAAATTACTAAATATTGCCTTACTCCATTATCATTTGTACACCCTCATATTTCCAATCTATCAATTTTGCTTGCTATTGCTAGATATTTGAATGATAACGTGCTTGAAGAAAATGTGTTCTGTGCTTTCATGTCATTCAAATTATTTCTGTAAAAAAGAATCTGATTGGTCAGTTGTGGTTTTTGTGGTTACAGAGGAAAATCTACGTCTGGATGTTATATAGACTTGCACGGTCTCATCAAAGAAGTTGCAACACCATGTAGCTTAGAACCGTTGCTGTATACACAAACATTACCTAGCAACCAAACCCCTGCCAGAGTCATTGAAGGAAATGCTCTATCAATATGTTAAAGTTGGTAATTTTATTAAGGCCAATTTTACAAACTCCAGGCTACTCAAATCTGTGTGTGAAGAGATGGACAGCTTCCATACTATATTGCTTTTGCACACAGATGTGAGGTTGCTTTCATGGGGAAAAGTACTTGAAAGATTGTTTGAATTGAAGCATCAAAATCCTGCTTTTTTTAGAGATCATCCTCTTGGTTCCAACTTTCATGAACGTGAATAGCTTCAAATGCTTGCATACTTATCTCATCTTTTTTTTTCACATATAAATAAAATTAATTTAGGATTATAGAACAATTCCATAACCATGTTTAAGGTAACTGAAAAATCGAATTTAGATATTTGGTAATCTTGTATCAAAAAATTACATTCAGGAGTTTTTGTGGCATTTTACAGCTGAGTCGTTTTTGAGACTTTTTAAAGTGAGCTAAAATGGTCAAAAGAAGGAAAATGTAGTATAATGGTTCACTTAAAAGGACTTAAAATGTCGTTCCGACATTTATATATTTTTTTAAACGAAGTAGTGACAATAACTACATTTCAAACTCATTTAACGATTTCTTCTTTCAACAAGTCAGAAATTTATCAGTTTCAAAAAAAGAAAAATTGATTGAATTTTCTACTGATTCTTCTTTACAATATGATTCCAAAAAATGAAATATCAGTGACATTTGGATAAGAGTAACCAATAACTCAGTGATAAAGCAATGAAATCTTGTTGCCTTTCACAAATACATCGCTTGTAGAAAGAACACTTACGTTTTATGTATATATATTTGTAGGATTTCAGTTGAAACACTTCACGTAAATGATCATCAAATGAACTGACACTGAACTGACACTCTATTATTATCCATGACTTTGATGCGCGAGTTGTAAATAGTTGGAATCGCGAGATTTGGCTAAGAGCCAGTGTTCTAATTTTTATTATGAAAGGAGAAAGGTATTATTAGGCCTCGCCGGATTGCTGTAAGCTAAATTGTTGTTATATAGTTTCTGCTAAAAGTGTATTAGTTGAAATTAAAGTTAGTATTCTGTTGTTCATCGATTATTTGTCATATTGGTTCAGTAAAGTGACTGTTTATATATCATTTACTTATGTAGGTTGCTCACACCCCTCGAGCTGTGGTAAAGCAAGAGCCGTTGTGGTAGCTCGACATACGACCTAGCGACCGTCTCCCCCTATGGGGTCTCGCGAACGAAGTCGTCGGGGGTTCCATGGCGGTTCATCAAGGTTCCGTCTCTGCGGAAGTTTCCTCCGAGATGTGGGGTTACTACCGTGACGACCTATGTCACCAACCTTGGTAAAATGACCTGGGGGTCCGCAGTGGGGAGCGGCCTCAGGCCGATCGCAGCGCCGGGCGAGACAAAGCCCTGGTGCGTTAAAAGCCCTTCAGAGGCTTGGGTGCGATGGTCGTTTACGCGCGTCGGTGACCCCCGTGGGCGTTTGACGGCGCAGGATAGTTTTATATCATTTACTTACATTTTTGGGGGCTCGGATGCCGGGATTATTAAAAGTAAAAGCCACTAGTAGTGAAATGGAAACCAAACGTAAAGTATTGTAAAACGCCAGTATCAAAAGTTAGGTTACGAATTAGCAAGGTGAAACCGTAATCGTATCACTTCAAGTACAATTTTTGAAAGATGGGAACTCTAAATAAAGCCAAGAGAAATAATCTAATGCCGTTAGATGTTATCAATATAATAACAAGGGAAAACGAACCTGAAATTCACGATTATGGTTATATAAAAAATAATTCTACTGCTACAAGCTATCTCTAGAGGAGTTTAGACTGAAATTTTTCTCATCTAAAAAGGATCCATCAGCCAATGGGGAAATTTCACACGGGAGGAATACGTTTTCTTTTGTGTGTAACTGATCAAGTTTATCTTGAAATCCTCAAAAATTCACTCAGAATCGTTAAAATAATAGAAAATAACTTTGAATTACTGTTTTTAATAATGCAAAAACATAAACAAAACCACGTGATACAAAAACGCGACGTGATTGGTTGTGACGTCATTTGCCGCTAAACTGAAATGTTCACGCTTTGCGCGTATACTTTTTCCCATTGCTTTTCCCATTTGCAATCTTGTTTCATCTGTTTCTTAAAATTCATTTAACGTTATCAACTTCAAATTTGTGAAAAAGTAAGATCTAACTTATCTTAATGTAAAATATATCGTTTATTTTTTATTTTCATTAAAATTTTGATTAGAAAATGTCGATTTCGGCCGGATATGTGAAAGGGCAATCGGACAATCTCCCAAAAATAGATACTCTTTCCATGTTTGCTTTTTTAGGAAAGAATTTTGATTTCATGGATGCAGAAATGCGAGGAGTTAAATCTAAAAGGTATATATTTCTGTTCTACATTTACTTTGATTTATTAAATAATAATAATGATTAAAAGCTAAAATAATAGTACGGGATTCTTGATTGTTGTTCTTGAAATGAATTATTTTCTTATTTCATCATATTTCAGTTTAAATGAAATTTTAATTATTTTACAATACTGATAAAGTATATTTGTTATAAAATAAAATATTGAGAAATAAGAAAGGCCTTTTATTTAGTTAGTACTTAATATATACTTTCAGAGTAAAAATTTTCTCTGTAAACTTTAAAATATTGCATTCATTCTTTGACATTCCTTTTTGCTCTATCTTTCAAAAGTTTCCATGAAATTAAAGTTTTTTTGTCATGGCCTTCTTTTTCTTATCCTAAAGCATTTATATGTTTACTTATTCATATTTTTCACCCCCCAAAAGTTCAAGGGTTTTTTTTTTTTTTAAGCCACCAATTTTTGCTTCATATATATATATATATAAACTATTTTTACTTTCTTCTATCTTACAAGAAACAAGTATTGGATTCATGAAAATTTCCGACTTCCGGTTTTTGACGGATTTATACGTTTTAGAAGGTCCTGAACACGATTTGACTGTTTTTAAAAATTGTCTGTCTGTGAGTCTGCGACTCTTTCTGCCAGTATGTGACAAAAATATTTGTGGGCGCTCTATCTCAAGAACTAATGCACGGAATTTAATAAAACTTTATATTCAGTTAGTACCTGATATAATTTGGTGCTGATTAGTATTTGGTGAAAATCGCCCGACAGGTGGCGCTGCTATGGTGCATTTGTTGAGATTTCCGCAAAAGCTCTATCTCAAAAACTAATGCACTTATTTTCATCAAACTTCACATTCAGTTAGACTTTGACATAAATGGACGCTGATTACGTTTTGGTGTAGATATCCCGATTGGTGGCGCTGCTATACTACTTTTTTCATTACTTATACGATAGCTATATCTCAAGAACTAATGCACGGAATTTTATCAAACGTCAGATTCTGTTAGACCTTGACATAAATAGATGCTGTTTACGTTTTTGTGTAAATAGCCCAACAGGTTGCGCTGCTATGGTACTTGTTTAATTATTATCACGATAACTATATCTCAATAACTAAATGCATGGATTTTCATCAAACTTCAGATTCAGTTAGACGTTGATAACATAAGTTGTTGTTGATTAGATTTTGGTGTAAATCTCCAAACAGGTGACGCTGCTTCTGTTGCTCTGTCTTGACGCTGCAGTATTCTGCATTTTTCCGGATTTACATGATTTTAGGAAGTCATATCTCAAGAACTAATGCATGGAACTTAATAAAACTTTAGATTCAGTTAAACCTTGATATAAATTGGTGCTGATTATTTTTAGTGTATGCGAAACAGTGTGAGATAGAAGAAAGTTTTGGGATTGGCACATCCGACTAGTTTTGTTTTATAGTCAGTAGCTGAAACACTTAGGGAATATTTCAGCATTTGTTATATGTGCAGTAGTTAGTGCTTTATCATTTATGGTCAGCAAATTCATTACAAAATCTTCTGTTAAAGATTCTGAGACTTTATTCTTGCCATTTTTGGCATACTTCGCTTAAATTTCTTGTGCTGTTTGATGTAACAGAGGCAAGTTATTAGAAAGTCCTCATTTTTAATTACATATATTTTTTATTGGTACATATTTTGAAGATTCATTCTTTGCTTAAGAATTTGTTTGCCTGTTTGTTTAACAATTTATATTTATTAAGTCCTGCAAATTTTAGAAATTTATTAGTTATTTAAAGATTATCAAACCTTCACTATATTATTTCTTAATATTTAATAATATCACACAACATAAACATAACATTGAACAATATTCTTTTTCAAAACAGTTCTATAGTCAAGGGTGTTTAGGAGAATTTTAAGGGAGGTTCTAACCCCCTAAACTATGAATTCTCCAATATATTTAAATTTCTGTATATTAATATAGAGGAAACATTTTCCTACCCCCCCCCCCCTCCATTTTTTCATTTTTTTTCTTCTGGCTATGCTACTATTGTAAAAATACTTATTAAAAATTCTGATCATGCTTCGCTCAGAATGTATGATTTCAGTTAAAATTTGTTTTCATAAGTGATTGCATTTTTTTTTCATTAATAAAATTATACATTAAGGATGGATATCAAAATTAGGGGTTTCCAAAAAATTGCATTATGATTACTGAATGATGAATATATACATTTCAAATATGAACTATCGATTGCTTGAAGACACTTCTTAATATGCATAAATAAAATGAATGACTATATGTATGATACATAAATATTTCTTTCTGTTTCATATGTGATAATTCTCATTCATATATTTCAAAAAAGAAAAAAAATACATTTATTAAAATTTTATTTAGATTCAATCAATAAATAAATATACAAATGAAAAATAGCAGATTAAAAGTTTACAAAAACATTTCTATCATGTTAACATCATAATAAAATAAATTCGCAGACGCTCACAATTTCATATATGCTAAAAGTTGGATACTATATTCAGGAAGATTAATCATTTCAGAAAAAGTTAACAGTTCTGTTTTTTTCAGAAACAATGAATGCAACAATTCATTATTCAAGAAAACAATACAAAACAAATAAAAAAATACATGTAAGCTTTCAGATTACAATGAACTTAAAAAAAGACAAATCCAATTTTTTCAGATCTGATAAATACGTAGCACCTTTGCATTGAAATATTGTACAAAAAAAAAAAAAAAAAAAAAAAAAAAAAAAGTATACCTTATTCTATAAAATACAATATTGTACTGCGATTATTAACTTGTAGCGATACTTTATTTCTACATCGAGATCTAAAAATGAAAATTCTTAGAATCACGATGGAATAAAAATCTCACATGGAATTCACAGTATTATTTATTCATTACAGCAATTTAAAATACTTTTAATTTGTTATACTAATCATTTTTAAGAAAAGAAAAAAGCGTAAAGCAAGCCATCCCCCATAGAAAATAACAGGGAGAAATACAGGGAGGGTTTGTTTCATGGCTAGTGACGTCAGAACGGCTTTTATCACGTGACGCGGCTTTTTTCCGCGACGACAAAAAATGCGTTTTTAAAAGTTAATTTAATGAATTATACAAGTTTCAAATATAGGTAAAAATGGTATCAAAATGTTCGTATTTTTATCCTCTATCAGATGCAAGGTAAATTGAAAAACGTGAAATTTCCCCATTGGCGGGACTTCGCTTATGAAATAAAGATGTATTTTCAACAATGGATTGAAGGTCTTCAAGTAAATAACTTTGAAGATTTAGCAGAATTAGTTGTTGTTAATCAAATCAGGCATAATTTATTTACGGAAACAAAGACACATTTCATAGAAGAATTCTTAGTAATAAAGAAAATTGATGAATTAGTTGATAAATTAGATAATTACGAAACTGCACGAAGGGTTTACAATAAACAATCAGTTATGGATACAAGCAGCGATTTTGATGACAGAAGATCGAGAGTGGCTGACTACGCCAATTTGAAAAGACGCCAAGTTAATAATAGGCATTATGTAGGCCACGAAAGCAAAGAGTCGCATATAATCTGTTTTGCGAGTGGCAACCCTGGTCACGTGAGTGCGAAATGTGCCATGGCGAAAAATACAGAACAAGAATATTCAAATTTTTACCCGCAACATAATCAAAATTGGCGAGAAACAAAATACCAAAATGAGACCCAAAACACGCAAAGAAAAATAGTTAATATGGGCAGGTTAAATGGTAAAAAAGGAAAAATCTTAGATATTAGCGGAAGAAGAACAAACGTAATAATTGATACAGGAAGCGATATTTCAATCGCCAGTTCAAGATATCATACTGCAATAAACGCGCCAAAACTAACCAGAGACAATATATATACATATCAGGCATAGGTGGAGCAAAATTTAAGCCAACAGGTTTTTTCTGGCATAAAGTCTACGTGGACGATACAGAAATCCAGGATAAATTTTACGTGGTACAAGAGACGGACTGCGATTTAATAATAGGTAGAAAAGCATTAGAAGGCATACCGTTAAAAGTAACGGAAGATGGTGTTAGAATAGCAAGCGGCAACAAAGTTCGAGTAGGATACATTAAAATTAACGAAGTACCGACAAAAATTAATGAAGCAAGTATAAACAACGGTAATCGAGGTTGTGAAGATATGGTTAAAATCGACTGCGTAAATGACGGGGTGAATTTGACTCAGATTACGAATTTAGTGAACAGAAAGAAAATAAGGAAATTAATAAAACCATATAAGCCGAATAGGATAAAAGATACAGGATTATCCGATGAATGGAATGCATCTCCAGAAGAAAATTATGAAAGTAGTAGTCCTGCACATGGTAGAAAAGACTATGTGAAAGATCGCAATAGGAATTTTAATCATAAGGGAAAGAACAGGAATTTTAATAGACCATTTGATAACGGAAGCAATAATAGATATGGCCAGAGATATTTTAAAGAGTCATTTAACCATGGAAGTTACAATAAATTTGGATATGGGAAACAGAGTTCCGAGAATTCTTACTAAAATAAATCTGAGATTTCTGAAAACTTTGAAACTGAAAATTCTTTGATACCTCAAGACATAGCAGAAAATACTTCACCTAATTCAAAAACAAGGTATAATCCAAAATTTTCCCCTACATACATGAACAGAGGCTACTATCATGGTCGAAATAATTATAATTATGGTGGCCGACGATCGTACAAGGCTAGTTATAATGAACAAAGATATTCACAACCATCACATAAGAATAATTCTCATCATGGATTTAAAGGAGCTTATAGTGGACGAGATGCTTATTCAAATTCTTATCATTCTAGAAGCAATAGTTATGTAGTTTCTAAATATAGAGAGCAATATCCGGAAAGGAATCACAGAGATATTAGATATGCTGATCCTAAAGACAGAGAGCAATACTCAGAAAGAAATAAAAATCTAAAAAAAATAACTGTTAGGCCCCAAAAATGTAGGTAGATGATATATAAACAGTCACTTTACTGAACCAATATGACAAATAATCGATGAACAACAGAATACTAACTTTAATTTCAACTAATACACTTTTAGCAGAAACTACATAACAACTTGTAGGATTTCAGTTTGAACACTTCACTTCATCAAATGAACTGATACTCTAATGCTATTGTCCATGATTTAAATGCGTGAGCTGGAAATACTTTGGATCACGAGTTTTGGCAAAGAGCCAGTTTTCTATTTTTTGTATTGAAGCAAGATATGTAAAATGGATATAGCCGTTAGGCCTGGTTGGATTATCGTAATGTAAATTTGTTGTATAGTTTCGACCAAAAGTGTTATTAGTTGAAATTAAAGTGCATATTTTGTTGTTCATCGAATATTTGTCATATTGGTTCAGTAAAGTGCCTATTTATATATCATTTACTTACATTTTTGGGGGCTCGGATGCCGGGGTTATTAAAAGTAAGAGATTGGTTCAGTAAAGTGATTGTTTATATATCATTTACTTACATATATATTAAGAACAAATATCGCTATAGGCTTGACGCTGCTCCTGACTTGAGATCACATCTCTCTTCGTTTGAACCTGATTTCAAAAACTCAGTTCCATGTGTCAAGCTCGAGGATCGCATTCCATTGAGAGGGTTAAAACCATGTTGGACTATTTGTACATCATAATGCAAAATGGAGATAAACTTTCTTCGTAGGTTAGTTAAAAATTTTTAATACTACATTAATTTCTTTGAAAGTTAAACTAATATTGTGAAAAGTAAAATGAACTTTAAATGTAAGATAAAAAATAAAAGATTAGAAATGCAATGTAATTAGAGTCAATTTATTGTTTAGCTATGCTAAGAAGATAAGTAATTTTAAAGAACAAGCATGACTGCGTTAAGTGGGTGAATCGGGGTCTTTTTATGACAAAAGGGATACTCCTAAATGAAAAGCCTAAGCAAAGGGTACGTGAAAGAAATAAAGGCTGGAAACCGTTGATCTAAATATGACCATTCCTCTCGCAATTTCAAGCTTTTCTCTCAGTCTTCCTCAGCCACACAATTTCGAAACTTCATCAAAAGAAAGAAAATTGCCCAATTTGCTACTTTGTTATTGGTTTTATGAATCTCCCCTCCTGCCCCCAATATTTCTGCTCCATCTCGTTGCTTCCTCCAGAAAATGAGGTTATTTCTAGATGCACGGTGATGGTGGTAGGACAAAGCAAAAAAAATTCTATTTTTTGCAGTTTTATTGTTTTATCACTTTAAGATTTGGTTGACTTTCTTTTTATTTTATGATTTCAAAAACACTGTTGAAAATTATAGATTTTTTTCTGAAAAACTCCTACATTTTTATTTTGAGAGTCATCAAGCAAGTATGTCTCGGTCCTCCAAAATAACGAAATGTTCACCCCTACAAGGGATATCATATAAAAATTCTAATATGTAAGGTAATTTAATTGTTTAAATCAATTAGGGATATAATTCTGATATAATATACAAACAAATTAAGAAAACTTAAATGTTAGTTTCGTTTTTTTAATAGGTCATTAATGGGAATACCTGTTTCTTTGTTAGCGATCAATTCAATTTTGCATCTTAATTCTCACAAGTCTCAATATCGCTATTTGTTTCCACTTTTCTCATGATTTTTTTTAAATCAAGATTTGTTGTAAGCTTTTAATGCAAAAGCTTCTAAAAAGATATTGACAGTGTAAAAGCTTAATATAATCTGGCATTTGATCTTCCTAAAATTTCTGACGCTATTATTTACTATTTATTAAAATTTTATACCATTGTAATTACACTGTAAACAAATTTTGTAGTTTTCTTATCAAGTGATTTATTATACTGTCGAACTTTCTCTTGAACTGTCTAAAGAAATTGTTGCTAATGCCTAGTGGTTCATATTACATTGGGTAAATCATACATCAGAGGTTTTACAGTGTTAAAACAACTTTCTAATCGTGTCGTTGTAAATGTTTCAAAATTAAAGTAGGTGCTGTGTAATTATGAATATCCATTTCAAAAACAGATGTTGAAAATAAAATAAAAAACTTTTGAATTAAAAAAATCATATAATTCACTGAATTGTTTAGCAGCATTATTTATAACTAAATTCAACGAATAGCAACAATAGGGCAAAGAAAGAAATCTTTACTATTTTCATTTAAAATGCGTTTTGCACACCTCCATGGGATCTTTTTTATATTTGCTCTGTTGCAGTAACCCTGGCCGTGAATATATTCGATTTTGATGCCTAATTTTTCCAATTTATTTAAAATAGGCTCTATTAATCTAGTTACCAGTAGCGTATTTAGACTTATCATTTCGAGGGGGACTAAGACACAGTAATACTTGCTAAGATGAAATCGGAAAAGACAATTGAGAAATTTGGGCTTTAAACAGGTGTTTGTCTTAACAGGTACCGCATCACTTATACAATCAACTCTGCTAAGACGGAATCGCATGGGCCCAAAACAAAAATCCGTATTAGACAGATTTTCGTCTTAACTGAAATAATTATACTGCATTTCTTTCATCGGAACCATAAAACTTTTCCCTCTAAGTCAGGATTCCGTTATAGACGGGTTCCGTTTTCACAAGTTTTACTGTAATTGCATTTTATTGTTTAATCGGGAATGCCATTCACACAAATTTTTACTCCATTAAATTTTTTATAAGTTTGTTGGTCTCAAAGTTTGTTGAAAATGCAAAATTATGTTTAATTAACTCATTTTGAATAGTTAAGAAAAAGTAAAATAGCTACAACCAACATACATTTTGCGTTGTTGACATCTATTTCTATTTTACTGGGGAATGTGTCGGTGTCCAAGGCCGCATCCACTGTTGTTCAGACAGATGATGATTGTTTTCGTTATTGATTAAGAAAGATCAATTACACATTTAAAAATCAGCTTGTATAAAATTTTTAAATAAAAAAATGTCGCTGTCTGTCGGACTTTTATAACGTATAAAAAAAAAGTTTTGTTTAACATGCTATAAGAAAATATTTTTAAATATAACAATTTAACTATATAATTTTAAAAAGTACGTAATTTTCACCATTAAATGTTTTTCGCATGTAACAATTTATTTATTTTAAAGTTTTTTTTTCAATATTTACGTGTAAATATGTATGTCGTAGGCTAATTGTGAAATCCGGCTCTTTGCAAAGTGCCTAGGCTGTTTGGAAAAAGCTGGGCTAATTGGAGAATAATCTTCCTTTCACCAAACAGCCCAGGGCCGGCCCAAGGGGGCCCTAGTCGAAAGGAGTGCCAACCGGCAGAAGGCAAAAAATATTCTACTTCCATTTCTTTTTCTTTTCTTTTTTTTAAAATTATGTTGGAATTATCTGGTGGGTCTATGGATCTGTTAAGCAGGGGACCTTCTAAGGTAATTTTCACACGTAATGGCGTCTGTATATTTTATTTGAGGAGAACTCAAACAAAAAACTTATAATCAGAGTAACTTATCGGAGGATAAAATGTGTTCTTTGATAGAAATGCCTTCCTGAAAACTTGGAAAAGGACCAACCCCCTATATAAATCTATCGCAATGACTATTGCTATTCCCTATAGGACTAACTAATTGCATAGCTGCCAAGGAGCGCCAAATGGAGGTAGGCTAATCGAAATGTTGTGTGTATGATCGATTTTTATTTAGACTGTGAAGAAAAAAGCATATAATGAATTTCGTTTAAGAGTACTTCCTTTAAAATGTCATTAGGGAGTTTAGGTGCTTCAAAGAGAACTCATAAGAAAAACTAATGGGACCTAACTTTTCTTCTTCTTTATGTCCGAAAAAAAACATAAAAAGGCCTAGAGGCACAAGGCAGAAATGGTTAAAGTTTTCATTCAAATAAGAATACATATGATCTGAAGCAGGTGGGAGAGACAGGAAATGGGGTAACATAAAGGCAGTAAGCTGACATTCAATAAACTATTTGTTAAAGTTATCAAGTACACCTATGACCAGAGGTATATTCAAACTAATCTTCCGATAGAGTAATATATTATCTTTAGTCATGCTCATGGCTTGTTTTTAATTTGGAATATAACTTATTTTACGGTAAGCTCTTAAATGCACGTATTTGTGGTGAACATTTTTTCAACAATCCGAATCAGATATGTTTCTCGAATCGAAAATATGTATGCAAATCAATCCTTTTAAATTTCCACTGTGAAACACTAAATTTTAGGAATTGTTGGTTTAAGGTAAAAATAACATGTCAAAAACGCAATTCGAATGTTCAATAATTATTATATCTAATTAATGTAAATGAAGGCCTTAATATAACCGAATCAAACTAAGTATTTTTCGTATTATTTGATTCATTTATTATTTATTTCTTTTAACTGTGTACTTAGCATGACATGCAAATGTACAACATAGTAAAAAATGTATTTATTTCATTAAAAAAAGAGTAAAGTTAAAATTGCTTTAAGACGACGTAATTTTTAAATGTTTTTTTCATTCATCATTAGGGATTATTTTGCAGTAAATTTCAGGCCTTTGACACATTAGTAAATAAGTATTTTGCATTACTGGATTGCAATAACTGAAAATTTAATCAAATATTATTAAAACCCATTCCGTGCAGGTGGTGCAAAAATGCACAATTCTCTTAAGTATTTTTTTTTTAATTCTTAGAAAATAAATGTTTGAATCAATGACAATATTTTTCTGTTGAATTTCTCCAAAATTATTTTGGTTGCCAGTCGCAATTTTTATATTAAAAATTTAAAAAAAATGAAAGTATAAAATGTAATTATTTACAAAGAATGAGAAGTGACTGTATATTGGAGTTGTATTGCCCCTGCAATATAAATAGTAATATTTTTATTTCTTAATTTTTTCCCAATTTGAGAAAAAATGCATGCAAGTCATACTTTTGTTTCTTTGTAATATACGATTACATATATTTATTATATATATATATATATATATATATATATATATATATATATATATATATATATATATATATATATATATATATATATATATATATACATATGGTAGCCGAAATTTCTCCTCCCAGTCCCTGTCCGACCCGTAGAAAAAAAAATTGTTGACCCAGTCTGGCTCGGTATAGAAGTTATAAGTTTGGCCCGAGCCTGTACAAAAATTTTATTGGGGTTTGGCATATGCAAAAATTTTATTGGCCCGGCCCGACTGAATTTCTACAAAACATAAATTTTTATGTCAATATGGTTAAAAATGGACTCGTACGCGGAATTCTGACAAAAAATACTTATTTTAGCTTTTTTTCATGTTTATCTTCTTAATTTTTTTAAAGCGACCAGTGCTGTAAAGTTCAAGTGCATCTTTCCAAAATACTGCCCCTCCCTAGATTTATTTCAGCCTGTGTCCATGTAAACTATATATATATATATATATATATATACATTTAATGAATCTCTATTTGTATGCAAATGTCTGAGTTATCATTAATATCGTTAATCCATATTCCATGGCTTGGAGATTTAAAGATCTAAAAAATGCTATGCAATAAAATCTTCTGAGATGTAATCGCATAGCAAAGAATAAAAATCCTTTATAGCCAGGTTCCCTCCTCAGCAGGTACATCGTCTGTTGTAAATATATTATGCTCTTAAATCACGTATTATATTCATTTTGCATGGATCAACACATTTTTCTGTTTAAGACAGGATTCCGTCATAGCCTTCAGACAGGTTCCTTTTCACAGGTTATTATGTACTTTACTTTTAAAATTGCCTAGAAATATATGTACTATTCTTTAAAAAGAATAAATTTTTAATTTTCATTGTAGAATAATGACGATTTAAAAATATATTAATTTTCTGCAAAAATTGTTGACCCGGGACAAATTTTACTTATTTTTTCAAGGGCCGGGCCACTGATTTTCATTCGAGCTGGGTCAGGAGTCGGGACCATGCCTGAAAAATTCGGCCATGCAGACACCTAGGAAGAATGCAGTCCAGGCCCGGCTCAACACGAAAAAGGGAAGTCTGGCTCGGCCCGGCCCCAGTATGAAGGAAAAAGTAAGACTCGGGCACGAGCCCGGGTCTTACTTTGTGAGTGATGACCGGTCTCTGCCCGTCCCGAGCCTATAGAAAAATGTAAGTCCCACACTGTCAAAAAAATCACAATATTTCTACAGCCAAAAATTGCTGGCAATATGGGTGCCAGCATATTTTGCTGTAAATTTACAGCAGTTTTGTTTTTCATAGATAAACAGCACTTTTGTAAATTTACAGCATTTTTTGCAGTTAATTTCACAGCGGTTCAGTTTTTTATTTTACAGCATATTTGTTAGTTTTACAGCAGTTTTTCCTGTTAATTTTAATGCAATTTTAACAGCATAACTGTAAAACTTTTAGCATTTGTTGTTGATATTTTTAACCCCCATCCCCCCCTCTGTGTGTTGTTCCTTTTTTTCCTTATTTTAACCTGAGACATATTTTAAAGAGTTTGGGTACTAAGTATTATCATTTTGTTTACTCATATCATTGTTTTAATATCTGTATTATACAATCGATTCTATTATACATGTGTAAGATACAAATTTCGATTTTTGTCAAGTATATCACCGACAAAAATTTGAGTCATTTGCCTATAGAGATAAAAAAATATTAATAAATCATAACAAAGGAAAATTTTACTTAATCTAGCTCTTAATTAATTATTCAGTATTTCCTTACAGGACTTTGTTTATCCGTTTGCTTGTATTTGAAAATACCTACTAATTTAAATCCTTATATATATATTTTTCCTCCATCAAATTTAGGGCTATTTTTTGTATCTATTTAAATATTTTTGTTTATTCAATGTAGCCATTATTTCCCCCCACCCCTCCAGACGGATATACAAAACTTTGATATTTGAACTATTATACATAAATAATTAATAACAAGACCTTATTGTACACAAGTTGCTGATATGGAAACTTTATATTGATAAAAAACTTGTTTATGCTAAGATAGCTTTATAAGTCTATATTTAATTCCATAAATATCAGTACCAATTGAAAAATGAACACAGGGAAAAAAAAAACACTTATGAGTTTAAGCAACTTAGAAAAAATATTAATAATGAAAAAATCTGTTCACATGAAAACTTTAAAATTAAGTGTTAAAATAAATAGATAATGGACAAAAGCATTGTACACGTTGTTGCAAACGGTGTTGAATTCAGGGGGTGGCCCGGGGTGGTATATTCCCCCCGGAGCATTGAAATGTCCCCCCAGGAATTGATAAAATAGTGCATCCAGATTACTCATAATAAATTATTTGAAAATTGAAAATAAATCACTGACCGAAATATCGGCTAAATATATTAAATAAATAAAAATATTTAAATTACCGTCGAAAGTGAACCGAAAACTGTTAGCTCGTAAAATATTTATTAGATTTAGAAAGTATATTCGAATGCCTACGTATGAACTGGAGTTTTGAATTATATATAATAGCGTAATAAGGCATTAGCTAAAAACAGGGACCTTCTTTAAAAAAAAATCTGCTTGCATAAAAATTGCCTGTGCTATTTAGACGCAAATTATACATAATAATAACAAAGTCCTGGGAGAAAATACGGAAGAAAAATAATAAACCCCATAACCAAGCAAAATCATCTATTTTTACGATTTAAAACAAAATATTTATTCTAGACAAATGACTTGAAAGCTAACTGTCGTGATATACACGTGGTTTAAAAACAAAATTCGTATCTGATCAGAAATTATATGATATTAAAACAATAATATAAGAAAACAACGATAAAACTTACTTTTATTCTTTAAAAAATGTTTGAAATAATCCAATAACTGGTGTAATTAATAATTATTACACCTTTATACGCTCGTATTTAATGGCGGCCATTTCTCTCATAGCGTTAGCGTCAAAGCGTCACTACTGCAACTGCATGCACCTGCCCCACTGCCTTTCCCAACCTGCGTTTTTCTTTTTTCCCCTTATTTGAGAGATATGGCCAACAAATGTCGCTTTCTATACTGCTATTATCGCTGTAAATTAACAAAAGTGCTGTGTTTGAATTCTAGATGAAATATTAACAGCCTTTTTTGCAGTTTTTTCTTCCGTTGTTTTTTACAGTGCGGGCCAAGTCTCTTGAAGGAAAAATGGTTCCGAGCCCGTGCAGACCTCTAACATATATAATTCCTGCTGATGGTTTTACAATTCTTCTAATACAGTTTTTTTCCCCAGTATGTCAATAGTATGAACTATTTGTCATAAGATAAGAACTATTTCTCATAAAATTTTTAACATTAAGTAAATGTTAATTAAATGTAATTAAAAAAATTGTTCAAAAGTTAACTAAAATTAAACACACGGACACTGTATGTGACAGTTTGAATAAAAAATTATCTGAGAAGTTTGTATAACAATGATAAATGTTTTTTCAAATTTATCGAAAATAATTAGGATAAGCGAGCCCTTTTCAAAATTCAACATTTAAGAGTAGTGATCACGAACAGTTTTAAACCATCAAAAAATTCATGCTTTTGAAAAAATTTGTTTCAAATAAAACAAGCTGCATGAAAATATTCAAATTAAAATTGTGTCATTTTTAAATTGATAATGTATATTTTAACACTGACTCAAATTTATTTTCCACTTTGCATGCGTTTTTCTCAAAACAGGGTTTTTACTGCTTGTGTACATTGTTAAAAATTTTTTTCGAAAGATAAATAAATTGTTTTACATAGATATGCATAAAATGACTATAGTAAAATTCCTACCTACGTTTTCGACTACTTAAACGACGTAACATTTATTTGTTGCAATTAAAATGTGTTTTCTTTATGTGATACATACCTTCAAAAGCACTTTCTAATAAAAAATAAATAAAATTTGCGTCGTTTGACACAAACGTAGTTAGAGAATGTCGATATAATCATTTTATTCATAAGAAATGATCTATCTGCAAACGAAACGATTATTATTAATATTTACACTGCACACAAGTAACAAAACATATTTTTGTAGAAAGCGCATCCAAAGTTATCAATCGGATTTTTGTTAAAGTACACATTTTTAATTTCAAATTGATCCGTTTGTAATTTGAATATTTTCATGGGGTTTGTTTTGTTTGATTCAAAATTAATATTTTTTTTTTTTCAAAAATATGAAAAATAAAAAATCGATTTTTTTAAGATTTTAAAACTGCTGACTCACCAAATATAAAATTAATTGATAGTTTCTGTAAACCAAATAACAACACAGGATTACATTTTTCATCTTATATAGTTGCTATTTAGTACTCCGTTAACTGTAGAAGTATTCCAAACAATAAGCATAACTTTCTAATAAAGTTTCTTTTTTCAATAAATTAATTATTGTTATTTTTGTTTTATGTCATAATTGTCTTGTGTTTCATTTTTCGATTCTGATGTTACATATTCAGATTGATATTTACTATAAAATTCAGATTTCAACTTTAAGACTTTAAAAACCCTCAAAGATAGGATTGAATATCGGTTCTTTTATCTATTTTTGTACCTCTTTAAATAATATCTTAAGTAATGAGGAATAGCACGTATAAAAGTTTATATACGAATATTTAAAAAATCACGAGGCGAAAAAGCTATTTTCAACTTGGGAGGAGGGGGCGCCCAAGTGAAAGCTCACACGGGCGCCAAAGTGGTCTTTGGCCGGCCCTGAATAAGCCTGATGTTTTTTGGGCTTATTGCAAAGAGTCTAGAGAGCGTTAGGCTAATTGAAAAAGGACCACTTGTTTCATAGTGAACCAGATTTTGACCAGTTGTTTGTCCAAATATCATGCTGTACGCGACCCCAGCCTGAAAATTCCTTTTGCAATCAACCTGCAACATGACCCGAACCTGACAAAAAAAAAAATCCATCGAACCATAACGGATCCGAAAAGGATAAAATAATTTATCTCAACACGCAATGCAACCCGAACATGAAAATTAAATTTGAAGTGAATCCGAACCCCAAAAAATTTTCCATCGAACCGCAAACAGATCCGAAAAACACAAAATACTTTCCGACGACAAGCAACTCAACTAGAACCGGAAAATTCCTCTTGAAATCAACTGGCAACCCGAATCAAACCTTACAAAAAAATACATCGAACTGTAACCCGATCCGAATCTGACAAAATTATTTCCGTTGACACTAATCCGACACGAACTTGAAAATTCCATTTAAAGTGAATCCGAACCCCAAAAAATTTTCCATCGAACCGCAAACAGATCCGAAAAATAGAAAATGTTTTCCGACGACAAGCAACCCAACTCGAACCGGAAAGTCCCTCTTGAAATCAACTGGCAACCCGAATCAAACCTTACAAAAAAATACATTGAACTGTAACCCGATTCGAATCTGACAAAATTATTTCTGTTGACACCAATCCGACACGAACTTGAAAATTCCATTTAAAGTCAACCCGAAACCCAATTCGAACCAACAACAAAGATTCATTGAACTGCCACCCAATCGAAAAGAACAAAATAATTTCTGGTTTTCGGTTCGATGGAATTTTCTTTGGGTTCAGGTTGACATCATATTGAATTTTCAGGTTCAAGTTGGGTTGAGTGTTGACGGAAACTATATTGTCCTGTTCAGATCGGGTTACGGTTGTATGCATTTTTTGTCAGTTTCGGATCGGGTTACGGGTTGATTTAAAAAGGAATTTTCAGGTTGGGTCGGGTACAACACGATATTTGGACAAACAGCTGGTCAAAATCTGGTTGACTGTGAAAGAAGTGGTCATTTTTCAATTAGGCTAACGCTCTCCAGGCTCTCTGCAATAAGCCTGAAAACATCAGGCTGATTGGAGAAAGGAAGATTATTTTCCAATTAGCCCGGTTCTTTGCAAACAGCCTAGGCTCTTTGCCAAGAGAGCCGGATTTCGCAATTAGCCTACGACATATAGTTCAATTAGAAATACATCGTTTGGGAATGCTATAAGAAAATGGTTTTAAATATGTTTTAAATATATCATTTTAATCATGACAAAATTTTCATATTTTTCTAAGCTATTACATGCTTTTCACACATACAGCTTAATTATTTTAAAACTTTCATTCTTTTTTTTAATTTATGTGTATATATATTTTTTAGATTTGAAAAGTGTTTGTTACTATTTAGGCTTTTTAAAATCTGGCAACAGAGGGTTAAAAAAGGCTATTTAAACTATGAATTAAATCTCTATTCAGATACTTAAATTTTGAATAAAAATAGAAAAAAACAAAAAACAGAAAAATTAAAAAATGATGACATTGCAAACTACAACCTTGGCAAGTATGTGCCTGTAAAAGATGGTTAAATTTCTATGCATAGTTTTTAATTCTATAAAAAAAATTAACACAACTATTTTTACCGAATTCTATATAAATTAGGGCTTAAGATAATTGTTTGATTTAAAAATTGTCTGCTTTATCTCGTTTGTCATACATTTGTCTATAAAACCAGTGTTTATGTTTTTATATGCAATATTTTTTTTATTTTGAATGAGCTGAGAAATTCTAAAGTTCGTCTATAGCATTAGGTATTGTTTTTTAAAATAGAGGAAAACTAACTAGATGTTTGGTTTCTTTCTTTAGAATTAAAAATAAATAAAAAAAGAATTTATTCCTATTAAGCATTTGTTACTTATCACTCAAATGATACACACATTGTGAAATGAAGCAAATCTTTATTTATATTTTGTGTACGTTTCTCATGAAATTACTAGTGTGTACACATAATGAAGGAGATTTTACCTTAAAAATCATCAGAAATTTTTAATCTAGAATAAAATATTTTCACAGAGATAAAAGTAAACTAGTGAGGCTGCCCAAGGCTTTCACACTTTTTTCTTTCAAACTATTTGCAGTTGTATTTTTCCTTAATTTAGAATTAACTTGAGTTTTTAATCAAACAACGTTTTTTAAAGAAATTCTAGTGTACGATGTCAAAAGTTGGTTGAAGAACATTTTCTATGATACCACATTCATGGTTGTGCATTTTGAATGTATACAGAAAAAATGATGTTGACATCAGAAATAATATATATGATTGAATATAAGGTAAAGCTAGGATAGTCTGCGCACAATTCAAAAGAATAACAATAAAAATCTAAATATTAATTTTTTGCTAAACTATCCCTGAATAATTTTTACTTCATTTGTTTTTAATGCATTTCCAATGCTATTTTGTTGTTATGTTGTAATTTAATGGAACAGTCGTAATAAAACCAAGTAAGTTATTTTGCGCAATTTGTCCTTACAGGGCTGGTGTGATTGTGCACATGGGTAGGAGAGATTGTTACTAATAATAACTACAATTAAATTGTTAACAATAATAATTACACTTAAATGACATTGTTGTACGGGTTTTGTGAACAAATATTATTGTATTAGGAGTGAATACTTCAACCTTATGATTAAAGAATCAGAAAAAAGGAATAATTTTAAAAACGATTAAAAAATTTTAATTAAAGGGAAAAAAATAAAGAATCAGAAAAAGCAAGTCCAGATGAGATTACAAAATAACATTAAGTTACTTGGTAACACGTTTAACTTAACATTAGTCCATTTTTATTTTAAATTTTTTTAATGCAAATTTACCAATAAGCTGCGTAATCTCTCCTAGCATGGAAACTAATGGAAACAATGCGCCATCTCTCCTAAGTAGCAGATGCGCAAACTCTCTAATTTCGGTAGGAGAGATTGCGCGGCCTTTTATTTAAGCATGGCCGCTACTAAACCGAACAGTTAGTGTTCACACTATTGTTCTAGATTAGTTAGTCTAGATTAGTAGCTTATGAGAAATCGTTTAAGTTAAAAATATTTTGTACTTCTGACATTGTATAGAAATTCTGACGAATAGCTATGAAAATTCAAGCACTGAATTTCGGAAAACAAATCAAAATAGCAATGTTTTATCTTAGAAGCTCAAAACAATCAACGTGAACTTTCAAGTAGACACTCCACTACTGCTGTTGTGTAACTACCTGCAGTCTCTGCGCGCTCACTTTATTCCTCCCCCCCCCGAACCCCTGTGTGCGCAATCTCTCCTGGCTTTACCTTAAAACAAATTACAAAAGATTTTTGTACAGATGATTTAAAAAGAAAAACTCATAGTTTTTATTAATTTAATTTCACTAAAATGTTCGTCAAATGGATAACAATGCACAAAACAGACTTTTAACCCTAGTCATGTTTCTAAAGATATGGTTATGGTTAAACATTGTATCCTATTTTAATACAATGGTTCTCAACTGTGAGAAGACCTCAAATTTGCCTCAAAAATTTGCAGTCAAGTTCTGACAATTTTTTTATGAAGAGTCACAGAAGTATTAATACTTTAAACATACAACATTCTATATTGTAATTTACATTGTTAAGAGGTTTAGTGTCCTAAAGTTGTATTACTCAGAAATTGTATGCTCTTTAAAAGAATGTATATCTGTCTGTGTGGGAGAATCATGAAAATGGCAACACATGTCTAGATAATGTTTTTCAGGGGAAAGTTACTTTACTAAATGGAAAGCGAATGCAATATAAAATGCAGTATAAATGTTCAAATGGGTCATGTGATTTAATCTAGGTAAAAATCGCATTCAACAATTTTCAAACACTTCAAATTTATATTTTAATAACAATTACAATTTTAATGTGCCACCATAGTTTAAATGGTACTTTCCCACTGTAGGGACCTTGGTGACTTACTAAACAGCTTGGTGCAATTCGGGTTTAGAAAGTGAAATTTGTTTCCAAATGATATAAACAGTTATGAAAAATAACCTGGTGATCTTTTATGCTTATGTATTTAAATATATATAGAAACATTTTATTCATGTACAGTAGATTACTCAAATCCGTAACGCTAAAATTTGCAAACTCCTAAAATCAGCACATCGTTTCAGATGTAAACATTGAAACTTACAATTAAGATGTAGGTGTAAAATTTAAGTTTTTTAAAATTTTTATATCCTTCTCTACACATTTTAATGCGGAATTCTGGTTAATATAATTGAACTCATGTTTTCTCTTGAACGAAGCATAAATTTATTACAGATAAATGTCAAGATCAGTGGCGATCATGATCTTATTACCAAATACATTTATGTATTAATCAAGCTTTTTTTGGTTATTAAGTAGGGCTAAACATGAAATCAAACCTTGTTATTTTAAGATTTTGACGTTGATTATTAGTGTATATTTATAAGGGGAATCTCACTGAATAATACAAGAAAAAATTTCTTATCATCATAGGCGTAGAGTTTTGAAAATTATTGGAGGGGCTCAGACAGCGGCGTAGCCGGAGGGGAGGAGGGGGGAGGGAGGGGGAGATTCCGAACCCCTTGGAATGAGGAACTAATTATTTCATTATGGATACAAAAACAGTAATGATTTCTAACAGAGTTGGGCAAATTTGTAATCCTAATTATCTGCAGTGTAATTACAGTTTAATTGTATGTAATTAATTATAGTTAAAATTACATGCCGTAAAAATTCTTGCAGCACTGTAGCTAGAACCCCCCCCCCCCCCATCCCATTATATGACGAAATTTCTCTGCATTAATGTGTTTAACTATAATTAATTACATAGAGATTAAATTGTAATTACATTGCAGATAATTGGGATTACAAATTTGTCCAACTCTGATTTCTAAGATGAAATTGCAAAGAATCATGGAGAATTTCGTTTTAGGCAGCTTTCTGCCTTAACAGGTAAACTTTTAAGGAATTCATTTCGTTATAACTATGGAATGTTTCCGATTGAGACAAGATTCTTTTGTAGACTGCTTTCGTTTACACAGATTAAATATTTATAGAGTGAAGTCTGTGAAAAAGCAAGTGCAAAGCACCGAAAAAATATATTTGACTGGTTAGTAGGTATGATTGTATGGTAATCCTTTCGTCGAATCACGAAAAGTTTCCATTTAAGACGAGGATTTGTTATAGACAGGCTCCGTTTTGGCAGGTTTTAATGTACATATAACAAATATATATATAAATATTATGTAAATACAGCAAAATCTGTTTAAACGGAATCTATCGTAATCGGAAAAATAACTTAGTCCCGTTGAAAAAAGTACCGTGCAATTACATCTCGTCACCTGAGAATAAGATGGTTCTATCTGGCAAAAACTCATTTTGCAATTAGAACACTTTGAAAATCAGCATGCTCTGTACGTGCAGCTATTAAAGTTTGAAAAAAACTTTTGCCAATAATAAATTTTTATGTAGGTATAGACAGCAATTCTAGAAAATCAAAGTTCATAAATACTATTTTCGTGGATTTTTTTACATTTAAAAAATTTGATAGAACCATATTATTCTCAAACATCGTGTCTTGCTTAGAATAACAGGGTTCTATCATAAAAGAACCATGTTATTGTTAATTTTTTTAACTTTTTATAATTTAACAAAGTGAAATTTTGTTTATTAATTCGAATAAACATCAGTGGATAGTAAAACATTTATTACTAACTATATTTTAATACAATAACAGCAAATTGCTTCTTCCACTTATTCAAACTAATTAATAGCATCTTCACAAAATTAATAAATTTACGTAAGTTAAATATAATATTTAATTGAACGCAAACTATCTTAAATATTGAATTATGTTAAATATGAACCCGAAAGCTTTCCTTTTTCAGTGTGCTATTTCAATAGATGGGGGAGAAAAAGTGTGAGTATATAAATTAAGACAAAAAATTAGTTATTATATCAAAATTAAATGAAGTTTTTTACTGGCTTTTCGTTGTTTTCTCTGCACTTCTGAAAGTAGAAATCATGCATTATTTGTAAGTTAAGCCCTGAATCTAAGTATGTTTTTTTAGTGTTTGCTCTGTTGTAATGAGATACAATCTTTGGGAAACTTTCAATATGAGATTTTATTTTATCCTTGACATCATGTGAGATATCCCTACTTGATGTTTTACCCCGTTTATCACCAGTTGGGGTACCCGATTTTTTATTCTTATTTTGATGCACTGTATAAAATGGTTTGTGGCTAATGCACAAAGTTCCCAAGTAGAATTGTTTGTACACTCTAACTTTGTTACTCCCTGTAAACAAATAATAATAAAAGGAGTGCTGTTCACAGGGATTTGTGTTGGTGCTTAATCTCTTTTGCTTACCTAGGCACTCAGCCGTTTTTCCAATGAAGTAATATATAATGATTTAATATTTATATGTTGTAGAAGTTTCCTTGGCTTTGAAAACTAATTAAAAAGATAGTGGTAGTTATATGTAATTCCAGGTTCAAAAGTACGTATTCTTTCTGGAAACTTTATAAGAAAGTCAGACCCATACTTATTTTGAATGTAATTTAATTAGAAGTAAAATATTCGTTATACAGAAACGTGGGTGGTGCCCCACGCTATATATATATAGCACGGCCTCCTTATCTTTTAACTTAGAATTGAAGAAAAAAATTTCAAGAGTCAAGAAAGGACATTAAAATAATTCCTCATCTTTGACAAAAATTTATCTAATTAGGATATTTCGAATTTTATGAAATTTCAAACCTTTTAGATACCGAAACCCCGTCTTGCCATTTTTAGTACAGGAAATCTCTGAAATAAATAACTGGGTAATATTTAACCGTAAAAGATTTGATTTTTTTTTTAAATGTCCTTCGCTATATTTTTTAATGTCCTTAGGCGTAATCGCTATTATGTCTATTTTCAATCATCCGGTAAAATGAAATTTAAGATTTAAATAATAATAATACAAATAAGCTTAACAACAGTTTTTCATACATATAAAAGAAATAAATAAACAATAACAGGAAACAAAGGAAAATTTATAGTTTAAAAATAATAGTTTTAAAACTAAAGCAAATTTTGTACATTCCTAATAAAAGTAAGAATATGTCATTTTTAGTTGCAGAAATATAGCTGTTATTTTAATAATATTTCATAAAGTTAGGACTAAATGAAATATTGATATTTTTTTGAAAAAAAAATTACCAAGGGCAGTTTTAATGGGGTAACTTGAAAGAGATAAATAAATTTTTTCATGTATCTTTTCACATGTTTTATATATTTCTCTATATACATTTGGAAAAATATCTGCAATTTCAAAGATCTAAGAGGAGTAAAAAAAAATTAAATATTTCTTTAAATTCTTTCTTTATATTCACTCGGACACCTGTGACTAAAACATCAGCAATATCGATGGTTTCAAAGGTTTTTGCCACTTAAATGCATAATAGATGAAACTTTTCAAAGAATTGCATAGTTTTAAAAGATTACCTTTTAATATAAATTCACTTCTTAAAATTCAATTACAATCACCATAAACTAAAATAACATTAGGCCCATTGAAAAACATTCATAATATTCACCATTACATTTTCTATATAATTAAATAAGAAGTTTGTTTTTTGACTCAGTTCATTGCACGAATGAATTAATAATTGAAGAAGTTAATGAGAGTTATATTGTTTTATTTATTTAAATTGAAGTCAATCGAATAAATTGATGTAATTTATTATGTAGAAAGTTTAATCGAAATACGACGATTAGATTGCAGATAATATTCGTATAGTACTAATTACTAACTAAGTTACTAAGTCATATGAGTACCATTTCCATTATCAGAAAATTTTAATGTTACAACCAGTGATGAATACTGGAGGGGGTCAGCAAATAGACCGCCTTTAGAGGTCTGCACAAGTCCTATCCTTAGAAAAGGAATATACTGTATGATTAATATTTGTTCCAAGGTCCTACGAGAAATAAAAACTAAAAGTTGAGCCCGATCTGTTTAGTTTTGTTAATTAATCACTTGCCCTTATAGAAAAACAACGAAATTAAACGCAACTCAATTTCTACAAATTAAATGAAAATAAAATAAAAAGCTGATACTTTTTTTTAACAATACGATTCTACAACTGACATTCTAGTTAAAAAAAAAAAAAATCCTGTGTGAATTCAACATTACAGAAACACAATCACTTACCCCTGAAAGGGTTAAAGAAATATTGCATCTGTTTTTATACAATAATTTGAAATTCAGTATTTTTAAGATTCTTATGTCTGCAAGCAATCGTAATATGAAATAATAATATTGATGAATATTTAAACAACTGCATATGCATACACCAGATTAATTTAGAAATAATAGTAATTAAAAGAGGAATAAAAGATTGATTAAAGAAAACCATACTTTTAAAGCTGAAAATATAATGAAGAAAGAGTATTTTTCTGTAATTTATAGAAACAAAATATATTTTAATACAGCAATCAGTATATAACCTTCCAAAAAGATTTCCAAAGATTCCAATTTGCAAAAGAAACGTCGTATAATAAAAATATTTCATGAAAAAGTTGGCCCGTATCTTCTCCATGAATGTACAGCTAGATACATTTATATGAACAGCGAAACGATAATAGTAATTGCGGTTAGTGAAAGAAAACCGGCCTGAGTTTGAGTTTCGGGCCCGGCCCAGGTCTGTGCAGACTTTTAATCAGACAACTTAAGACAACACAAAAATAAATTCTTTAAAATAATAAGTAGGAACAATTGAATACTTACTGTTTATTGGAACTACTAGATCCTTGAGAATCATCCTTTACTGCAAGAGACGGCTTGGTACCTTTAGAAAATGTTAATAGATATTTGTCCATCTAATTATATTAAAAATTTTATTTTTATGCCTGACTCAGGAAAAAGAAATTTTCCCGTCTATATTCTTTGCCTTAAAGACACTACTGATTGTTTTGGTTTGGTCATCCGCTGCAGCAAAACTTTAAAACCCCTCTGTACTCCCCCCCCCACCTCTCGAATTCTTCGAAATGCCTGTAGGACCTTTTTATCCAAGGCCGGATGGCCCCTTCATTGTATGTTTGGGAAAAGGCTAACCATCTTATCTAAGGTTGTGTAATTTGATAGTATCGGACACGTCGTCTACGTTAAAAGTGTTAATTTATTGCCCCCTGTGCAGGACGTCAGAATCAGAAAAGGTGATTCTTCCTGGAACCTAAGTTTTCCCTGTAAAGAAGAAAAAAAGAAAGAAAAAACCCGTGGAGAGTGCTTCGTTTTACCCATACATTATGGTGAAAGTTTTCTTAGGCTGTTTTAGTCGTTTATAAAGAATAAAAATAAACAACGAATTTAGAGAAAGAAAATTTTTTCTGGAAAACAATATTCGCTGAAAAATTTGATAAATCATTATAAATTCCAAAATTTGAGATTTTTTTATATCGGTTGGCAACAAAAAATACCAGCCCATCTGAAAAAATTATTGGGGGGGAGGGCGAGCCCCATGGGCCCATACAACTCTACGCCTATGCTTATCATTATGCATATTTAGTTATGCATTATTAAATATTTACTTGACCTTTACTTTTACCATTTAAAAAAAATAATTTTCATAATTTTACTTTATTGCGACCATTTTTTTATAATTTCGAGTCCATATTTGAATTCAGATTACTGTTTAAAAGTGTAAACAAAAATCTGCAAAATTCTAAAATCTGCACAACCTCTGATTTTAAGCTATGCGGATTTAAAAGCGTCTACTCTATACATTTTTATTGTTTTTTATATGAAATTTACTTCTGATTATATATAAAAACAGATAAATGACTGCTTATATAAATATTGAAAAATATGCTAAAATGTTGCCAAAACTCCCTCTCTTCCCGAGCCCATTTTCTCTATCTTGTCCACTAAGCTCCATGTATAACAGAAGGTCTGTCTTCCTGTTCCACAACATGATTCCCCGCGGTCAGTACAGAAGGATATAGTGAGGAAGGTCTAGTTCGGCAAAACATGCTGTTTGTAGCATTGTTAAGAGAAACATTAATTAATTAGATAAGCATCAAGTAAATACAAAACTATAAATTAGGATAAAAATAAGTAAGAAAACCTATGTCTAACATTGAAATGCGGACTATTTTATCCCTCTGTCTTGCAAGCTTCTAACCACAGACTCATATCTCCTGTTACATATTGGAGATAAGTGATCTTACCTAGGCACCAATATTGGAAAAGTACCGTTTAACCAAGTATTTAAGTGTGTCCTGAGGTAGATGATCAAGAAACACTGTGTTAACATATTCCGTCTCTTAAAGAGATATCTATACAATGAAATATTAGGCATCTAATATTAAGAATTCAAGCACTCGAATACACCATCTGGTGGAGAAAATATATAACTTTTCGTTTCAGGAAAATGCCTTGTAAGCGCATTGCATTACATGCATTTTTAATTTGTTCATAATGATTTTTTTTTTTTTTTTTTTTTGCACAATTTCAGATTTTATGTGATATTTGTATTCTGTGTTTATATGACTAGGTAAAAATTATCCAAATTTGAATATCTAACACTTTCAAACATGTTTACAATAAATAATAGTTTCAATGGAACTTTAGCATTAGTTAAAGAAACAATTTTCCTGTACCAACGGCTGCGATCATCGCCTTTATAGGCCGTTTTAAGTCCTAATTGAATGTAGTACTACTTTTTTTAGTAATTTAAATTAAAAATGTTGAACAAAGGCTAATCTATGCGCCAGATTCGGAGCATTGTTGAAACGAGCTTGATCTTATTGATAATGACAGCTTCTCATTAAAATGGGTTTCTGTCAGATTTGTTTCCGTTATCGCAGATTCTGACACCAGGCTCCGGCATCATAAATTTTAACGAGTCAGTTTCTGATATTAAATAATATCACTGTTGATACACATAACCAGATTGCAATATATAGCATTGGATTTTAACAGCGTAACCTTTTGAACAAAAATAAAAAATGTGGTGTCCCTATTTTCAATAGATTTGTAACAGATTTGTTTTCGATATCGCAGATTCTGACACCAGGTTCCGGCGCCATAAATTTTAACAATTCATTTTCTGGTATTAAATAATATCGCTGTCGATACACATGCACAGACTGCAATATATAGCATTGGATTTTAAAAGCATAACCTTTTGAACAAAAACAAAAAATGTGGTGTCCCTTTTCCTAGTTAATATCAATGCATATGCTAAAGACCTAAGCATCACTGGTGTTAAAGCTTTGGCAGTATTTTAAAAACTGTAGATTATGCATGGATACAAACTGTGGTGGGATTCAGCAGTTCACATCGGTTTAATAGAACCATTACATGATTTTTGGTTGACTTCAATCAATCAGTTGTTCAAATGGTATTTTCATATGTAAATCACAAACTTCTACTTTTTACTCTTTTTCAACATTTTTCTGAGAAAAACATTCAGGGTATGTTCACAACGTCTCAAGACGGAGTGTTTCCTGATTAGGGCGCACGCACATACCCGTTCCACCGACTGGGTGAAGTAGTGGGGGTGTCAGCTGATGGTGAGCACTAGCATCAGTTGCTTCCGAGAGGTCGGAGTGTCGCTAGTGGAGTGAGTGTATGTCATTGAACCCCATCGAAAACTGGCTGAGTAGAAAATGCAGCGTTATACTGTAAAGTTCTGTGGAAAACTTAAAAAAACCGCGACAGAGACTTTTCATAAGATTCAAGAGGTCTACCAAGAAGTCCCTCATTTCCAAAACCCAAGAAGGCTCGCATTAGTAAGTCACACGTGAAAAGAAAGCTCATTGTTGTTTTCGATGCTAAAGGACTGATCCACAAAGAGTTTTTTTCCTGTCGGACAGAGTGTCACATATCATATTAATGCTGAAGTATTCTACCATTTGAAGGATCGAGTCCGGCGCCTCTGCCCAGACATCGGAGATGATTGGATTGTTAATCACGACAATGCGCCCTCTCACACGTCGCTCGCCGCCACCAAAGTTTTGGCTAAGTTTAACGTGGTAATACAGTTCGCTCCCAGTGACGTGTTTTTTACTTCCCGGATCAAGAAAGACCTGAAAGGGAAGTGATTTTAGACGATTCCAGCAATCCATGCAGCTTTGACGAAGTCTCTTAGCAGCCTTGTGCCGAACACTTCCAGGGAGCCTATGAACAATGGAAAAAACGCTGGCAGCAGTGTGTTGATTCCCAAGGGTCATATTTCGAAGAATTTTAATTCGCTGTACAAAAATGTTTAGTAAATTTTGTATTCACAGACCTGTCATGAAACTTTTTGAACATACCCTGTATTCTAAGCATAACATTTTGACATGTTCTTACCTGTTTCAGCTTTGCATTTCGTCCAAACTTCCTGTAAGATAAATGTACTCGTATTCTGTAGAGTATCTTTATAGTTGAGTAGTGACATATGATCAGAGCGAATGATCCGATTCGACATTTTTGTCCAAGTTACGGCAATTTAGGTTACTAAACTTTGCAATAATTAATAAGCTCATTTTTAAAAGAATATTACAGAACATTGTACAAACTTTCTCGAAACAAGTTTCGCAGTTAATGTTTAGATATAAATACCATATTATTTGCAACAATTTGACACTATTGAACAGCCTTGATTCTTGACTATAGCTCTGGCTCAAAATTTCCATGCTAATACAATTATCTTAGTACAGTCATGTCAATTTTCTCCTAGACCTGTTGGGAAACTTTCCAAGGTCGTTTGAAAGTTTGTGCATGATGTGTTTATAATTCTTATATTAACACAAATGTAGAAAATTCTGTGGGAGGTGGGGGCACTAGGGGATATTACACATATTTTTTCAAATGGGACACTGTTTATTTCTATTTGTGATTCTCTTTTTTTTAAATATATGATAGTTGACTTGGGAGAGTGAATCAAGGCCTTGTCCATATGAAGCTTAGCATTAGTGATGTCTTTTCCCTATGAAACTGGAATTTCTTCCTTAAAAAGGTAAAATGTTTCCCAGATAATAAAAAGAATTTACTATAGCTTTACTTGATATTTTTTTAGCTTTAATTTACCTTCAGAACAAAATACAGCAGTGATCGCAAAACATTTTGAAAACTTTTCTTTACATTCACAAACCAATTACATTGTTTTTTTCCTATTAATTGATAAAATAATTGCTCTTTTATTTGTTACAATCAGTCAAACAAATTAACGTTTCAGCCAGTGTTACAACAAATTTCTATTTATCACCAGCTATCTGTTTGTTAAAGTGAGCGTTAGGTAGACGTCATCCACGAACACTGAGTAGACTTTGCAATGTATTCCAAGAATGACAGTGCTAAGAAAATCTCTATTACGATGAAAATTTCGAGTTAGAACTTAAACCTATGAGATAAACTTTCGCAAAGAATATGGTATTTATGTGCAGAAATTAATTGTGAAAATCGTTTCCACAAAGTTTGAATGGCCTACAGTATTATTGCAACTGTAATTTTCAGATACTCTCTTGGCTATAAATATATTTAATACTCATAAATAGAGTGAAATCTCCAATTACTGAATTTACATTTAACTATTTTTTTCTAAATGATGATATTTTTGCAGAATTTTTAACTCATGGAAATTATGCATTAAAATTTCCATTTAGGAAAACCTATTTTCTATTTTGTAAACATTTGAGTTTGGGATCTTTATAAAAAAAGTATTTTTCTGCGAAATAATTTATCCTTCTTTTAGCACAAAATATCCCAAAGATAAGTGAGAATTTCAACTCGTTTACAATAGACATTGATACCATTAGTCCCCCTGTAACTGTTTTTGTCAGCTAAAGAATATGCATGCTTGCCGGAGGCTGTGTGTGTGTGTAATCCTTTCAAAAAGAATTTTCTGAAAGAAGAATACCTATCATTTGTGTAGCAGAAATAAACAAGCAAGTTGTTACATAATTAGTAAGTAAATCATATCCAAATGTAAGTAAGAGAAACTGGCTGTCAGTGCAATAGAAGTCTCAGAATTTAAAAAAAGAAGTTTTTTTAGAGGATTTCTCTGTTTAGAAATTTTCCACAATAGTTCGTTGACAATCATACCCCCCCCCCCCCCTGATATTTAGAAACAAAGTGTCTATACTTTTAGGCATTTTAAATCTTGTAAAATATTAATTTCATTAATTAAAATTAAATTTCATGTAGTAAATTATATGAAGAACAGCCTATAATGAATTTTATGTTTTCAAAGGATTTTAAGGTGCTTTAAAAATGTTTTTTTCTGTTGATAAACATGATTGACATAATTTTAAATGCAAAAGGTTGGCACTCAGACACCTGACTATTGAAGCAATTTGGGAGCAAATGGTGTTTTGCATTTTTAATAAATGAACTGGTTATCGAGTTAAAAGCAATTGAGGGTACGTAATGACAGGTTTTCTTATTTCATGCGCTGTCCCATCCAGAAATTTTATTCAAAATGTGAACTTTGACTGCATTTTTTGAAAAATCTGACTTTAAGAAAACAATTTTAAAAATGCCATTCTAGTACATAGCTTTTGAATAAGAACAACTGCCCATTTCAGGCGTTTCCGAGCAAGTCTTATAAGGTAGCAAAATGGAAGTTAAAGTGCAAATTAATTTTATTTATTATAATAAGAAAATAAATGAAATTAAAATAGTTTTGTAACAGACATGAATGTTTTAAATTTCTTTTTTTATTATTTTACAAGATACAGATGTAGAAAAGAAATATCCATTTTTTAAATATTAAAAGCTAAAAAAATATTTTTGCTATATTAAATAAGTTTCATATAGAATTAAAAAAATAAATTATGTTTAAGTTATCTTAAATAATTATTTATACTTTTTAACACTTTCCAACCTAGTTGAAAAATGTTTATGACTTCGGTTTGTCTGACCGTCTGGCCGTGCTCTAACTCCCGTAAATATGCTCGGATTGCCTTGCAATATTTATATGTTATTGTCGTTATCTATAACACGTTCCCTATTTCAACTGAAGTGTGTAACACTTACAATTTTTTACAGGGATGCAGACATTTTGATGATAAGCATTTAATAACATTAATCCCAAGGATATCCTGGGGAGAAGGGTGTGATATATGGTAATTAGACTGATGAGAAAAGAAAACTTTTAAAACACTTTCTAGCAACTTGTATTTGCATTTTAAAGCCGCATCTGAGTTATTACTGTAAGAAATAACAATTAATGTATCAAACACACAAACGACTTGTTCAATATTTACAAATTTAATATATATATAAATGAAACATAGTATAATAAAAATTATAAGAAATATTGTTACAAAGATAAACAGCATAAAATTAGAATTTTTTTCATTGACTACAGATTTATTTTGTTGCTCATAATGTTTGGCAAGAAATCAAACTCACTCACAACTAATTTATGGCAAGGCACTTATAAGAAAGGAAATACTTAAGTTAGTTGATAGCAAATCTCAATTATAAGAGCCAAAATGAGTACTCAGTTTATCCTTTTAAACAAATTTCTTACTGCATGTCTCCCATACAAAAGGTTTCATAAGTATGAAATACCAGATGACTTTCCAAAGGATTAATGTCAGAATCTTTCTTGTTGCATATCTTACACAAAAGGTTTCTCACCAGTATGAATAAACAAATGTTTATTTAAAGACCTCTTTTGTGAGAATTTCTTACTGCATATCACTCATACAAATACTTTCTCATCAGTATGAACTAACAGATGTTTTTTCAAATTACTCTTGTTAGAAAATTTCTTGTTGCATTTCTCACAAACAAAAGGTTTCTCACCAGTATGAACTAACAAATGTTTGTTTAAAGAACTCTTTTGAGAGCATTTCTTGTTACATAACTCACAAGCAAAAGGTTTCTCATCAGTATGAACTAATAGATGTCTTTTCAAATTACTGTTGTCAGAAAACTTCCTGTTGCATATTGAACACATAAAAGGTTTCTCACCAGTATGAACTAATAAATGTTTTTTCAAAGTACTTTTGTCAGAAAATTTCTTGTTACATATATCACACGCAAAAGGTTTCTCAGCAGCAGTATGAAATAACACATGTCTTTTCAAAAGACTCTTTTGAGAGAATTTCTTGTTGCATATCTCACACACAAAAGTTTTCTCATCAGTATGTGCTAACAGATGTCTTTTCAAATTACACTTGTCTGACATTTTCTTGTTGCATATCTCGCATACAAATGGTTTCTCTCCAGTATGAATTAACAGATGTGTTTTCAAATTACACTTTTGAGAGAATTTCTTGTTGCATATCTCACATGGAAAAGGTTTCTTACTAATATGAATTAACAAATGTCTCCTTAAATCACTCTTTCGAGAGAAATTCTTATTACATATCTCACATACAAATGGTGTCTCACCAGTATGAACTAACAGATGTGTTTTCAAACTACCCTTCATTGAAAATTTCTTGCTACATATTTCACATGCAAAAGGTTTCTCACCAGTATGAACTAACAAATGTTTTTTCAAAGTACTGTTGTCAGAAAATTTCTTGTTACATATCTCACATGCAAAAGGTTTCTCACCAGTATGAGAGCGAAAATGGTCATTTAAATGACTCTTTTGAGAGAATTTTTTGTGACATATCTCACAAACAATTGATTTTCTCTTATGCGAGTCAGAAGGTGCTTCTGCAAGACATTTTTGTAGAGCAATGTTTTGTTCCATATTTCACACTTTAAATATTTTTGTCTGCTTTGAGTCATATAATGGATATCTAAGTGAACTTGTTAACCACTTTCATAGATATATGAATCTGCAATAAATAAAATTGTTAATGTATCATATTTTACAATTCACCAAAAACATATTTCAGGGCTAAAGAGCTTCTGATGAGAAATTAAAATCAATGAAGAAAATTGAATTTAAATAAATTTCTAACATAGCATTAAATAATATATTATTCATTTCCCAAAATTACGGATACAGAGCTGCTACTGCCAAATGTAATCAAACATAGTTCTTTCAGTAGTCTTTGATGAAACAACTATTAGTAAAAATATAACAAATTATAGTACCTTTTAATATTACTAGATGGAACCCGTCAAAATTTGACGGCAAAAAACTTGATAGTACCATAAAAATAAAATTCATAGCTGCTTTAAAATGTTTGAAACTTTTGCAGAATAATTCAAATAAATAAAAAACCCACTTTGAATTAAAGCTAGGTTGAAGAACAGCAATTGGCTAAGTTTCACTGGCACATGCACTCGCGGAATTTCTTGCATTTGACACATTTAGCGCTGTTGTGCAAGTAAATGGTAAGTGCCCCCTTGGGGAGGGGGAAATGGCAGGATGGACCAAGGAGATGCATAACATGAATAAGCAGTCAAAGACCTTTCAAACGATATGTAACATGAGGGGTGTGTGCAAAATTTAAAAAAGTACCCCCTTGGGGGGTAAAGTAGGGGATGGACACGGTACATGCATAATATGATTAAGTGGTCACAGACCTTTCCAACGATATATAACATGAGGGTTGTGTGCAAAATTTAGAAAAGTACCTCTTTGGGGGGGGGGGCAAAGTGGGGAGATGGACATCAGAGATATGCATATGATTAAGCAGTCACAGACCTTTCCAACGATATATGACATGAGGGTTGTCTGCAAAATTTAGAAAAGTACCCCCTTGGGGGAGGGGGAGGGCAAAGTGGGGAGATGGACATTGGAGATGCATAATATGATTAAGCAGTCACAGACCTTTCCAACAATATATGACATGAGGGGTGTCAACAAAATTTAGAAAATTGACCCCTTGGGGGGGGGGCAATTGGGGAGATGGACATTAAAGATGCATAATATGATTAAGCGGTCACAGACCTTTTCAACAATATATGACATGAGGGTTGTTTGCAAAATTTAGAAAAGTACCTCCTTGGGGGAGGGGCAAAGTGGGGAGATGGACATTGGAGATATGCATATGATTAAGCAGTCACAGACCTTTCCAACGATATATGACATGAGGGTTGTCTGCAAAATTTAGAAAAGTACCCCCTTGGGGGAGGGGGGGGGACAAATTGGGGAGATGGACATTGGAGATGCATAGTATCATTAAGCGGTCACAGACCTTTCCAACAATATATGACATGAGGGGTGTCAACAAAATTTAGAAAATTGCCCCCTTGGGGGGGGGGCAAATTGGGGAGATGGACATTGGAGATGCATATGATTAAGCGGTCACAGATCTTTCCAACAATATATGACATGAGGGGTGTCAACAAAATTTAGAAAAGTGCCCCCCTTAAAAGGGGGGAAATGGCGGGATGGACCCCGGAGATGCATAACATGAATAAGCAGTCAAAGACCTTTCCAACAATACGTAACATGAAGGGTTTGTGAAAAATTTACAAAAGTACCCCCTTGGGGGGGGGGCAAAGTGGGGGATGAACACCGGAGATGCATAATATGATTAAGCGGTCACAGACCTTTTTAACGATATATAACATGAGTGGTATGTGCAAAATTTAGAAAAGTGCCCCAATTGACGGGGGGGGGGGGATGGACCACACAGATGCATAACATGAAAAGGCAGTCGCAGGCCTTTCGAACGATATATCATATGAGTGTCAGCAAAGAAAAGTCTCCGCCCCGTGTGGGCAAAACATACTCCCCCCGCCGCCATAATTATTGATGCGGACTCATTTTTTAAATTCGTTCGCACCCCTCTTCTCCCGCAAAATGTTGTGAATTTTAAAAACTCCCCTTCCGAATTTTTTTATACCAAAAGCACTTATGTCCATCGTCTGCATGCAGAGTTTTGTGCTTACAGACGCCAGACACAACAACACACACACAGACAGACGTTTACCGACATTAATAGCAGTGTTTCCCCCAGACAGTTTGAGAAGGGTGCTGCACCCTGCCTGCCCTTTGGTTTGCAAAATAGCACCCTTCTTGCCCCTCATAAAAATAATTAGCACCCTTCTTGCCCCCTCCAGCAAAATAATTAGCACCCTTCTTGGCCCCTCCAGCAAAATAATTAGCACCCTTCTTGCTCTCAGTAAAAAAAGTGCCCTTTCTCCTTTTTGCATTAAAAAATTTGGTTTCATAATAAAAACTGACTCAATGTTGTCTTAAAAAGAGTGTTTTGACTTTGAAATATCAAAAGTGGCTTTAAAAACCAAAAGAATACCTTTAAGCTTTAACAATTAAAAAAGTGCCCTTAAGATTCTGAAAAGTGCCCTCAAAAATCCAAAAAGTGCCCTTAAGAATAAAAAAAGTGCCCTTTTTCTCACCAGCAGCACCTTGCCCCTTTTTAAACCTGGGGGAAACTCTGTTAATAGTATAGATGATACTCAGTGCCTACACATTTCACCCTTTATAATTCAGCCAATGAGTTGACAGTCGTTCATTTCCAGAAACGAAACAATAATTCTTTAGGATGAATTTTGTTTGTTTGGCGTCACAAACTTTTTAGGGCACCTGCAGACTAAAAACATATAATGAATCTTCGCGGGGAAAAAAATCCTAGATTTCGTCAAATGATCACGGGAAAAACACTAATTTCATCAAAGGATCATGTAAAACGTGAATTTTGTTAAAAGGCCACAGAAAAACGTGATTTACGCAAAAGATGAGCAAATTTTGTCAAAGAATCGCAAAACAGGAAATTCCACCAAAAGATAGCGCTTTCTTGCCAAATTTCATCTAAAAATTGTGGAATAAAATGTATTTTATCAAAAAATCGCTGGAAAACGCACATTTCATTAAAGTATCGCGAGAAAAATGCGAATTTCTTCAAAGATTGCTGAAAAAACGCGAATTTCATCGAAGGATTGCTGAAAATTCATGAATCTTATCAAAAGGCAGCAGAGAAAATGTGATTATTATCAAAGCATTGCGAAAAAAGAAAATTTCGTCTAAGGATCACAGAAAAACGCAAATTTCATAAAAGAATCGTGGAAAATAACGCAAATTTCGTGAAAAAAAAATCTCAGAAAAAACACAAATTTCGTCAAATTATCGCTGAAAAAAAACACGAATTACGTCATAGGATAGCTGAAAAAATTGTGAATCTCGACAAAAAAAAGATACAGAAAAAAATGCGAATTTCATTAAAGAATCACAAAAAAAAATGCGAATTTTGTTAAAGGATTGTGCAAAGAATGTGAATTTTTTGAAAGGTTCGTGTGAAAAATGAAACTGTCTTTATTAAAAACAGCACACACACAAACATCTATACAAACCTCAATACACACAAACATATTATAGGCAGGGCTTGAAATTCAATTTTTCCAAGGACGGGAGTCTCCCTACCAACATTTTTAAATGGAGGGGAGTTGTAAAGTTTGGGAGGGAGAAAAAAAATTTTTATACCCCACTATTATTTTACGTGTTATTTAAAGAATTACATTAATGCAGACATGACAAAATACCATTGAAAAAATTAAGTCAACTGAGAATGATTATGTAAAATGTTTATTTTTATTATAAAAAAGGGAAGAAAGTTAAGTTTTATATATGCAGTGTATTTTTCAAGTTCCATTAAATGTGTTAGGGACCCTTAACAATTAGGTTGTTAAATAAATTTCTGACTTTAGATTTTACTTGATTGAGATTCACCGATCGATCGTGGAAAAGACGCAAAGTTCATCGATCTGTCGTGGAAAAAACGCTAAGTTTGTCGATCAGTCGGGGGAAAAAAGCAAATTTCGTCGATCGATTGCAGAATAAACACAAAGTTCGTCGATCTGTCCCCAAGAAACGCAAGGTTCGTCGATCAGTCGCTTAAAAAACGCAATGTTCGTCTATCTGTCGCAGAAAAAACGCAAAGTTCGTTGATCTGTCGCGGAAAAAACGCAAAGTTCGTCGATCAGTTGCGGAAAAAAGCAAATTTCGTCGATCGATTGCAGAATAAATGCAAAGTTCGTCGATCAGTCAGGGAAAAAAGAAAAATTTCGTCGATCGATTGTCGAATAAACGCAAACTTTGTCGATATGTCCCCAAAAAACGCAAGGTTCGTCGATCAGTCGCTTAAAAAACACAATGTTCGTCGATCTGTCGCATTCGTTTGATGTCGTCGTTGAAAATTTATGGATTTCTATTATTAAAGTAATTTTTTCATTTTACCGTATTTATTTTATTTTTGTGTTGTATGCATTTTGCTACTTTGAATTTTTTTTAAATTAACCCTTTTTTTTTTGGAGAGTGAGAGAGAGAGAGATTTAGTAATTTGGTGACACGAAGTTCCGCAAATTCTTAAAATCCACAAATCGTTTCCAATGTAAACAATGAAATTTACAATTAAGTTGCAAGTGCAAAATTTCAGTTTTTTAAAATTTTCATGTCATTCTGTACACATTTTAATATGTCATTCTGATCATTATACATATTTAGTTATGCATTATTAATTATTTACTTGACCTTTACTTTTAATATTTTAAATATTTCAAACTTACAGCTGAATGTAATTATTAAAACATTTGAAATACTGCATTCGAAAAATGAAATTTCAGCTTAGAAACGCGACAATTACTATTAGGTTAAAAAAATTTAAAGTAGAAAAGTACTTATGATATAAAAAGAAGAAAAAAAAATACACCAGAATTTATCTGTATTACGAAAGCGGGAGAAATGATTTTCTGTGCTATACGAAAAGATATCCAAATAACTCAATCATAAACATAGAAATAGGTATCGGTTTCTATGTTCATGTGCACTCAATCCAAACTTGAAACTTTTAAAAAGGTCATTGAATGAATGAAATTCATCTCCGCCTTTCACATCCAGAAAACTTGCTGTGTCGCCAATTATGTTTATATTTTATATATATATAAAAAAATAATAATTCAGGCACTTTTCCGTTATACGGACACCATTGTCGCCAAACATACATACATACATACATTTTGGCATAGTGTCCGTATAACAGAAAAGTACTAAAGTTCATGGTTTAAAATCACAATAAAATATCATGAAATTTATTGATTAGTTGTGGGAAAATATCGGGGAAATAATGTGTTTTTCGTGAATTTTTTGTTTTGTTAACAATGTGGTTAGAGAGCCAGGGAGAAATCCAGAAAACTTGCTGTGTCGCCAATTATGTTCATATTTTATATATATATATAAAAATAATAATTCAGGCACTTTTCCGTTATACGTACACCATTGTCGCCAAACATACATACATATATTTACATACATACATACATTTTGGCATAGTGTCCGTATAACAGAAAAGTACTAAAGTTCATGGTTTAAAATCGCAATAAAATATCATGAAATTTATTGATTAGTTGTGGGAAAATATCGGGGAAATAATGTGTTTTTGTGAAATTTTTTGTTTTGTGTTGTTGTGTTTAATTGTAAGCATTCATTATAATTTTCAGTGCATTATTAAATTGAAATTTTTGTTTAAAATATGTAAACAAAACAGTGACCAGAAACCTGCACAATTTCTAATATAGATAGATAGATAGATAGATAGATGCATGCATGTAGTACTTTTAATTATTTGGTAAAAATACTGTGATCGTCACTGAGAAAACCTGAATTTAACCTAAAAGTAATTGTCGAGTGTTTAAGCTGAAATTTCATTTTACGAAAACAGTATTTCAAATGTTTTAATAATTACATTCAGCTGTAAGTTTGAAATATTAAAAGTAAAGGCCAAGTAAATAATTAATAATGCATAACTAAAAGTAATTGTCGAGTGTTTAAGCTGAAATTTCATTTTACGAATACAGTATTTCAAATGTTTTAATAGTTACATTCAACTGTAAGTTTGAAATATTAAAAGTAAAGGCCAAGTAAATAATTAATAATGCATAACTAAAAGTAATTGTCGAGTGTTTAAGCTAATTTCATTTTACGAATACAGTATTTCAAATGTTTTAATAGTTACATTCAGCTGTAAGTTTGAAATATTAAAATTAAAGGCCAAGTAAATAATTAATGCATAAGTAAAAGTAATTGTCGAGTGTTTAAGCTGAAATTTCATTTTACGAATACAGTATTTCAAATGTTTTAATAGTTACATTCAGCTGTAAGTTTGAAATATTAAAAGTAAAGGCCAAGTAAATAATTAATAATGCGTAACTAAATATGTATAATGATGAGATTTTTTTTTCTTGAATTATTCAGTGAAACTCGCCTTATAAATGT
Organism: Maratus michaelseni; assembly: GCA_963931845.1. Classification (NCBI taxonomy): domain Eukaryota; kingdom Metazoa; phylum Arthropoda; class Arachnida; order Araneae; family Salticidae; genus Maratus; species Maratus michaelseni. The sequence continues at coordinate 281,223,495 of OZ007598.1, read as the reverse complement.
ACGCAAATAATTCACATCAAAATCTTAAAATAACAAAGTTTTCTTTCGTGTTTAGCTATGCTTAATAACCAAAAAAGCTTGATTAATACAAAAATTTTTTGGTAAAAATACTGTGATCGTCGCTGAGAAAACCTGAATTTAATCATATCACACAGAATTACATATTAAGTTTAAAAAACTGAAATTTTACACTTGTTTACATCGGAAACGATTCGCGGAATTTCGTGCCACGAAATCTCTCTCTCTTTCTCAAAAAAGGGGTTAGTTATAAAAAATTCAAAGTAATAAAATACATACGACTTAAAAAGAAAATAAATACGGTAAAATGAAAAAATACCTTAATAAAAGAAATCCATAAAGTTTCAACAACCGAACAACCAAATGGAGTCGTAGTAATCCACATACGCTTCTACAGAGAGGAAAAAGCCTTCACCTCATTGGCTGAAATATCGCGTCTGAAGATAGTAAAAGCCTCTAGCTGATTAGCTGAATGCTCGCGCATGCCTATAAAAGGCATTTTTGCACGAAAAACTAAAAAGCAGGTTAGCTTTAAGTATATGGATAATTTTTAATTGCTAAAAGCATAAAATAATAACATTATAAATAATAAAATAATTTTTATTAGGTTGTCGAAATGTTTCAGCTTCATCCGATCCATTATCAAAACAAATAAGAATATTATATAACTGCATGGTCTTTGAAGTTATTATTTGAAGCACTACCATTTAATTTTCCTCATACCTTTTAAAATTATGCACATTATGTTTTATTTTTACCTGGTTGTTTATTACTATATTTGTAACCATGGAGTAACTTGAGCAACAATTTCGATAAGTTAAATGATGCTGTATCGTGACATATTGTATTTTTACATGTTACAATTTCTCTGGTTTCTCTTATTATAGATAGATAGTATAGACTTGAGAGGGAAATTAACTTATTTTCATTAAAATTTATTTGGATGTTTTTTATTGATATAATATTGATATAATATTGCCATAACGGTAGTTTTCCTACTATAATAATTATCAGCTATATGCTTCTTTTTCTGTAAGTAAATTTCCTGTTTGTCATGCTAATATAATAATTTTTTATCCATCTTCTTGAATAAAGGATATTTCATATACTCTTGAATAATTCAAATCAAATGGTACCGTTTCTAATAACTTCAAAGACAGCGCAATTATAAAAAATGCTTATTTGTTTTGATAATGGCTCAGATGGAGCCGAAGCATGTCAACAATCTAATAAAAGTAAAATATATTTTACTATTTATAATGCGTTTATGCTATGCTTTTAGCAATTAAATAAGTACAAATATTAGTATTTTAACAAAAATAGTTGCCAAAATAAATGCATACTAAGTTTAAAAAATAGGGGAACATTCATTTGACATAAAATGACCAAAATTGTTTCAAGAATAATCCATTTTACCATAATTTATGCTACCATTATAGTAATTTGATGCTTTTTGTACTGTTATTATAAAATCACATATTATTTTGAAGAAATTAAAAAGCTTTTTAATTTATCGTCTGACATAGATCAATAGAATACAGTTTAGCTTACCCAAACTAAATTGAATATATGTGTGTACTTCATTTTCTTATGTGCAAACAAGAAAACATTTATTTCATGTTATTTAGCTCTATCTTAATTCCATTTTGTAAAAATAAATAAACTAAAGTAGAAAATCTGTCTACTGAAAATTTTTATTAGAAAAGATGCATTTGATATAACAAATATCTGCAACTTTTTTGTGCATAACTTATTTTTTATAAAAAAATTATGTAAAATAAAATAGAAAAATTGCCATAGAGAGTCTGATTTTATAACCACCAGTAGGTTAAATAACAACCAGTATATAGCAACTAAAAAGGTAATATAGAAATGCTATATTCTAAGTTGTAAATAACAATATTTTATATTTGTTATTAACTTATCACTATTTCAAATTTGTTATTGCTTAAAACATGCTTTTCCTTTTAAACCAAGGTCTGATTAAAGCATGGCAAAATTGTCCAGGTGTGCCTGATTTTTAAGAGCCCAAAATTTACTCTGTATTTTTTTTTGAATGATGAAACTTTTAATCAGATTTAGATCCTTTATCATTATAAACAATAGTTTAGATTTTTATTGTAGTATAGGGTTAAAGGAAAAGCTTTACATATTTAGAAAAATATGAATTTTATATGTTCTTATATGCACATCATACTTTACCAAATACTTAGAACAATATTATCTAACAGAAAATAAGCACTAAAAAATACAAATTCAACGAACATCATAGAAAGTGTTTTTTTTTTGATAATTTCCATGTTTATTTAAAGTAATATATATTCTACCTGAATTAAGCTATTATTAGTTGAATTTTCAAGTTATGAAATTTTGTAATACTGATGCTTTTTGAGATTTAGGACATACATTCTATATCAATTGCACTATATTTTGCAACAGAACAATCCTTAAATAACTTTAACAACAAAAAATATTTGAAACAAAAGATTCGACCTTATTTATCCAAAATAAGTAAACATTTTTATGAAAAATGATTTATTTTACACATTACTAAAATAGGCGTCCGATAAAAACATATGTAAATCTGTCTTAAAAACTTTAAAACACTAGATATTAGCAGTACATAACTCTTTCCTGGTGTTTTCCGCTCTAATCAAAGCCATTATCAATTTTTTAAATCAACAGAGAAACACAAATCATGACTACACAAAATACCAAGCATTAGGTTCGAACTGCTCCAAGTATGGGAAAGTTTGGTATCCCGAAAAAGTTCATGATTTCTATTTCTCCCCCTAGCCAACAATGTGTCCATCCACCAGAACACGTCTATAATGGATTCTCCTGTCATTTTGAGTTCTAATCTTGAACAACATCAAAGCTTTATTATCTGCTGATTTAAATCCTTGAAAATGGCTTTGATTAGAGCCAAAAGCACTAGGAAAGGTTTAAGTACTGCTAATATCTAGTGTTTTAATGTTTTTAAAACTGTTGAACATATGTTTTTATCAAGACGCCTATTTTAGTAATGTGTAAAATAAATAATTTTTCCTATAAATGTTTTCTTATTTTAGAGCAATCTTTATTAGAGATTTTAAACAACAAAGAAATTACGGAAAATTTCATAACTATTAAGAGGAAATACCCCTATTCCACAATCATATATTACTTGTGATTCAGAATCAGTAATGAAAGAGTAATTTTACATATTTGAATAGATAAACCACACAGTAGTTGTAAAGACAGTTTTGACTTAAAATTTTCTAATATTGGATGCACAAAAATTTCTTAAGTAATATAAGGAAAAATAACTCGAATTTTCGTCTATTTAATTTTTTCTCTTCTTTTGCTGTTAGTTGTAAATATATATGTAAATAAGGAGAAATATAAAATTTTCATAAGGAAATTTTCAAATAAATTTTAGGAAAAACTTTCAATGTTTTTTTAGCAAAATTATATATTTCAAGGAAGTTTACTCCTTAAATATTTGTATCATTTAAGAATCTTAAAACAGGAATAAAACATCAATTTTTTTTGCACCTTCACATGAAAAGGCTCATTTTGAGCATGTGATTAAACAAAAATATATTTCTCTTTTGGGATCTTTCATCTATTATGTCACACAAATTTTGTACGTTTTTACCCCTCCTCTCCCCAAGTTACAAATCATCAATAGCATGCCTGCTTCAATGTCACTACCTCACCTTTCCCTATGAGCCGCCCCTGACTGGGAGGGGAGGAATTTAAAGGATTATTTATTAGATAAATACGCAAAAAAATATTGAATAAAATGGTAAGAATATTCAAGATTTTAAAACTTTGTGAATTGAAACTTTGTAAGTGAAGGTGAGGCAAAGAGTCTTTTTTTCAGGAGTAAAGGGGTAGGCTTGATTATAAGATTATTTATTGTTACTATAGAAAAGTAAAGAGCTGCATAGGTCGAGTTGTACCAGACACAAATACAACTAATAAAAAATTCATCCCCCTAAAACATGACACACTTCAACATGTGCCTGAAATGTTGAAACATGAAGCCATAGTGAAAAAAATTATATTTTAATACATTTATGAAAAAGTAGAGAACAACTATGTCTAATATGTATAATGTCACAGAAAACTTAATGATGAAAATCACCAAGAGCAATAAACTAAGATATTATATTTAAAATAAATGATATACTTACAAAAATGGCTAACATGATTTAGTATTTCACAAAAGTTTAAAAATCCATTTGAATATGAATAAATAGAATGGCCAAGAAACTTACATTACATTCTGGATTCTCAAATAGCAGCTAGAAATTTTTTTAAATTTTTTAGCCCGAAGACCGGTATAAGAAACAAGCCAGCTTCTGGGAATCTATTCTGGTGTTATCGGAACGCTGAAACCGGTCGGAAAAAGCCTTCTTAGCGACAATTTGCTATTCTGGTGTAGTAGAGTCGAAATTTTGCCTATCGGAGCGGGTTGCTTTTCGTCGGCGTTTTTCCGAGTGCTTCAAGCTGTCGAGATCGCAGCGGCAAGGCTCGGAAAGATTTTTTGTTTTACTTTGGGAGAGGGGGGGGGGTTGGAGCGCTTGTTTAACATTAAAAATAGAAAGAGGGCAGAGTCTTTTAATTACCAGGGTTCGTAAATATCGTGATATTTTCGAAAATATCAAAAACATCTGATTTTTTGGTACATATCCGATATTTTCAAAATAATCAACTTATTGATGTTTAGAAATTTTTCTATACTTAATATAATTAGAAATTAAAATATATTACACTTAGCATGAAAACTTATATAACGGTCAACTAATTAAAAAGACACAATTTGCTTTTTACATTAAAAAAAAAAAATCGTAGGATTTAATATCAAGAAAATGTTGTTTAATACAACAAAATTTGAAATACAAAATAGTTTTTGTAATTAAAAAATTGGAACGTAAATGTAAGCTTGTCTGCTTTTTCATTCCATAACCTGTTGTATAGCTTAAACTAAACTAAGTAAGGCCTGAAAAGATTCTTTCTTATGAAGATTTAAATAACTTATCTAAATTTGACAGTGTATCTTTCAATGGGTGTTCTACATTTACAAATTCAGCTTCAAACGTAAAGGTTTTTTTTTCTATTTATTTATTTTTTGTGGGGGGGGGGGGGAGAGGGGGGCGCTAAAGTCACTGCCAGAGGAAAAGTTCTTTATCTACAAAACGGTACAGTTAATAACAGCTGAAAAGATCATTTACACATGTTTTGAATAGTGTATTTACACTGAAAGTATAAAAAAAAAAAAAATCCGAGTATATATTATATTTGATATTAAATGTCAAATATCGAAATTTTCAAACATCATGATATTTTGAAAATATCGCATATATATCAATATCAACGAACCGTATTAATTACAAAATGTTACTTTCTTACATAAACAGCTGACACTTTTTTTCTGTTTAATATTAAAGCTGTTCTCAAATTAAAACTGTCTATTTTCTGACACATTCCTGAGTTCATTTTTATTCGCAAACACAGGAAATTGGTAGGTTTTCTTATTAAGAAACTGTGAAATCGAATAGCATTTCCCATTTTTCGATAAAGGCAAAGGATCTTTCAGAAAATGCAGACAAAATAGGCATTTTGAACCGAAATTACGAAAGCGACACCCGAAAAAAGGTCGTCATAAGACAACAATCGCTTATAACTCAAAATATAATGCATCTATCTATCTATCTATATATATAATAAAAATAAATAAAAGAGCTTTTCGATTCCAAATCACTTCAATTTTCATATCTACCAATTTCATGCTTTTACGTTTAAAAATAAGTCTGTGAATGTGCAGGGCTCGATCAAGCAAAAGTGAGGATGAAAGACAGATCCTCTTGATATGCTGTCACAAAAATTAAACATGTTCTATGCCTTAGAATACTAATATAAATATATAACTACATATTTAGAAAAATATATAATTTGTGTTTAATCTTTTACGACTGTAATTGTACAAAATATGAGTTATAATCAGCTCAAGGTCGAATTGAATTTAAAAATGACTTTAACAAGGGAGGTGGGAGACATAAGTATAAATCTAAATTAATATACTTATTTTATTTTATTTTTTAAGTATATTGTGGATTTTTGAGATTAAGAACAACTAATTACCCGAGTCCTTAAGCAAAGCTAGATTTTTTTTCTGCAAAGATACAACTAAATTATATTTAAATATTCGGCCTAATTTACATTTTTTTCAGTACTGGTGTCACAGATACAATCAATTTAAAATAAACAAAATTATCGAAACTGGAAATATAAGTTAACAATTTTAATATCATTCACATAATTAATTCTGGTTTAGTTTATAATAAATGGTCTAAAGATACAAATAAATAAAAAAAGTTATGGACTATTTTATATTTATTTTTAAAAAATTCGATTATATTCTTAAATATTCATGTAGAGCTTGGTAGAACCTACAAAAGTCCTCCTCCCCCCTATTTAAAAAATATTTTGCAGTGTATATATATAAAAAAAATCTGACAATTTCACTGGAAATTTGCTAATCTTTTTCTGAGATCAAAATAGAGCAAAGTTAATTTCCAAAAATTTTGGTTCAATAATAATAATAATAGTGTTTTATGCACAATTAAAAATGCAAATAGATATTTTTTAATTTTTCACTTCAGCCTGGAAATATTACACGATTGCAGGAACGGACACGCTAATATGAAAAAATCGTATTCCCTCCTTCAACCCTTTTGTAAATAACCCAAACATTCTTTCGGACTGGACAATAGCCCAAAGGAAAACAGCTGGCATCCCCTTTCCCAAATAAACAAAAATACATGCGTACTTGCATCTGATTGGCTACAAACATGTCCGACTGCAAGCAGGGGATTTTCTATCTTTCATCCTCTACAGTAGGATAACGAGGTGAGACCAGAATAGCTTTTGTCCATAGCTGTCGTTATGAAATGGAGATTCTGGTTCCGACATGTGGTTATAATCCGATAACACCAGAATAGATTCCCAGGTTTGTGTTTGGGCTAGCCCATTCTCATCTCTAATGTATTCATGCATGAAATAAAATTATAAAAGTTTATTTACACTTAATTTTTATAATCTTAAAAGAATAGTGTTTAAAGAACTATGTTTTTCTTATTTTAGTATACACATCCCCCTATTCTAAATTTAAAGAATTTCTTGATAAATTGGGAACATTAGAAAAAAAGATGGCAATATTGCTAATAAATTTATTACTTATCTTAAATTCAACTGTACAGTTAATATTATTTTATAATTTTTGTTATAAAATGTATTACTCTTTTTATTTAAAACACAAAATAAGAATAGGTATTACAAAGAAATTTTAAAACAGAGCACATTGTACGACATTGTATTTGTACTTTGTATCCCCCCCCCTCCTTTACTCTTATTATTTTTGTTATGATTACTTCTCATTTTGTTTTTGTATCAGACTCGGAAATTCTCACAGTGGCTTTTTAAAGGGTGATTTCAGCAAATATACTGAAATCTTTAACACTTGAATTCAGTGCCAACCAGAAGCTTTATTCGTAATACATCATTTTATTTATTCTACCTGAAGTTTTATTAGAACTTTAACAATAATGAATATAGATTTTAGAAAACTTTTCAATAGACATACCTTACTGTGACGACATTACAAGAAAAGATTAAAATGGCTACCATCCATGTCTAAGCAACACTGAGCTAGATTATCAATGGAATGGAAATGACAGGATCTATGCAAACTTGCAATACAGAAATCTAGAAAGAAACAATGACTTGTAATGCAATTCTTTAAATTAGAAGTTATTGTGCATTGTTTTGAGGAAAAAAGTTTAACTGTATACAGAAACATAAAATATATGCAATTTAGTGAAAGTACAATTCGGTAACTTGAAAATCATTATAAATGATATTTAGTTTACTTTATACATATTAAAGACTAAAAACACTATACCTCCTTGTTATAAGAGCATCCACATTTCAAATGCACATGATATCGCATGCCAGAGCAGTATCGTGATCACATATTGTAACAACTGTCTATCACTAGAATGTCAGTATGCCCAACTGCAACCAGCAGGTGACATTTAGCCTCGACCTAGGTTGCGTGATTAAACTTTAACCAAAATTTTGCAAATTTAATGAATATACTTGGATACAGAACACTATTTGGAATTTATGTTATAATATGTTTAATATCTACTACCACAATAATGAATTGCTTTGAGGTATTTTTAACAAAAGAACATGAATAACACATACTTCATAGAACACTAAGCTAATATTCAAAAGTAAATACTGCCAGTACACAAATTTTAGACTTGAACTCAGGTCATGTACATAAGGCCCATTGCAAAAAGGTTACAGTTGCGATTTTGCCAAGTTCTTATATGCATCTAATGTATAATATATATTATGTGTATACCATATATGGCATATATAAATTAAGTTACTACATATTTGTCATATATCCATCATATGCAGAGTGTTTGAAAAGTCTGGAAATGGTCGAATAACTCAAGAAATACACATCAGATTGAAAAACAGAAAATACGTGTTCAATATTTTTTTTAAATCTATTTAGGAATTATCAAAGTTGCCCCTAACACTGCTTCTAGGGGAAAAGGGAGACAACTTTGATATATTAAATGATAACCCTCTTTTTTATTCCAGATTCAGATTCTATGGGAAAAAATAGATAATTTTGCATTTAACATTTTCTTTGGAAAATTGTAGATGACATTGTAATCAAGTAAAATGCAGTGAGAATCGTCTTGAGTTATGCGACCATTTCCAGCATTTTACTTAATTACAGCACTATCTGCGAATTTCTAAGAAAAATGTTAAATAAAAAAAGTTATGTATTTTTCCTGTAGAATCCAAATTTACATATAATAAGGGGGCTTATCATTTAAGATTTCTAAGTTGCTCCACTTTCCCCTCAGGGGGCAGAGTTGGGGGCAACTTTGATATACCTAAATAAATTTTTCAAAATATTGACCATGTATTTTTCCATTTTTCAATGTGATGTATATTTCTCGAGTTATTCCACCATTTCCACACTTTTCAATGGAAACAATTCTCACGCATTTTACTCAATTACAGCACCATCTACGATTTTTTGAAGAAAATGTTAAATACAAAAGTTACATATTTCTTCTCATAGAATCTGAAGCTGCAATAAAAAAGGGGGTTATCATTTAAGATTTCAAAGTTTCACCCCCAGGGGCCAACTTCGATATACAGAAAAAGATTTTTCAAAAATATTGAACACATAATTTCCCTTTTTTAATTATAATGTATATTTCTCGAGTTATTCGACTGTTTCCAGACTTTTTGGACACTATGTATAAATAATATATACATAATAGTTACATCTTATATGTCATATGTATGTATCTGATAAATTCTTAAAAAGTGTCATTATGTGATATATGACTACTGTATATATCTGTCATATATACACTAAGTTCTTCTCAGGTTTAAACAAGACAACAAGAAAGAAAAAATCATGTATCAAGCATAAATTATGAAGCACTTTCCAACATTTCCATAACACTTTAGGTACTTTTATATATATAGTAGATAGTACCCATCAAAATTTGACGGGAAATAACTTGAAAGTTCCCTTAGATATATATACTTTTATTTTTAATTAGCTGCTTTTAAATTCATTAAATATTGAAAACTTTATGAATTGTTATATTGTGTAAGCGATTTCTATAGATGTAAAACGATAGATTGTGTTGTCAGTCCAGCCTACTCAACTAATGAAGTGAAATAATTTTAAGCTTGTAATTTACATCCTATTATACTTGAATTATTTTAGCAAGAATTTAACTAAAATTATTAATTGAATTATTTATTTTTACCTACTACAGTCTCAAAAATTAAAAAATATATATATCAATATTTAGTATTTTCTATTAATTCATTTTTTTTAATTATGCGGCCTTTAAAATTTTTCATTAATTTTACTTTTATCAGTCTGACTCTAAAACCCAGATAAACCATGGATATCAAGGCGAATTCTTTTATAATTCTTATATGGATATTTTTGCGCCTTTCTTTTTTCTTTTCTTTTTTTTAAGGAGGATAATAATATACTTTTCTTAGTTAATCAAATATATCTTGTTGATAATTGTCGTACAATATATCCATAAAAGTTTAGATCACTTTATTTAATCGATAACCACATGCAAAATTTTTAATTTATAATATAAAATAAGTAATTTAAAAAATATTGTCGGTTGTTAAATTTTATTTACCACAGTCCCAATATTTTGAAAAAATAACAATATTTAGTATTTCTGATTTATTTATTTACAGTAGAACTCCAATTATCCGAATCAATTGGGAGCGGACCCCATTCGGATAATCAAAAATTCGGATAATTGGATTTTTTCCGAAAAAAGGGTCTATTTTAATTAATTACTGTATATATATTGAAAACGGGAGAAAAAAACTGTTTTTAAAGAAAAAGATCTTTTAATTAATTAAATGAAAATGCAACACTTTTACATGTTAAGCGTACTTACAAGTGCTGTGCATTAGTACAGTATGTACGTACCGCGCTCTAAATGAAAGTCATTGCTTGCTGAACATCTCTGTGAAAGTAAGCTGTTTGACAGTCTTCATCCGTTTTCGGGCAGCCAAATGGTGCATCCACTTGACTGTGAAAAGTTGCATGTGATCACACTCAGGCTGACGCTCCATCCACTTCAAAGCAGTTTCAAGGCCGGCAAATGCTTCACTAGCTGATGGTCCCGTGTCTGCTTCAACTTTTCTTCTCTCATACTTTCAATATGTTCATCATCATTTAGAATTTAAAACCAATTGTCTGAAACCCAGGTGGGCCGGGCCGGCCACCTGGCGACGAACGACAGCCAATAATCAAACTGCACTATGAGACGGTGATTCATCATCCCAATAACGTTCGCGCTGCGAATACACAAGATTCGCGGAGGGAAGGACAACAGCGCGCGTAGACAGAATCCTTATTTTGCGAATCGCAGTACGTTCCCGTCTTAATTTTTTTTTCTGAAATTCTGAAAGCGATTCGGATAATCAGCGATTCGGATAGTCGGAGTTCGGATAATTGGAGTTCTACTGTATTTATTTTTAAACTACACGACCTTTAAAATTTTTCATTAAAATAATTTTTATCAGTCTGATTCTAAAACACCGAATTTAAAATTTGCTGTTTGTAGCTAACAATTTATAATGCATATTTTTTAATTACTTGAATTTATATTTTCCGATTTCATGCATTATTTAAAAGTTATATCATGGATATCAAGAAAATTTAGAGTTCTTGTATGAATATTTTCCCTTCCTTTTGTTTTCTCTCCTTTTATTTTTGCTTTTTTATGAAAAACAATCCCATACTTATGTTATTATATATATGACATCTTGCTAATGGTCAAACCAAATATAATAAAAATTGTAGACCAGTTCAATTTATTTAATCGATAATTAGATGAACGATCTTTTAGTTTAAATACTTTAAATATAAATTTAGTAAATAAAAAAAATTCTTGGGTGTTAAATTTTAATTATAAAGTATTCAAATAGAACAAAAGATAAATTATCTAACTTTTCCTCCTGAATTAAATATGGCATTATTAAAATAAATTATTGCCAATAAAATAAAAAAAAATCATTCGGCCCATAGCGGGGATCGAACCGACATGATGATAGGAACAGGGAAGAAACATGCGCCTTATACCACTGGGCCACCCTTTTCTCATTTGAGTGTGTTCTAAAACTCGTTAGATTCTAAATTTAAGTTCACGCATGCGCAAAAGGAACAAATTCATGTGAAAATTTATTTGACGACAATCCCCTTTCCTTTTAATATATAAGATATATATATATATTTCACTAGGTACCATTCTTTACAAAACTTCACTATTCAATAAGATATAAAAGATGCCTAAGTAAACAATATAGAAAATGCATACATTTAAAAACTAGATTTCAGCATCTACCATCCATAGCCGTAAAAATGTTGGAATTCTTTGGTGCACCCTGTATATGATCTATAGATTTGTATACATTCTACATAGTATTAGTGTGTTAAAAATTAGTTTAGTTAGAAATAACACAAGTTATTTCAACTTAGCAATTTTTGCCAATAGACTGAAAAGTACTTAAATTCTTTTGTACAACCCTAGATATTATGTAGAGATTTTTAAACATACCACATATTAAGCTGAAATTTAATCCAGGCCAAAAATGCTTAAAACAGCTAAAATCATACTTCCAGAAATCACCACCAACAGACGACAATGTATACAGTTTTTGGCCAGTCCTGTATATAAATTTATTTATATTCTACAAATATCTTTTAGTATATTAAATATAGTTCAGCTTAAAAATGCATACTGAATTAAAAATCTTTTTTAAGCAATTCATGCTCATACTTATTAATGCTTGCAAATTCATTTGTTTAACCATGTATATCATTTATAGAATTTATAATATAAACACCATGTAGTATGAAAAATCTTTAGTTAAATTAATAACCTGCAAAATAATCTGTCTATAGTTTTTATTATAACTGCAAACATATTTACAGCAACTATCGCTAATAGACAGTACTATGTCCGGTATCTTTTGTGTATCCCTGTAAATGAACGAGAAATACTCATATCATATTCTACAACAAGCATATTATATTGAATCTCAATAATGTATATTAATTTCATTATGTTTGAAGTAGTGTCACATAATTAAAATAGGCTGCAAACAGTTTTCCTCCATATGTTATTATGTAACTGAATCCTTTTGTATGACTCTGTAAATGAATAATAAATCGTTTACAGTCCATGTTTAAGTGTCCATGAAAAATTCATATATCAATTTCCTTATGCTTTTAATAGAGTAACATTATTACAATACACCACAAATGTTTTTTTCCTATAGACTACAAGGAAGCAAAATTTGGTACTTCTCCATTAGCCAGTCTACCTTTCTCCATAAAAGAATTATAAAAACTATTCACCAAATTAGATTGCTTAATAAACAAATGGAAGAATGTTGCCATTCTAAATCTTAAATAGTTGCAGATAGTAAAATTAAGAAATTTAGAGATAAAAACATCACTGAAACTACTATTCTTCGATTCTGAATGGCACTATCTAGGTCCTTGAAGGCAGCTTTTTGGTAACCCATTATACGTAGTATAGGGTAAGTCTTGTAATCATTTTGAAAGTAGAAAAAAAATTTGTTGACATATTTACACTTTTCAGACACTGAAGATTCCGAAAAACATATTTTTAGAAAAAAAAATTTGCCATCTGTCTGTCTGTGTGTGTGTCTGTAAATGCACTATCTCTGAATAAATTGAGATAGAGACTTGAAATTTGGCATGTACTTAGTATGTAATAATGAGAAGAAGCTTATTGAATTTCAGTAATCTCAATTATACGGAACTATTTTTTTCGGACTCTCGAAATATTCGTTCTCATAAAAGGTATATAAAAAATTTCTAAATTATTTATTTTAGGGAGTGAATATAAAAGACAATATAAAAACACAAATTTTGCATAAAGAATGAAGTCGATCAGATAATGAGTTGCCGAGATATTTATAATTATATTTTCCCAACTCTTCGATTTTTCATGACCCTATATTTCATTCAAATTTCAATTCAAAGATATATTTAAATTGGAAATGAGACGCTTAATCTGACACAGTGAACCATTAGTTAATAAGATTATCAATTTTGGAGTGACGTTTCTTTTAGGCAATTCAATAATAAAGCATTTAAAGTTTATGACATCATCAAACCATGATTTTATTCGAATTGCAATGCATATTATAAGTAGTTTACACATGTTTTATTTTCATATTTTATATTATGCATATTCATGATGGGTAAGTATTATGGTGGCCTCCAACCACTAGTTTTATTCTAAAAGGCACTTATGATATTTAAAATTTAGGATACACATTTCAAGACACAACAGTAAATCAGTATTTAATGCAAGAAATTTATTTAGAAATGCAGTGATAGTCATTTTTTATGTCTGATGAAAACCGCACAAACTTTCTTGGTTACCTGGTACTTTCTGCATTTTTTTAAAAAGCTCCATATGCTCTCTGTTTCTCAAGTAAAGCTATAATTCCTGACATGTACCCTCTAGTGTTTTTATGACCACAGAACAGCAGGATTCTGTTAATGAAAATTTACCATAACCTTTTTGAATTTAAAAGTGATTAACATTTAGATATTCCAGATAAATAATTTTGGCAGCATCCTCAAATAAGCCAGACACGCAATTTCGTAATTTTTTTATGTATGCCAACCGAAAATTCAGCAACCTCCAAATTCTCCCCAATCTGAACCCATCCATTGTGGCGGTCCTGGTCAACTCTCTACTTACACACTTCCTATGACAATTTCTTTCACAAAGTAAATAATGATTTTATTCTGTTTTGTGACAATTTACAAAGTTTTAATAACTTTTTCCACAAGATTTTTAAATTTTTATAAACTTTTAGCACCTTTTTCATTTGTATTTTTTGATTTTTACAAACTTATAACAATTTTTCGTCCAAATTTTTCAAATTTTTAGCAATTTTTTTCGTCTGGATTTTTCAATTTTTACAAAATTTTTCAAAATAATACATTGAAATTTCTTTATTCAGAAGATTCAAAATATTCTAAATTAATTCAAACAGTGGTCAGTAGCTTATATATGACAGCTTTATGTACATTAACAAAAAAAAAACATAACTGGAAACAAGAAACTCACTTTGCAGCAATCTCTTGAATAGTACAAAATTCATTCAAGCAGCAGTCAGTAACTTACGTATGAGCAATTTGTGCACATTAACTTAAAAAAAAAAAAAACATGAAATTTGCTTTGCAGCAATCTCTATATTGCACGAAATTCATTCAAGCAGCAGTCAATAACTTACGTATGCATGCTTTGTGCACATTAACCAATATATATATATATTGAACAACCAAAATTTGCTTTGTAGCAATCTCTAAAACACATCTTATCAAATAAACTCAATAAAAATTCAGTTACCTTTATTTCTCATATTTCTTTTTGTCAGGTTCCTGGTTCATATTCATCTTCATCCCTGTCCTCAACCAGCAATGATGTACACACATTGCATTAATCTTCTACATTATCTCTGTACCCCCCCAAAGAACATGCATAAATTTTAACAATTGCCCTCAAGCATGACTAAATCACTTCACAAGAGCCATTTCTGTCCTGTTTCATACACATGGAACTCAGCTAGGTGGGCAAAATTTAAATTATACTTATTTACACTCTTCTCATAAACAAATTTTAAAAACTACATCCATTTACAAAAAAACAGAAATCAACCATTTTAGGAAATAACAACAACAAAAAAGCAAAATAACTTCACATGAATTGGCCATTAAAACATAATTAACACATCAAACTTCCCTTTACTTTACAAAACACACAAATAGAAAAACAACTCAACACAAAACCCATTTCACAAACACAACCACATGACACAACACACAATAAACCAAATAATCTGATAAAATCATTCTACTTGCCTGAAAAACCAATCCCATTTCCAGATCAAACCACAGTAGCAGGGAAAACAATGTAAAAAACAAATTTTTAGCAAGAAAAATTCATTTATTGCCTCACCAAATAACCGCCAAGTGTCTCGCTTGTTCTAGGATTTAATAATGATTTTCGAGATCAAGATAGAACTAAATCTTTTTTTGTATTGATACATTTTGTTTATGATATTTGTAAGTACATAAACTTATACTTTATGATTAATTTTTCTGTAATTGTAAATGCATTTTTCATTACAATTTATTTTTTCTGTATAAAAAAAAAAAAGAAAAAAAAACTTTTGATAAGTTTAAATTGGTCAATTGGTTGGATGCAATCTTTTTTATCTAAAAAATATTGTAAGATTTTAAGGCGAGATTTACTTGTCTAAACAATCAAGTTCTTTATAAAAACTTTTTAACAGAAAATTAGATATTTCAAACTTATTTTTCAGCCCTCCTACAAACTCTACTTCATTTCAAGATTATAACATTTCCTCTAAGTCAAATATTTTCTTTTTTCGAAAAAGAAATTGTTTTTAAAACAATAATTACTTTTAATTATACTGAAAAATACACAAAAATAATATATATATATATATATATATATATATATTTATCGTAACAGTACGGAAAAGATCGACGCTTATCTTGTAATTATGACTGCTATAAATCTCGATCATCAGATGTCTGATTGTATAAGTCGAACACCGAATTGTTTTTGCTTTCTGGCGGTTTAAAAAGTCGACTAATACGGTGAAAAAAAATTATGAAAAATGTAGATTTTATAAATTTGAATATAGAGATCGGATTCTCTATTGAATACAATCCAAAATATCAACAGCCTCTATTATAACTACATTAAAACCAGATAGATTTTGCGCTGTTTGCGATACGAGATTGACCAATCAGAAGCCTGCATTTTTGCGAAACATTCGCTGTTTATTAGTAAACAAATTTTGACAGGTGTCAAGGCGGGGCTTATTTCCGTAACTGCGAAAATTTCGCAAAAATGCTATCCAGGTGAAGTTATAAACTCCGCCTTTCGCACTAAGCTAAAAAATAGACATGGAGTGTACGTCAAACTGCCGTATTCAGTTTTTTCTGATTCAATTTTCAAGTAATATTTGATTTTTAATAATTTATTTTAATTATTACGGATAGGTCAGTGCGCTGATAACTGTTTTACATTGAAGCAGTTACAATTTTTTGATTAAATACTGAAACATAAGTTTAATGCTTAAAACCGTCATTTTTGTAATCGTTTAGCATGTTTTCTCTATAAATGTACTCTCTTTTTACAAGTCTGTGTAATTGTTGTCAGAAGCAAACTAGTAAAAAGCAGATAAAAATAAATTAAAAATAAAAATATTTACTATCCAAAACTGATGATTTCTCAAAAATGATGACCTTTCTTAGTAGAAATATTTCCCAGACGTAAAGCGCCACCAATCTAAAGCAACTGAAAATTGTATCATCTCTCCAGGCTTATTTGAGCTCAGCAGTTTCCTTCTTGAGTGACAGTTGAAGGAGGAGTTTAAAGTTAATTTTCGCAATTAACTTTTCTCGATCAGTAAAATAGAGAAATCTTCGCAGCTAGTTTTTCGCTATCTCGCATGAAAATCTGCGAGTACTCACAGGTGCCGCAAAGAGCGTAAGCGCAAAGTTCGGCGTAAGCGCAAATTTCGCAGCGATATTTTCGCAATCTCGAATGAAACTGTGAAAGAGTTTGTATAGGGCAGTTGCAATAGACGTCATGATGACGTCGGGTTGGAGGGCACACAAGTACTATGAACCATCCAACCCTTATCTTACACAAACACAGATCAGGTTCACAGACGAGAAACGACTGTTCTTTGCAACAAATCGCTTAGAAGATTTGAAATAAAAAAGAGATTTACAAACCAAAGGTACGTAATATTTTTCAGATATTTTTAATGTTTCTCTACATTGCTTCATAACTGTAGAAGTTTCTTTTATGTATTCGTAAATTACTATCTTCATGTATTTACGTACTACGCTACTAAAATTCATTTGTTAGCTATGTTACTTTTTATAAAAAGTACCGAACTCTTTATAAAGCTATGTATTCATAAATTCTTTAAGTACTATTTTCCTGTATTTATATACTATGTTACCAGTTCATTTGTTAATTGTTAGTTACGTTACTTATTTCAAAACTCACCTTGTTTCATAGGCATGAATTTAAAAACCCAAATTTGTCAGTATATGAATAAAAATTAGAATAGTGCTATCGTAATTCATAATATTCAGTAATGTCTTTTTTTGTGAGTAAATACTTTGATTTATTTCAGGTATTTATTTAATATTAATACTGGCAATTTTTAACTTTATCCTAAAACTGGTTCCAATAAATTTTTAGCCATATAATTCATTTTTAATTCACTTCTCAGTTTACTCTGTTACTGTCATATAATTGACTGATCATAGCAATCTCTGTACATGATTGGCATTGTTATTCATCAGTTTTAATTTTTTCAATGAATCCATCCTAATATAATCTAAAATATTGTATTTAGGTTCTTAGCCCTCTCCCCCACAAAAACACAAAACAAAACTCAACCGAATATGGTAACTACACAAATGTAAAATTTAACTTTTGTTAAAATGAACAAATATGTTTTTAAGTAAACAGTTTTTACATTTAATTATTATTGCTAATTATTAAACCATTCCTTATTATTTTAAAAGTTTTATTAGATGTTTGTTTATTTGTGAAATTTTCTTTAATAATTAATCTGTAGTACATTACATGAATTTTTGTAAACCCCTCCCCGCTTTTCACAATAAGGAATGGTTTCAGTTAGAAAACTTCATAATTTTTTTTTCAGAAAAAGTTTGAAAACTTTCAAAATCCATGAACGGTGCAAGGGAAGTCTGGTGAATCTACTGGTGTCAGGAAATGTATATTTTATTGCTCTCAGGAGATCACTTATGCGTAGTTTTACTGTTTTAGTAAGTTGCTATCATTTGTGATCTTCTGCAAGAAATTAGAATTCGGGCCTTGGACTGTGCTATTTTTGCTTCCAAATTTGTCAAGCAGGAACTGTGGTAAATATAATGTCAATCAATAAAGTAATTGACCTGTATGTAGTTTTTCAGTGTATATCGAGTTTGTTACATAATAAAGAGGGATTTTGAAATACATTTTACATTGTTTATGTTGTTTGGTACTTTTATGTTAGCTGGACACCAGTGATAGATATACATCTATATATATATATATATCACTGGTGCCCTTTTAACATGTACTGTATATTATATCACTAGTATCTGGCTAACATAAAATTACTTGTTGTGTTTATCAGTTTATTATGATTATTATAATCTCTTCTTTAAATTACAGATTGCTTTTAATCGAACTGTGCTATTTTTGCTTCAAAATTTGTCAAGCAGGAACTGTGGTAAATATAATGTCAATCAATAAAGTAATTGACTTGTATGTAGTTTTTCAGTGTATATCGAGTTTGTTACATAATAAAGAGGGATTTTGAAATACATTTTACATTGTTTATGTTGTTTGGCACTTTTATGTTAGCTGGACACCAGTGATAGATATACATCTATATATATCACTGGTGCCCTTTTAACATGTACTGTATATTATATCACTAGTATCTGGCTAACATAAAATTACTTGTTGTTTTTATCAGTTTATTATGATTATTATAATCTCTTCTTTAAATTACAGATTGCTTTTAATCGAACATGTCTTTTTCCAATAACTATGCAAATACCTGTCAATTACTACCTGAGGATAAATTTTCAGATCTTTTATTTATTTATTGCATTGTGTGTCATATTAGCCATACTATTCCTGAAAAGATTACATGAAAGATAACAAAACATTTAAAGCATACTAGAATAATATTCTTTTTTAAATAAGATATTTAACATTGGATTTCCTTTAAACATGTCATTCCCATCGATTGGCGAAAATTGCTAAATGTGAATATTCTAACAGAACTAAATTTTATCAGGCTATATATCCACATCTATTGATCATATACAGGGCTGCAAAAAATAATTGGACTACTTTTTTGACACTGGAAGGCAATTTTGAAAACACTATTTTTCAATGTATTATGTTTTCTGAACTGTTTACTTACATAGCTTCTTTTACCTTATTTAATGGTGGAGTTTCTTTAGTTTTCTAGCTGTGTTGGAAAGTGCTTCATAATCTATGCTTGACACAAGATTTTTCGTTCCTGTTTTAACATTTAGTATATGTTTTGATATTTCTTAAAACAATCCTCTTATGTCAATTTTCTTTTCATCAATAAGTTTCTTTAATTAATGAGTGGCTGTAATATATACTGCACTATAAATAAAATAGTAATATATATATATATATTTTTTTTTTTGGAACTGGAGTTAAAACCACTTGTATTTCTGATATCTTCAAATCCAAGGGTATTCTTAGCAGTTTGAATGAGACATTTCTTTTCATCTTGCTGATCAATGTATTTATTTTAATAATAAACTGAAATTTCTGTTTTGTTTTTTTTGTTTTTTTTAAGCATGTTAGTGCTTGGCTTTGATGTTATTATTTATCACTTTTTATTTATAATAACTGAAAATTATTAATAACTTGTTTCTCCCATTAGATTAAAATACATACCTGTTTCTGCAGACCAATAGAATGAAGTTTTCTGTAAAGTATCATGCCAGACTGTTATTTATGTATTTTATTTCTGATATGTAGTATATCATTATATTCAATAATAAATTTGTTATGTGTAATATTTTTAATAGAGAACAATATTTTGCTGTTTTATTTCTGTAACTTGTATTTTCAAATAAAGGAAGTTTATTAAAATTTTTCTGTTATCATTTGACTATAATTTTATTATAAATGATCTTTTCATGTATCTACTTGTGTTGTTTAAATAACAGAATGTATATTAGAAAATAAGAAAATACTCAAAGCATTTTTTAATTTAAAAAAGAGTTACAAAGAGAGTTTATTTAAATTTTATTATGTATATAATGTTTCATAACAATGCCTTTTTAATAAACAAGGAAAATATTAAAACAGTATTCAAAACATTCACTTAAAAAAATAAATAAACATTTGGAATTAAAATAAATGTAATTTTTAAAAGTATTTCCTTAAAAGAAAGTCTATATCATAATTTTAAAAAATCAAATTTTCATTTTTTAATGTTTCATGATATGTTACTTATTTAATATCATTATGAATCCATTCAAGTCAAAAATAAACTTTAATTATCAGTAGAAATTGTTTTATAAAGCCATTATTTTTAAATTAGCCTTTAAAAATAATAATAAAGGTTTTTATTCATTCTTCAAACATGAAGGGTTTTATTCATTCCAGAGTCAGTTTATTATCCCATTTATATATATAATTATAAATCAAATACTTAAAATGAAAGATTGTTTGAAAACAAATAGTTGACAATGAGCAACAAATTAAAAAGAAACAGTTGATCATGAGCAGAATGACTGCAAATTTATATGTCAGAATTAGGGTTGAGGGCGTTCAGGAAACAAAAGAGTGTATAATGTTGAAATGCGATATGTAAGTTTTAATTGGCCTTTTCGGTCTATTTATTAGATATATTCAACAAATACCTCTTTTAATGCAAGCACTGTATTTTATTATTTGTAGTGAAAGTGATATTATTTTCAACATACAATTGGAGTTTCACCATAATATGCTGAAGCATGTTTGGGTACAATTGCTAGTTTGTTAAATCAATAAAGAATTGTCATGTTTACCTCAAACTTTTCTGCCATTATTAGCGTTAAAACTAACACCAATATGCTTAAAATTGTCAGATATGTTACGTTGATACATATTTTTATTTTATCAAGAAAACTGGGTAAAAGAGAAGATTGTAACAGCACCTAGAACATGCATGGTGAAGTGATATGTTAACTATATCTAGAATAATCACTACATTAATTTAAAACTCAGCGGATTACTATTTGCTTAAATAAACACCTCCATGAGATTAATAGCCATAACAAACTGCCATAATGAAAATCACAATCGACCATAATATATTTAAGCATGTATGTGTTTTAAAACACAGCATTTTCAGAGGGGGGGGGGGGGAAAGAAATAGCAATGAAATATGTACACACTGAAATCCCCCCCCCCCCTCACTTTGTTGCACTAATGCTTATATAAATCTACAATTTTTGACAGACTTTCATGAAACTTGATATACACATGATATGTTTTAGAACCAAAACAAAATTGTCAACTTCAAAAAAATTAAATTTTCTAATGCAATATTTCCTTTCCTGTTGCATAAAAAGAGTTATGTATGGATAATATTTTTATTAGCCAATAAAATATCAAACTTGCTCTGTTTTCACATACAAAATTGGTGTCATTCAGAGCAGATGATGCACATTTTCATATATAAAATTTAAAACCTTTACTATAAGTATGTTAAAATGATGTAGTATCCTCATTTAAACATATTTAGAATTAAAACATCTTTGAAAATAAACATATCAATTTAAAGGGAAAAAAATGACTGCACATAACATCTATTTCAATAAGACGCTTTTAGTGTGACGTCAAAATAACTCCAACTAAAAAGTGTTGCTATATTTATTTTGTTTGTATACTACACCTATATCTTATAGCTAGGTGTTTTAATACTGCAATGGTACTATTTTATATGATTTGTATTAATAAATAGAAAGTCTGTTCTTGCTCTTTTCAAACAAAACTTTCTGACTGATGCAGGGACCGATTTACAAGTCCTGGGCACAGATGTTTATGGGGGGGGGGGGGGGGTGTGCTTGCAACGGTGCTTACAGTGGTTTTGAGTAAAAAAAATATATATCACTAATAGCGGTAATTATTAAGATAACCACTACTGACTTTAATAATTTAGAGATATTTAATAATTTTTTTTATAAATTTTCTTCTTAATTTTTTAGCAATAAAAGTTTTTATAACAGCTTCATAATCAATCTTTCGTGTTCTATCTCGCTAGTGATTTTTCGAAATTGGTTCCGAAAGTGAAAGAATCTTAATAAAAAAAACCCTGTAAACAAAACCAAAAAGTAAAAAACGGCCTTTTGCATTGATTGACCTCAACTATCCAATGGAAAAAAAAAATATTTTAAAAATAATGAAATGGAAGCGAGATATATATATAAAAATTTAGAATTAATATTAGCGAGAGAGTGTTTTTGCGCAAGTGAAGTACTGTATATAATCGTGTATAAGTCGACCCCCCCCCCCCCCCCAATTGTTACGCAAAATTTTGAAAAAAATTTAATTTTTAATATGTATAAGTCGAACCACATTTCAGATAGTATGTTAAAAAATGATTTGTAATAGGAGATTAAATTCTTTTTTTTTTAAATGCTGCATTAGCAACAATATGGACGGATCAGAAGATTTTTTTTTCAGATTCCGATGAGTCGTTGATAAGCATGGAATCCGAATCTGAGGATATGTACAATATGTACAATGAAATATCGGATTCCCAATTACCTGAGCTGTATGAATATTCAGATTCTGAACAATAACTTACATTTTCATAAGTTTCATTGAAAAATTTTAATTTTTTAATGAAAACAATAAAGGTTTTTAGATTCATGATTCCAAGATATGTATTATTTTCTGTCTTTAAATATCCTGAATATCGGCAATTGGGTATTTATTTATTTTATTTATTTTTTTTACTAACTCGTGTATAAGTCGACCCCCCATTTTTAACTCCCAAATTTTGTCTAAAATTCTTCGACTTACACACGAGTATATACGGTAGTTATTTTTAAATGAAAAAAATAAACAGGTTTTTCCATATTTTGTGTTTTAATCGTGAAAACTTCCAGATTTTGGTCAATAATTGAAAAATCTTCAGTAGCATTTGGGGGGGGGGGGGGGGGGGGGGGCTGGACCTGTGCCCCGAATGCCCTGCTGTAAATCAGGCACTGGATTGATGTCACGACTAAAAGCATCTAGAAAATAGCATTTTTATGTAATCATTGAGGATTTAATTTTCATGAATGAAAATGCCAGTTTCCATTTAAAAGTAATGTTTTATCATCAGAAGAGGCCACTTCCGCTTCTGAAATTAACGTGCATTATCTATAAAGTAGAAACTTTATTTTCAAGCCATGAGAAATAGAATTCTACTAAATGTCATGTCATTTAGTTTCATTTTCTTTTTTTCAATATTGTTAGGGAAATGGTATATTTTTCTGTTAGCATCAAAGAAAATCTGCATTCTTACTTATAAAACTGGGGATTTTACTATATTTGCATCAAAGTAATGTAATTTTTTCCGGATTTTGTCATTGTAATGATTTATAGCCCAGGAGGCATCATCACATTTTGGAAACCAATTTTAGTGTCAACGATTCTGATATATGATAGAGTAGATGTAGAAGCACCGCACACTCTGCTGCAATGTGAAATGAATGGTAACCTGATTACTGATTATGTCTTCAAGACTGGGTAACATCTGTAATCAGGTTGCCATTCATTACAGGGCATCTCTCACTCCAATCCAAAGTTGTATTTTTGTCCATAACTTTACTAGTAGTGAAGATACTTTAAGAATATTCTTACAATTCATACAAAGATGAGTTTGTTGCGAATTTTGTTAAAATATCTTCACTACTGTTAAAGTTATGAACGAAAACGTGACTTTGGATTGGAGTGAGATGTCCTGTAATTTTGACTAAATAAATGTATTTCTGACCCTAGTTTCCTATAGAGTAATTGACTGTTACAGTGCCCTGTACCAACCCTTAAAGTTTGTACCATGAATTCAGGATCACCCTGTTTGCTCTTGAACCCCAGACTATCCATGTCTTGGGGCATCATCGGATGCTCTTGTTATATCTTGTAAGCTGCTATTTTTTGAAGCTCCATTCAGCAGTCGAAGAATCGCCTTTCATCTTCGAAGCAGTCGCCTTTTCAATTTTACTCCTCCATATACATTTCCTCAGGAGTCGAAAAAATATTGCTTGCGTATATTATTAAAATTGACTAATACACAGCAGACAATATTTATTCAACTGTGCCACTTTCAATCAGAAAAAGGCAAGCATCAGATGTAGGCTTCAAAGGATGGCTTCTGGGAATGCCACAGGCTTGCACTCAAAATCTGGGATGTGGAGTCTTCTCGCTTGGAGGTAAAAAATGACAAGCTAGGTCAGACTTCTGTCAGCGTGGTATCTGTGAAATAGAAACTGCACACCTGGGTGAACCCAAAGCCTTTAATCACATCTGTTGTCCGGGAGTGACAACAAAACTGACTCAATAAAAAAAAAAAAGATTAATAATAAATATTTGCAATTAAAAAAAATAGTGAATTACAATTAAATAATAATTAAATGATTCACGTTCAATAAATAACAATTCACAATGTTTGATATACAGTTTGCAATAAAAATCCTTTACATCTTTTTTGCAGAATAAAAAAAAACATTTTTTGCATACTAATACTAAGTATGCATTATTAAAAAAAAAAAAAGCTGTTTTCATAGTTATTTTACACCATCTGATTTTATATCAAAAGTAAAAGCATGAAATGCTAGTAAAATTGCTATAATTTAAGTACATAAAGTAAAAAATCTCTCCATCAGGACTGAAGTCTTGAACCCATGAAGCGAATGTTGTCTCATCGGTTCAAATAGCCAATTTTGTCTGGATTTTCTGATGAATCCTTTGTTTTTATCTAAAAATGGAAAACACTATTTGATTTCATGGTTTTTAAAGAATAAACTCAGCAAATTTTATATGTTTTCAATTAAAAGTGAATCAGAAATGTGTCAGAAAGGGTACTTCTCTATTATCCCGTCGACCACTTTTCATAACAAAAACTATCTCCAAACTGTAACGCCAAATAAATGAGAGAACGTTGCCATTGGAATATCAAAATAAATAAATAAAATATAAGAATTTAAGGACACAATTGTTATTTTAATTAATGAAATAACTAATAAATCGGTAAAACATAATGAAAAATACACGCAAATGTCGAATTAAAAACCACTTTATGACATAACAAACACGTATAATGCTTCTGACATCAAGTAAATGGGACTGCATTTTTGGCATTTAATCTTACAGTTTGGCGATAGTTTTTTGTTATGAAAAGTGGTCGACAGGACAACAGAGAAGTACCTCAGAAAGTAATCTGACTTAATCTAAACTTAAGAATATAGCCTTAAACACTTTTTTTTTTTTTTTAATTCAAGAATTAACAAATTATTTTCTATCTTTGAATACATTTAGCATTGATAAACTGCAAAATTACTTTAGTGAAAAATTAATATTTACATGCATAAGTCATGCACATCATTCAGATTACATTTTTTAAGCTTTGAAATTATTTAAAAAAAAAAAAAAAAGACATGTTAATCAATAAACTTGTAGAATTGTTAATATTCCATTATTCATTCAGAGGTATGCTTAGGAAATAATTAGGTATGTTAAAGGACCCTTCACCAAAGTTTTCACATTAAAACAACTCTCTTCGCAAAATTCATGAAACTTTTCACAAAACATTTCTATCTCCAAACTGAAACTTTCATAAATTTAATCATTTTAAAGTGAAATCTGACCTACCACAAAACACTGACATTGTTTCATTTCATAAAAGGTAGAAAATACCAAATATTACCCCTCCATTCTTCTTGGATCAAATATCAGTATATTTCCCTGAATTTAGCAGTAGAAAATTAATTTTTTCTAATCACTGTATCAGAATATAAAAATAACAACCGTGTCGAATGTTAACACAAGTAACCTACAAATTATATTACTACTATCATTTAGAGCTAATCATAAATTATAATTTATTTTTCATTATTTAAAAAATCTTTTAACTAATTTTACAATATGTTAAAAAAAATAAAAATAATTTATTTTGACCACGTAATAAACCTTTCAGCAAGCAAGCTATAATGTTTGATACGAGTATTTCTGAAGCATAAAAGACAAGCTGTTTCAAATGTTTTGTATTTCATAATAGCAACAACATATTAGGAAGGCGATTATGCATAACAGAAATTAATATATATATATAGCAGTAATTTCGGCACAATATCAGAAAAAAGTATAAGAAAAATTACGTTTGAGGGAAAATTTAAGAAGACATGCTTACTGAAAGGTTGCATTTGCAGCTTGAAAAGAAACAAATCACAAAATATATTTATATTTTGCAGTCATTGTAAGCAAAAGTACACTTACCTTTCCTATCACTAAGTGTATTCCACATTCTTGTTTGATATAAACGTCGAACACCCAATCACACTGAAAGATAGTATATGCTTTTAAACTTTTGTAAGATTTGAATTCATCGAAAGTGTAAGCGCTAATCCGTACACTAAATAAAACTTCTAATTTAGAGGAAAATTCATTAATCGATAATACATACAGATGTATACAGTTAATCAGCATACTTTTCTCTTGATACCATGCCTTGTTCTGGCCGTTTAACGAATTAAAATATTCGGAAAACATATTTTTTTGAACACGTTCAGAAATTTCAGATTGAAAATAATGGCGATGCTGTGGACTGCTTGACCTCCAAGCGGTTACCAAGCTGTTGCCAGATACCGTTGCTATGCTGCAAAACAGCTGATTGAAACTGCCCTATTTGATCGATGTTGCATTTGTGCGTTTCAGTGTAATAACTATAGCAGAATATTTTATTATTCGTCGATTACAACGATGTAAAGCCCCCATTTTATGGCATTTAAGAGATCGGGCTAATCCTTTTTAGCCCTCACTTTTTAATCTCAGTGTAGCAGAGTTTAAAAACCGTTTCAGACTATCTAGAGGACACCAGATTGTTAATACGAGCAAATCTTGCGTGTATATGTGTGTGGTTATATATATATATATATATATATATACAAATTTTATCTTAAAAACGGCTCTAACGATTTTGACGAAATTTTGTATCCTACCGTTTTGGGGCACCAGAAAACCACTGGGCTAGGTCACATGTTCCAGAAAATTCGATTAGTGGGTCACGGTCAAGCTATTTGTATCTAAAAAACGGTTCAAACGAATTTGACTAATTATCGGGCACGAGAAGACAATTGGGCTGGGTCACATGTTCGAGAACTTTAGATTAGTGGATCATTTTTGGGTCATCGCGGATCAAGTAAAATTTATCTAAAAAACGGCTCTAACGATTTTGATTAAATTTTGTATCCTACGAGTTTCGGGCACGAGTAA
This sequence comes from Maratus michaelseni, assembly GCA_963931845.1. Lineage (NCBI taxonomy): Eukaryota > Metazoa > Arthropoda > Arachnida > Araneae > Salticidae > Maratus > Maratus michaelseni. Next base: position 281,195,698 of record OZ007598.1, on the reverse strand, counting down.
ATCATTGGGCTAGGTCACATGCCGAGAAAATTCGATTAGTGGGTCATTTTGGGGTCACTGTGGGTTAAGCTAATTTTATCTAAAAAACAGCTCAGACTATTTAAGAGCCTACACTAGTCACGCGAAAAAACGCTCACGCTAATGTTAAGTCTATGGGAAGGTTATCCCGCGATTTCTCGCTCGCATTTTAATATTTTTAAAGGATTTTTTTTTGCGTAGGATAGCTGAGGTCGATCTGCAACGTTGTTAGTTTTTATTTTTTAACACTTTCCAACCTAGTTGAAAAGTGTTTATGACTTCGGTTTGTCTGGCCGTCTGGCCGTCTGCCGTCTGGCCGTCTGCCGTCTGCCGTCTGTCCGTGCTCTAACTCCCGTAAATATGCTCGGATTGCCCTGCAATTTTTATATGTTATAATCATTATCTATAGCATGTTCCCTATTTCAACGGAAGTATGTAGCACTTATAGTTTTTTTACAGGGACACTCAAAAGAATTCCGTTACATTGCGGTCTATGGGGAAAAATCATTTGCGGTTTATTTAAATAATGTTTCACTATTTTAAACGCATTGAAATTTATATATATCACTAAGGTGCATTAGAAGAAGCTTAATATGGAATAGGGTGTGCATAGCACTTATACTTACTTTACAGGGACAGTCAAAAGAATTCCGTTACATTACGTCTATGGAGAAAAATCGTCTGCGCTTTATTTAAACAATGTTTCCCTATTTTAAACGCATTGAAATTTATATAAGGTTCATTACAAGAGACTTATTACAGAATATTGTGTGTATAGCAGTCATCGTTCATTTACAGGGACACACAAAAGAATTCTCTACTGTATGTTAACAATAATTCCTGGAAGTGCGTTTTAAGTTACTAAACGCGATTTTAATTTTAAATCGCTTTTTGTCTATTACGTGGTGTGTATAAATTCTGTAGATCCTATACAGGGAAGCACAAAAGTTCGGGAAAACATTTCCGTATTATTTAACTCCAGACGGAGAATTTTAAACTGTGCTACGTGTTTCCTAACTGAACTAAAATTTAGCATCCTATGTAGTATATATACAAATCTATAGATCCTATACAGGGCTGAATAAAAGTATTTGGATTACTTAGATGTTATCTTTTAGCTTATTGAAGAGTATGATTTGTAAAATTATTTTGGAAGCGTTGGAAAGTGTTACATAATCTATGCTTGACGCATGATTTTTCGTTCTTGTTTTATTTTGGTTAAAGTTTTTTTATAAGCGGACATTTTAAATTTTGGAACCGGTTCTGAAAATGAAAGTACCCTTATATAAAAAAAACTGGAGCCAAAATCGAAAAAGTAAAAACTAACAACGATAGAGATCGACATCAGCTATCCTACGCAAAAAAAATCATTTAAAAATATTAAAATGCGAGCGAGAAATCGCGCGATAACATTCCCATAGACTTAACATTAGCGTGAGCGTTTCTTCGCGTGACTAGTGTAGGCTCTTAAACAAAATTTTGCATCTTATGATGGTTTTTAGGCAGGAGAAGGCTGTTGGGCTAAGTCACATGTTCGAGAAAATCCGGTTAGTGGGTCATTTTGGTCATGGGTTTTTTATCTTAAAAACGGCTCAGAGGATTTGAACTAAATTTAGTATCCTACAGTTTTAGGGAACGAGAAGACTATTGGGCTAGGTTACATATTCGAAAAATTTCGATTAGTGGATCATTTTGGGTCAAGCTATTTTTATCTTAAAAATGGCACAGACTTTTAAAACTAATTTTTGTATCCTACGGTTTTGGGGACCACGAAAACCATTGGGCTAGGTCACATGCTCGAGAAAATCCGATTAATGGGTCATTTTTTGGTCACTGTGGGTCAGGCTAATTTTATCTTAAAAACGGCTCAGAGGATTTGAACTAAATTTAGTATCCTGCAGTTTTAGGGAACGAGAAGCCCATTGGACTAGGTCACATGTTCGAGATATTTCGATTTGTGGGTCACTATGGGTCAAGCTAATTTTAACTATAAAACAGCTCAGACTATTTAGATGAAAGTTTGCATCCTATGGTTTTCGGGAACGAGAAGACTGTTGGGGTAGGTCCGAGAACTTTAGATTAGTGGGTCATTTTTGGGTCAACGCGGGTCAAGTTAATTTTATCTAAAGTACGGCTCTAACAATTTGATTAAATTTTGTATCTGACGAGTTTCGGACACGAGAAGACTATTGGGCTGGGTCACATGTTCGAGAACTTTCGATTAGTGGCAGGGACCGATTTAGAAATTTAGGGGCCCTGGGCACAGATGCGTATGGGGGCCCCCCTCGCACAGATTCTTTGAATAGAAAAAATATAATATCGAAAGCAGTACTTATTAAGATAACCACATTGACTTTAATAATTTCTTTAAAATATTAATTTAAGAAATTCAATTCGATAATCATTAATTTACTTTTAAATAATTATTTGATAATTAGGAATTTTTAATTGAATTTTATAATAAACTGTGTGGTGCTGATTACCTTTCTCTATGCAAGTCCATATGTCTGGAATGATAAAGTATGCAACGACTAATAATAAATTTACCGCAATACCAAGCTATAATTATTTAAAATATTAGCATATCCTATTAATCAACAACTTTTTTTTTTCAAATAAAAGCTTTGTATGAATAAAAATTAAATTAAATTTACACAAGTAACTAGCAGAACCATACGGCTTTGTCCATGTTAACCATTAGGGCGTTACATGTAAAAATGAAATAATATGGCGATCCCAAAAATGGAGTTCTGTACATTACTGCACATAAATTGTTAAAAGACAATCAGCAAAAAATTAAGTTACTTTGACATATCATAGACAATCTCTGACAAACAGATTTTTCCTTTTTAATTTTGTTTTTTGACAGTTAAAACTGTTTAGGCCAATAATTGAAAAATCTTTAGTAGCATTTGGGGGCCCCTGAAAATCGGGAGGCCCTGGGCCCGTGCCCCGAATGCCCTGCCGTAAATCAGGCACTGATTAGTGGGTCATTTTCTGGTCAACGCGGGTCAAGTTAATTTTATCTAAAAAACGGCTCTAATGATTTTGATTAAATTTTGTATCCTACGAGTTTCGGGCACGAGAAAATCATTGGGCTAGGTCACATGTCCGAGAAAATTCAATTAGTGGGTCTAGCTAATTTTATCTAAAGAACGGCACTGACTAAATTTTGTGTCCTATGGTTTTCGGGCACGAGAAGACTGTTGGGCTAGGTCACGTGTTCGAGAACTTTCGATTAGTGGGTCAAATTAATTTTATCTAAAGAGCGACTCTGGCGATTTTGATTAAATTTTGCACCTGACGAGTTGCGGGCACGAGAAAATCATTGGGCTATATCATACGTCCGAGAAAATTCTATTTGTGGGTCATTTTTGGGTCACTGTGGGAGAATTTTATCTAAAATACGACTCAGACTATTTTGACTAAATTTTACATCCTACGGGTTTCGGGTACGAGAAGACAATTGGGCTTGGTCACATGTTCAAGAAAATTTGATTAGTGGGGCATTTTGGTCATATTTGAACTCAAAGCTAATTTTGATCGAGCATAGCTCGTTCGATATTTATTCTAGAAAAGAATAACATTTTTTGCATGATTTGTTAATTTTTAAATAAGAAAAGAATAAACGTAAATGTGTCTTAGAGATTTACATAAGTATTTATTATAAAAAAAAATAATCAATATTTAGATGAAAATAGTTATTAGGGTTTCTTAAGAAGAGTCTTAGGGTCAATTAAAAACGGAACCATTATAAGATCACCCGTGTGTCTGTTTGTTACAGTAGTTTTTCTGGTAAACTGGGGAATGTGGAAAGTTCAAACTTGGAAAAGTCATAAAGCCTATTGACCAGTGTTGAATTCAGAGGATGCCCCGGGGGGAATACCCCCCTTCCGGAAGATTTGAGATCTTATGCTTTTAATGGTTAAAAAAGTACAATTCCCCCCCCCCCCCTCGGAGCCACAGAAATCCCTCCCGCAGAAAAGTGTCTGAATTCAACACTGCTTATTAGCCTTAGCCATTCACAAATATATTTAGGAAAATATTAAATTACTTGTTTTTTTTTTTTTTTTTTTTTTTTTTAAATATTGTGTGAAAGATTACGTAACTCCGAACTCAAAAATACATTTGTTTTAATTTTAGGTATTATATTTTCAGAGATATCGTCGAAAATGTACTGCAAAAATATGTCCCCCACACCCCTATTTCCGAATCTAGTGAAACTAAAATTTTGAAAAAATTAGGGGTAGTAGGAGTTTATTCAAATCTTTAAGGAAAACTATAGCGATTTTCCTAGGTCAGATAGTTTTTGAGAAAAACGCATTTTTCCGTTACACACAAACTTTACTTTTTGGGCGGTCCGCAAGGGAGTTGCGCTTAAGGTACTTATCGATGCAGAATCATCCAAGGATAGTTAATAATGATTTTCAAAAAATAAATAAATTTGGTAATTAGCCGAGATATTAATTAAATTACTTGTCTTTAAAAAAAATGGGGTTGTAAGAGTGTAATTAATAAATTCAATGTATGGAACACTTTGAGCGCGAGTTATACTCGCACTTGATCGATTTATTTTTATGTATACTGTCTGTCACTACGATGAGAATCATGTTTTCAAAAGTTTCTCTTAAAATCTCAAAAACAGTTTAAAGAGTATATAATTGAAAATATTATGCAGTTTCATAACTTTATACTTCATGAAAATATAGAAATATCAATTAAAAAAATATGATAGATTTTTATAAATTCATTTTTAGATAAATGCATTTAAATTGTGAAAGAAGATGTGGCAACTATAGACAGTGCAACATAAAGACCGTTATATCTTTTGACCTAATTGACGTATTTAAATGTGATTTGTGTCATTTTACTCTAATGCGTGTACAGCAGTACTATCAATGCAGGGTCCGAAGGTGGAGTCCTGCACGACTCGAACCCGGAAATTCTGCTTAAAGTCAACCTCAAACCCAAAGTGAAAAAAATGAATCTATATTTTAATACAATTATGAAAATGTAGTTTATAATTATATCTCTAATATCAATTTTATTTATTTTTTAATAAAAATGAACACATACACACTCATTAATATCCATCTTATTAAAAAAAAAGTCCTTCTGGCCTGTACCGAGAGGAAAAGGTAGCTTTCCTATATCTTCGTTTTAAAATTTTAGCTAATGTTACACGAAAACAGCAAGCTAAAATGCAAAGAAACGTTTACAAAAGATTCGTTAATAATGAATTTGAATAAGAATTTCGCCAAATTATTGAGCAATAGCCAAATTGCCTTCATTTATGAAGATTTATTTTGGTCGCCAAATTTGGCAATATTTCGCCAAATGTCGCCAATTTTGGCACTAACGGATATGAATATATAGTTTTATGCGTATGATTGGGAAAATTATTACAACAATGAAAGAAAACAATTTGCGAGTAATCGCGTTAATGTGCTGTTTTGTTTCAAAATGTCAGCCACCCTAGAATTTCAAACTGCTCTATCTCAGCCATTTTTTAAGATAGAGGTAAACCAAAAAATGCTCTGGAATCTTTGTATTCCTAACACATAATTAAAAAATAAATTTGAATTTTTATTTTTTTTTTGTATATTTATTTTAGTTTTAAATTTTTAAATGGCCGCCATCTTGAAACAAAATGGCGGACCAAGCTGGTCAACGAACCTGGTCGAGACATTAGTGACCTTAATACACACAGTTAGTTTCATCAAAATCGATTCATAAATACGGGCGTTATCGTATGACATAGGTCATATATATATAAATAAAAATTTGAGCGGAGGGTGGTTTTGGGGTCTAGGGGTCATGATCGGTGAAAATATATCGAAATTTTCCGGAACTGCTTTCCTCCGAACGGCTGCAATAGGTAGCTTTATACTTTTTTGTATTGAAAGCTACCTAATATTCAGGACTTTCTTTTTAAATAGATCCATTGTTTAAAACTTTCACCTGAATCAGACCCGAAAATATCTAAACTAAATTTGAAAAAGACCCATACACGGAACTTTTTAAGTGAACCCGACCCACACTGAAATAAATAGCGCAAACCCGAACCCCGGGTCGGGTTTAGGGAAAATTGAGTAACTCGAGCCATGCAGTACTCTACCCAAATGACGGCCTTTGAAGGCTTTTTTAGTACTTCTCAGAATATTTTCAAATACTAGCTTTAAAAAAATGTATATTTTTCAAAGTTATTTTGTTTTAAAATAATTAATATTTGTATATCTTTTTAAGACTTTCTAACATCAATAATAGTCAACATAATATAGCTGAAAAATGTTTACAACTTCGGTTTCCTGTCCACACTTTAATCCCCATAAACACAGTCCAGTTGCCATGTAATTTATATATGTTATTGAGCTTTGCTGTAGCATTATCTCTCTTGAAAATGAAGTGTGCCGTATTTAAAGTCCGTTTATAGGGACTAGAGTCCTGCATCGGATCGGGTAACCTGATTTTATTTGACCCAATCCGTAGGTCGGGTTGATGCTAATTTTTACTGTAATTGTTTCGGTTTCGGCTTAGGAATTGATTCTTGTGGTCGGGTTTAAGTTTACTCAGTTTTTCGAAAAAATCTAGAATATTTTTTCCAATGAAAAATACTATATATTTGAACATTAATGAGTACATACATATATATTGTATATGCTCATTTTTCCACATAAAAGATAAAATTGACATTAGTTATAACTGTATTTTCCTTAATTATTTTAAAACATGGATTTATTTTCTTTTATTTCAGGTTTTGGGTTAACTTGAAATAGAATTTTTGGGTTCGGTCTGGATATAACCCGACCCAAGCAAGACTCTAAAAATATACACAAAATAATTCCATTATATTATAGTCTATTGGGAAAAATAGCTTGCAGCGTATTTTAATGATGCTACACCATTTCAAACAACACGAAATTGATATGTATTTCTGAGGTGCACCAAAACATGCTTTCTACAGAATATATAGTGTGGAAAGCATTTATCACGCTTTTACAGGATCATACTAAAGAATCCTGTTACATAATAGTCCATGGACAAAAAACATTTGTACTGTATTTTAATGATGTTACACTATTAAAAACATAATAAAAACACAGTTCATTTTTTTTTGTGTCCCTGTAAATCTATACTAATGAAAGTGAAAGTTTCGCTTTGTATGTGTGTGTCCGATGGCAAGGAAAATCTTTCACAGCTAGAAGTAAAAAAAAATTAAGTGAGGATAGTACAAAATCTGTCCTGGTGCACCTGAGAATCATAATTGTAATATTTTGAGAATTAGCATAGATATTAATTAAAAACTCATCAAAATCGCAAAAATGAGATCAGGATTTAGAGAAATAGGATCGTTACAGTACTGTAAAAAACATTTATTGTATAGGAAACCAGGGTCAAATATTCATTTATTTAGTCAAAATTACAGGGCATCTCACACCAATCCGAAATCGCATTTTCATTCATAACTTTCACAGTTGTGAAGATATTTTAACAAAATTCGCAAAAGACTCATCTTTATATGAATCGTAAAGATTTCGTTAAAATATCTTCACTACTGTTAAAGTTATGAACGAAAACGCAACTTCGGATTGGATCAAAATTAGTGATTTGTGGTTGAGTACTTCCCCATAACGTTTTTTCTCTAACTGTGGCTTATATTCATAACTTATTTTATAATGTTTCAAACTTCTCCAAACTAGTTTCATTTTGCCAAATTAGCATAATAATCAACACTCACAGCTTCAGGGTATATTTCTATAAAAGAGCTACCAGAATTTTCTAATAATAATCTAACCGAAATTGGAAATTAAGTTCCTAGCTTAACGAAATGAATCAATCTTTAAAGGTGTATAGTGGTCTTCCTAATTAGTCATTTAACGAAGGGTACTGAAAAATCTGCTCCCCCTTCATGTTTTTTCCTCTAACTGTGTCCACGTCCAGTTTCCGTATCTCAGCAACTAATTTTCTAATTTGAACGCAACTGATTCCAAACATTATAATTAACTTAAAAATCACCCTTTTTAACATTAAAGTAAACTTATGATAATCACCCTCTATAGCATTAAAGTAAACTTATCAGATGTATATACCACTCTTTCCAAATAATAATTTCAGATTTTTTTAAAATTTCATTTCAAAGTATCTCGAGTTCTATGGGCCTAATTACGAGTGGGTTTGGCTCATTCAACTTGATGTTGATTTGATAGCCTTGCATATTTTAGCTCCAGCTTCCAACGCCACGGGGCGCATTCTTATCTCACATTCTATGCACCCGATTACAATGGGATTTGACTCATTCGACTTGATTTCGATCGCCTAAGAGATTTTAGTTCCACTTTCCTCTGCCAGTCGACGCATGAAAAATGTAAAAAAATTTGTTAAGTAATATTTTAATGGAATATAAATTATTAAAAAATAAATATGAATTTTTTAATTTTATCAATGAGTAATAATATGGATCATAATTACACTACTTTGTTGATGAATAAATGAGCCTTATTGTTTTAAAAATCATTAAAAAAATCATTTCATATAAAATAAGGTTAAAGATATAAAATCATATAAATTTGAGGTTTGTTTTAATTTATTATCCCGGGCCCAGGTAATGCCAGGTGGGTCAGCTAGTGAAAAATAAATGCTAATAGTTGTGGTATGCATTTTTAAGTTCAACTAACTATCTGCATATTACATGGTAGGTGTATAACACAGGTAACGTGATGTGTATAAATTTTATGTACCCTATACACGGCTTCAAAAAAGAACTTGTAAATATTACTGTTTATTAGTGTGGAATTGCTTAAGGGTGTATTCAAATAGAAAATGCTTATTTTGAGACACATTCTCAAATTCATTTTTGCTCTAAAATGCATCCAATTGGCAGGTTCTCTTATTCAGAAACTTTATAATGTCCGTATTGTCTCGATTTTTTGATAAAGGTAGAATATATTTCAAAAAATGCTGTCAAAGTGGACATTTTGAACCGAATTTCCGGAAGCGATAGTGCTGGAAACAAAAAAAAAATTATCGTACTGTGAAAATAATTGTTTGCAAATCAATTTCTAATTAACTGAACGAAAAATAAAAACATGGGGCCCTTATAAATCTCTTCATAAATCACGTCGCCAAGTTTCATGTTTTTATTTTTAAAAATGAGTCTGTAAATGTGTCTCAAAATTTTGAGTTGTTGAGCGTGGAAAAATATTTTTTTTGAATACCGCCTTAAGGATGTTTTTCACTTGTGTTATGCATTTTCCTGTTGAATCATTTTTGAATACTAAGAGATGTTTGTACAATGTAAATAAATTCATATATAGGACACGCAAAGAACTATATACATTGTCATCTATGGATAGTAATTGCTGGAATTGCATTTTTAGTTGTATTATGAATTTTTTACCCGAATTAAATTTTAGCTTAATATGTGATGTATATAAAAGTCTGTAAATCATATACAGGACTGTACGAAAGAATTCAAGTGCATTTCTGCTTATTACTGGAGATTGCTTAAGGTGAATTTTTAACTGTGTAATGCATTTTCTAACTGAAATCCCCCCCCCCCCATAAAATGTAGTATATGTACAAATCTACATATCATATACAGAGCTGCAGAAAAGAATTTGACTATTTTTTTGCCATTATGGACAGAAAATTCTGAAATCAGGTTTTTAAATTTATTTTACATTTTCTGAAATATCTACTTACATATCTTCTTTGACTTTATTAGACGGAAGAATTTGTTTTGTAATGATAGTCTGGATATAGATATGCACAGGCTCGGATGGAGAACCTTACTTTTTTTCTGCAGACTCGGTCCGGGCTAGATGTTTTTTCCAGCCTTGACCCGTGCAGACTTCTACATACTCTCCTCCGAGTCCATGTTGGGCTGCCATTTTATTGATTTATTTTTGTAAAAGTTAATGTGATGTTCTATATTTGTTTATCGAAATCATTATACATTTAATTTGGTTTAATAAATTAGAGATATTTTTAAACATATATTATTGTCTCTCTAGAGCTTTACATTTATGATTTTCTTACTGAATCTTCATTTGAATGTAATTGTCTAAATCATTTTTTTCAAATCAGTGTTTCTTTAATCATATTGTTGTTATTCAGTATTCCATGAATTTCGAACATCATCTGAAAATAAAATCTATGCATAAGTAAGTGTGCTTTTTGAATAATTGTAATGGTAGGATAAAATTGATTCAAAAATATCAGCACGTTTTCTAGAAATTCGGTCGACCCGGACCGAACATTTTACTTTTATATCGAACCGAGCCGGACCAATTTTTTTCTACAAATCGGACCTATAAACTTTGGCCCATCCTATAATTCTGGATGTGCTGGAAAGTGTTTCATAATCTATAAAACTTAAAATAAATTCCTAATGCAGGGTTTTTATTTTAATAGCAGGTGACATTAACACTTTTGACTTCTTCCCCTACAAACGTTTTTGAGTTAAAAGGTAAAACTTGATGCTAAATTTACCATAATTTATGTTTTTCTGCAATTTATTTTTACATGAGAGAAGGCTAATTGGAAATGCTGATATAGCCTTTAAAAAAAGATATGATCTTTCTCCCCTCAGGAATAAAGGTGTTTATTGTCAATTCATACACACATTGTTGACTTGCTAATATGTAGCACAACTGGAATGATCGGAAATAATTTTCCACTTTGTAATAACTTTCAGAAACATGTCCCAAACTATTTACATGGACGTACGCAAGAAAAGGCTGCAGACTCACCCTCCTCCGCTGTAGATCCTTGAAAAAAGTATTGAGAGAAAATAAATATAAAAGCTGTTTGTGACTGAATTAATTACTGCATGATTGCAATTTGATTGTTTTAGTATTTTAAAGGTTTCTATTTTATATCATTACAAGTTTAAACCCTTATTAAAATAATTGCTAATATGTAGCATTTTATTTCAACTTTAAATTTTTCATTCACTATTCAATCACTTATTCACTAATGCTACTTAGCATAACTACTGAATGTGTCCAATTTTCTACTGTCTTTGAGTTTTCTCAGCTACATTCCCTTTCTTTTAAGAGGGCTTAATTTCTAACAAAAAGAAATACTGGAGTTTTAATATTCTGTGATATCAACAACTGTAGTGTACCCCTCCCTTCTTGCCCCTTCTTCTGCATATTTGTATGTCATACTTCATTTGCAAATTTAAAGCATTTTTTTCTTCAGCAAAAGAAAAGTCTTAATATTTATTTGAATATATTCTCTATGCTTATGAGCATAGTTGTAACTATTATGTTTGTTTTTGTTATAAATTTTTTTTTTTCCTGAATAGTAATCTTTGCCTTATTTAACCATAGAAATCTGCTATTAAATAAGATGAAGATTACCATTTGGAAATAGTTTGGTAGCTATGCATTATATATATATATGTATAATAAAATCTAATAAATGAACCGATAGCAAAAACATTTATAAAGGCAATTTTTAGAAAATCATTCTTGTGAAGGATTTTTTTTAATATCAAACCAGTAAAACATAACATAATTATATGTTTCTGCGGCCTTTGGTGCACAATATTTATAAGCTCTCATGAGTTCTGGCTAGTATTTAAATATTCACTAAAAATAAAGAAGTACTGGAGCTGTACTCTGGTGCAAATTAAGCACTGCTTTTAAGAATATGAATTTGGGAGAACAGGAACCCTAGCAGAACATAGAGCCCATTCTATCCTTCTAGATATTTTCCCCACTTATTTTGGAGGGAAATAAAGCTCCTTGTGCAAATGGACTTGACAAAATAAGGTAATACAGTAAAGTCAATGAAAATGGAATTTGTCTAGAGTGAAATCTCGTCCTAAGTGGAAAAATTGCTTGGTCCCAGTAAAAAGGAATACTATTTAGTTATAAATGGTGGGGCACTTGGAAAGACGAAATCCTGTCTGAAATGCAATTTTCTTTCGGCCTCTTGCGATTCCATGTCAGCATGTTTCAATCAGGGTTGGCAAGTTTCTTCCAAAGTGGAAAAAAAACGGCCGGAAGAAATAGGTTTCTTCCAAGTTGAAGAAACTGTTTTTCTTTAGGAATGTACCATATAAGTTGCAACTTTGTGAGATACAATAAAAATAAATGCATTTTTCTAATAGATAACCTTAAGTTAATTTAATTAGACCTATAAAAATTTAATTATACATGATAAATTCATAATTACATCAGTCTTTTAGCCAAGATCCACACACCTGTCTAAAGCTTTCCAATCTTGTGTAAATGAATAAAATAAATGGTACTTTTCCATTATACTAACACCATGCCAAAATGTATGCTTATGTGCCATTTATTTCAACCCTTAACGTGCAAAGAATTTTTATTGCAAACCATACCAAACATTGTGATTTACTATTTATTGAACATGAGTCTTTATTATTATTACTTAATTGTAGCCTCACAAAACATCTTAATTTTCTATTTTTCAAATAGAGAATATTTAATATTTGTTGTAACTTATATGTGTTGTTGATACTGATATGGATTTTACAATTTGTCAGTTACCAGATGATGAGGAAGCTGCAATAAAATTGTTTCAGGCCTTGGGATACATATAAAAAGCTTTTATTTAAAAACTAGGAGAGTCTTCATTCGAAAAGTGAAATGTTTACTGCAATGCTAAGAGAGATTTACAATTCTATGCCTGTAGTTTAAATTGAGTTTTATTTTACATTTGTTTGTTCTTTTATTTTAAGTCTATATTTGTATTGATTTAATAAAATAGTTCGTGAAAGTCTAATTTTCAAATGTTATATTTTTAATTGCTCAATTGTGTGCCAATTTTTTCTTTTTTTTAATGAATCATTTTACAGGAATTTCATTTTGTGCCAATTATTACGCTTGGCGATGACAGTGGTGTGGGTATAACAGAAATGTACCAAAAAATTTATCCAAAATACACAAAATCAATTAAAAGTAATTTAATTCAAAGGCACATTTTTTTTTATTATTTAAACTTCTGTAACCAGTAGTAAATAGTACGTGGATCATTTACCTACTGTAGAATGAAACTGCTTTAAGTAAAAGACAGTGCTTTTAATTTACATTCATCTTATTAAGGGTAATAATATCCAATCATTACTGTATTGAAAGATTTCGTTAAAAGCTCCATTTTCCTTGCTACAGTGCAACATGGTATAACAAAACAAAAATATTTTAGCAGTAGGAGGCTGAAATCAATTTCTCAACTTAGAATGGATGACTGCAAAAGATGAAAAAATTCAAGTCCTGCAAAACATGGAGAGTTCAAAAGAATTTTGGGGTACCCGTACAGTTAATTTTTAGAACATTTAGTTTTTTAAATCAGCATTGAAATATGCATGCTACAACTATACATAATCACAAATTTGTTTATTTTAAGAGTTGCACAAAAGTTTTTAAAATATTGAATTTTTATATAAAAAATTGGTAGTTTTTTTTTTTTTTTTTTTTTTTTTTTAACAGACATGACAAACAATGAAAAAATATTCTCTACCTCTAAAGTTGTAAAAAACATAACCTGTAAATACCTGTTAAACCTGAAGTTTTATTAAAAAATAACTTATTTTTCCATAAATAATATTTTTAATATTAATTAAAGTTTCCAATTTAAATTTCATATAATTAGGTTTTGAATTATATCTTTTATTTAGTTAATAAACTTTAATTTTGAGCATCTGTTTTGTTTTCTGTTGGTTTCTTCCATTTCTTCCAGTTTTTTCCATTTCTTCCGGTTTTTTCCAGTTTCTTCCACTGTCCTGGAAGAAACTAGTTTCTTCCGGAAGAAACCCAACCCTGGTTTCAATGTTCTTTTGAAAATATAATTAAATACTTTTTCCTCTGGGCCAGAACTAACTTCTTTTTGGGGTCTGAAGATAAGTACTTTCCATTTCTGCAGGTTTGTGAAGAGGAGGGGTATTAGCGCAGGGAGTATGGGTTTAAAAAGGGTCTTAGGAAGTTTAGAAAATGCTCTTCAGTGCTCTTCAAATATTTCAAAAGACAAAATTATTCTTCCAGCTTCATGGTTTTCATACAATCCATATTTCATGCACTGAAATTTAAACATTTTATTTCTCCTCTAGAGATGTAACTTATATGTTATATAAGGAATTTCAGTATAATTATAATGATTATAAACTTTAAGAGGTGGTAAAGCACACTACAACAGATAATTTTTTTACAGGAAATCAAAGATTGCAATCGATTTATTCAGTCAAAACTACAGGGTGCTTCACTTCAATCTAAGTTGGGATTTTTGGTAATAACTTTAACAATAATGAAAATATTTTAATGTTATTTCGAACAAAATTAACCTGTTGTATACAAAATGCTATAATAATTAAAAGTGCTAGAAGTGCACAATATATCAGTTCCATCATTGTAATGTCAACTTCACTAAAAGTAGATTGTCTAATATAATGCTGATTGGATGCAGATGGTGGCTGTTCCGTACCAAGACGCAAGCGCTGTTGTAGCAGCGCCACCTATAAAAAAAAAGAGTTAATGAGTGGGCAGTGTTGCTCCAAAATTTGTGTAGAAAGGAGCCGTGGTGATCATGCTCTTAATGTTGATTGCATTTTTGAGTTTAATGAGAAGTAAATAATAATAAAAAGTGCTTCGTACAATCCACCATGCGTCAAGCTATTTCTTGTGTTTGAAGAGTGGCCACTTTCAGCTCATCTTGTGATATTGTCTCATTTCATGTGGTGGAAGTGGCAACCTTTTGCATCCAATGAGAGTTAAATTAGATGATCACTTTTCAGAAAACAATTGAAATTACATGTGCACTGAACGAATTACTGTGTATGTATACCATTCTTTCTGATTTTGTCATATTTTGCCCACAACAAATTAATTCGGTTGTAAATAGAGTTAAAATATTTTCATTATTGTTACAGTTATGAGCAAAAATTCTGAACTTAGATTGAAGCAAAGCACTATGTAATTTTAACTGAATGAGTAGATTGTGATGCTGGTTTCCTATAAATAAAATTATTTGGTTCATTGTACTCTACCATCTCTTAAAGATTATACAGTGTTTCAGTATAAAACTTACAAAGTGTTTTGTCAAGAAGTTGCTAAATTTTTAAATCAGAGATTTCTTCTTTACCAAATTAAAGAATGATTGGTACTTCTCTATTATCCCGTTGACCACTTTTCATAACAAAAAACTATCCAAACTGTAATGCCAAATAAACGGGAGAACGTTGCCACTGGAATATCAAAATAAATAAAATATAAAAATTTAAGGACACAATTGTTATTTTAATTAATGAAATAACTAATAAATCAGTAAAACATAATGAAAAATACACGCAAATGTCGAATTAGAAACCACTTGATGACATAACAAACACGTATAATGCTTCTGACATCAAGTAAATGGGATTGCATTTTTGGCGTTTAATCTTACAATTTATTATTAATTTATTATTAATTAGAAACCACTTGATGACATAACAAACACGTATAATGCTTCTGACATCAAGTAAATGGGATTGCATTTTTGGCGTTTAATCTTACAATTTGGCGATAGTTTTTTGTTATGAAAAGTGGTTGACGGGATAATAGAGAAGTACCGAATTATTTCTAAACTTTTTCTTTTGGAAGGGAAGAGGGGATTCTTTTCTATGGTAGATAAAAAGGGCGAAACATACAAAATGCATAAGTAAAATAAAACAAAAACATCAGTAAATAAAATTTAAATATATTGTATTAAATTTATAAATAAATTTTGTCGACAACACACATAAAAAGGCAGGCACAATGAAATAATTCTCCTCCAATAAAGATTAAGAAATGAAGAAATAATAGATAGAAAATTATCATAGAGAACTTTGCACTTAGGTCAAAATTCTAATACTACCACACACACAGACCATATTTTACATTAAATATACTCAAGATGCATTTTACGTTAAAATCATAACACAACACATTGAAATATTTTTCTAATTTAGCCACTTTTTAACATAAGTGAATAGAATCAATTGATCAGGTTTCAATATGAGAAATTTTGAAAATATAGGGGTCAAATCAACCTAAAATTTTCAATATTAAACCTGACCATTTCAGATTTTAATGAAACCTTCAGGAATCATTCTCCCTGATGATAGAAATGAGAATATACTTTTATAATTTTTTTATCTCAGTAAATTTTCATACAATTAATTTTTTAAATTAAAAAAATATCATGATTTTTTGGCTTGTATAAACATTACCAATTTTAAATTTCTCAAGTTCTATCAGGCATAGAGAGTTGTTTGACACCTCATTTTAAAGAGAATTTCATAAGGTTTAATTTGATATGCAAGTTGACTGTGCATGATTTTTAAAAAGTGAATTTTATTTAATTAAAAAAATTTTAAGTGGTTTTTTTTTTGAAAAAATATATGTTTTTTGTAATATTATAATCTTTAAATTCTGAAAGTTTTAGAGTGGGATCTCAATGGGATCAGCAGTTATATAAAAATATAATGTTTAAAATGAATAAAACAATGATCTCTTTAGCACAATCATAAAGTTGGCGAGGTGCCAACTTTAAATATCAGCCCCAATTGGTGTTTAGTTTTTTTTTTAACATAACTGCTGATCCCATTGAGATCCCATTCTAAAACTTTCAGAATTTAAAGTTTATAATATAACAAAAAACATAATTTTTCAAATTAAAAAAAAAACACTATTTTCAATTTTTTTTTTAATTTAATTAAATTAACTTATTTAAAACCAAACACAGTCAACTTGCATATCAAATTAAACCTTATGAAATTCTCTTTAAAATGAGGGGTCAAACAACTCTCTACGCCTGATAGAACTTGAGAAATTCAAAATTGAAAACATTTATACAAGCTAAAAAATGACTTTTCGAAATAAAAAAATTAATTATATGAAAATTTACTGAGATAAAAAGTTATAAAAGTATATTCTCATTTGTATCATCAGGGAGAACGATTCCTGTAAGTTTCATCAAAATCTAAAATGGTCAAGTTAAGTCACTGGTTGATTTGACATGGAATGACTCTAGATAAAAAACTGTTGTAAACAGCAATAAAAATGATATAGGAAAATATTAGGTGAAACAAAAACATTAAAACTGATGGTTATTTTGAAGGCAAAAAATAAATAAAAGTTTTAAAAAGTTTGATAGGCTATATTGTGCTGTCCTCTAAAAAAACATTTTCTGGAATTTTCTCTATATCAATCTAAAAAAGAATGCAAAAAAATTAAACATTGCTAAATTTTTACAGCTTGTTCTAAGATTTTAAAGTTGAGCATTTTTCATTGTATCACTTTATTATAAAGTGGCAGCCAGCTAAGCAAGAAAAAAAAAAAAAAAAAAAAACATATCCAAAAAAATATCCTATGTTACCTGAAAAAAAAAAAAAAAAAATCTCCAATCTTACAAAATATACAAAACACAATATATCTTGATAAATTTTATTTATATTATTAGAACATGCATATATATAAAAACAGTGGATAGTACTTTTCTATTCCAAATGTATAGCAAGAAAACACAAATAGAAGAAAGTAGAATTAATATGTGTACTATCCATAAATGAGAGGGTGAAAAAGTTGAAAATAAGAAAATAAATAAAACATAGTATGCAGTCTATTGTAAACAGCCATAACTTGCATCAAAAAAGCAATTTCATCAAAGTCATCTATAGTACAAGCAATGTCTCCACAAAACCTACTCGACATGTGCTTTCTCTTCTGCATCAGAATATGCGACCTAGAAAAAAAATTAAAAGAAAAACTGATTTTTTTTAAAATGAAAAAATAAACTGAAAAACAGAATTACCTATATTATAACTTATGAGCATGAACACATAAACCAAATGATAATAATAATAAAAATGTAATTATAATAAGAAAATTTATGTGCATTATTACACAGTGACACTAATATTAGTTTAAAATGAAGATTTCTTTTAACTAAAATTAATTGCCATCAGACCCTCTTTTGGATATTATTGATATTTCAGATCATCTTAAATCAGGGTTTTAAAAAAAAAAGAAATAAAACCCAAAGAAACCAATGTTTTAAAAAACGATTTTGTTCTTAGTTCTTAAAAATTTTTGGGAGTTCCTCAATATAAACTAACATGTGCTGCAATTTTTTTAAAAAGCCTGTCTGAATTTCTAGCTTGAATGTAATAAGCATAAAAGTAGAAATAGTTTGTTTAAAAACACTCTTTAATAAGCATCCAATGTTTGTCTTAATAATTATGCCTAATTTCGTGGTTGCAATATAGGTTTGTCCTCCAAAAAATCTGTTAATATGTTAATTTGGCACTTTTTAAGATTTAATACTTATTAAGGGTTTAGAGTTGAAATCCCCATTCCTCAGAACTGACAAAGGATAAATGAGATAGGCTGCACCGCCCGGTGCACCTAGCCCGCCGAGCCCTCAGGGACTTATAATGCGCATGACCGGATTTGGCTCTCCATTGAAAAGTGTCCTTTCACTCAACAGAATATGCCCATTTGTCATTCATAATTTTTATTGAATTTTAATTGCTAGACAATGCAATCATTATATAATTATAACTATGCACTTATACAATAATTATAAATATACACTTGTAATGGATATAAATTTTTAATCACGGAAAAAAAAAAAAATGTAAGAACAACATTCTAAAGAAAAAGAGAATCAGCTTAATAAAGTACCATATTTTCGGGAATATGTGCCGCACCCATCGTAAGCGCCGCATCATTGAAAAATCGGTAAAAAAAAACAACAAATAAACACGTAAGCGCCGCATCATTGAAAAATCGGTAAAAAAAAAAACAAATAAACACGTAAGCGCCGCATCATTGAAAAATCGGTAAAAAGGAAATAGTCACAATAAAAAACGATCAGCAAAATTGGATTAAAAGTAACAAGAATAGTGATAAAATCTTACAAGATATATGAATTAACAATAAAACACAGGTTATCTTAAAATACAATAGGAAAAGAAATATGTACTACGCCAATCGATTATTCGATTATCATTTTAATCGAATATCGCCGTATGCTTATGAAATAAAAATAATTTATCAACTATTGTAAAGTATACAAGAAGTACTTTTAAAGAGTGAGCTATTAATATTGAAACACATGTTATCTTAAAATACAATAGGAAAAAAAATACGTACTACGCCAATCGATTATTCGATTATCGTTTCAATCGAATATCGCCGTACGCGGTGTGCTTATGAAATAAATATAATTTATCAACTATTGTAAAGTATACAATAAATTAAAGAGTAAGCTATTAATATTGAACAGAAAATAGAGAAGTATGGGTGAGTTAAATATATTTTGACTATAGTAATTATGTGTTTATAATAAAGATATATTGTGATACTATGTACTGTTTATGAACTTTATACTGAGATTAAATGAATGTAAATAAAGGTGAAATAGGAATGAATGTTAATGAATCTATGTGTTTACAAGTGTATTTGAGGCAGTAAGACTAAAAAAAAAAACCCTTAAATGAAGGCTTGTTTTTCACAATATCCAGATTTTGCTATGTTGAGGAAAAAAAACCATTGTACCCGCCGCCCTAGCGTATGTGCCGCATCGCCGATATTTAGAACTTTCAAACACGTATGCGCCGCGGCGCTTACTCCCGAAATTACGGTACTCAAAAATAATGTAAATATATAACAAAGAGCTTCATTAATGAAAAATATTTTATATAGCACACAAATATTCATTTTTCATTGTGTTCCAACATTCAAAAGCACAATTGATGCAAAAATCTTTATATCTCTCGTTCACTATTATAGGAATTTATTTAAGATTTTTTCCCTTTTAAATGACTCATTAGTCTTAGTGATAATTTGCTAGCAAAATCACTTTTCAATATATGCTAATGTCATAGGACACGTTAAACCCATGTTTACTAATTTTAAATGATGGTTAAGTAATTTTAAGTTTTAATTCTATTGGTAACATTTGCTCTTACTTCTAAAATGATTATTTATAAGCTATTAATATTGAACAGAAAATAGAGAAGTATGGGTGAGTTAAATATATTTTGACTATAGTAATTATGTTTTTATAATAAAGATATATTGTGATACTATGTACTGTTTATGAACTTTATACTGAGATTAAATGAATGTAAATAAAGGTGAAATAGGAATGAATGTTAATGAATCTATGTGTTTACAAGTGTATTTGAGGCAGTAAGACTAAAAAAAAAAACCCTTAAATGAAGGCTTGTTTTTCACAATATCCAGATTTTGCTATGTTGAGGAAAAAAAACCATTGTACCCGCCGCCCTAGCGTATGTGCCGCATCGCCGATATTTAGAACTTTCAAACACGTATGCGCCGCGGCGCTTACTCCCGAAATTACGGTACTCAAAAATAATGTAAATATATAACAAAGAGCTTCATTAATGAAAAATATTTTATATAGCACACAAATATTCATTTTTCATTGTGTTCCAACATTCAAAAGCACAATTGATGCAAAAATCTTTATATCTCTCGTTCACTATTATAGGAATTTATTTAAGATTTTTTCCCTTTTAAATGACTTATTAGTCTTAGTGATAATTTGCTAGCAAAATCACTTTTCAATATATGCTAATGTCATAGGACACGTTAAACCCATGTTTACTAATTTTAAATGATGGTTAAGTAATTTTAAGTTTTAATTCTATTGGTAACATTTGCTCTTACTTCTAAAATGATTATTTATAAGCTATTAATATTGAACAGAAAATAGAGAAGTATGGGTGAGTTAAATATATTTTGACTATAGTAATCCATGTACTTAAAGCTAACCTGCTTTTTAGTTTTTCGTGCAAAAATGCCTTTTATAGGCATGCGCGAGCATTCAGCTAATCAGCTAGAGGCTTTTACTATCTTCAGACGCGATAGGGACCCCAATGAGGTGAAGGCTTTTTCCTCTCTCTAGAAGCGTATGTGGATTACTACGACTCCATTTGGTTGTTCGGTTGTTGAAACTTTATGGATTTCTTTTATTAAGGTATTTTTTCATTTTACCGTATTTATTTTCTTTTTAAGTCGTATGTATTTTATTACTTTGAATTTTTTATAACTAACCCTTTTTTTGAGAGAGAGAGAGAGATTTCGTGGCACGAAATTCCGCGAATCGTTTCCGATGTAAACAAGTGTAAAATTTCAGTTTTTTAAACTTTTAATATGTAATTCTGTGTGATATGATTAAATTCAGGTTTTCTCAGCGACGATCACAGTATTTTTACGAAAAATTTTTTGTATTAATCAAGCTTTTTTGGTTATTAAGCATAGCTAAACACGAAAGAAAACTTTGTTATTTTAAGATTTTGATGTGAATTATTTGCGTACATTTATAAGGCGAGTTTCACTGAATAATTCAAGAAAAAAAAATCTCATCATTATACATATTTAGTTACGCATTATTAATTATTTACTTGGCCTTTACTTTTAATATTTCAAACTTACAGCTGAATGTAACTATTAAAACATTTGAAATACTGTATTCGTAAAATGAAATTAGCTTAAACACTCGACAATTACTTTTAGTTATGCATTATTAATTATTTACTTGGCCTTTACTTTTAATATTTCAAACTTACAGTTGAATGTAACTATTAAAACATTTGAAATATTGTATTCGTAAAATGAAATTTCAGCTTAAACACTCGACAATTACTTTTAGTTATGCATTATTAATTATTTACTTGGCCTTTACTTTTAATATTTCAAACTTACAGCTGAATGTAATTATTAAAACATTTGAAATACTGTATTCGTAAAATGAAATTTCAGCTTAAACACTCGACAATTACTTTTAGGTTAAATTAAGGTTTTTTCAGTGACGATCACAGTATTTTTACCAAATAATTAAAAGTACTACATGCATGCATCTATCTATCTATCTATCTATATTAGAAATTGTGCAGGTTTCTGGTCACTGTTTTGTTTACATATTTTAAACAAAAATTTCAATTTAATAATGCACTGAAAATTATAATGAATGCTTACAATTAAACACAACAACACAAAACAAAAAATTTCACAAAAACACATTATTTCCTGGATATTTTCCCACAACTAATCAATAAATTTGATGATATTTTATTGCGATTTTAAACCATGAACTTTAGTACTTTTCTGTTTTACGGACACTATGCCAAAATGTATGTATGTATGTAAATGTATGTATGTATGTTTGGCGACAATGGTGTACGTATAACGGAAAAGTGCCTGATTATTTTTATATATATATATATATATAAAATATGAACATAATTGGCGACACAGCAAGTTTTCTGGATTTCTCCCTGGCTCTCTAACCACATTGTTAACAAAACAAAAAATTCACGAAAAACACATTATTTCCCCGATATTTTCCCACAACTAATCAATAAATTTCATGATATTTTATTGTGATTTTAAACCATGAACTTTAGTACTTTTCTGTTATACGGACACTATGCCAAAATGTATGTATGTATGTATGTTTGGCGACAATGGTGTCCGTATAACGGAAAAGTGCCTGAATTATTATTTTTTTATATATATATATAAAATATAAACATAATTGGCGACACAGCAAGTTTTCTGGATGTGAAAGGCGGAGATGAATTTCATTCATTCAATGACCTTTTTAAAAGTTTCAAGTTTGGATTGAGTGCACATGAACATAGAAACCGATACCTATTTCAATGTTTATGATTGAGTTATTTGGATATCTTTTCGTATAGCACAGAAAATCATTTCTCCCGCTTTCGTAATACAGATAAATTCTGGTGTATTTTTTTTTCTTCTTTTTATATCATAAGTACTTTTCTACTTTAAATTTTTTTAACCTAATAGTAATTGTCGCGTTTCTAAGCTGAAATTTCATTTTTCGAATGCAGTATTTCAAATGTTTTAATAATTACATTCAGCTGTAAGTTTGAAATATTTAAAATATTAAAAGTAAAGGTCAAGTAAATAATTAATAATGCGTAACTAAATATGTATAATGATCAGAATGACATATTAAAATGTGTACAGAATGACATGAAAATTTTAAAAAAACTGAAATTTTGCACTTGCAACTTAATTGTAAATTTCATTGTTTACATTGGAAACGATTTGTGGATTTTAAGAATTTGCGGAACTTCGTGTCACCAAATTACTAAATCTCTCTCTCTCACTCTCCAAAAAAAAAAGGGTTAGTTTAAAAAAATTCAAAGTAGCAAAATACATACAACACAAAAATAAAATAAATACGGTAAAATGAAAAAATTACTTTAATAATAGAAATTCATAAATTTTCAACAACGACATCAAACGAACGCGACAGATCGACGAACATTGCGTTTTTTAAGTGACTGATCGACGAACCTTGCGTTTTTTGGGGATATATCGACAAAGTTTGCGTTTATTCCACAATCGATCGATAAAATTTTTCTTTTTTCCCTGACTGATCGACGAACTTTGCATTTATTCCGCAATCGATCGACAAAATTTGCTTTTTTCCGCAACTGATCGACGAACTTTGCGTTTTTTCCGCGACAGATCAACGAACTTTGCGTTTTTTCTGAGACAGATAGACGAACATTGCGTTTTTTAAGCGACTGATCGACGAACCTTGCGTTTTTTGGGGACAGATCGACGAACTTTGTGTTTATTCTGCAATCGATCGACGAAATTTGCTTTTTTCCCCCGACTGATCGACAAACTTAGCGTTTTTTCTGCGACAGATCGATGAACTTTGCGTCTTTTCCACGATCGATCGGTGAATCTCAATCAAGTAAAATCTA
Source organism: Maratus michaelseni (assembly GCA_963931845.1). NCBI lineage: Eukaryota > Metazoa > Arthropoda > Arachnida > Araneae > Salticidae > Maratus > Maratus michaelseni. The sequence continues at coordinate 281,171,913 of OZ007598.1, read as the reverse complement.
AAGTCAGAAATTTATTTAACAACCTAATTGTTAAGGGTCCCTAACACATTTAATGGAACTTGAAAAATACACTGCATATATAAAACTTAACATTCTTCCCTTTTTTATAATAAAAATAAACATTTTACATAATCATTCTCAGTTGACTTAATTTTTTCAATGGTATTTTGTCATGTCTGCATTAATGTAATTCTTTAAATAACACGTAAAATAATAGTGGGGTTTAAAATTTTTTTTTCTCCCTCCCAAACATTACAACTCCCCTCCATTTAAAAATGTTGGTAGGGAGACTCCCGTCCTTGGAAAAATTGAATTTCAAGCCCTGCCTATAATATGTTTGTGTGTATTGAGGTTTGTATAGATGTTTGTGTGTGTGCTGTTTTTAATAAAGACAGTTTCATTTTTCACAAGAACCTTTCAAAAAATTCACATTCTTTGCGCAATCCTTTAACAAAATTTGCATTTTTTTTCGTGATTCTTTAATGAAATTCGCATTTTTTTCTGTATTTTTTTTTTGTCGAGATTCACAATTTTTTCAGCTATCCTATGACGTAATTCGTGTTTTTTTTCAGCGATAATTTGACGAAATTTGTGTTTTTTCTGCGATTTTTTTTTTTTTCACGAAATTTGCGTTATTTTCCATGATTCTTTTATGAAATTTGTGTTTTTCTGTGATCCTTAGACGAAATTTTCTTTTTTCGCAATGCTTTGATAATAATCACATTTTCTCTGCTGCCTTTTGATAAGATTCATGAATTTTCAGCAATCCTTCGATGAAATTCGCGTTTTTTCAGCAATCTTTGAAGAAATTCGCATTTTTCTCGCGATACTTTAACGAAATGTGCGTTTTCCAGCGATTTTTTGATAAAATACATTTTATTCCGCAAATTTTTAGACGAAATTTGGCAAGAAAGCGCTATCTTTTGGTGGAATTTCCTGTTTTGCGATTCTTTGACAAAATTTGCTCATCTTTTGCGTAAATCACGTTTTTCTGTGGCCTTTTAACAAAATTCACGTTTTACATGATCCTTTGATGAAATTAGTGTTTTTCCTGTGATCATTTGACGAAATCTAGGATTTTTTTCCCGCGAAGATTGATTATATGTTTTTAGTCTGCAGGTGCCCTAAAAAGTTTGTGACGCCAAACAAACAAAATTCATCCTAAAGAATTATTGTTTCGTTTCTGGAAATGAACGACTGTCAACTCATTGGCTGAATTATAAAGGGTGAAATGTGTAGGCACTGAGTATCATCTATACTATTAACAGAGTTTCCCCCAGGTTTAAAAAGGGGCAAGGTGCTGCTGGTGAGAAAAAGGGCACTTTTTTTATTCTTAAGGGCACTTTTTGGATTTTTGAGGGCACTTTTCAGAATCTTAAGGGCACTTTTTTAATTGTTAAAGCTTAAAGGTATATTTTTGGTTTTTAAAGCCACTTTTGATATTTCAAAGTCAAAACACTCTTTTTAAGACAACATTGAGTCAGTTTTTATTATGAAACCAAATTTTTTAATGCAAAAAGGAGAAAGGGCACTTTTTTTACTGAGAGCAAGAAGGGTGCTAATTATTTTGCTGGAGGGGGCAAGAAGGGTGTTAATTATTTTTATGAGGGGCAAGAAGGGTGCTATTTTGCAAACCAAAGGGCAGGCAGGGTGCAGCACCCTTCTGAAACTGTCTGGGTGAAACACTGCTATTAATGTCGGTAAACGTCTGTCTGTGTGTGTGTTGTTGTGTCTGGCGTCTGTAAGCACAAAACTCTGCATGCAGACGATGGACATAAGTGCTTTTGGTATAAAAAAATTCGGAAGGGGAGTTTTTAAAATTCACATTTTGCGGGAGAAGAGGGGTGCGAACGAATTTAAAAAATGAGTCCGCATCAATAATTATGGCGGCGGGGGGGAGTATGTTTTGCCCACACGGGGCAGAGACTTTTCTTTGCTGACACCACTCATATGATATATCGTTCGAAAGGCCTGTGACTGCCTTTTCATGTTATGCATCTGTGTGGTCCATCCGCCCCCCCCCCCCCCCCCCCGTCAATTGGGGCACTTTTCTAAATTTTGCACATACCACTCATGTTATATATCGTTAAAAAGATCTGTGACCGCTTAATCATATTATGCATCTCCGGTGTCCATCCCCCACTTTGCCCCCCCCCCAAGGGGGTACTTTTGTAAATTTTGCACAAACCCTTCATGTTACGTATTGTTGGAAAGGTCTTTGACTGCTTATTCATGTTATGCATCTCCGGGGTCCATCCCGCCATTTCCCCCCTTTTAAGGGGGGCACTTTTCTAAATTTTGTTGACACCCCTCATGTCATATATTGTTGGAAAGATCTGTGACCGCTTAATCATATGCATCTCCAATGTCCATCTCCCCAATTTGCCCCCCCCCCCCAAGGGGGCAATTTTCTAAATTTTGTTGACACCCCTCATGTCATATATTGTTGGAAAGGTCTGTGACCGCTTAATGATATTATGCATCTCCAATGTCCATCTCCCCAATTTGTCCCCCCCCTCCCCCAAGGGGGTACTTTTCTAAATTTTGCAGACAACCCTCATGTCATATATCGTTGGAAAGGTCTGTGACTGCTTAATCATATGCATATCTCTGATGTCCATCTCCCCACTTTGCCCCCCCCCCCAAAGAGGTACTTTTCTAAATTTTGCACACAACCCTCATGTCATATATTGTTGGAAAGGTCTGTGACTGCTTAAACATATTATGCATCTCCAATGTCCATCTCCCCACTTTGCCCCCCAAGGGGGTACTTTTCTAAATTTTGCAGACAACCCTCATGTCATATATCGTTGGAAAGGTCTGTGACTGCTTAATCATATGCATATCTCCAATGTCCATTTCCCCACTTTGCCCCCCCTCCCCCAAGGGGGTACTTTTCTAAATTTTGCAGACAACCCTCATGTCATATATCGTTGGAAAGGTCTGTGACTGCGTAATCATATGCATATCTCTGATGTCCATCTCCCCACTTCCCCCCCCCCAAAGAGGTACTTTTCTAAATTTTGCACACAACCCTCATGTTATATATCGTTGGAAAGGTCTGTGACCACTTAATCATATTATGCATGTACCGTGTCCATCCCCTACTTTACACCCCCCAAGGGGGTACTTTTTTAAATTTTGCACACACCCCTCATGTTACATATCGTTTGAAAGGTCTTTGACTGCTTATTCATGTTATGCATCTCCTTGGTCCATCCTGCCATTTCCCCCTCCCCAAGGGGGCACTTACCATTTACTTGCACAACAGCGCTAAATGTGTCAAATGAAAGAAATTCCGCGAGTGCATGTGCCAGTGAAACTTAGCCAATTGCTGTTCTTCAACCTAGCTTTAATTCAAAGTGGGTTTTTTATTTATTTGAATTATTCTGCAAAAGTTTCAAACATTTTAAAGCAGCTATGAATTTTATTTTTATGGTACTATCAAGTTTTTTGCCGTCAAATTTTGACGGGTTCCATCTAGTTATGTTTTTATTATAAAGATATATTGTGATACTATGTACTGTTTATGAACTTTATACTGAGATTAAATGAATGTAAATAAAGGTGAAATAGGAATGAATGTTAATGAATCTATGTGTTTACAAGTGTATTTGAGGCAGTAAGACTAAAAAAAAAAACCCTTAAATGAAGGCTTGTTTTTCACAATATCCAGATTTTGCTATGTTGAGGAAAAAAAACCATTGTACCCGCCGCCCTAGCGTATGTGCCGCATCGCCGATATTTAGAACTTTCAAACACGTATGCGCCGCGGCGCTTACTCCCGAAATTACGGTACTCAAAAATAATGTAAATATATAACAAAGAGCTTCATTAATGAAAAATATTTTATATAGCACACAAATATGCATTTTTCATTGTGTTCCAACATTCAAAAGCACAATTGATGCAAAAATCTTTATATCTCTCGTTCACTATTATAGGAATTTATTTAAGATTTTTTCCCTTTTAAATGACTCATTAGTCTTAGTGATAATTTGCTAGCAAAATTACTTTTCAATATATGCTAATGTCATAGAACACGTTAAACCCATGTTTACTAATTTTAAATGATGGTTAAGTAATTTTAAGTTTTAATTCTATTGGTAACATTTGCTCTTACTTCTAAAAGGATTATTTACCCCCCCCCCCCCCCAGAGAAAAAAACATTTGGCACATATTCTGACAAAATTGAAATCTTTATTGTCACTCTTCAGATATTTGGAAGGGTGGAGAATGCATTATGCGGTCCCTGTTTTTTTATTTAAAAATATTACACAATTCCTTCCCTTACTTCTAGTAATGAGTTAAAGTAAGTTTAATAATTCAAATTTGTGACATAAAAATTATATAACTGTTCAGCATTTTGTAGGCAATAGTCAAATTTTCTAATAAATATTTCCTCTAAATGTAAACATACCTTGTGTTTCTTTCCCAATCTGTTCAAGAATTTCATGAAACAGAAACAAAGTATTTTAAAAGCTTACATACAATATATTTTGATTTATTAGAAATCTGAGCTTCTTTTTGACCATAAATAGCTGACAATTTACTCAGTGTAAATGATACTAAAAAAAAAAATAAAATTTGTTCAAAAATGATTTATTTTAAGAATTTCAAAATAAACTTTGTATAAGAGAGAGAAATTTAGAATTTTTTTTTAGTCTTGTAACATTACTAACTTACAATCAATACTTTACATTGATAGACTAGATTTTTTATGGAACAGAAGTGTTACACTCACACAGATGTTTGGCGACTTTTTGATTGGCGTGATTTCCAAACCCGCACCAAACAAATAACTTAATACAATAGCCAGGTTACCATTAAAGGGAAAAATCCTCGAAATTTGGCAATATTTTTCCTTTTTCATAAAGGATTTTAAAAAAAAAGAAAAAATTGGTGCATGAATGTAAGACATCATAGCCTTTTTTATAAATATAATTAATTAGAGCACTTGAAAAGTAAGTATATTAACATTTTTGTAAAATTTGCCAAATGAATATAAAGATAAAACTACAAAAATAGAACAGTATCACTTAAATTCTATAGTGCTGATCAAGAATCTGTGTTTTAAAGGAAAATATTTGCAAGAGGCAAATACTTTTGCCTCTCCCCCCTCTCTTGCAGTGACTTTTTAATTCTGCCTCCCGCCCCCCTCCTCCTCTCTTAAAAAACTTTTCCAGGCTTTATGTTTGAACCTAGATTTTTAAATGCCGAAGCAATAATCATATGTGACAATATTAACTTAGAACAATTGTTGAAAGATATAAACTATCTAATTCATTAGAAAAAATATTTTCTGATTTGTTTGTTGTTCAGTTTAAACTATGAAAAATTGGTACTTCTTTATTATCCTGTCGACCACTTTTCATAACAAAAAACTATCGCCAAACTGTAACGCCAAATAAATGGGAGAACGTTGCCATTGGAATATCAAAATAAATAAAAGAATTTAAGGACACAATCGTTATTTTAATTAATGAAATAACTAATAAATCAGTAAAACAATGAAAAATACATGCAAATGTCCAATTAAAAATCACTGGAAGACATAAAAACATATAATGCTTCTGACATCAATTGAATGAGGCTGCATTTTTGGCGTTTAATCTTACAGTTTGGCGATAGTTTTTTGTTACGAAAAGTAGTCGACGGGATAATAGACAGGTGCCGAAAAATTTTAGTGAATGAAAAAACAGATAAGCTTACATTTATATTAAATTTTTTCAATTAAAAAAAAGTATTTTGCATTTAAAATTTTGTTGCTATAAAAAACAAAAATTTTCTTGATATTTGATACTGAATCACTTGTGTTTTGATGAATATATTGAAGAAAATTGTTTCAATTTTTGTTATGTAGGTTTAAAAAAAAAAAAAATAAAAAAAAATAGAATAATGTTTTATTAAGTTTTCATGTCATGTACTAAAACTATGTATGTTTTAGTTTCTAATTTATGCTAAACTAAAAATATTTATAATTAGCAGTAATTGGACTATTTTAAAAATATCAGATACATAAAAATTACAAGATATTTTAAAAAAAAATCATGATATCTACGAACCCTGGCACTGACACATAGCTATGCAAGTAAGAGGAAACAATCTATCACTTTATCATTGGTGTAAAATATTTTAATTATGGGCGAGAGCAAAAAGTTTTAAAACAGAACATTAACATTAGCTTCATTCTTTACCATTATAAATAGCTGCCATTAAATAGGAGAGGTATCCTCTTCCTTCCTCCAAGGCCAAACGATAACCCAATCCAAACAAGCAAAGCATTAATTTTAAAAGTAAATTCTCATGAATATCTTTGACATTATATGAAGATCAAAATTATGTTTTTCTCGATATCTATATTAAAGATGAAATGAGTACGGGATCACGTGCATTTAACACCCTCTCCCTCGATATGTTGTTGAATTAACTACATAACTGGACAAATCCTTTTAGTAATTTGCATAACAAAGCCATTCAGAAATATTAATACCTTTATAAGAACCACATTCTTGATGATTTAACTTTTTAACTAACATATATGAACTGCATAGTCAGATTTATGCAATATAGGGTAGATGTGCCAGTAATGGACACCCTTAAGGAATTTCTTTAAAACTTGTTTTTTAATTAATAGTTTTATTTATTATATTCCAGTTTTTTCAATATTATATTAATCTATCAACAATATTTAACCATTCTCATAGTCTCACTTCCTAATATGAATCAAAATTTAATTGTAAATAACAGAAATATATCAAAATATATCTAAAATGTCAGTAATGGACACCACATAAAAAATAATAAATATAATTATTTTTATGAACCAGAATTTAATGAAAGCATACTAATGAAACAAAATAGTTATTTTCAAATAAATTTAACAATTCTGGATACCAGTAATTAATAAAATATTTGTGATAATCATTCACTGTTTGCATCAATTATTGTAATTATCAGAAGATCAATATTTTAATTATTATAGATGGATAGTTTAAAATACTAAATATCAGACAGCTATCAAATTATTGAGACAGTCGAGGATTTAAAAGGTAATAATTAGAAGAAAAACAGTTTTGGAGTATTAGTATATAGTTTCGTCTCACTATTTTTAACAATTAAACTTCCAGAGCAGAGACTACTTCATATATTACTTGAAATAATTAATATTACAAATATGAAAAGAATTATACTGTGAGTAGGATATTTTAAATACTAAATAAAATTATTTCAAAATAAAACTGTAGAACTGATTCGTTAGGCCACTGATCTGCAGATTTACTTGTTTCATGATTACTATAACTTTCATTAATATTACAATTTTTTTTCTGTAAGAGATGAATAAGCAAACATTTAAGACAGAAAATAGATTTTTAACAACTCCTGTAACTTAAATGTTTTTATTTAAATGGGGAGGGATTAAGCCCTATGAGCCCTTCTTTGACTGTGCCCTTAAACAATATTTTCTGCTTCCTGACTGGTTTGATTGCCAGATTATAAAATATGCAAAGCAGAGTTACATACATTAAAAAAAATAATAAAAGAATCAAATATTGAAATTTTATTAACCACATAAAATAACTTAAAAGAAGTTATTTATAAAAGTTTTGGTGTTATTACATTTTGGTAAGTGTAATTTAAAAATTAAATTTGATTATTTAGGTTTTCAAATAAGTAAAAATATTGTATCCACTATAAACTATAAACATTACGGAAATTGCATTTTTAGCAATGTCTACGTGGGATGTCCATTGCTGGAAAATGACTAAGCATCCCAGTAATGGTCAACCCTCTTAAAAATAAATTAAATCTAATAAATTGGTATTAGTATATAAAATTCAAAGTTTTCTATTACTACCAAAACAAAAAGCTTCAAATTTTGCAAGAAAATAAAGAATATATAAATTTAGCATGTTCATTAAGATTTTCACTGAAAAACAGTGGAACTTCCAAACATTATTTTCTGCTTTCTGATTGGTTTGATTAAAAGTATCAACAATAACCCAGATTATAAAACATGCAAGAGGGAGCTATGAAAGAAATAATAAAAGATAAATTTTTTTATAAACCAAAAACATTGAAGGGTGTCCATTACTGGCACATCTACCCTATATAAGAATATAAGGAATTATTGATTTATTACTTTTTAATGTATCCATATTTATAAATTAAAAAAACTATAAAACAAATATTTACTGTTTTTATAATTTAAACCCCTGTCATTGGGACTCCTTTGTTTGTAATTTATAAGTGACAAAAACTTCAGGATGAGAGTTATAGATTAAATTAACTACTTACCAATAAGGCTTAAAAGCAACTACATTTTAAAAAATTGCAAAATAGACTTTGCAATTTATCAACATCTCTAGTCAATTCATGATTTCAGATCAATATATGAATATGTTAACTGTTTTTAAATTACAAAAATTTAAAAACTCAAAAACTTCACCTTTTCGAACTAAATACACAAATAATTAAAACTTCTTTTACTTAAGTAAGGTGTCATACATATAAAAACACAAATATCAAAACTTGACATGTTTCGGTTTACATTATAAAACCATACTCATAAGTAGATACCTCGTCTTCAAAAAATCAAACCCGAATGACACTGGACACCATCATATATACAAGATACAGTATAACAAAACAACGCCATCTATAATACAAAACACAAATTAAAAACACATAAAAACATTAACCCTCAAATCAAGCTTGTATACATAATTGTTTCCCTCTATTCAAATTCGCCCCACAATATTTACTCAAAAGCTCTAACCACAAAGGTGGAATAATAAGAGAGACTGTCTGTAATGATACTTTCTCTTTTATTATTCCACCTTTGTGGTTAGAGCTTTTGAGTAAATATTGTGGGGCGAATTTGAATAGAGGGAAACAATTATGTATACAAGCTTGATTTGAGGGTTAATGTTTTTATGTGTTTTTAATTTGTGTTTTGTATTATAGATGGCGTTGTTTTGTTATACTGTATCTTGTATATATGATGGTGTCCAGTGTCATTCGGGTTTGATTTTTTGAAGACGAGGTATCTACTTATGAGTATGGTTTTATAATGTAAACCGAAACATGTCAAGTTTTGATATTTGTGTTTTTATATGTATGACACCTTACTTAAGTAAAAGAAGTTTTAATTATTTGTGTATTCAATATATGAAGTTAATTAAAGGAATAGTTAAAGTGTACAATTATAAGCACATTTAAATTATGCTTATTTTTCTAACACTATATTTAGACGACAGCTTTTTAGCAAACAAATAATAACAATAATGGCAAGCAGTATTTTCATACTCCAGAGTAAAAAAACCTCAAAAAGCTCCCTCGCACCGCCCAAAAAAAAAAAAAAAAAAAAAAAAAAAAAAAAAAAAAACTAAGAAGCTGCTAAATATATTTTGACTGTATATAATCGAAAAATGAATAATACAGGGGTATATTTATACAAAAAAAAAATATCTATGCTGACTTATTTCATAAAATACAACAAACAGCGAAATCAAGCTCCAGATCGATTACTACAACATTTAAGTTTTATTATACAAATTAAAACAAGTGTAAACATCAGTGTATTAATATTTTTAAATGCAGAAGCAATACTTACTACTTTAGCATTCCAGACTTTGAAGCTTTCGACGTGCTGATAAAATCATACAATCAATTAGCTAAAGTAAAAGGTATTCATTAATTAAATCTGTTATGCTTGTTTAAAATCACTTCTATAATAGCATGAGTACTGAGATGTTTTGTTTTCGTCGCCATCTTTAGTGTCTATTGCTTGTATCAAATCCCCTTTCTTGGCACATGATTGGTTCAAGCTTCAAATCACGTGATTTCGCAAGTTATTTTCGCTAGTTTGGGATGGGTTGGACTTCAACTTTGATTTAACTTGGCGAAACTCCGCCCACTGCGAACTGTTCGCAGTTTCGCAAACAGTGCAAAATCTATCTGGATCCCGGCCATAATTGTATCCATGACAACGTCCATTTAACTGTAACCGCTCGTGCCCGTTCTAACTGTCTTCTATTCTTGTTTGTGTGTAACTTGTCCTCATTAAACGTATGTATGTTAACAAATGTAAATGCGTATTAATTTCAACGTATATCGTCACATGGTGTCAGAATTTGTGTCAAAAAGTAATATTTACTTTAAATTTCGTTAACGACAACCTGAATTAAATACAAATGGGTGAAAACAGAATACGTCCTCCAAAACCATTACTTATGGCGGATTCCAAAGAAAAATGGGAAGATTGGATTCAAAGTTTTGATTGGTATGCTGCTGCCGTTCAACTTGACAAGAAAGAGAAAAAAGTTCAAGTTGCGACATTTATGGCCGTTATTGGAAGAGAAGCACAACAAATCTATAAAACCTTCAGTTTAAGTACCGATCAACAAGAAGATGTGGAGATTATTAGAGGTAAGTTCACAGAATATTTCACTCCTAAAGTCAATTATACTTTTGAACGTTACAAATTCAACCAGATTAAACAAAAGCAGGATGAAGCTTTTAAAGATTTTTTAACAAGGCTTAAAATACAAGCTTCTAGATGTAAGCTAGGAATTATGGAGGAGGAATTAATTCGCGATAGAATTGTTGTCGAAATTGAAAATAATGACGTTCGGGAAAAGCTTTTAAGCGATGCTGCGTTAAGCTTAGACAAAAATTTTGCAGATTTGTCTTGCTTCTGAAAGTGCTGCACAGCAATTGAAAAATATTTCTGATGATAAAAAACCCATAATTTCTACAATATCGAAGAAATTTACTCAGTCGCATAAAAATGTTCCTTCGAAAGATAAGCCTAATTCTAATACCAAATTCTCTAAAATGATAAACGATTGTAGAAATTGTGGTAATACACATAAAATTAATGATTGCCCCGCTTTTGGCAAAAAATGTAAAATTTGCCAAAGGCAAAACCATTTCGCAAAAAAATGTAGATCCAGAAACCAGAAAAAATACAGAGTGCAAGATATTGAAAATGTAGACACGATTACGGATGATAGTTTTCTGATAACAAGTATCGACGCTAATAAATCAGATTGGTGCAAGACTGTCATAATTAACAATAAAGCTATCCCAATGAAACTTGATACCGGTGCCCAGTGCAATGTCATACCATTTCGCTTAGCAGAGGAATTACGTCTAATAATAAAACCTACAAATGTCTGTAAACTCCTCTCATATTCTGGTCATGCTATTGAGGTGGCCGGAGAATCTATTGTTCACTGTCAAATTAAAGATAAGCATATACGGCTTAAATTAATAATTGCACATGGAGGAATTAGTCCAATCCTAGGTCGATTAACCTGCATGGAGGCCGGATTAATTCAAAGAATTGAAGTAGTTAATTTACTGCAAGATGAATTTCAAGACCTGTTTCAAGGAATGGGATGTATAAAAAATTTCGAATATACAGCAGATTTTTCCACAGAGTATCCCCAAACTGACATTAAGCCCCCCAGAAAAATTCCATTTTCTCTTCGACCGTTAGTAAAGAAGGAACTTGACAAAATGGTCCAGGATAAAATTATAAAGAAAGTAGAGGAACCAACACCCATAGCTAGTCCAATGGTCGTAGCAAAACAAAAAGGAAAAATAAGGATTTGCATCGATCCGTCGGAAGTTAAGAAAATTCTGCTGCGAAGGCATTATCCTTTAAAAACGCTTGAAGAAGTCACTGCTAACGTGAAAGGCTCCAAACACTTCACAAAATTAGATCTGAAGAAAGGATTCTGGCAACTAAGAGTTTCACCCGCCACACAACCTTTTTTCACGTTCACAACACCCTGGGGAAGATATTCTTTTCTGAGAGTCCCGTTTGGCATAAAGACAGCTCCAGAAATATTTCAAAATCATATGACTAAAGTTCTACAAGGCATTCCAGGTGTTGAAAATTCAATGGACGATATATTGATTTATGTGCCTGATATTAATACTCTTCGATCAAATACTCGATTAGTCCTACAAGCATTAAGAAATGCTGGAGCAAAACTAAATAAAGACAAATGTGAATTTGAAGTTCAGAAAGTTAAATATTTAGGACATATCCTCTCTGGTGATGGTATCATGATCGATCCTGAGAAAGTTGAAACCATAGATAGAATTAAAGCACCAACTAGCAAAAAAGAGCTACAAAGATTACTTGGCATGATTCAGTACCTACACAAGTTCATCCCTAATCTCTCAGACAAAACACATAATATGAGATTGTTATTGAAGAAAAATGAAGAGTGGAATTGGAATAAAGAATTAGATAAAGAATTAGCTGAAATCAAGAAATTATTGAAGGAAGCTCCGTCACTTAAATACTATAATCCCAACAAAAGTATTACAATTTCAGTGGATGCTAGCTCCTTCGCATTAGGTGCGGTACTGCTCCAAGAAGGAAGACCGATAGCATTCTCATCCACAGCGATGAACAGAAGTATAAAAGACATTTGATAGCATTCATTGACAGCTTTGTATCAGCCTTGCTTTAATTAATTTCTTTGCTTGCTTTATTTAAGCTTTGCTGAGGAGATCTCTGTTAGTTATCATTTCTTCTTTAGTATTCTGTTTAAGTTGAAGTTATGTTAATATGATTTAATTTTTGTCTCATTCATTTATACAATGGTTGTTTTAAGCAAATGATTTTAGTTATATTTAAAGATGAGTTTAAACTGACACAAAGGACTTTTTAGATTTTGAAATCCAAATAAGTATAACCATTAATCAAGTATTTGAATTAACATTTTAAATCATGATATAAAGTAAAGTTAGAAATTTTTTTAGAAATAGAAGATGGTTTTAATTAACATTTTTAAGAATCTGGTTTTATGCAATTTTTTCTTTGAATAATAATAGTATGTTTGCAAACATTTATTAATTAAAGTTTATTGCTGTTTTCAAATGTAATTAATAAAAGAATTTTAGTCACCAATAAAAAAATTCTATCTCTCTGCCAAGCTTTTTAAAAAATGTCAAGATCCTTATAATAAACAAGTACCGATGTTTGTGTTTCCAATTATGGTACAGCTACCAATATTAAACTTAAGAATTGTGTGTACTTTTCTGTTAAACAAACACCAAAGTTTTGCACAAAATGTGCTACACTGCGTATTTCCCATCAAGAAGTGTAATAACCGATTATAAATTGTCACTTATAATTTTTTAATAAGATATAATTTTCTAAACAATAAGTGATTTATTAAAAAATTAGTTTAATATGGCGTACACAATTTGGCATATGCAAAATGATGAATGTAAATTTTACACAAAATGCACTAATTTGCTTATTTCTCGCCAACGAGTGTAATAACATGATTATAAATTGTCACTTATAATTTATTTTTAAGATATCCTTTTCTAACCAATTAGTGATTTATTAAAAAAATAGTTTAATATGGCATACACAGTTTGGCATTTACAAAATAATGAACGCTCAGCTGTTAATTATTTTTAAAGTAAAGGTATAATTCATTGTGTGATATTTAATCAAGTGAAAGAGTAAATCGTTTATAAAAGTATATGGTAATATATTCCAGATTATACATCTATCGATTTCTTTGAATATTCGGTAAATCATACTTAACTCAATTTTTAGAGTGTGCCTCCCATTTAAAGAATACCAGATAATCTGTCATTAACAAAATATTCTGCAATGTTAAATGAAATCATCAAAAGTATACTATCTGAGTAATGAAATATTCATTATTTGTATTCATTGTGAATTTCCTCTATAATTTATGTTCAATAAAATATTTACTTAAAAAAAATTATAATACTTCTCATTAAAATATATATGTATGTCACACAAACATACACTGTCAGTGTGCTGATTTCATATGCTGTGACCCTATGATTAAATAGATCGTTTGGATAATTTAACAAAGCACCTAATTTTAATGAATCATTACAGGAATCGAGACATACAATAATAAAAAAATTACTTTCGAAAAAGTTTTACGCTCGAAATACCACAAACTGCAATAATCTGTTTTCCAGTGTGAAGAAACTTGATACACTAAACGAATGATTCAGTTTGAATGACTTGTGAATGAAATGAGAGGGTTTCCTGTAGCTAGTTTCACACACAGCTAGTTTCCAAGTGGGAAATTTACTGAAGAATTTGTCGCAGAATTTAAACGAATTTTAAATACTTAACTATCAATTGAAAATCTGTTTTTAAGGACTCTGTTGTGTATAGACCTACTATATCTGGCCATATAGTCTTGCAACATTTTTACATGAAAAAAAAAATATATATATCCAAGATCCAAACAGTTTAGGGTTAGCCATCGTCTCTGTCGAAAATTTAATCATAAAATGGCATAGCTTAACTTGTAATATAAATTTCTGTCTGCGTTTTATATCGCAATTTCTACGTGGTATTTTTATTATTTTTCACTGTTAAATTCATATGTCTGTATCTGATTTACTTCATTTCCTTTTTGATTCCGAACAAAGCTGGGGAATATCTGAAATTAAAAGAAAGTTGCCAATCGTATTTTATTTCAGTTAGGCCTATTGATGATAATTTAGGTAACATTTCGTTTGAAGATAATTTATTTAAAGGTATGATTTTATGTCTATCTAATTTAATGTACTTTCTTATTACTATTTTAAAACAACATATCTCTATTTTAATGTTATTTATTGTGTTAGTTTCTAAATATCTATTCGAAGAGCTAGTTCAATATATATATCTATTCTAGAGATATCATTTAATGCATAAATTATATTTTATTTTTATTAATGTTGTAAATATGTTAAGTATTGTGATTCTATTTCCCATCGTTAAATTGTAGCTGTGCAAGTTTATGTGTAATTATTTTTGTCATCAATACTAGCAATTTTTTCTCCCAATACTTTTAATAGCAAAATCCAACAAGGATCCAACACCCGATTTGGCAATATTTTTTATGTGCACCAAGCTAAAACTCGGCAACCTACAAATTCTATCCAATCAGAACGTGCTTTTCTGGATACAAGTAATTCTTACATACTTCTTAGGACAATTTCTATCACAAAGTAAACATTGATTTTATTTAGTTTTCCGACTATTTACAAAGTTTTAGTAAGCTTTTCTGCAGGATTTTTCGATTTTTACAAACTTTTAGAAATATTTTCCTCCGAATTTTTCCACTTTTACAAATTTCTAGCTATTTTTTCTTCGAATTTCTCCATTTTTCAAGATTTCTAGCTATTTTTTCCTTTGGATTTTCCCATTTTTCGAATTTTTAAGCTTTTTTTCCTTCAGATTTTTCCATGTTTACAAATTTTTAGCTATTTTATCTACCAGATTTTTCCATTTTTACAAATTTTTAACTATTTTTTCCTTTCTATTTTTACAAATTTTTAGATATTTTTTCCTCCAGATTTTTCCATTTTTACAAATTTTTAGCTAACAATATAATAAACACCTTGTAATAATATATATCTTTTAAATGCTAAAAGGTGTAAATTAGCAACATAATATATAGTAAAATAACTACTTTTATTAGGTTGTTGACATGTTTCGGCTCACTCTGAGCCATTTTCAAAAACAAATAAGAATATTCTATAATTGCACGCCGCACAGTGGAGAATTCGACCCAAAAACCTGGACAAAAATGCAAAAATTAAAATTTCGTCAGCTATTGTAAAAATAATATTTCTTAATAGCTAACTAATTGATGCGTCGATCTATGTCTATTTTTGGAACCTGAGTTATATCTAGTGGCACCTGGCCTCAGTTGAAGATGAAGTTTTTTTGTGAGAAGACGTGTTTTTTGTTGAATTTAGGCATTGTTGTTATGTTTAAATAAAATTTTTTTGTGTCTCAATGAATTGTTGAATTGAAACTAAACAGGGCTTGCATGTTTAACAAAGGTTAGAGCTTAGTGTTAAACTATGTGTAAATTTAAATAGTTTAGTTTTTAATGTAATAAAAAAATATTAAATGTGTAAAAGGGTCGTTTTTAAAGCGTCTTTCGCTCTAATTTAAACATATCGAAAGCTTTTTAAATATGTGCCGGGCTTTGCCGGACCAGGTTTGAATTATAATTGTATTAGTTATAGTCTTGAGTGCCAATTTCTGCAAAAAAAATCTTTTGCATATTGTTGCCATTTTTTTATATGATTTTTTTTTCGGGTGGACTACTTAAATCCCATTTTTTGAGGCAACCGAATTGAAAAGATAAAAACTTTATTTTTACTCTAGTATTCCAGGTTTTTAGCTTACAGGATATTGCCTGAGAGCTTTTGCCCCTACATATCCTGTATGTATGCATGTACGTACCTATGTAAGTACGTACATACCTACGGAACTCAACAGCTCTTGATAGAAATATCAGATCGGCTTCAAATAGTAAATACTTGTTTACTGAAAAAAGTGCCTCCAATTAGTTTCGGAGGCTCATAGGTAGAAAATAAGGGGAGAAATGAGGGAATTAAAGAAGTCTGGAGAAGACGCAGAAATGATTAAAAGGTTGTAAGTAACATTGGGAGTCATAAAAAGTGGGCATCACATTGACGAAAGTTTCAAACATCTGCTGATGAAACAACAAGACTGTATGTGAACCTTTACAATTGGTACCCCATGATTCCAACAATGCACAAGGTTTTGATTCTTGGTGGCACTGTAATTAAGAAAGCAGTCGTACCCATTGGCCAACGATCAGAAGAAGCTGCCGAGTCCAGAAACAAACACTTTAGACCAGTACCATACAAAGTACTCAAGAAAGTGCAATAAAAAAGTTCGCAATAGAGAAGTTTGCTATAGAGATGTTCCAAATTGGCTTCTTTTAAGCAGTGATCCTTTTACAAACTGCTCTAGACAAAGACCAAGGGAAAAGAACAAGCCATACAGTAGCGAGACCCTACAACTTCTTCTTCCAGCTCGGTCTGATGGTAGTCCTGATAAAAGCGAAGAAGAGTGTGATGAAGAAGATGAAAAACAGAGTTCTGAAGAATTAGATTGAAACTGGTAATCTATTAAATACACTATAAAACCAACATCTCTATACTGTAGAGACTCCACTGTATTAAATGTATTATCAAATGTAAATAATCTTTATTAAATGCGGTAATTATTATTAAAGTAAATTAAATATAAATAATAAATTTTATAGTTAATACAATTAAATACATTTAATTAAACATTACTAGTAAATAAAAAAATCTATCAACAATTATTTTTCTCTTATAAACAGTAAACATTTAAGGCTGCTAGTCACTCGACTTCCAAACTCCCTTCGGTAATTAGCTCTATTTAAAATATCTACTTAGTAAATTAATGATTTAACTTCTTTTTTCTTTGTGCTCTTCTTAAATGATGTCTCTTTTTATTCTTAGTTGTCAAAATATTTATAAAATGTATACTTATTATTATGTGTAGTGTTAAAATTTTACTTACACTTCGTCAGCTTTTAAGATATAAAATATTAGACTAAGCTATGGATTTGTATGTATACTACATAGTATGCTAAAAGTTAGTTCAGTCACATCATAACAATGTTAAACATTTCCATTCAGCCATTTCAGGGAATAAACGGAAATGTGCTTGAGAACTTTTGTGCAACCCTGTATATGATCTATAGAATGTATCCACACCAAGTAATATTTAAAAAAAAATTTTAAAATGCATATCACAACTACAAGCGCATTTCCAGCAATTATTGGCCATAGACTTCAATAGTTAAATTTATTCTTCAGCCAAATTCTTTTGTGTGTCCTTGTAAATGAACGATATATTCTATGCACACCATATTCTATAGTGTTGACTCTAGAAAAAAAGGGCCGCCGGGCGGAAATTTTTCAAAATGGGAACACTATTCTAAAAAAAGACACAATTTTTCAAAAAGGAACACTATTCTCAAAAAATGGCATATTTTTTCAAAAAAGGCACACTTGTACCTTGTTCACAAAAAAGATTTTGATCTGGCTTGTTTAGAGTCCCCTAATAGAATTTGCGATATTTTCCCTAGAGTGTTCACTCAAAATCTGAAGAGTTGAAGTAAATTTGCCGGAAAAAAATCCGAATCCGATCCAATTCCCGATTACTTCACATTCCATGCTCGAAATTCTCGTTAACACATTGCTAAAAATGGGACCGGGCAGAAAAACATACACTTGCTTTCGTGCAAATGCTGATAGAAGGAAAGAAAATGGCGGAATTTGATTATAAAGAAAAGCAATTGGGTGCTGTGAAACTCTCTTAAAGGCCACGGGATGCATAGGAATTATTAAAAAAGGCCGCCGGGCGCATGAAAGAAATAAAAAGGGACGCCGGGCGCATAAAAGAAATAAAAAGGAATGCCGGGCGCTGCGCCCTGCTAAAATGGCTTAGAGTCAACACTATTCTACAATAAGTGGCTTAATACACCTCAGTGATGTATATAAATTTCAGTATGTTTAAAATAGTGTGATATCATTAAAATACAGAGCAAACGATTTTTTCCCATAGACATAATGTAAAGGAATTCTTTCGGGTGTCTCTGTAAATGAACCGTAAATGCTATAGACTTCATTTACAATACCAAACATGCCATATTGATACCCAATAACATCTAACAATTTCAAGGCAATTGGACTATATTTACGTAGAAAAATATTTTTGTCTAGGATTTCAGGTCAAATACTCCACTGTGCGCCGTGCATTTATAGAATATTCATTTTTTCTCATTCTTGCCAACTATTGGTGCACTTACCCTATATTTATGTCCTTCCAGGAACATGGATACTTACAGTTTAAGTTTTTTACAGGTTATAGAACTCAATGAAAACTTGAGCTGACCATCTCAAAAAGCATATGAGAAAAGCAGTCCATGTGGCTGAACGACATTTTAGTTGCATTTGACATTGAGACAGCTGAAGCATAAATTAAAATTCAGGTAGATTTTTATTTATTTATTCTTTAGTCCTTTTCCATTTTCTTCAGTCAAATTTTTTTTTATTATTATATATTGCATGCCAACTACTGGTATGGGTGAGTATTGCATGATGTTACTATGGCAAAACTTTTTTTAAAAATTTAAAAAACTTATGACTGGTTCCTTTTTTTTTAAAGCAATTCTAACTTTTGAACAGAAAAGAAGAAAAAAAACTAGATGATGGTTAGCTTTGCATAAATCTTGTTTTATTATTATTTTAGCCTTAGAGCAGCATTAAAAAGCCTTATTTTAAATTATAATATTATTTTGAATGTGTTTAAATGCACTTTTAGGTATTAAATTTTTCTGATTAGAAATTGATAATGAATTATTCTTATGATAGCACTTCCTGGTACAACTTATATTACATTAATAAAGTAATCTATGATTAATATTGACAGTTCAAAAAGGCAAGCTCCTTTTAATGCAAAGAAGGCTGGAGGAGGGAGTGTAATTTCCCCCTCAAAGAATTTGATATTTTGAAGTGTATCAATTGTCACAGATCAGTCAATAATCTGCAATTGCGCAAAAGCTAAAATAATTTGTCATATTTGATTATAAATAGGATCATTAGTAATTGAACATTTTAATAAATATCAATTCTGCTAAAGGCCTGTTATGGCAATTTTCTCAAAGAGCACAGGTATCAATAATAATGAGTACTTTGACTACTTTTATAAACAAATGTGAGAATATTACTATCAATTGCCTCTCAACTGTGCACACTAAGACCAAAAGCCCCCCCCCCTCTCTCTCCCTCAAAAAAGTTTTGAAATAGCACCCCTACTTTAATGACATGAATGATTTCAGATGTTCAAATAGAAATCTGGTGGAAAGTTCTTGGTAAAGTCACATGTTAGGATTGTGCATTTTATTTCTTTCGTATTTTTAACTTTTTCATTCAAAATTGGTGAACTCATTTAAAATTCAACAGTATTTTAAATTTCTATTTAAAATCTTTAGAACAAAAAAGTGTTACAGTTGCATCATAAACTGTAATACTGTGAAAGAAAATTAATAAAATTGTGAGCAAATATTATATATAGATTTGCTAAAAAAGTACAATACAGCAAATTTATTTTCCAATACAGTTAAGCCTGTTTATAACAGAATTGTGCTATAAATGGGAGAAAAAAATCATGGTCCAGCTAAAAAAACTATTTTGCATTTATACCTTCTAAAACAAAAACAACCTGTCTAAAACAGATTTTTTCACTGATCGTTTGTGCTTCTGTATAATCAGGTTTTATTATATCATACTTATAATGGCCTGCATTAGAATTATTACTGGGGTCTGCAGTCTTTCTGTATAACCCTGCTTTTATTTGAACAAATATCATAGTATGAATTATACCTTTGACTTGTAAACATTTAATACCTGAGTGTTCATCATTTTTCTGCCAAATTGTGTAAACCATATTAATTTTTTTGGAACTTAAGTATCATTCGAGCCACAGGTCATATTTACTGTACGAAAAATGTTAATTACAGTTAGTGCTGGACGATGTATCGAATTAAATATCATGATAAATCGGCATCTTTATATCATGATATTCCGATATATCAATATAGTGACATAGGAACAAAGTAGTAAAATATCAAGTTATATGTATAAAATTGATCAAATTATTGATATTAAATATATAGTATATTTAAAAAAAAAATCTGAACCCTTCGCTTCAACTAGACATCTGCAAGAATTATCGGATGACTTGAGATGTGTTTTCAGAGAGAGGAGAACGCAAAGAGCCGAAGATGCTGCATCAGCGTTCCATCAGCCTGACCTAGTAATAAAAGAAAACAATGTGAATTCCATGCTCTTTTTTATTATTATTTGTTTGTTTTACTCTGTCAAAATTTTAAATATGGTAGCCCTTTGTTACATTGAGCATTCTGGAAGATGATATAGCCAAGGTAAAGCACGATATAACTGAGATCATTAAAACATTAAGAAATATGATAACAAACAAGAAAATGTTTATATTTGTCTCCAAAGTAATACTTTACTTTTTACGATATTTTAATAAAATAATGATAAATAAATGCACTTATTCTAATTGAATTATATATATGCTATTTAAAATTGCTGTTAAAGTAAAACTTTTTATTTTTCGGACAGATGTAAAAAGAACGATATATCCAAATGAGCAATGTAAAGAGGTGAAATATAATGTGTGGCTACTGTATTAATGTAATATATGCTGTCATGGGCCCCGACAAAAGGGTGAGAGGAAGGGCCATTATTCTGCCATGGATTCTGAAATTAACAAATTAAATTTTCTTTATGAATGAAAAAATAAAATTTAGTCTTCCTAAGAGTGAATTAAAATAATTAAATGCTAAAAAATAGAACTAAAAAATTTTCATTGACCAAGGAAAATAAAAATAATAATCCATCTAAAGTCTATTTTTGAATTGTTTATATTTTATATTTGTTAAATTCCTAAATTGCTTTAATGCTGGTATGTTTAAGCATTGTCATTCGCAGCATCTCGGACAAAAAATTCTTAGTTTATTTTAATTTATTTTTATATTATTTTTTAAAAAGAAAAAAATTGGCCTGTGCTGCGGCCACAATTACATGTATTTCAAAATTTATCTCATCCTTGATTTCATTCTGCTAGCATCCATGTATGTTATATATATAAAGCACAATAAATAATTTTATACAATAGCAGATAAGGATTTTAATGAATCACTGTCCCTCCTTTCCAAATATGGAAAACGCACCTTCTTCCCAGCCAGCAATAGATAGAGAGAGAGAGCCAAAAAAATATATATATATGTGAAGCTCTTATTGTATGGTGTGCAGCAAACATAGTCGACCTTCCAGTTTCACTATTTAATGCAACCTTTGCTTAAAAATAGTTCCAAAAATGTTACCCTTTCCTAAAAGATTAAAAAGAAAATACTTTTTTTTCACTACTTTTTTTTTCATTCTAATTACACTTTAGGATTAGTACTAACGATCCACAAATCCATTAAATTTATTCCACTTTGGATCGGTCAGGTTGCATTATTATTGTGAAATCCGGTCCTAACCCAACAAAATATTTTTTCCTGACCTGAAGCTGAAATATTTAACCTGAATCAGATGTGAAATGAACTAAAATTAATACAACATTTTAATGCAACTATATGGTAGAATAGTCTACAATCATACCTCTAATTTTGACTTTATCTTTTAAGAAGGAACATCATTAAATATATTTCTTCATATTAAAACATAGTATTTTTTATTCTGATCTTTCTTTTGGTTAGCCTGACTTACACAGTTCAGAATTCAGACACTTTTCTCTGGGATCTGGGAGGGATTTCTGATGCTTTGAAGAATGGTGGGGGTGGAGGGATAATATGGAATTCCAGAGAAAAATGTGCACTTCTGTAACATTAATAAGCTTAAAATACAAATTCTTTTTTTGGGGAGTAGGGATACACATTTTGATGCTCTGGGCATGAATGTCCCTCCGGTCCATACACTTACTCCATAACAGAACCAGTAAAAATCAAAACAACTCAAAAAAAATATACAACCTGAGTCCTGGCAGATCATGTTTGGGTAAAATTGTGTTCTCTATTATATTCTGAATATAGTTGTGAACTTTCACTGTAAACCTTATTTCTGATTATTTATTTATTTTTATTAAACACTCATGTATTCAAAATGTATGCATTTTAAATATAGTTTTAAAAGGAATTCAATCTCAGACCTGTTATAGACCAGTTTGGTATTTTGTTTTTAATATTTCATTACATTGGTTTTCTATTAATTTGCCCAAGATTCACAAACAATGGAAATCAGGCACTTTTTTCTGAAGCTAATGACTAAATTCAAGTAAAAGTAAACAAACATTTACTCCTTCATATTAAAATATATGTTTTTTTATGAAACACTGCTCTGTACCTTCTTTTGAAAGATCAAGTTAACCTGACCCACATGAGTCAAAACACAACCAGAAACAATTAGAGTCAACCATACCGATAACGAAAAAATTTCCATAAAATCCGTAAATTATCCTACTGTAGTCACAGAACACTATTCAATCCACTATTTTCTTTCATTTGTCCAACATTCATTTATACTCATATTCAATTTAAAGGTCTCCACCATACAATTTGTTTTGCCCGACCTGGTATAAAAGTTTAAAGTTTGACTCGAGCCTGGACTGTACAAAAATTTTACTGGTCTAGCCCAGCATAAAAACAAAAAGTTCGGCCAAGTCTGGCCCAGTATAAAAGCAAAAAGTTCAGCCCAGTCCAGTATAAAAGCAAAAAGTTTGGCCCGGCCCAGTATAAAAGATAAAATCTCGGCCTGAACCTGGCCCAGCATAAAATGTGTCCAAGCCTGACCGGACTGAATTTTTACAAAACATGCAATATTTCTGTAGCAACATTATCCTAAAATTAAAATTATTCAAAAGCACATTTAGTTATGCATCGATGTTATTTTCAGATTATGTTTGAAATGCATAAAATGCAAAATATGAACAATATTAATGACTATTTAGACAATTACGTACATAAATATTGATTAAAAAAATTATTTAAAGAACTTACTTTGAATTTCTTATATTAAAATGAAGATTCAGTAAGAAAAAAAAAATCAGGAGAAAAAAAAAGAATCCGTTATGGACAGGTTCCATTTTTAGCAGGTATATCATCTGTTATATATGCATTATATTCTTTTTGCACAGATCAAGACCATTTTTTTGTTTAAGGCAAGTTTCCGTTATAGACAGGTTTTACTGTACTTTAATTTTTTTGCTTAGAAATATGTGTACTATTTTTTAAAAAGAATTTTAATTGTAGAATAATGCTCATTTAAAAATGTATGCATTTTTTGCTAAAAGTGTTATTCCGGGCCTCACTGTACTGATTTTTTGCACGGGCTTGAAAATTTCGGCTCGTGCAGACCTCTAGGAAAAAAGAAGTGCAGGCGCATCTTGACCCAAGAAAAAAAAGTCTGGACCAGCCCGTCCTGAGTCTGCAGTAAAAAGTTGGGCCTGAGTCCATGCATACCTCTAATTCAACTATCTATTCTTTGAATTCCACTTAGCACTTGAGTGAGTTTCAATGAATACATCAAAATCGTGAATGGATTTATGATTGGGCGAGTCCAATGAATATAGACAATCTCAAAAATATATTTTTTCCACTCAGGAATGCTCGATTATACTCGCGAGTATATTCAGATTCACAAATATTGTGCCACTCTGAAGCGACCGTCGTGATATCTATGAATGTACTCATGAGTCTATTCACAAACACTCACGAGTTTATTCACAAACACTCATGAGTATATTCACAAACATCATGCCGGCTCTGAAGTGCTCATCATGATATCTATGAATGTTTGAATATGCTCGTGAGTAAGCGAGTGTAATCAGTGGCTTATGGGGAAGAAGAGATGCAGTGAGTGAGACCTAGCGAGTGGCTGTTTTGATTTATTGATTCCTTCTCTTCTTGAATGGTATATATGATTGCGATATGAATATAACGTTTGCCTTTCAGTGTGCGTACCTGATTATTTAGGATTATAAAACTAACTCACTAGGAATGCACTGTTAATCCTTTATAGAATTTTAAAGAAATCTTAAGCTATTCAAGTGAAGGTGTATTCTCCCCCCTCCCCCACTGAAAATTGCAAAATATATTATATTTTA
Source organism: Maratus michaelseni (assembly GCA_963931845.1). Classification (NCBI taxonomy): domain Eukaryota; kingdom Metazoa; phylum Arthropoda; class Arachnida; order Araneae; family Salticidae; genus Maratus; species Maratus michaelseni. The sequence continues at coordinate 281,147,345 of OZ007598.1, read as the reverse complement.
GAAATTTCAGATATATATATTAATAATATATATTTTTTTTGGCCAGAAAAATTGGAAATATATTATATTTTAGAAATTTAGGAAAAAGTATATGTAAAATATATTGTTAAGGCAGTTTTCAAATCCAACCTGCTAACTTTCTGACATATTCGCAAAAACCTTAGACACACAAAAGTGGATAGTGCATGCACTAAAAAGCTACGAAATTGTATAGCATTTTCCATTTTTCGATAAAGTAACGGGTCTATTAGAAAAGGCTGTCAAAGTAAACATTTTGAACTGATTCTTGTAACGTGACAGCTCATAAATGGTCATTATGAGACAACAGTCACTTATAACTTAAAATGCTATACATTTATCAAAAAATGAAAAATGCTATTCATTTCTAAATCACTTCAATAGTGCAGTAATTTCTTTCTTTTGAATTTTTAAAAAAGTCTGTGAATCTGCCAGAAAGTTTCATGTGAAAAAATATTTTTTTGAGAACTGTTCTAGAAATTTAATTTTTTTAAAAATTCAGAATTTTTTTTTTCCTTAACCTTGAAGCTTGTTTCTTTTGCCGGCTCTACGTTGCTAAGAATATGATGTTGATTCTTTATAAAGTTTTATTTTTATTTTACTTTTTTTTTGGGGGGGGGGGAGGGGCAAAAAATTAGCAAATATATTATATTTTAGAAATTTAAGAAATGTATATATATATATATATATATATATATATATATTGCAGTTCCCAAATCCAATCTTTCAACTTTTTGACACATTTGCGGTCAATTTTAAACTTAGCCACACGAAATTAGAAGGTGCACATTAAAAAAAACAGTGAAATCGAATAGCATTTTCCATTTTTCAATAAAGTAAAGTATCTTTCAGAAAAGACTGCTGTAGTAAACGTTTTGAACAAATTTCCACATCGCGACAGCCCGGAAATGATCATTATAAGACTTGCTTATAACTTAAAATGCAATACATTTATCAAAAAAGGAAAAATGCTATTCATTTCTAAATCACTTCAATAGCACACAAGTAAATGGGGATCTCTAAATATGAGAGAGAGGGAGACAAAGGGGAAAAATTTCCTCTCCTTTTGGCAGTTTCGTTGCTTAAACTTTAGTATTAATAATATTTACAGACTAAGGCATTGTATGAATAAATATAATCAGAGCCGATATATCGATATTTCAAGAAGATTGAAATCGACTGAGACGATATGTCATAAAAATCGATATTTCATGATGTATCGATATATCGCCCAGGCCTAGTTCCAGGACGGGCAAATATTTTTCTACAGGGGGGGGAGGGGGAGCAAACTATTTTTCTGTATATTTTCTAATGTTTACAATTCCTTGAAACTTATACATTTTGTACAATTGTTTTCAGTTAAAAGGATATTTTCAATCCAATAACTATATTTTTAAGGTTTGTTTGAAAATATAATAGAAATGTATCATCTCTTTTTATACTAATATATAAAATGTGAGTGTTCCTGTGATTTTCAGGAAAACACCTATTTCTAAGTTTATTTGATTATTTAGATGGTGTCGAAGTATAGCTAAATATAACATTTTATTATTTTTTGTCTGTCTGCGTATTTGTCCAGAATAGGCTCAGAAACGGATGTATTCAAATACTAAACTTATCAGGGATGGATAAAGAATATTTCTGGCTACAATCTGCAATTTGTCACATTCTAGAAACTAAAGCAGTTTTTGAGAAAATAGAGAAAAACCGGAAGAATTGAACAATCAACGAATCATTCATCACTCGGAAACTTGGGAACTAATCTATCAATTTTAAGGAATCCTTCGGAGCTGGCAGTTGAAATGTCTAAGATTTAAAGATGATAATGAGTACAATCGGCATTTTTTCATATTCTAATATATCTAAAATAGTTTTTCAGAAAACCCAAGAGAATCAATGAATCAACCAATCTTTCAATGCTCAAAAACTTGTGAACTAATTGATCAATTTTGAAGAATCTTACGGCAATTCAAAAGTCTAGGTAAGATTAATAAAGGATAAAAATTAGATTTTTAGCTTATGTTTTATGCATTTTAATTAAAAACTGCATTGATATGTGTTTTTCCCCAAAAATTTGATCTTATCAAATACAAATGAATACAACGTTTTTTACGCAGTTAAAATTTATTCCACCATTTTTTTCAGCTGAATTTTTTGGCAGGGATTTATTTTTCAGAATTCAGAAACTGTATATGCTGCACGCAGTGATAAAGAAATAAATTAGCTATGACTCTCTTCTGGCTCCTATAATGGGCTAGGTAAATCTATTGTGCATAGAATTTCAAAAATTGGTTCTAGACAGGCTCGTAACTACTGCCAGGTCCCCCAAGCCCGAGGGGCCCCAAACTGACGGTTAAAAAATTATTGTATTTTAATATCTAATCTAACTTCCTATAAAATACTCAGCATCAAGCTAAAAGTTAATAATAAAAAAAATCCAACAAAGTGCTAAAGTAAATGTTTTTGCATGTCCATTCATATACTGCATACACTTTGCAAGCAAAAGCAGCTCTAGAGCAGACAGCAGAATGTCGAGTCGAATGTGTAGTGTCCCACCAGGTGCTTGCCGAGTGATGAGTCAAGTGCGGGCTGGAATGTATAGTGAGCTAGTGCTATTTTTTTCAACAAGTTCGAGACTGGAAGCATATTTAAGAACGTATTTCAGTTCATAAAGCATCCAAAAGTCACACACACTCTTGTGTAGTTTATAAGCAGTGCCAGAAACATGGTACTTTAGAAGACGTTTTCGGCAAAAATTTGGAGAATGAAAAAAGCTTCTGGCAGAAAGTTCTTGAAAGAATCCTAAATGTGACCTTAACACTTGCAACATGTAATCTCGCATTTCGTGGATCTAGTGAAAAGTTAGAATGTAACAACAAAGGAAACTTTCTCTCGATAGTTCAGCTCTTGTCAAAATATGACCCAGTACTGCAAGAATTGATTCAGCGTCCGCAAGGGACAGTGAAATACCTCAGTTCTAAAATTCAGAAAACCTATTTGCCTTAGAAATCAAAAATTAAATTACCGTTGATCTTCAAAACTGCTTGTTTTTTTCATTGATTTTAGATACCACTCAGGACATTGCTAAAGTTGATCAGTTAAGTGAAGTTTACAGGTATGTCAAAATAGTTAATAGTTGATATCAATAGATCAAAATATGTGAAACTTTTGTATCCTTTACAGAGGTAAAAGATCAGTCTGCCCAAGGTTTTGCAGAAGAAATATTTACTTCATTGGAAGATAAAAACTTGGATTTGACCAAATGTCATGGTCTACGATGGGGCTGCAGTCATGAATGGGGCATACAGTGGAGTGCAGCAGCATATTAAAGGAAAAGCCCTACCCGCTTTGTGCACTGCACTGCACATAACATTAATTTAGTATTAAAGAATGCTGTGGTCTGTCAGTTTTTTTAAACCATTCAAAGTGTGTATTGCTTTTTTGGTCATAGTATTTTGCACAGGCAAGACTTGAAGTCAGTGTACGACATCGAGGTTCAGACTGATTCACTGAATTCAAAAGTAACACTGAAAATTCTTAATCCAAATCGCTGGACTGGTAAGCATGAGGCAGTGTATGCACTGAAACACAGGTTTTGTGACATGTTGAAAAACCTTACTCGCATAACTTTGACTTCCAGGAAAAGCAAGGAAAGAAATGAGTACAGCAGCTAAAGAACAAACTTGAAAGTTTTGATTTTGTATTGCTTTTGGTTGTGCAGTGTGAAGTTTTAGAGTTCTCACCTCCTATCAAAATCCTTACAATCTGAAACCATGGACTTATTGTATGCATATGAGCTAGTGGGTAATTTATTGTTAAAGATATCCTAAATACGTGGAAAGTTTGAAGAACTTGTTTCTAAAGCATCAGATGTTTGTAGTCTATGGGGAATAAACAAAAAATTTTCCGCCAAAACAATCTAAAGAAAGTGAAAAAATACTTTGATAAGTTGAGTGAAGATGAGCGATTAATATACCCAAAATCTTGTTTCCGAGTCACCGTGTTCTATCTAATCGTAGACACACTTTGTACTCAACTTGATCACCGTTTTGAAGGGATAAAAGCTGTTCTTGACACTTATCAAGTAATACAACCTGATTAGCCAATACAAGTGAAAGTGATATTCACATAAAAACAGTTGATTTCATTAGTAAATTTCCAAATGATATGAGTCCAGCCTTTCCTTCAGAATTATGTTAAGTGAAAAATTCATTTAAAAACAAACTAAAAAAAAGAAAAGTGTTAAGGAATTTGCTAATTACATAATAGTCGACTGCAGTTCGCTTTCATCAAGCTATCCAGATGTTTGCACAGCATGTATCATGTATTTGAAAGTGCCTGTGACAGTATCTAAGACTGATCGGTCCTTTTCTAAGCTTAAATTGATCAAAAATTACTTGAGCGGTACAATGGCTCAAGAAAGACTCAGCAGCTTAGCTTTGCTTTCAATTGAGAATGATCGAGCTCAACAAATCAACTTTGACAAAGTAATTGATGAATTCGTTTCTTTGAAAGTTAGGAAACAAATGATTAAGAAATAATCAAATGTAGCTAATCTTTAATCTTTTCAATCTACACTACATTCCATGCATCAGTTACTGATTCCTTGTCTTTTAAGAAAAATGTGCATTTTAACAAACTTAATTTACATCTATTGTAACTAATATCTAATCTTTCTTAAACTTTTATTTAGAAAAGTCATATTTTAAATTATCAATTACAAATTTTACGCTAGTTTAATCTAGTTCTAAATAATAACTAAAATATAAGTAATTTTTTTTTATTGTTATTCCCATTCATTTGAATAAAAATTATGTACGTTTATGTTAGGCGTTTTCTGTACTATAGCTTCCTCATACCATTAAATTGTTTACATTTTTGTTATAGGCTTTTTCAGTAAAAAAATTACTATAGTATTTCTGTATTTGTACTCAAAACTTAAACTTATTAAAAGTTACTGTTTTAAGTTTTTTTATGTTAACAACAGTGTAGCGAATATTTTACCATGTATGTTTAATGTGTGATTTTATAATTTTTTTATAAACATGTACTCTTTTTAGAAATTGTACTTTTGTAAGTATTTTGCTTTTGTATTATTCACCTTATTCTTTTTACAACCATATGCACTGAATATTTAAATTCCAAAACTTGTATCATAAAAATAATCCATTTAATAATTTGTTAATTGTATAAGCTAGATAAATACTTGAACATTTGGCTTAGTGAATCTTTTGTGGCTAGTTTTGTTACCATTGCATGGACCAATAGATAAAAACAAATTTTTGTTGATTTGGAATAAACCCCCATGCATATTAAAATAAAGAAATATTGAGGGGCCTCACTATGAAGTTTTGCCCCATGGCCTCCAAGTTTATAGTTACGGCCCTGGTTCTGGATAGAAGTCTGAATGCACCTGAGCTGCAGATTTTAAATTTTCTGCATCTTTTTCAGACCTCATTGTGTGAGAATGAGAACTTCATTTTATATCAACTGATTTCTTATTAGTATCTCACCCATAACCATAAAAAACTTAGTGTAAACATATTTATCAAAAAAGCCTTCTGGTATGACAATGGGAATGTCTTTTAACTTAGGGCAGCCCTTTTCTGTGTATCAATAAAAAAAATGTGATAGTAATGATTTTCGTTCTGCCTTTTTAAAAATTAAATAACTCAAATTTTGCAGTTGTGGCTCATGGGCCTGTCCCGGTCTGATTTTCTCTACAGGATCTCTACTTTCTTGGGGATCAGACCAGTATTTTTTTATTATCATTCTTTTTTTTCTGTTCTCTTACTGTGCCAGACCTAGGGCCATGCTTACTTTTTCTTGACAGACTTGGATTCGCTTGACCAGGGAAATGCAAGCTGGGTTTGTTAGTTGTATAAAAAATAGGTTCTTAGGTAGCAATTCTATAACCAAACACTATTATAATAGCCAAAAGTGAATATAGGTGTCTTTGAATGCTTGTTTAAATGTATAAAATGAAACAAAAAATATGAAATGCATAACAATTTAACCTTCTTGTTTGTCCAATAAATACTATAAAACATCTCTCAAAAATATTAAAATCAATGTTCAAAACTGATTTTTGCACAATAAAATTATGAACGACTGTCATCGGATAACAATTAATTTCAATTAAAAATGCATTCCATTTATAAGAATATAGAAAATGCTATTTGTTTCTGTAAAACCTCAATAATGATATTTAAAATTTGAGGATTCTATAGAGTAATCAAAATTATTTTGTAACTGTGTCACATTTTTGTGTTCTCAAAAAGCAAAAATCTCGGAACAACCCTAAATTAAAAAAAAAAATACTTTAAATTATTGTGTCATTTTATTGTGCCAAATTCAAGTAAGAATTGTTAAATTTAATTTATTATTATGTTGTTAATTCATAGAAAGTCTTTGATATTTAAGTTAGAAGTTTGTTCTTTTAAAAAAACTATATATTTTGTACGATATTTGTACATGAATCATTTCTTTAAAGAAGATTAATAAAAAAAATTTCATGAGAAATAAAACCTTATGTAATTACAATAATTAAGAAATTTACTACATATTTTTTATTTCAATATTTTGTTTTATTATGCTTGAAAATACTTTCAATTTAAAATTAAGTGTTTGACATTTTATGTTAAGCTCTATAAATTTTTTAAGTTAAAATGCATATAAAACAGTGTACCTTGATTAATAGTCAAGTATAAAAACTTTCATGAAAAATTTAAGCCAAAAGTTTTTTTATTAATATTCATGGTTTATCTTTTACCCCTTTAAAATGTATATTGGTGGTTGCATAGTCTTCCCATTACTTAATTTTCTTAATTTGCTGCATGCTTAATTTATATTATAAAGATTTAGGGAATAGTTTCCTTAGTAATGTTGTAGCAAAGAATACAAACACATTTTTTTCAATACTGTGATGCTTATTTAGGGTAAGGTATATTACTTGTAGTAAATATCTCAAAATAAAAAAAGAAGAAGCTTTATGCAAGTTTTTGAAATAATTAGAGAATTTTATTTTAACGGAGGATACAAGAAATGCTTCCAAAAGTATCTCAAACATAATTTAAAAATTATATATTTTTTCATAATAAGATTTAATTTACATATAAAGGAATGTTCAAAGGGAAATATACATGATTAAAGGAAAAAATATATATCACATTCACAAAATAAGTGGAAATGCTAATAGAGAAATTAGATGCACCATGTAATGGAGGCAGAGAAAGTATACCTCCTTTCAGTGATAAATAAATAAAATGCACAAATTATCAGTCTTTATTAAGTATTAATTTTAATGTGTTATATTATGTAAAACTTCTAAAACATTTTAAACAAATATCATCTGTCAAAAAAAAAACTATCATATATGGGAAAGTTTTTTCTTTCTTTTATAGTTGTTCTTAAGATGTAAAAAGATGTGTTGAGCCAAGAGATAGGGAAGAGGAGTGTAACATTAGTTATAGCCTTGGTAAACAGATAAAAAACTAAAGATTTTTTTGGAAATTCAACTTTATTTTGATAAAAGATCGGGCATTGGGTCAATCACGCAAACACAGGCAAAAGCTTTTCCTGGTCGGTTACTGCCACTCCTAGCCCCCCCCCCTCTTGCTATAGGCCTGCCGATGAGTCACCAAAAATTCTAACAGAGTGATCCATTATTAGAATTAATTTTTGTAATTTTCTCCTTTGTAAATAAAATTAATTGTATATCTTTAATTAACATAAAGATGACTATTTGAATAATGTTGCATGGCATTTATATTTCAATTCACATCTTCTTTACGCTGAAAGATTCTTTATAAAAATTGGAATTCCTTATGACACCGATTTCACAAATTTTTGTCATTTGTAAAGTTGTAATGAGAAATGTGAAAAGAGTCAATGCTTACAATATTTACAATGGCGAAAACACAAAATTAGTCTAGTTATAATACACTATAGTCACTAGTTTTGCAGAAGTGGTAACCATAAGTACAGGAAATTCACGTTAAGAGGCTACCTCACTCATGCAAAAACACCTGCTCACTAATGTTAATCATCTGGAACGGTTATTGACCAAAATCACGATAATATTTGCATTTCAGTATGTTTGAATATTTTTTTCATTGTATAGCTGAAGTTGATCTCTATGCAGTGCCTTTTTTACTTTTTCGATTTTGGTTGCAAGTTTTTTTATGATGATACTTTGACTTTCGAAGGGGAAAGATTAACAAAGTCTGAAATGCCAGATACAATGTATTCTCTGCGCAGTCACAAAAGATAATGGGAAAAATATAAGCTTTAAAAATGAAAATTTTGCTGCTTTTGTTTTCATTTAGAAAAATGGACCTGAGAGATAAGGGAAGAGGGATGTACCTTTGGTTACAGCTTTGCTATTTGAAATTATTTTTAAAAAATCTAAAGTTTTTTTTTGGGGGGGGAAATTTAACTTTATTTTGATAAAGGACACAATTATTTGGGTCAATCACACAAGGAAGGGCAAAAGCTTTTCCAGGTCAGGTACTGCCCATCCTGTGCATTCAAAATTTATTTTTGTTAGAGAAATAATATTTGCTTTATTTAACTATCAAATTTCCTTATAACTCACTGCACTGTCAATTAGAAAAGTTGTGCTGTAAGTAGTAAGTGTATAGAGTTCAGAGATGACAAAATATTTAAAAACAAATAGGCTTTATTAAAAGTTAAACATATGAAAAATATAACATTTGCACAAGCTAAAGAAAAAAACCCATAATTTTTACATACTTGACTTCATAATAATTTCAGATTGCAACACAAGTAATTATATTGGTTTAAATGGAAACACGTATGATGATTTAGAAAACAGCTGCAGAAAAAAAGCTTATTGTTCATTAGAAAAACAGTCAATAATTCAATTATTCATAGTACAACTAATTGATAAAATGACCAATGATAAACATATTTCAACTTTAAAACATCTTAAATTACAGTGTCATAAATTCCCTCTAGACAACATAACATCATTTACCATATTTGATAAGTTCAAGCAAAAAACCCTTAAATTTGAGCGACATAGTGATCTTTCACGATTCGTTATATACTGCCATAAAGCCAATACAGAAGAAAACAGTTTTGCTGAGAAATGACTATATCTGAATTCCAGAAGATCATGGCAGTTGTTTAATATTGTGACATAAATGGCATGCGTGGGAATTTGTACATTCTTGTAATGAAGAATTTTATCGTTTATGAACATGAATGCTGCAAAGCACGGTAAAAAGCGATAATGCTAAATTCATACTTGCTAACCTATAATTATCGTTATTAAAACAAAAGAGTGTCAAAATAAAATTCTGAATAAATCATCTAATACAAGAAAAAATCTTTGCGTAAATGGATAAAATTAATTTAAATTTAAAAGGATAGTGACAAGCAATAATGGTTTTTTTAATAGAATTCCTTACAAAATATTTGGATTTGTTCTTTGGTTTATTCAATTAATCACATCTTCCTGTTTCATTAATATAAAAATCCATTATTATGTTTATCTTTTCTTAATATTTAATGTTTTATTTTTATATTTAGCATTTAATGTGTATCTATAGATTTTAATCAGCTTTATTGTTTTGACAGTGTGCATTATATGCTGGCATATGTAAATAAATGTGTACGTATATGTGTATCATTTTATTTTGATGTATTTTACCCCATTTAATTTACTTATTTCCAACTTAAAATGCTTTTTCCCACTATTCCTCATTTCAAAATTCCTTCATTATATGCCTGATACCTCTGTTATCCTGTTTTGAAATCACTCCCTTTCAAATCTTTTTTCTTTCATAAGCATAGTTTTCTATTTTTTTTCGGGATGCGTCCTAAGGGATTATTCCATTTATTCTATGCTCATTTACATTTTTTTTCTATTAAATGCCTTCGAGTTTGTTGATTGGTTGCAAATAAAGTTTCTGGATCCAACTTCACATGCTGCTATTTATCTATCTTTACCTCATAGAAGAGGTTTTGTTTCTTTTTGTTATATTACAAAACTTATGATAGTACATATGTGTGCATATATTAATCAAAATTTTTTATTAGCATCATATATTTGCCATAATATTTATTAATTGTAGAAGATTTTTGTAAATTTGCAATTTTTGAAAAGTTATGTAATGTTCCAATTTTTCATCTATTATAGGTATGGACATTTGTGAAACTGATTTCAAGAAGTGTTTTTATTTGAAAATTTATTCATATATATATACCTTGTACTGATAGAAAGTTAATTTCATCATTTTTTGTCATTTTTAAAATATAATTTTACTGGACATCTGAACTAAATAAGCCCTTTTATATTTTTTCTAGATAAGAAATTTTATCTTTTGAATAAATAGTAACCAGTTTAAACAGGCATTTGAGACCACATCTCATTCACACATAAAACTGACTTTCATATGTGAAATATGTACTAGAGAATTTTCTCATGAATCTGATTTAAAGAATCATCATCTTATTCATCTAAAAATGAAAACCTTTACTTGTGAGGAGTGTAATAAAGGATTTTTTTAAAAATCTGTTTTAAAAATGCATCAGTTACTTCATATCAAAGAGAAGCCTTATACTTGCAAAATATGCAGTAAAGGTTACGTTCGAGAATATGATTTAAATGTGCACATACGCATCCATACCAATGAGAAACCCTTTAACTGTGAGCTATGTAATAAAGGATTTTCTTTGAAAACCACTTTAAAGCAGCACATTTTTGTGGTTCATACTAAAGCAAAATCTTTTCTGTGTGAAATATGCAATAAAGGATTTTCTAGACAATATGACTTGACTACACACATTCGTATTCATACTAAAGTGAAGCCTTTCGTTTGTGGAGTATGCAGTAAGGGATTCTCCCAAAAGGCTCACTTAAATAGCCACCTTATCATTCATACAGAAGAAAAACTGTTTGTTTGTGAGATCTGCTTTAAAAGATTTCCTCACAAATCTGGTTTAAATGTTCATCTTCGAATGCACAATAACGAGAAGCCTTTTGTTTGTGAGATATGTTGTAAAAGATTTTCTCAGAAATCTAGTTTGAATGCTCACCTTCTAACACACACTAAAGAGAAGCCTTTTGTATGTGAAGTGTGCAATACAGGATTTGCTCACAGACGAAATTTAAAAATACATCATCTGGTTCATACAAAAGAAAAACCTTTCACATGTGACATATGCAATAAGCAATTTTCTCAGAAGTCTAATCTCAGAACGCATCTTAAGCTACATTCTACAGAGAGGCCATTCACTTGTGAGATATGCAACAAAAGTTATTATATACAGTCACATTTAAAACGTCATCTTATTGCTCACAATGACAAGAAACCTTTTGCTTGTGAAATATGCAATAGAGGCTTTTCTGATAAGCATAGTTTAATGAAGCATTTTCGCGTTCATACTAAGGAAAAACCCTTTGTGTGTGAATTGTGTAACAAAGGGTTTTCTGCAAAATCTGATTTAAATGTTCACTATCGTAGTATTCATACCAAAGAGAAGCCATATGTTTGTGATGTATGTTGTAAAGGGTTTGTCGCAAAAACTAATTTGAATCAACATTATCGTATTCATACTGGGAAAAAGCCCTACTGTTGTGAAGTTTGTGAAAAGAGATTCTCCAGTAGTTCAAATTTACGTAAGCATCACTGTATTTTTACAAAAGAATAACCTTTTTGTGAAATATGTGATAATGATTTTTTATAAATACTGTATATTTAACATTTTTCTATTTTTATTTTATTTTTCTATCTGATTTTTTTTCTATTATTAGGTATAATTGTCATATTATATGCAACCTTTTTCTACAAAGAAATTTTCTTGAGATATGTAGTATAGAAATGCAATTAAAAAATTGAAAATTATAATAGCTAGAACAAACATATTAGTGCATAATTTTTTTTTCTGTGTGATAATTATAACAAGAATAGATATATAATTTTTTTTACAATGTGGCCCATGATTTAGCGTATAATGCTAAATTTGTTCTTTGGTGGTAAATGTGATTCATATGCCTGTATATGAACGAGTGATAAATTGAAAGTGCCTTCCAGTAAAGAAGAGATCAGTTATCTATATGCTGCAACTTGAAACTATCCAGCCTACAGTCTCTTAGAGCAACATTATGTTAGTCTGGCCTGCTGACCAATTTTTTGTTTAAAAATTTTTTATTTACAACTTTAGCTCAATTTTCTACAAAATGATTCTTAACAGCTGGGTACCTGCTGTTAGGAATCATCACATTAGTGTTGTTGCTAGAAGTTCGAACAGATCATTAACAGCTCTTATTGACTGGTGGATAACGGCAAAAATTAACCCATTATTTAGCTTATATGTAATTCCGAAAGTCCTATGTCATATTTTTATTTTTTGTAACCTTATTAAAATATGTTTTTGATTACTTTTCAATAGCAAAAATACATTTGAAATATCTTTTTCTTTGCAGTCATTACCACAAAATAAATAAATATTTGTCCTGACTACGCTATGTTGATAGTAAGTTAAAAATATGACCATCATGCTTATGGAATCATAGATCTAGCATAACAAGTTAGAAGCATATAAGGTTATTGTAGCTCTGCGATTGCTGGAGGTGTTTTTCTTAGCAATTTTGGGGACCTTTTATTCTTGTACAAAGCGTCCTCTCTGCTTCTAAGTGCATAAATTGTAATCTGTGTGGTAATTTTAATGTTTTTCTACACCCATATAGCAATAAAGTTACAAAAAATAACTGTCAAGTTCCCGCAGTCAGTCACCTGGTTCTAAAAAATATCTCATGAAGTATGCTTGCTTAAAAGACCAATGTAAAGCCTGAATCTAAATACCATTCTACACCATTCGGACATTCTGAAAAATGCAGTGCAAGCATGTTATCCTACACCATTGTCTTTAGCTGATTTATAGGAATTTAACAAATGTTTTTCATCTTAAATTCCTATTGCTTCAAAACTTTTTGTCACTTGCTGAATGCATAAGTGAGTCATGTGGTAGTCGTTATAAGATAGAACAGATGAGAAGTACTTCATTACTAATTAATTAAGTGACATTTTAATGATTATTCATATATGATTATTTTTGCACACTAAAGATATTTATTTTGCTGTATCACTTATCACTATTAAAATTCAAAGAGACATTTGTAAAACTTACACATTTCTCATGAATTGTAAAAACTAACATGTATGTGAAGTAGATAAAAATGCTGTTTGTGATTCTTAATTCTATATTTGAATATACTATAAACTGAAATGTTTACATGTGTAGCAATAAAGATTTGAACTGTGTACTTATATTTTGATTTAATGTTGCTAATAGGCAAGTTAATAAAATGTTTTAATTTTCAAAATTATTTTGCTGGTATATCTTTAAAAATACATAATCTTTATTTTTTCATATTGATTTACTTTTGATCATTGAAATAGTTTTTTGTAAATTATAAATACAGATTAAAATATTTCTTCTACATTTCTGTATTTTATATATAGTTTCCTATGATATTAATATATGTTGGTTAAATTAAAAAAATATTAATTGGTTATCATAATAGAAATTTTAAAGACTTGGGTTTGTTTGTATAAATTGCGGAGATATACACTGCATGTCTCCAGGACCATTTGCAGCAGATTTTATAATTTAAGACACTCAATAAAAAATTCTTCAAGCACTTCTTACAACTAAAAAGTGAATATGGAGAACCTTCCATTAATTGAGCATCTACAATACACTTACAAGGGTTGAACATGTGACCTTACTCTGACAAAATTAATTTAGTCAACTTGAAAATAAAAAGTGCTATTTACACCTGAAACGAAATTTTGAATTTCCTTATTATAAATTAGGTGTATCTAAACGTGATCCTAAATTAAAAAAACATATAATGACTAAAATTTCTTTAAAACATCATAAACAAGAATAAAAAATTATGCATTCAAAATTCAACAACATTGGAATATGCTAAAACAAACAGTGCAAGCATGTTATCTTACACCATTCTCTTTATCTGATTTATGGGAATTTCTAGCAAATGCCTTGCATGACTTAGTCATGTGACAGTCCTTATCAGATAGGACAAAACAAATAAGATTACAAGGATAACAGCAACAGTAATTTGTTACTAATTAATTCAATTACACTTCAATATATGATTAGTTTTACACATTTAAGATATTTATTTTGGTGTGTCATTTACCACTGTTACAATTCAAATGCAGACATTTTGAAAACTTATATATTTCTCACAAATTCAAGATACTAATACTATGTGAAATCAATGAAATGTAGTGTTTGTGAATTTTAATTCTATATTTGAATAAACTAATAACCTGACATCGTTATCAATAAAGATCAGAATTATGTGCTCATATTTTTATTTATTGTTGCTAATAAACAGTTCAGTAAAATTCTTTTTCTCAAAATGTTTCGTGGCATATTTTTTGACAGTATATTATCTTTATTTTACTGTATTGATTTAATTTTGATGATTGAAATGCTTTTCTTGTAAACTAGAAATACAGTTTATAAATTACAAAAAAAAAATAGCACATGGGCAAAATTTAAGAAAAAATAATAATGGTGTTTCAAAAGAAGAATTGTGAAAACTTAAACATATTTGTATAAAAAATAAATTTGTATAAAGTGTGGTGAATACCCTGCATGTCTCCATGACAAAACAGAGTGTTGTAATTATTTGCAGCAAATTTTATTTTTTCAGACACTGTAAATTTCTTCAAATCTTCAGCAATTAATACAAAACAAACAACAGTATAGAAAACCTTCTGCTATGTGATAATCTACAATACAGTCCTACAGATGTTGGATATAATGCAACCTTAACTTGAATAAATATTTTTTGTTAGTTTGACAAAAAAGTGTGTTATTTACATCTGAAACAAATAACTGGATTTTTTTTTATAAAAAAAATAAAAGTATGTATACCTAAACCTGATCTTAAAATTAAAAGAATAAAACTTCGTAAGTGAGGAACTTAAGTGAGAAAAGTACAACACATTTCGAAAAATTTAATCTTTCGTTTTCATACACAAACACTGATGAAGAAAGGCTAAATTCTTTTGAAACGCATTTTGCTTTCTCCTCTTTTATGATATTTTAAACAAATTTTGCCTTTGTATCCAGTTATAGTTTAGTACGCAAAGCTTTTAAAAGGACTTGCTATTCTTTACTGTGCAGAAAGTCATAAAAATACCAGTTTCCTAGTTTTTGGACAGTTGGATTTTTTTACAAAAAATAAAAGTATGTATACCTAAACCTGATCTGAAATTTAAAAGAATAAAACTTTTTAAGTAAAAAAAGTACAACATATTTCGAAAAATTTAATATTTTGTTTTCATACACAAACACGGAAGAAGAAAGAATAAATTCTTTTTGAAACATATTTTGCTTTCTCCTCTTTTATGATATTTTAAACAAATTTTGCCTTTGTATCCAGTTATAGTTTAGTACGTAAAGCTTTTAAAAGGACTTGCTATTCTTCACTGTGCAGAAAGTCATAAAAATACCAGTTTCCTAGCTTTTGGACAGTTGGATTTTTTTACAAAAAATAAAAGTATGTGTACATAAACCTGATCTGAAATTTAAAAGAATAAAACTTTTTAAGTAAGAAAAGTACAACATATTTCAAAAAATTTAATGTTTTGTTTTCATACACAAACACGGAAGAAGAAAGAATAAATTCTTTTTGAAACATATTTTGCTTTCTCCTCTTTTATGATATTTTAAACAAATTTTGCCTTTGTATCCAGTTATAGTTTAGTACGCAAAGCTTTTAAAAGTACTTGCTATTCTTCACTGTGCAGAAAGTCATAAAAATACCAGTTTCCTAGCTTTTGGACAGTTGGATTTTTTTACAAAAAATAAAAGTATGTGTACCTAAACCTGATCTGAAATTTAAAAGAATAAAACTTTTTAAGTAAGAAAAGTACAACACATTTCGAAAAATTTAATGTTTTGTTTTCATACACAAACACGGAAGAAGAAAGAATAAATTCTTTTGAAACATATTTTGCTTTCTCCTCTTTTATGATATTTTAAACAAATTTTTCCTTTGTATCCAGTTATAGATTAGTATGCAAAACTTTTAAAAGGACTTGCTATTCTTCACTGTGCGGAAAATGACAAAAATATCAATTTCCTAGCTTTTTCTTTAAAATTTATCTAGACATCCCTAGTATATTTTGACAAACTTACATAAAAATCTGATGTATATAAATATGTGAAAAATACTTTTTTACTGCATCCATTGCTTTTAAATTGCTTTAGGAGTTGCAATCTTTAATATTCCTTCTCTCTAATATATAAGTATGATTAAAATGCTTAAATCTCAACATATACTTTTAGATTGACTCGCTATTTTTTACCCGTACAGTACATTGCAAAAAATTATGTCTCAGATTTTCAGTAATATAAATAGTTTATTTTTTAAAAATAAAATTTTTACGTAAATAAGTTATTTTTACTGTAGTTTTTATGTTATCATGACATTCTATTTATTTTTAGCTCACAGGCTATCAAAGCTTGAGAGCCTGTTCTGTATGTATGTATGTACGTATCGCGATAATTCTTGATAGAAATATCCGTTTTGCTTCAAATTTTGTTTATAGGTTCATTGTGATAATACGCTTCCCTGACTAGTTTTGGGGGTTTCATTGGTTAAGTATAAAGGGGGGGAACAGAGGGGGCTACCCCCCCCCCCTTAATTTAGATAAATGGGTTTTTCATACAGAATCATCCTATTTGCTTCAAATTTTGTATATAAGTTCATTGTGATAAGCTGCTTCCCTGATTAGTTTGGAAGTTCATTGGTTAACTATAAAGGGGGGAACGGAGAGCTAGTTCCCCGCCCCCCCCTTAAGTTAGATAAATGGGGGTTTTATGCAGAATTATCTGATTTGCTTCAGATTTTTTATATAGGTTCATTGTCTTAAGGCGCTTCCCTGTTCAGTTTTGGGGGTTCACTGGTTAAGTATAAAGGGGGGAACAGAGGAGCTAATCCTCCCTTAATTTATTATCGATTTCTTTATTTTTCGAAATTTTTTCTTTGAAATTAGAGTGTAATTTACAATTAATGTGAATAGTCTGTGAGCTCAATGCCATCAGTTCAACTGGGCACTTTTCTTTTCATTATTATTTAAACTGTTTAAAATCTGATCCCTGGTGTTATAGAGTGCACTAGTAAGAAAAGCATGCAAAAAGAAGTTGAAAATTGTAATAAAAGTAATATTCTAAAGTTTATTTAGTTTCTTCAAATTTTATCACTAGAATTTCACTTTTTTCTTGATTGTATCATTCTTCTTCATTAAACTATTTAATGTGTTACAACAAAAATAATCGGGTACAAATAATTTAATAAACCTCACCTTATTGATAGTTACTTCTAAATATGTGGCAAATTTATCTTTTGAGAGAAGATTAAATGGTTCTGCGTCAATTCGTCGCGCACAATTCATCGCGGAACAATTCATCGTGCACAATTCATCGCGGAACAATTCATCGCGCACAATTCGTCGCAGCGTCAATTCGTCGCAGGCTCAATTCGTCGCAACGAAAACGTCTTTGAAGGCTATTATGATAAAAATAAAGATAATTCAGTAAAATTACTTAATGATAATTTTTTTTTTAGATTTAGAGAATTGTAACTAACATTTTACAGGCAATTTTGGAGGAATCTTTTTTCATATGTGATTTTTGTGAATTTCCCTGATGAGAACATGAAGGTTTAATTAATTAGAACAACTCATTTCTTATTTAAATTAGAGATCGAATAAATATTGCTTTAGATTACCGAAAAAATGGCGGAAGATTTAGGATAAAATCACTCAGAGCTTGAAAAAAGAGCATGAATACAAATGCTAGAAAAAAGTTACATATGCGTACACAGGGTACAAAAGAGGACCTCCCCCCCTCCTCCTTATATTTGAAAGAATTAGGAAGTAAAAAAAGTATTTAGAGATGTAAACATAAAAACTATTTGTAATTATGATTGAACTGATCGCTTCATGAATGCAATTTCATTATATGATGTTTTGGCTTTAAAAGTTTTATCATTCATTTCATCTATACTAATAAAAGAAAGTTGTTTGTTTTTCTGAGTTCTGTGTGTGTGTGCGAAATGACAAGCAATATCTACCGCACGTAGAAGTTTGAAAATTTGGGTGCGGATATTCCAATGCAGTCCCTGAAGACCTGGGGCTCAGATTTTTCATATTTTAAGACCCGGGGCCATTTAAGGTTTTTGCATCTAAATTGTTAATAATTTGCCCCGGTTTTATCCAATCTCCCTTGTTTTAGTGGCCATTTCTCCATTAAGCTTTCCCCCCATTTCCACATTGCAGTTAGTCCCTGGCCCCCTGTGGCCCGATGCGTTGTTCACTTGAACCTTTTGTGTGCCATGCATTTTTCACCCTCTCTAATTGTGTCACTCTCTCAATGCGTGACTTTTAAGTTGAGTCTTGGACTCCTCTCAACGGGCCACCACCCTCGTATTTCTATTGAAGCCCGAGGGCCCTTTTTTAGCATTTCTTTCAAATTTTATTCTAACGATTAATTTATAACCTATGCTTAATTTTGTCTAATTGAAGATGTAAAGCGCTACGTACTAGGATGTTTTAAGATGTTTTCCTCTTAAGGTCTTTCTCAAAACTATCAGTTGGCCCCTTTTGGGACCTCTCACTTAAAAATCAACCGATCCACTAAGTTTTTGTTTACTGATAACTTTTTAGGACTTCCAGCTACAAAAAAACAACAAAATTTTCTCGGTCAAGTCCCGACCCTCCTGGGCACTTAAAAATTTTTGTGCCCTAAATTGTTAATAATTAGCCCCTTTTTTACCCGATCTCCTTCGTTTTTGGTGCTTTATCTCCATTAAGCTTTACACCATTTCTACGTTCCAGTTAAGACCCTGGCCCCCTGGGACTCAGTATAGGGAAGACAAAGAGGGGGGAGATGAAATAGGGGAGATGAAAGAAAATTTGCCGAAATCATGTTAACTAAAACTCATAAATTAAACCTGTTTATGGATGAATTCTGCTGTCTTGTTTGAAAATGTCAGCCATCCTAAAATTTCAAACCGCTATACATCAGCCATTTTTTAAGATAGAGGCAAATTAAAAAATTCTCTAGAATCCTTGGATCAAAACATAACATTTAACGGAAAAAGTTTTTAGGATTTTTAATTTTATTTTTACAACTTTTTGAAATTGTAATCTTTAAATGGCTATACAATGAGGACAGACAGACAGACAGACAGACAATTTGTAAAAACTTTTTTTCGGAATCTCTGACCCCTAAAACGTGTAAATCCGTCGAAAACTGGCAGTTGAAAAAAAGTTCGATTACAACATTTTCTTCTATAGCAGAAAGTAAAAAATCATAAATTGGAAACATTTACTGAATACAACAAGCAGCATTAGTGGATGAAAATAATTAAAATGTAATATAATTATGGTTTACTTTCTAACTTGGTGACCCACCCGGTGTTTTCCGTGCCCGTGATAATAACCATAAACAGAACTCAAGCTTCTATGACTCTTTTAAAAGAAGCTGCATAGAGGGGCCCAAGAAGGGGATTAATATTCAAAATTAGTGGTAGCTGAGGTCCGAGATATTTTTTTGCAGTTCAAGTAGTAGTTGGAAGTTCTAAGTAGTTGTCAGACAAAAAAGCTAGTGAATCGGCCGATTTTTAAGGGAAGCTAACAAAGGGGGCTAACTGATAGTTTTGAGCAGGGCCCTAAGAGGAAAACATCTTAAAAGATCCTGGTACTTAGCGCTTTAAAACTTCAATTAGTCGGAATTAAACATAGAGTATAAATTAACCATTAGAACAAAATTTAAAGAAATGCTTAAAAAAGGGCCCTAAAGGCCCAATAAAAATATAAGCGTGGTGACCCGGGGAGAGTAATCAAAGGCTAAACTTTAAAGTCGCTTATTAAAAGGGTGACAGAATTGTGCGGGTGAAAAATGCATAGCACACAAAAAGTTCAAGGGTCCTAACTGGAATGTAGAAATGTAGGAATAACTAAATGGAGCAAAGGCACCAAAAACGAAAAAAAAATCGGATTTAAAGGAGCAAGTTATTAAAAATTTAGGGAACAAAAACTTCAACGATGCCCTTATCCCGAGTCCCACGGGGGCCCGGGTCTTAACTGGAACATAGAAATGGGAGAAAAGCCTAATGGAGAGAAGGCACCAAAAACGAAGGAGATCTGAGAAAAATGGGGCAAATTATTAATAACTTAGGGTGCAAACATTTTAAGGTGCCCAAGGGGCCCGGGACTTGTCCGAGAATTTTTTTTGTCGTTCATATAGTATCTGGAAATCCAAAAAAGTTACATTAAAAAAAAAAAAAAAAAAAAAAAACTAGTGGATCGGTCGATTTTTAAGGGAGCTATATTAGAGGTCCCAAAAATGGCCAAATGATAGTTTTGAGTACGGCCTTAACCCTTTAGCGGGCGGCGGTCACAAAAAGGACACCTAATTTTCATTCCAAAACTGACAAACTCCACCAAGAATATTTAATTAAAATTTTCCTTTTATAAAGTAAGGGAAAATCAGCAAGTTATTCTTCTCTAAGGAAATCGTTTGTAAAATCTGGTGTCAGTGCATTATTTCATTATTTTACAAACAGATTTATTCCGCGCCAGAAAGGGTTAAGAGGAAAACATCTTAAAAGATCCTAGTACGTAGCGCTTTAGATCTTCAATTAGTCGAAATTAAGCATAGGGTATAAATTAATCATTAGAATAAAATTTGAAAGAAATGCTAAAAAAGGGTCCTAGAGCCACAGTAAAAATATGAAGGTGTTGGCCTGGGGAAAGGAGTCGAAGACTCAACTTAAAAGTTACGCATTGAGAGGGTGAAAAATGCATGGCACACAAAAGTTTCAAGTCAACACCGCATCGGGCCCAGGGGGCCAGGGTCCTAACTGAAATGTAGAAATGGGCGGGGAATTTAATGAAGAAAGGCCCACAAAAAGAAGGGAGATCAGATGAATATGGGGCAAGTTATTAACAATAGAGATGCAAAACCCTTAAAAGGGCCCTAGGGGCCCCGGTTCTTAAAATATTAAAAATCTGAGCGTCAGGTCTGTAGGACATGCCTTCGACTATCCACACCCAAATTTTCAGACTTCTACGTGCGGTAGATTTCGCTTGTCATCGCGCACACCTACACAGAACTCAGATCAGATAAACACTTTCCTTTTATTAGTATAGATGAAATAAATGAAAAAACTTATAAAACCTAAATACTACTTAAAGAAATTGCATTCATGCAGCAATCAGTTCAATCACAATCACAAAAAGTATTTTATGTTTACGTCTCTCAATACTTTTTTTACTTCCTAAATCTTTCAAATATAAGGGAGGGGGGAGGGTTGTACCATGTGTACACATATGTCAACTAATAATTTTTTTAAAAAAATTTCTAGCATTTGTATTCGTCATTTTTTCTTGATCTGGGTGATTTTATCCTAAATCCTTCGCCATTTTTTCGGTTATCTAAAGCAATATTTATTCTATCTCTAATTTAAATAAGAAATGACTTGCTCTTATTCATTAAACTTTCCTGTTCACAACAAGGAAATTCCCAAAAAAATCACATAAAAAAAATTCCTCCGAAATTGCATTTAAAATGTTAGTTATAATTCTGTATATCTAAAAAACAAATTATCATTAAATAATTTTACTAAATTATCCTTATTTTTATCATAATAGCGTTCAAAGACATTTTCGCTGCGACGAATTGACGTCGCGACGAATTGACGCTGCGACGAATTGTCGATGCGACGAATTGACGCTGCGACGAATTGACGTCGCGATGAATTAACGCTGCGACGAATTGACGCTGCGACGAATTGACGCTGCGATGAATTGTCGCCGCGATGAATTGACGCTGCGACGAATTCACGCTGCGACGAATTGTGCGCGATGAATTCTTCCGCGATGAATTGTGCGAGATGAATTGACGCGACACCAAATTAAATGCATGTGTGTGAGGAGAGGGATCTGTTTTAGGCTCCTGTGTCACTATTAATTACACTATACTGTACTTTCAAACAAAATGATTTTATGAACTTCAGCAGAAGAATTTTTTTTTCGGAGGTTGAAAAACAAATAAGTAATGATACAGAGTAAGGAAAATTGGGTGAGTTGAAAGAGCAAATTTTTGGGTTAGCAATGACCCCACAAGCACAAATAAGTTGGTGCAACTGGCTCACAGTAGTTATGGGACAATTTCTGTCACATTAGTTTAGGGTTAATGTTTTTCTTTTTTTAGAAAACATCATTTGTAGGAACAATGAAAAAGAACACGCCTAGATGCTATGGTTACTGAACCACACCTGCTTTTCTGGAAGACAGTGAACTTACATAGGAAAAAAAAAGATCTTAATGAATAATCTGGAATGTTAATAAAAAAATTGTATAAACACATGAAAATGACAATGTAATTTTGCCAAATGATTGTCAGCTTTGTTTTCAAAACAGCCTTAAGAAAGAATATCAAGAATTTTGCAATTTTTGGTCATAGAGCGGTATTTTGAGTATAAACTGTACTCAAACTAGCAATGGGCAGACTGAATGTTTTTGCTATTTGAATGACTCATTCAGGCATACACAAAAACATAGCTAACAAATTTCATATTTTAATCAATTGAAAACAAAAAAAAAATGAAAAAAAATTAAGCTCCACATAAAAAATAACTCTGCATTTCTTTTTTCTTTAAAAGAAATTTCTGATTTTAATTCATTAAAAAGAATACAAAAGTTGGCAGCTATGCTTTTGCCCATGCCGAATGTTTCATATTCGAATGTAAAACATTCAATATGCCCATCACTAATTCAAACACAATCATGAACATTTGTTCTCTTAGTGTACTTAATACACGCAATAAGTCACTTGATGTAAGTAATAAGTTTACGCACACATGTTGTCTTATATTTTTCAGTTGTTTTCTGTTCGGATATCTTTTCAAAATAAGTAGAGAGCCTTCACTTTATCTTTGCCTTTGGATTTCAACGCATTATCTAGACACACGGTAGTATGACAGCCAAGTCCGTCTGACATACTAGTGTGTTATATTACATAAACCATTTCGAGCTGTTTTCGCAAAATTTCGACACTCTACTACTGAAATTCTATTTGACCTACGTACTTGTGATTTTAAATGTGTAGTAAGACCTCCTTATTTAACCAGGATCCAAAATTTTATAAATAACGCATAGTTAGTTTCCGAGATAATGATATTTGAAAATGTCTGATACTCGATAATTTTATCATTGACTCACTCACTCATCAAAAAGATATCATATATCTGCTGCAGCTACAGACTTCAAATTTGGTACGAAGTTCATTTACACTATAATGAATCGAAACAAATCTGAAAATCGATTAATTAACCACTTAGGGGTGTCCATTTTTACTTTAACGTTACGTCTATTAGGTAAAATTTTAATTTGCCAAAAAAAAGCACAAAATGTTGAATCCAGGCTCACCTTGCAGCAAAATCACCTGATTAGTAGCCTTTTTTGGCTAATTTCAGATAATTAATTTTTGAGTAATGGTGTATAAAATTTATCTTCTTTGACATATTGTGAAAAAACAAAGGCATCTTGAGAGAATACATATATCGAAATACGAATATGTTTCGAGACATCCGCAGTTGAAATTTGTCTAATCCCAGAATTAAAAATGTAAACAAAAGAGAGTCATTCCTACGATTCAAATAAATATTGGTCATGGATGTGTGGCTACCATGTCTAGGCAGTGTAGCTGTGGACAACCTTGCGGTGCCTCGGACTCTCAACGCCAGTGCTATGGGTACTCTATCAATTTCAGCTGCAGATAAAGGTACTCTACCTATTGCTGATGAGTATAAAGATAATGCTTGCAGAGAACTATCTAGTATCATTTCGATGTATTTCGATAGCGACACGAACTTTTAAACTGTTGTATACGGAGGGTTTTGAAGATGCAAATTCTTGCCAGGCTGTAATTTCGGTGGACGAATTCGAATTTTAATAACTACTGTCTGTTTACTTTCATGTTCGTATGCTGTGTGTCAAATAAATGTTATAATTAAGCAAAAGGTGCATTAGCATTTTGTTTTTAATTATAGTTTGAGCCAATTCTTTCTTTCACCAGACTAAAAACCTACATTAGTAAGGGCTAAAAGTCAGCCGGATTTTCTTGTTAGTGCTTGTTTAAATTTTATGCTATTTGTTTGATATTATTTGGATAGCTTCGTCATTTTATTTGTAAATATGAATCGGACTGTTGATTTATATGTTAATGAGTCTGTAATAGTAAAACATAAAATTATGTCAATATGATTATTGTTATTTCAGAAATAATAAAATTTCGAATCAGTACATTTTGTTTCAAACAAACATTAAATACAGCAGTGTTAAAATACAGATTTTTGCCACAAATTGACAGTTAATTTTGACAGTAATTTTGTTGTTTGAAATTTAAATTAAATTGAATGTTGACTGGTGAATAAAGTAAGTCACTTGTAAACACATTAAAACCATTAAGTAGAGTGTTTAAATATATTGTATCTGTACAAAAAGTAATGATATCTAACAAAACATAACTGTGAACAAGTTCAAATAAAATTTACTCAAACTTACCCATTGAAGTATTATAGCATTGTTTAAATACTTTTTAAATAAAAATTATTGATAGCATATTAATAATAAATCTAGAACTTAGCAAGTTTTTGATAAATATTATGCCTATCATTTTCATGTCCTTATAAAATGATGATGATAATATCAATAACACTGTCATTAAAATAATTTTTAATATTGTTATTATTATAAACAAATGACTTGCGTTAAAGATTTGATAAACAAATAAACACACTGATACACTTCCGCTCATCTTTGATTATCACTCTAGCGACCCCCACTCCCGGAAACCTCAATACAAACTAAGGCCTGACAAAGAGACAGATACACTTACGCTTCTCCTTGGTCATCACTCTAGAGATCCCCTTTCAGATCCTCAATACACTCAAATTAAGGTCTCCAAACATGAAATAACAAGTTGTGATATAATGATGTCATTAATAAAGATAAATGACTGTTAGATAAAAACTTGCCTAGTTCTAGATTTATTATTAATATGCTATCAATATTTTTTTATTTTTAAACAATTTAAACAATGCTATAGTATTTCAGTAGGTAAGTTTGAGTGAATTTTATTTGAACTTGGCTCTCACTTACATATCACTTCTTTTCTTGTTTTTTTTAGCTGCTACAAATAAAATATTTCTGTTACTTCCAGAATATCCCTGTAAAAGTTTATTTCTGGTTTATTCTCATTTTTGTCACATTAAAAGAAATCAACAGGCTAAGTTTTAAATATTTTTTAATTGAACTTATTTTTTATAGTTAAAAATAAGTTTTAATATTTAAAAAATATTTATTCATTTATTTATACATATATATTTTTCTTTTTTTAAGAATAATTTTTTAAGGTATTTTTTATAAAGAAGCTTTGTTGGGTATTTATAACAACATAGTATTAGATCCTTTTAAAATTTACTTAATTTATATATTTTTCAATCTTATTAAGACATTTATAACTATAAACTTCATTTTAGCATTTCTTTTTCTAGTTTTTAACATTTCTTTAATTCTGTAAACAATTAGAAAATAATAGCAAAATACACCTATTAGAGAAACACAAGAACAAAAAAGCAAAACTAGAGAATTTGACAACCAATTGCAATTTATTTAGAAATTTTATTGAGTTCAAAAATAATTTTTTAGCCTAATTGTAAGCTTTACTTATTATTATTTGTTAATAACTACGTTTATACTGAAAGCTTTTTTGGGGGAGAAGAGGCAATTTGGTTCTCCAGAGGGGAGGACTGTTCCCTTCAGCCATATCCCAAATTCATCTCTGATAACATGTACTAAATATTGTATGTGTTTCAGAAATTTTGTAATCTTACTAAAGTGATTTTAAAATGTTCATAATATACTAGCTGTTACCTGTGACTTCGTTCACGTAACATTAAAAAAAAAAGAATAAATGCATTAATTTAGCAAAACATTTCACTCGTTAATTAAAAACATATATAATTAACCAAGCCTTTATCACATTTTATTTGAGAAAATATGGTATTTCTTTGCTATAAGGGCCTTGACCAAACTGGGCCATAACCCAGTCTTAAAAAAGTGAATTTTCATGCCAAATAATATATACAATCGCGAAAATGAAACTGCAAGACTGCAACAAATGAAAAAAAGGAGCGCCAAGTACAATCGTGAAAATCGACAAATCCCTCTTCGTAAAACGTATAACAACACTGGGAGAAGTGCACTTTAGGTGGTATTTGGTGTGAAATTTGTATATGTATGCATTGCTAAACGGGTATTATTATATTGTTTATTTGTACAGACATATGTTAAATATTCCTTACTACATTATTATTTTATATCATGTTTATCTATTTATTAAATAAAGTGCCTCTCGATAAGTGGTATAAATAGTAAACAAACTGCTTGTGGATTTTATACGTCGATATATATTGCATAAAGATATAACTATCTGATGCGATTATAAAATGTAAATAAAGATTGCTAAAAAAGTACTTTAAATTCCGCCCAATTTAACCTCGATATTTTCTCTATCGCGTCAAGGACACTATAAAAAAAATAAATACTGACAACACCAATCTGATGATCTAAATTTACATATTTTTGTTAGTATATATAGGATTATTTTAATTTATTTCGCGCGCTTGCAATTTTTTACGCTTTCTCTAGGGTTGTCGAATACATGTAATTTCTTGTTATTTTATTTTGCCATTTTTATTTTTTCCATTCATTGCATTTATGGATATTGATTTAATTTACATATTAGTGTCAAAGAATATTGTTTAAAGTTATTATTAGGATTAGCATAGGATACGATTTGAGTTAGGATTAAGAATAAAAATTGGACGACAATAGTATGACCTATTCAGGTTTAAAGGATGAAGCAGAATGTCTGTTTACATCATGAAGTAATAAGAAAATTAGAAAATTATCGTCTGATGTTTTTTAATATGTTTTACAGTCATAGTTGGCATCAAAAATGAGCAAGGAAATGATCATCTAAAATACCATTAAGTGTTTAGCGCGTAAAAAACAAATCTGGTTACAACAATGTATTTAATTTTGCGCCAAATTTCCCTTGATACAAAAAAGCAAATTGGCTATGGATCCGATTACAGACCCCTAATCTTCCTATTCTCGGAAATTTTCTACCTATATGTGAAATTTTTTCTACTATATACAACGCGCTTTCACGTTTATAATATTATGAATTGGCACAAGTTTACACAATTCGTCTGGAAGAAAAGTTTCATTACTTTTTGATTTCTTCTTTGCTTTTGCATTACGTGAATTTGTCGGTAAAATTGATTTTCGTTTCGATAACATTGTTGTTTTTTAAGTTTTTAAAATATTATAACTTTACGTAAATCTATGCATTTTTTTTCATTATACAAGACTTTACAAAAATCTATTATGAAACAGAACTTTAAAAAGCTATATTTAAAAATGACAACAAATTTTTTACTATTTTAAAGCTAAAAGAAGTGTAAAATTAAATTCCGGTGCGAAACGATTTCCAAATGTGTTTCGATTGTGGGAAAATGATAAAGGGAAAATGCTGTTACTTCGACGCAATCATATTAAATCTTTAGCTTTTTTGAAAAAAAAAAAGACTTTCTTTTAAAAAATAAAGTTATTTTTATTAAGATTATCTGATTTTCGAGACGGATAATTTATTCCTATCCACATCATTCATATTGAATTCATTTAAAATATAAATATTTCACTCATTTAATTTAAAACACAGAACTTTAATTTACAACACATACTTTTAAAATACATATATTACATACATTTAAAATAATTAATTTCATGTGAAATAGAATAAGAACAAACAAGAATGAAAAATTATGCGTCAAGCATAGATTATGAAACACTTTCCAAAACAGCCAGAAAACTGTAACAAAACATCACCGTTAAATAAGGTGAAAGAAGACATGTAAGTAAAAAGTTTAGAAAACATATAACACATTGAAAAATACAGTTTTTGAAATTAGTTTCCAGTGTCAAAAAAGTAGTCGAATTATTTTGTGCAGCCCTGTATATGATCAATAGATGTGGATATACAGTAAGATAAAATTTAGTTCAGTTACAATATTCACATATAGCGATTTCCGCCAATCGATAGAAATGCACCCGAAATCTTTTGTACAGTACTGTATTTTATCGAGAAGACTTTTGTACACACCACATATTAAGCTAAAAGGCAACTTAAAACTCACTCGCAGCAATTACCAACCGTAAACGACAATGTATAGTTTTCTTTGTGTAGCCCAGCATATGAATTTATTTATATTCCACGTACTTCTATTATCTACTAAATAGAGTTCAGCAGGAAAATGCTTAAACACAATTAAAAAGTACCCTTAAGCAATTCACTCCCATAGTCTGTAATACTTACGAATTCCTTTGTGTAGCCCTGTATATGATCAACCGAGTTTATAAACACAGCCGTACTATGAAAAAAAAAATAGTTACACTTAAAAACGCAAACCAAAGTTGAAAACGCACTTATCACACATAGACTGTAAATATCGCATATGTACTGTAACCAATATATTTTGTGTGTCCCTGTAAGTAAATGCAATGCACACAAGAGAGCAATTTATAGTGGACCTCAGTAATGCATGTAATTTTTATTATGTTTGAAATAATGAAATATCGTTAAATTACACTGCAAACGATTTTCCCCCATAGAACGATGTGTAACAGAATTCTTTTATTTGACCCTGTAAATGAATAATAAATTCTTTGCACCCCATATTATACAAAAAGCCTGTTTTAATGTGCTTCATAATTATATATCAATTTCATTATGTTTTAAATGACGTAGCGTCATCAAAATGCACTTGAAAAGATTATTCCCCATTGACTGTAATGTAACGGAATACTTTTGACTGTACCTGTAAAAAAACTATAAGTGCTACACATTTCAGTTGAAATAGGGAACATGCTATAGATAACGACAATAACATATAAAAACTTTAGGAGAATCCGAACATATTTATGGGAGTTAGAGCATGGACAGACGGCCACCCGGCCATACCGCAGTCATAAACACTTTTCAACTAGGTTGGAAAGTGTTAAAAAATAGAGAAATTAATCACAAATAATTTGATAACCCAAGATCATTTTATTTCAACATCAAAGCAAATCCGTTTTATTTTCGATATATGACATCACATTCGCTTGCTTTCCATACTTACTCGTATTTATGCACCGTGTATTATTATCAAATATTAGAAAACGCACATTTTATTTCTAGTATGACGTCATTTCATCTTCTGTTAAATTCTTAAATAATTCATTTCATTTTTATTTTTCACGTGAAAATTTTTCATTTGAAAATTAATTTTTGAGTAAAAATTATTACTCCGGGGTTTGATTTAGTAATTGGTAACAATAAAGTATTAGCAACGGTAAAGAAAATTTAACCACTTTAAAATTTTATACGAAAAAATGTCCATTTATTCTCTATGAAAATAATGATATTTTTAATTATTAAGAAACATATTTTAATAAAATAAACAAAATCCCGCCTATGTTCATTTTCGGGTTAGAATCCACCTATATGCAAAGATACAGGGCAATTAAAGCCTCCATTTTGACGCTGGCTTCAGCCAAACATTTACACACAATCGGATTTATAATATTATTAGGATTAGGATTCCTCAAAATATTTAGCTTCGTATGAGAATATATAAAAAAGTTTTTTTAATGACTATTCAACGTAAAAGCTTTTTTGGCCATATATGCTTTTAATTTGGTCCATTTTAGGCTATCTTTCGTTTAGAACAACCATTAGTAGCATCTTCATGTAATTGTGATGAATTGTTATGGAGCCTAATTGTGACTGGCATGACACTTTTTTTATGGAGCCATGATAATGGGTGCTTATCAAGCACTTTGAACCTAGGCTAATGTAGCCATCAGCGGTCCACAAGTTCTTTGTTTGTTGAGTAGATTTTTCTCACCACATTGCACTTTTTATGATTTTTCAAGTTTTTTCATGTGTATTAATCAGCTGTAACAATGCAAATCTGAAAATGGTTTTCAACAAATTTTATTATAAAATTTTATTCTTATTTACAGTGTTACGTACCCATGCGGGCAGTTAAATTGAAAAGTAATTATGACACAAAAATAACAATTACAATACTTTATTTAGAAGCAATAATAAGGGTGATTTTCAATGGAGTGGGCAGACTTAAACTAAAATTGATTAAAGATAAGCTTGAAACATTAAAAGACTGAGAGGGCGAATGCTTCCCCCAAACTACTCACTAAATTCAAACACTGGTTTAAAGAAAAATTTCCTCAAAGTTCGTTGACAGAAACCGAAGAATTAATTCACTTTAGCTCACTAAATATGCAAAGTCACTAGACACACTATAAATGTCATTTTAAATACAGCAATATAACTATCACAGGAAACCCCGTAGATTCTAACATACTTTAATTCAAAAATCTTTAACTCATTACCATGCTGGCAGACTCACAGCTTAAGATTCTACTCAAAAAATATCTAAACGGAAACTTAACTCTTTCATTGGCTACTCAGCTTGTGGAAAGTTCAAAGTAAGAAGCTGTGAAACTTCAGACTGTAGCATCTAGAAGTATCAAACTTTTCTTATTTTAATTTTTTACAGTATATAGCTTTGAACAAAGTTATAGCGATCATGGTTTTGCCAGGTACAATATCAAGGGGTTTAAAAAATATATAATCAATATATAGGTAATAAAATCAATTTCACATGAGAAATGTTACTAAAAGAATCCCCCTCTTCCTCCAAGAGTAACATTCCAAATTATTTCGCAAATTAATCAACTAAAAACACAGCTGTAGACTCACGGAAATTGCAAGAAGGTTTTGGAAGGAGAAAAACGATTTGGCGCACTGAATTAGACAGAATCACATTTGATGGCAGGTGATCTTGGAACCCAGAAAAGGTTACCATTATGGCGTCTAGTATATTAGGTCTGACAGGGACACACAAATATTTTGAGTACAGTACTGCATCCAAAGTATTGTTTATAAGCATAATTGGAAGTTTGATTTTAGTTAGGTATGTGTTTAACTAAATATTTGCATGTTATGAGGTATGTATAAATGCTACAGATCATATACAGGACTACACAAAAAAATTCGTAAGCATTACGATGCAGTGGCATAAATTGATTTAAAGGGTTTTTTATTCGAATCATGCATTTTGAATGTGAAATATATTTAGCAAACTAAGAGATGCTTATTGAATATAAATGAAATCATATACAGGCCCGTGTAAAAAACTGGATACATGGTCGCCTATGCCTGATAATTTCTAGAAGTGTGATTTCAGTAGTTTACAGCATGTTTCTGGCTGAATTAAAATCTAGCTTAATGTGTGGCACACATAAAAATCTCAACATAATACACAGGGTCATATAAAATAATTCACATATATTTCTGTTTATTAATAGAAATCGATGAAAGTGAATTTTCATCTGTGTTATGTGTTTTCTAACTAAACTAAATTGTAGCATACTATATAGAGTATATACAAATCTTTAAATTATATATAGCACAAAAGAATTGGAATACATTCTGACTATAACTTGCAATTGCTGAAATAAAATTTTCAAAAGTGTTTTGTGTTTCCTAAAATGTTTACTTAGATACATTATTAGTCAGGGATGGTTTGTTAGTGTTGAAAAGTGTTTCATAATCTATGCTTGGTGGATGATTTCTCTTTCTTGTTTATATTGGACTAATTTTTATATTTTGCAAATATTCCAAAATATATAACAAACTCAAGTCTAATCTATGCGCTCTATTCTGAGCACTGTCGAAATAAATCCCATGTCATATAAAAGAGCTTGATCTCATAGATAATGACAGCTTAACTTAAAACAGTGATTCTGTCAGATTTTTATTGATATCGCAGATTCCCGACACCGGAATTAGACCGGGGATTAGGACACCGGGATTAAGGCATTCATATGCATTCAACAAACTTCTGATTAAGTGCGTCATTTTTTTTAATTCATCAAAAAAAAAGATAAACCTTCATGGAGAGCATCAATAGCAGATGTTTTGAATATTTGAATGTAATTTTTAAATGTTTTGAAGGTTTTAATTTCTTTTAGTTGATATTTCTATTACTCAGGGGTACTCTATGTTAAGTTTCATCTTAGTTAAAATGTGTTTCTGCTGGGGTTTTTTTCTAACAGCTAGAGCACTAATGATAATTTTATCAAATGATTCTTCATAGTTACTGGATTATATTTTTTTGCGCGGTCATTGCATAATTACATGCAGGAAGATTGACTATCTTTATAAAATTTTATAAAACACTAGGAAAGTAAACAACTGAATATAGACATTTTCGGTAATCAAGTAAAATAATTAAGAAAA
Source organism: Maratus michaelseni (assembly GCA_963931845.1). NCBI lineage: Eukaryota > Metazoa > Arthropoda > Arachnida > Araneae > Salticidae > Maratus > Maratus michaelseni. The sequence goes on along the minus strand of OZ007598.1, from coordinate 281,114,804 downwards.
AACAGCACAAATAACATGGAAACGACTGAAAAATACATTTAAACTGCAGGAATATCAAGTAAAATATATTAAAATATGACCCTTGCTTTACGATTCAGCAGAGAAATTTATGTAAATAATACACCAAATGATTAAAAAAAAGAAAAGAAATAAAGTAAAAAAACCTAGCAGAAACACAATTTATATCAACTAAAAGAAATTAAAACCTTAAAAACATTTTTAAATTACATTCAAATATTCAAAACATCGGCCATTGATGCTCTGCATGAAGACTTATCTTTTTTGATGAATTGAAAAAAAAATGACGCACTTAATCAGAAGTTTGTTGAATGCATATGAATGCCTTACCTAAGATTTAGCAAAACTGTAACAGAAGTTTCTTAAAAAAATTTATTAATACTGTTAACATGACTTTATTTTTTGCTTACATTAACGTTCAATGGGAAACCGAAACTTCTTGTCTCCAGCAGCCATTACAGTGACGTCAAACTTCGCTGGCGTTGGGGCTGGAATCGCGAATAGGGCAGTTGCAATTGACGTCGTCATGCTAGAGGCGAGGCTAAGCCTCGGCTGGAGGTCACAAATAACAAATAGACAGTTCTGATTGGTAGAACTACCCTGACCTCCAGTTTAAGTACAATGGTTGATCAGCTGATTGTAGATCCCGAAAATCATAGATCTTATATAAAGAGAATGAAAAAGTTTTTTTTTCTATTTTTTTTCATTTCTTCTTATATACAGGAACATAAACATTGGGCTACGAAAATTTGTCATTTGGGGGCCCCCTTGAGATGGGGGCCCGGGGCAGCCGCCCCGTTTGCCCCTGCAGTAATCAGGCCCTGCAGCAGGCAGCATGCGACTGCCTAACATTCCTATGCCTTGTACTTTGACACAATTGACCAATGTCTGGAAACGAAATAAAGCTGCCACCAGTAAAATTTAAAAGCCAGATACGATAAGTTTAATGCCTCAAAAAGCAGGAAGGGTTGGCCCTGGGGCTGTGAGATCATCTGATGACCGCAGTGGCTATGAGCTTAATGTTCATCTCATTAAAACTGTAATTGTGATTAATGCAGGCTGAATGCTCAAATTAAGGACTTTGATTACTGAATTTTTAAATTTCTTTCAATAATCTTCTACAAACCACAGGACAAGGATTATCTAGAATGGTCCAAATTTACATTGAAGCAGTTGCAAATATTTTTAGTCAAAGCAAAAGTATAAATAGGAATGCTTGATCTACAGAGAATTAGATATTTATTAACAGAGTTCTTCTAATGTTAGAAGGTATTTCACAATATACGTGTTACACACAATTTTTCATTTTTTATATACTTAGGAAAGTCACAAGAGCAGAGAACCAGAGGTTAAATTATTTGAATCCCACCACTGGCTACATGTAACATATACAAGACAAGGTGGAAATATTTATGGGGTAATGAGTGTCATCATGTGAGTTAGAAGCTTTCTACTTGTCTTGTAGTATGATTAAAACTGATCTTTTAAAGGGTCTTGTACCTTTTAAACTCACCACTGAAAATCAACAAAAACCTTAAAAGTTTGAATTAGTGTATCTTCAAAACATTTTTATGTATAAACATAAATTTTTCGCTTTTTATTAAACAGATTGTGCTTTTTAATATACTACCATTAAAAACTAACTAGTCTGTTACATTTGTGTATTGTTGAAATTGTAATAGCTCTTTTTTTTACTCTGTAAGTCATTGCGTGCATGATATCTTGAGAATGTATGCATGGATTGTTATGAAATTTGATATATATTATAAGCCCATATGTATTTTAAAAATTATTTACTCTTAGGTCAAAATTATTTCATTAACCTTGTAGAAAAAATATTTTTGTAAAAAAAAATCAAAGTTTTACATTTTTTAATAAATAAAAATACTTATAACTAAAAATCTTACCACTGCAAATTGTTAAATATATTCATATATCATTTTAAACACACCCATGTGCTTATTATCTACATCAAATTTTATAACAATCCATACATATGTTTTCAAAATATCAAGCATTCAAGGACTTACGGAATTAAAAAAATCAGTTAATTTCATTTTTAAAATGCACAAATTCTGTAAAAGGCTAGTCATTTTCTAATGGTAGTATATCAAAAAGCTCAACACGATTAAAAAATAGTCAAAATTTCATGTTTATACATAAAAAGGTTTTGAAGGTACATTAATTCCAACTTTGAATGTTTTTGAAGATTTTTGTTGTATTTAAAAGGTACAAAACTCCTTAAAATAAATTACAAATATTTAAGTTTCTGTTTATTAAATAACTACTATTTAGAGATTTAATTTACTACAAACCTGTCATAAATATACACATGCATGTAGTTATAGTACAATGATATTTATAAGTTGAATAAAATATGAATAGTAGCTAATTTATATTAAAAATATTATTCAAAATACAGGTTCTATAGATAAATTCATACTTCCAGTAAATGGGTTATATTGGCTTTTCAAAACAGTACGATGCACATCACAGAATATAAAAGACTTTATATAGAGTAGATATAAGTTACTATTAAAAAAATTAAGTAAAATAAGAATATCCCAATTTTTAATTTAATTTCCTGAGAAAATGTTTAGTTCTATCTACGTTTTTAGTGTCAAGAATTACTCCAAGAGTAACGTAGATGCATATTTGTAAAGAAATACCAAAGTTTTCTTACAAAAATGCCTCAAAGTCTGAAAAATCATTCATCATTTGGTATTAATACCAAAGAGGGATTAACGTTTATTGCAAAGTTAAATGCAGGACAAGCCTTGACCCCATCAGAGACATTGCCAATTACACATTTTATTGATTACAATATCAAATATATAAAATGAAATATGGAAAATAAATATATATGGATGAAAATAAAAATATATTATTTTATAAGTAAAACAATACAGTTTTGATACAAAGGTATTCAAACTGATGAGTTACAATTTTAATAACACTGGTAATATGAGTCATCCTAAGAACTGACATAAGAATTTAAAGAATTCAAGGTGGTTGCTATTAACAATGAGTACATATATAAAAATGTCATATCTATGAGGATAAAGAAAGTTTATTAAATAATAATTATAATAGAAAGCTTGTACATTTACATCAAAAGCATGAAATATGGGAGTTTTCCAAGGAATTTTACTTCTTTCTAATTCATATTGGGTACACTTACAAGGTTACTAACTTAAAAAACGAAATTGAGCATGTTGTTCAGTGTTTATCTTTCCTTCTTATGGCCAATGGATGAAAGGTTAAGAAAATTTACAAATACACTCATGTCCAAAATTAAGGTCACAAACATAAAATCTGTGAAAACTGATGAACTATTCACTGTGTTGCCACGAAATTTGGCACAGAAGTATATTACAATGGGAGAAAGAATACAGCAACCTAACAATATGGAAATTTTTTTAATTGGGAATTAAGATACAGGGCATATCAAAAAGTGTTAAATCATGATTCAGAGATATAGCATTTATCTCGGGAAAAGTCTGTCTAATATAGAGTGTGACCACCGTGTACTGCTTATACAAGCCTCACAACGAGCTTTCATACTGTTCATGAGGGTATCAAAAAATGTTTGTGGCAACAAAGTCATTCTTCCAAAAGCGCAGCTTTTAACTCCTGGCGGGTCCTGTGAGTGGGGTTATGCTGTGCAATGGCACTTCCTAGACCATCCTAAACATGTGCAATAGGATTGAGGTCCAGAGACCTCGAGGGCCAATTCATACGGCGAATATTCTCTTCAAGGAAATCATCAGCAATGTGAGCTCTGTGTCACCTTGCATTACTGTTCATAAAAATGAAGTCTGGGCCTACAGCACCCCGGAACAACCTCACATAATCTTCAAGGACCTCATCCCTATAGCGATGTACGTTGACAGTACCCACATCGAAGACGTGCACTGAGGTATGGCTGCCCAACATTATGCCGCTCCAGACAAGGATTAATTTGCCACGAAATCTGTCTATTTCTTTTACATAGGAAGGATGTTAGTGAGCTCCACGTTCTCTCCAAATGAAGATTCGACGAGAATCACTTTGCGTGGTGAATCACGACTCATCACTGAAAAGAACACGCACCTATTCTTGTTGTGTCCAAGGCTGATGTCTTCAGCTCCACAACAACCGGGCACTCGTGTTTGGTCAAATGAAATGGTCACACACAACGCGACGCCGGGCGTAAAGGATATTCTCTGTTAAACATCTGTATACTGTTTGACTGGAAATTCATATTCCAGACGCAGTAGTAAGGTCACGAGTAAGCTGAGGTGTCGTTACCTGAATGTGCCGTTGTGCGCTTAATGCCAAGTAGCTATTCTGTGCAGGTGTCGTTGTTCTATGGTGGTCTTGGCCGGACTTTCCTAGTGACTTTGAGATGGCTTAGGAAGAGCCATTGCGCAGTGTAACTGCCCTGCCATGATGCCATGACCCGCCGGGAGATAAAAATCGCGCTTTTGGAAGAATGGGCTTTGTTGCCACAAACATTTATTGACACCCTCATAAACATATGTGAGAGCGCGTTGTGAGGCTTGTATAGCAGTGCACAGTGGTCACACCCCATATTAGACATATTTTTTCCGAGATAAATGCTTTATCTCTGAATCATGATTTAACACTTTTTGATATACCCTGTATCTTAATTCACAATTAAAATCTTTTCCATGTTGTTATGTTGCTATAGTCTTTCTCCCATTGTAATATTGCCCTGTGCCAAATTTCGAGGCAACACAGTCAACAGTCCATCAGTTTTCACAGATTTTATGTTTGTGACCTTAATTTTGGACATGAGTGTATTAAGAGTAGCTATTGCAGTGCATATATTTTAAAGATATTTAAATATTGGTATAATTGCTTGAATATAAATAATGCTATGACTGGAAAATAAGGAACTTTAAATTTAACAAGAGAATAGAGTATTAATAGTGACATCATAATAAAATTAGTTTGAAGAGAAAATAAAACTTTTAAAATACTTTCAAGCAACATTTACTTACATTTTAAAACCTCATCCGACTTATTACTGTATGAAATAACAATCAATATCTCAAACACATAAGCAATTTCTTTAGTATTTAAAAATTTAATGTATATGTCTTAAGCAAATTGAGAAATTAGGCGTTTTGCAAAGAGCCAGGCTAATTAGAGAATCATCTCCCTTTTTACAATCAGCCTGATGTTTTTCATGCTTATTACAAGCAACAGAGTGTTAGGCTAATTGAAATATGGTAATATATTTCTCAATCAGCCTGATATTTTTAAGGCTTATTTTAAAGAGCCTAGATAGTGTTAAGCTAAATGAAAAATGACCAACTGTTTGCCCAAATATCATGTTGTACCAGACCCAAACCTGAAAACTCCATTGAACTGCAACCTGATCCTAACACAACAAAGTAATTTAGGCACAGATGCTACTGAGCCTGAACCTGAGAATTTTATCTGCAGTCAACACAACGAAAAATTTCCATTAACTGCAACCCAACCTAAACACAACAAAATAATATTCATCAATATGCAACCTAACACAAATCCATTCCAAAAAAATGTTTATTAAAACGTAACACTACCTGAACATAACAAAAAAAAAATTATTGACAAGCAACTGACCTGAACCGGATATATTTCAACCTCAACCTGAACATTAAGTAAAAGGAAATTAATTCATCTTTAAATGCAGTTATAAAAAGAAGTCTACAATTATATTGCTTATACAAATTTTATCTGTTATATTGCAAAATAGACATATCTATATTCTTTAATATTCAAATATGATAAAGTGTATGAATAGCAGACACCTCTGCATTGATTTGAAATGTCCCTAATTTTCTTATTTCTGGTTGGGGTGAAACTATTTTTTTTCCTGTCAGTTGGTTCACTCTATAATGTTTCTTGTGGGGCAGATTTATGTTTTTCTAGTCTGGACATTGGGATTTTCACAAACAAATTAATGAAAATAAGCAGAACAATATTTCAGATGGATTAAATTTATGTATTAAGTTTTTAAAATGTTTACTATCATTAACGAATGGATTTTTCAATTTCAGGTCAGATACAACACCATCCACAAAGGATTCTACTCTTGAATCAGTTTGCTATTCGAAGGTTTTTATTATTCAGAGGTAAAAGCTTACAAATATGTAAGAGTCAGGAATTGAAAAGTGTTCGCTGAAAAGATATGTTCACTACTGTGAATTGTTCATTATGATGTTTTATTATATACATTTTTCACCTGAAAGAATACTTGGGCTTTCATTTGAAAATTCAGGTCAACTCGACGCCGTCCGACAAGAGTCAAATCCTAACACAAAACCAACACAAATGCTAAATTATTAAAGCCAATACAACAAAGTAGTGCAAAAAAAACAGAAGTCAACCGACCCAAAATGAATATCCAACACAGATTTACTGCAATTCGTCCAAAGTAGTGAATGATTATGCATAATTTAATATAAATAAGTAGGAACATGAATTTAAAATGCCTATAAAAAAGGTATAAGAAAACTTTCTTATTGGCATATTTCATTTATGCCATTAAGAAATTAAGGTTTGTGAATACTTCTTTTTTATTTTAAGGGTGTATTTTGGAGAAACATCCTGTGCAGAAAAATCAATAAAATCTGCATATAAAGTAGGTTTTTACTGATTTCCCTGTATTACAAAGAAGGAAGAAATGCTTTGTGAAAAGAATTATATAACTATATAACAAATGTGCTATTTCAATGGTAATAAGGTAACAAGATTTTTAATGTTTTCCCAGCATTACATAAAGAAGATGGCGCGCTAAATGAAAATTATTACAAAACATAAATGGAATTTTAACAATGATGAAATATGCAAATGAAAGAGGCAGTATTTTAATGTTTTCCCAGCATAATGAGATAATTATAAATACTAATTTTGTAAAATTAAGAAACAGTCTTAAACTCTCAGTTGCGCAAATAAAATCTGCCAATAAAACAGTTTTCGTCTACGTTTTTTATAAGCATTTGAAATTCGGATTCCTCTTTGATTCTAAATTGTGCATAATTTCAATACTTTGGATGTACTACAATAACCTGGTTTAGAGTCCTTCATCACATCGGATAAACAGATTTTATCCGAAACTGACATGTCGTGCGGCTCAGGTCCAGTGCTGTTGGTGCTATGTTTTCAGATCAAGTTGATTTTCATTTTTTCGAGTTCATGTGAGTTTTATTTTAGGTTTTCACTCCTGCAGGCCAAATTGAGTTTGATAAAATTCCATTGACAAACAACCAACCTGAGCCTGACAAATTTCAACCTCAACCTGAACACTAAATAAAAGGATATTAATTCATCTTTTAATGCAGTGACGAAAAGTAGTCTACAATAATATTGCTAATACCAATTTTATCTGTTATACTTCAAAATTAGACAAATCTATATTCTTTAATATTCAAGTATAATAAAAGCTCTGAATAGCAGTCATTTCTGCATTGGTTTGGGTTGTTCCCAATTTTATTTTTTCTGGTAGGGGTGAAACTTTTTTTCTGTCAGTCAGGTTCACTCTAGAATATTTCTTGTGGGACAGATTTAAGTTTTTCAAGTATGGACGTTGGTATTTTCACAAACAAATAAATGAAAATAAGCAGAACAATGTTTCAGATGAATATTTATGCATAGTTTTTAAAACGTCTGCTATAAATAACGGTTTAACATTATTCTTATAAATTAGTTAATTCATTTTAATTATTAAAAAATATATTTTCCAATTTTAATCTAATGATTAAGTGGATCTTCTGAAGCATTAATCTAATGTTATTAGTTTAGTAAATATTTAAAAAAGGCTTTCTTTAATACTATTTAAGCACAGTATTAGAATAATTTTATTTCAGGTTCAGATGTAAGTGTGTTCTGTTTGGAGAGGGTTGTGGGCCGATAAAAATTATTTTGTCCTGTTCACGTTAGGTTGCGTGTTGACTTCAAAATAGAGTTTTGATTCAGGTCAGATACAACCCCAAACACACATGATTCTACTCTTAAATTAGTTTGCTATTTGAATCTTTTAATAATTCAGAGTTAAAAAATTACAAATATGTAAGATTTAGGAATTAAAATGTGTTTGCTAAAAAAGCGAATTATCCATTTTGTATGTTTTATTCTCTATACATTTTTCCCCTGAAAAAAAAAATACTTGGGGTTTTATTTGAAAATTCAGGTTAACTCGAACCCCTCCTGCAAGAGTCAAAACCTAACCCGAATTTTAAACTAAAAATGCCAATACTACAATGTAGTGCAAAAAAGAAGTCAACCCAAACCAAAACGAATATCCAACATGATACAGGACTGTAATCCAGACTTACTGCAATACGTCCAAGGTAGTGAATGATTATGCATAATGATTATGTAATGATTATGCATAATGATTATGTAATGATTATGCATAATTTTAATATAAATAAATAGGAATATGAATTAAAAAAGATTATAAAAAAGTTATAAGAAAACTGTCTTATTAGCATATTTCATTTACGCGATTGAGAGTCTAAGGTTAGTGAATACTTCATTTTTATTTTAAGGATATATTTTTGAGGCACTCCCTGTGCCGAAGAATATATATGTAATGTCAGAAATAATGAAAAATGCAGATGAGGCAGTATTTGAATGTTTTCCCAGCATCATGTGATAATTATAAATACTAATTTTGTAAAATAAAAAAAAATCCAGCATCATTCCCATTATCAGAGAAGATAGATTGTTAATGAAAATAATTAAAAAACATGTATAAAAATTGATGTACTGATGAAATTTGTATATGAGTTATAGATGCTTTTTAATTAATTTTATTGAATAGCCCATCTTTTCTACATAAAACTGGGAAAACATTAAAATCTTCACAAATGAAGATTAATACAAAAATTTTCTTACATGTTCTTTATAAATATTCTTATTAGAAAACCATTTTTTCTATGTAATGCTGAGAAAAGATTAAAAGAATTTCCATACCTGCAGATTTTATTGAGGATTCTACACAGGGGAGTTGAGAAAAATTGGCCCTTAAACTCTCAGTTGCTAAATAAAATCTGTCAAAAAGACAGTTTACTTCTATATTTTTATAAGCATTTGAAATTCGGACTCCTATTTTTTATATTAAATTATGTCTTTCATCACATCAGATAAACAGATTTTACTGGAAACCGACATGACCTGTGTTGTTGCTGCTATGTTGATAGATCAGGTTGATTTTCATTTTTTCAGGTTTGGTGAGTTTTATTTTAGGTTTTGACTCCTGCGGGTCAAGTTGAGTTTGATAATTTTTTTCAAAAGAAAGTCCAAAATATTCCTTATATAATTTTTTAAATATAATACATCCATAGCAGACATTTCCCAATAGTGGACATATCTATTAAAAAAACACTTTTGAATTCCTAACACTTATATATTTGTTTCTTTTTAACCTCCGATAGCAGACCGATCCAAAGAGCAAACTGATTCATCTCTAGAATAATGCATGGGTGGAGTTGTATTTCAAACGAAAACAAAAAATTAAGTCAACTGGCATCAAACCGAACACATAAAAAAAAAATTCTTCAATATGGAACCCGAGATAAATTCAATACAATTCGACATAAATCTGAAATGAAATAAAACTAACAGTTCACTTAAATATTAAATAAAAACATCCTTTTCTGATAATTATTTACAAAATTAGTAGCAATAGATTAATGCTTCAGGCAAACCATTTAATATTTGTTTAAAATTAAAAAAAATAATTTACAATAATTAAAAAGTATCTATTAATATATATGAAAAATGTTAATTCATTAATCAGAGCAAAAGTTTTAAAATCTAAAGCAATAAACTCAATTTATCTTAAACATTGTTCTGCCTATTTTTATTAATTTGTTTGTGAAAATTCCAAGAACTTGACTTGCAAAAATTTTAATCTGACCTGCAAGAAACATTCTAGAGTGAAACTGATATTGAAGAAAAAAAATTAGTCACCCTGAACAGATAAAAGTAAATTAGGAACAACCGAACCGATAAAGAGGTGTCCACTACTCAAAGATTTTACTATATTTGAATATTAAAGAAAATAGATATGCCCATTTTCAACATAAAATATAAAACTGGTGTTTGTCATGTAATTGCAGACTATTTTTCAAAATAGTATTAAAAGATGAATTAATTTCCTTTAATTTAGTGTTCAGTTGAAGCGTTTCGGATTGAGGCTGAAATGCGTCAGGTTCAGATTGGGTAGCTTGAGGGCAGAATTATTTTGTTGCATTTATATGGAGTTGCAGGTCATTAGAATTTTTCTTGTCAGGTTCAGGGTTTTATATCAAATGGAATTTTCTGGTTCAGGTCATGTTGCATGTCTACGGAAATTATTTTGTCATGTTCAAATCAGTTTGCGGTTTGATTAAATATTTATATCAGTTTTGTTGGTATCAAATGGAATTTTCAGATTCAGATTGTGTTACACGTCAACAGAAATAATTCTGTCGCTTTCAGATTGGCTTGCAGTTTGATGGAATTTTTAGTCTGGTTTGGTCAGGTTGATTTCAAATAGAATTTTCCAGTTCAGGTCAGGTTACATGTGGTTGGAAATTATTTTGTCGAGTTTAGATCAGTTTTCAGTTCCATCAAACCTTTTTGTTAGGCACGGGTTCACTTCAAATCGAATTTTAAGGTTCATGTTGGTTGCATGTCGACAGAAATTATTTTGTTATGTTTAGATCGCCTAAGATTCTATGGAACTTTTTTTGTTCGGTTCGATTTAGACTTCAAAAAGAATTTTCATGTTCTGGTCAGATACAACACAATATTTGGACAACCAGATGTCATTTACTAATTAGCCTAAAACTGCATAGACTCATTGCAAAAGGCTGAAACAAACTGGTTGATTGAGAAACAAGTGATTAATTGCTGGTGTAATTAATTAATGTAACGCTAATATGTCTAATAAGCTTACAAATATTTCACGCTGATTGAGAAATAAATTGATATATACCAATAAGAATAACACTCTCTAGGATATTTGCAATAAGCCTGAGAAATATGTGGCTGACTGGAAAAGATGATTCTCCAACTAGCCCGGCTCTTTGGAAAGAGCCAGATTTCTCAATTAGTCTACAGCAGACACACTGAAAGTATTTAATGTATAGATAAATAAAACAAAACGAATAATACAAAACGAAATATATGACACACCATTACAAAGATAAGCAACATAAATAAAAAATTTGTCATTGACCACTGTTTAATTTTGTTGTTTATAATATTTTACAAGAAATCATACTCGTTTACGATTAATTTATATCAAGACCCTTATATAATAAAAAGTAGTACTGAATTTAGTTGATAGTGAACATCATATTATGAGAGCATAAATTAGTACTTAGTTTATTACACTTGTGGGAAATTTTTTTCAGAAACAAAATGTATCACTATGAATTAAGACATGATGTTTACAATAAGTCTTCTGAGAGAAATTCTTTTTGCATATCAAACAAACAAATGGCTTATTAAGAGTATGATTTAACAGATGCCTTTTAACTAGCTCTTTTGTGATAATTTCTTGTTCTTATTTTCACACAGATGGTTTCTCACCAGTATGAATTAACAGCTGGCTTTTCAAATGATTCATGTGAAAAAAATTTTGTTTAATATCCCATACAAATGTTTATCAAAAGTATGAACTACCAAATGTTTGTTTAAAACACTCTTTTGAGAGAATTTCTCGTTGCATATCTCATATACAAATGTTTTTTTTTTCAGTATGGACTAATAAATGTCTGTTTAACATACCCTCTTGAGAGAATTTCTTGTTGCATGTCTCACATGCAAAAGGTTTCTTACCAGTATGAACTAACAAATGTCTGCTTAAATGACTCTTTTCAGAGAATTTTTTGTTGCATTTCTCACATACAAATGGTTTCTCACCAGTATGAACTAACAAATGTCTGCTTAAATTACCTATTTGAGAGAATTTTTTGCTGCATTTCTCACATGCAAAAGGTTTCTCCCCAGTATGAACTAAAAAATGTTTGCTTAGATCAGACTTTCCAGAGAATTTCTTGTTGCATACCTCACAGGCAAAAGGTTTCTCACCAGTATGAACTAACAAATGTTTGTTTAATGCACTCTTTCGAGAGTATTTCTTGTTGCATATTTCACATACAAATGGTTTCTCACCAGTATGGACTAACAAATGTGAGCTCAATTCACTCTTTTGTGAGTACTTCTTGTTGCATGTCTCACATGCAAAAGGTTTCTCACCAGTATGAACTAACACATGTCCACTTAAATGACTCTTTCGAGAGAATTTCTTGTTGCATGTCTCACATGCAAATGGTTTCTCACCAGTATGAACTAACAAATGTTTACTTAAATCAGACTTTCGAGAGAATTTCTTGTTGCATATCTCACATACAAATGGTTTCTCACCAGTATGAACTAACAAATGTTTACTTAAATCAGACTTTCGAGAGAATTTCTTGTTGCATACCTCACATACAAATGGTTTCTCACCAGTATGAACTAACAAATGTCCACTTAAATGACCCTTTTGAGAGAATGTCTTGTTGCATATCTCACATGCAAATGGTTTCTCACCAGTATGAACAAACAAATGTTTGGTTAATGAAAACTTTTGAGATAATTTCTTGTTGCATATCTCACATGCAAAAGGTTTCTCACCAGTATTAACTAAAAAATGTTTGTTTAAATACCTCTTTTGAGAGAATGTTTTGTTACATTTCTTACAAACAAATGATTTCCCTTGTTGTGAGTTAGAAAGTGCTTTTCCAAAATGCCCTTGTATAGAAATGTTTTGTTGCATATTTTACACTTTAAATACTTTTGTTTTTCTTGAGCGATATAATGGATATCTAAGTGATCTTTTCTCTTTTACAATTTTTATAGCCAAATGCATCTGGAATAAATAAAAATGTTAATCTATCATACTTTTACAATTCATGAAAGCATATTTCACAGTAAAAGAGCTTTTGACAAGGAAAATAAAATTAACGAAGAAAACAGAATTTAAATAATTTTCTAACCTAGATTAAAACTTATTTTCATTTATCACAGCCATGAAAACACAGCTACTAGTGCTGTGCAATGAAGCATAGTTAATTTACTAGCCACCTATGAAATAAAGAGTATTATTTGCACAAAAATAGTTGCATGCTTACTTAAAGAAGGAGGTGGAGAGGATATTCATTTGCCATTAAATAACCAATAATGTTTTCAGAAAAATTATTTTCCTCAATTTATACTAGTGTTGTGTTCAAGCAGAACTAATATTTTAAAATAATTATGGGATGTTTTGTTTACTTGATTCGATTTGTTGTTAGTCATGGTTAAATTTAAAGTTACAGTTATAGTTATAGTTTGCAGGTTGTTTAAAAGCTAAATTTATTTAAAAATTAAATATTTTCTGCTAGAGAATTTTTATTAAAAATTCTCACACTGTCCACCAAAACTAATGATGAATAAAATATATATTTATCATTTGGTTTTAATAACAAAACGATTGTATTGGTGACGATTGTATTAATTGGCTCTTGGGAAGATGAAAATGAATGCTTCTTCTTCTCAATTGTGAATTTCTCAGATATTTATATTTGACTAATTAAATTGTAGTTTTATTTCCGAATGTATAGTTATGATGAATCCTTAATTGTGCAATAATTTAGGAGCTACTGGAATTAAATACTTGATTATGGAATTAATTGGGGTAAACTAGTATTTCAGGAGCTACTGGAATTTTATTAATATTTTTGGAGTCTACAGCGTATTTTAATTAATGTTTTCTTTATTACTATTTTTATTTTTTTCCGTATCATGCTTTCTCTGTTTTCGTCCATGCACCACTGACTGTGACTGCAACTACATCAATGGTCTACGGCGGTGCTGTCCCACCGAGTGTGACACAGGAAGCATGATGATAGCATCTTCACGAATATTATAAGTTCAAATTTTACATACTCAAGACATCAATTTTAAATAATAAAATAGTAAATTTCCAGATAGCCCACAGTTTCTTTTACCGTAAATTAAAACAGAAAAAGTTTGTAATCAAGTGGCAATTGATTACACAGGAAATGGTAAATATCTTTATACTTGCATGCAGGCGTGAAAAGTTCAGAAGTGAGCTGAGTTTGCAGGAAACATAGATTTGTCGTTCAGTTGGTATTTGGTAATGAAAGCTCAGAGCAAATGAATCTAGGAAAGTGAGATGATTTTTATAATGAGCCCATCTTCACCAGGTTTTTTGTAACTTTTTCTATGTTTTCTTATAATTTTCCTTGCATACAACTAACTTTAGGAATTCCTTTTTATTTTTATTATTTATTTTATTAACGCTGTATTGGAAATTTCGATCCACCTTTAACGTTTTTTTGTAATAGATTGCCAGTAGCCCCGTTTAGTTTTTTTTATTATAAATAATTTACAGGAATATATAGTAAATTATGATACTATAATTTTCATATTGGAATGATTAATGATTGTGAAAATTCATCTTGTAAGGATAAGCAATATTATGATTTAAATGATGTTTAGATGATTTAAATGGTGTTTAGTTAATATATACTTGAAGGCATTTAAGTTTAAGAAATGATATTAAATTAAAGATATAGATTATTTATTTTGTAAAAATATTCTGTGCAATAAATTTATAATTCCTATACCACAAGGCATTTTAATTTAGTCCTGCAGTGCATCCCCTTTAATTGGAATATCAACTTTCAGCAAATGGTGGAGATGAATAATTTTATTTCAGGGAATACAGACAACTTCTATAACAGCAAAATTCTGATAATTCTTATTTAATAAAACGTTAATAGTAGTAATGTGAATTTTGAGATGTCTGTTTTAAAATTAATTTTCACATATTTTTTAAATAGGAAGTTGTCTGTATTCATTAATTTATTTACAGAACAACCGTTGGAACTGGTTGATTTGGGATAAAGGCTCAATTTAGCAAACAGAGTTTAAGATAAATTGGGTTTATTTGCTGTTGATGGAATTTTGGAAGATATTTTGGTAATAAGGGGAACTTGATATAGAATTGAGATTTACTTTTGATAAGTACGTTTACAAACAAACTAGTTCCATCATGTTATGATATTGAAGAGGAATTTTATTTTTCAGATATATTTAAATTGAAGAGACATGAAGAAGAAATTTAGGAAATAGATTTGAGTTTACTAATGAAATGAGACCACCAAAGCCCGTTTAGAGATTAGTTTATGTTTTTGGCTTTACTTACATAATGATATGAATTCTTGGTTAATTAGTTTGTCAAAATTATTGAATTTTAGGTTTGTAAATTCTAGAACTGAAATTGTCTCATTTCTTAGTAGTTTAGAATAATACATAAGAGAAAATATAATATATTAAACATTAAAGTATATAATGTTTAAATGAGAGAAAGATTATATACGTAATTAGAAATTTACAAGGAAGTTTCTTTTATACACCTGATTCACAGACCAAGCACTTGGAGTTATTGTTGGATTTATGTAATATTTAATGGATTACGGAAAACAGAACACAACACACTTCTGTATATATTTATTACAGTTTATATTAATTTTGTAAGTCTGATTCAATATAAATTAGCTTATTAAATGTAAAGTTCCAAAAGTAAATAGTCTACAATTCTAATATACATTAAAAGGATAATTTTTAATGTTTGTGAAATAAGGTAGATTTCACAAATGAATAGTAAAATGTATTAAATCTTTATTAATTTTCAGTTGGTAATTCAAGAGTTAAATGTATTTTGGTAACAATCTATTTAGAATTTTAAAGGATAAAAGTAATTTAATTCTATTTTTGTGAGATGTAAGACACAACAGAGTATAAAGTTAAGTTAAAGTAGATAAGACACTAACACTAACAATCAAATTTGACACTTTTTTTTACTTTTATTATAAAATAACACATTATTTTGGGGAAAAAACTTTTTAATTTATCATCTGACATAGATCATTAGAATTTTGGCTCACCCAAACTAAATTGAATATATGTTTGTTCTTCAGCATTACTATGAGGTTTTTTAACAGCAAACTAAAATTTTTTATTGCATGTTATTGAACCACATTTACACTTTACAACAGAGTAATCTTTATTAGAGATATAAAAAAACCTATAACAAAGAAATATTTGAACATTTCTTAACTATGAAGAGAAAATACCCCTATTCCATAATTTGCCATATTCACTTTCATAACACTCCATATTCTGGTACTTGTGATTCAGAATCATGAAACTGTAATTTTATATATTTATTTGAATTGGTGAAGCACATAGCAGCTGTAAAGACAGTTTTGCCATAAAATAGTCTAATGGATTAAAAAATAATTCTTAAACAACGTAAGAAAAAAAACTTGTATTTTCATCCATATACTTTTTCTTTTCTTGTTCTTAGCTGTAAATATATATGAAGAAATAGACATAAATATAAATAAGAAGAGAAATAAAATTTTCATAGAGAAATTTGCAATTAATTTTAGGAAAATTTTTCAATTGCTTTTTTAGTAAAATGATACGTTTCAAGGAAGTTTACTCCTTAAATACTCATATCACTTAAAAAAATCTCTTAAAACAAGAATAAAACATCAGTCAGTTTCTTTGCTTTATCTCACACTTCACATGAAAAGGCTCATTTTAAGCATTTGATGTAACAAAAATATTTTTCACTTTTGGGATCATCCGTTAATTATGTCATGTAAATTTTGTAGGTTTTTTCTCTCTCCTTTCTCATACCTCACAAATTGTCACTCCCTTGCCTCCCATGAATGCATCTGTGTCACTACCTTTCCCTAACAAATGAGCTATCTCTGACTGGGGGAGGAGTTTAGAGGATTATTTATTACTATAAAATAATAATAATAAATGTAGAAGAAAATATTTAATAAAATGTAAAGAGTTTTCAAGATTTTAAAACTTTGTGATGTGAAAGTGGGAAAGAAATATTTTTGAGGGGAGAAGGGTAGGTTTGATTAGACGATTATTTATTAATACTACAGAGTAAAGTGCCATACAGGTAAGGTTGTACCTGACACAAATACAAATAAATTTTCATCACCCTGAAACCCAGCACACTTCCATGTGCACCTGAAATATTGAAACCTGGAGGTAAAATGACAGAAGATTAATTTATATTTTAATGCCACTAAGAAAAAATAGCTAACGACTATATCTTCAATGTTAATTTTATTCTTTTTTTTCAAATAGAAAAGAACATATATTCATTATAATATACGCTCATTTATATTCATATAGAATACAGGTTTAGCCAATCGAAAAATATTCAGGTTGATTGGTCAGGGTTGGTTTTCAGGTCCAATTGGTTTTAAGGTTTAACGGCACAAATTCTTTTTAGGGACATGCTGCATCAAAGTAAAAATTTAAAGTAAACTTTAGACTGTCCTCTGAAAGTTCTGCTAAAAAATAAATGTAATTAAAAAATAAAGACAAAGCTTAAAAATGAAATGTTATCTTGAATGGTGTTTGCCATTCAGATATAGTCATACAAGTGTAGAGAGTTAAAACTATCAATTGTAAAAACAATAAGTCATAAATTTGTGTTATTAAGACCTCCAGCAACTATGATTTTAAAAAAAAATCCTGCCTGAATTAAAAAAAAGCAAAAAGTATTTTTTTTGCCAATGGGATTTATCAAAGTAGGTGCTGATGAATTAAAATAAATTCTTCATCTGTGTCTTCAGCTTGGACAGTCAATTATAAGATGATTAATGAGAAATTCAAACTGACAGTGAGGCCACATGGGTGCATTCTCCAAAATTTAAATATATTTGTAAGTGATTCACGAATGTCCAATCTGCAGATAGTTTTCATTATGTGCAGGGAAACCATTTATACTGGAGATAAATGAAAAAGTGATAAGTTTTTTAATAGACTGCAGTTATGTTTAGATAAAACTTAATCTTCAAAAAGCTCATAAACTATTTTATTAGAAAAGTTCACAACATTGCACTTAATGCTTAAAATTAGTGCACTGTTGTGATATGTAAGGACTGCATGTTCCTAATTTGAAGTCTAAAATGTGGTGCCCAATTTATTTTTCACAAGAGCATGAGTCGACACAGGTTTTTATATTTTGATAATAAACAAGGTTTTTAGCATGACATCATGTTAAAAATGATTTTGTAAGTATACTATGATTCTTACATTATTTTTTGTAAAAACAAAATGATTGATTGAAATACTAAAACATTTGATTAATTTGCTTTATGTTATTTTATAAGAGAAATTTACATAAACGCTCATAATTTCGTTCTTTCTTCGAAATTGTAACTAAATTGAAACAAAATTTTCTGACACAATTAGCTAATTATTTCTATATATAAGCACATTTCAGACAATAATTATGTCATTTAACCTTTTCATTTCTATGAACTTCTATATCCCTTCACTAAGCTGTAGGTTTCATTGCAATAGAAGCATTATTTAAATTAATATAATGTTATATATTGTTTCTGTTGTCAACATCCCTTCTTCTAATCAAATACAAAATGCAGAACGATAAATGAAATACCATATGAAGGAATTTGGAACAAGCTTCTGACATAGTACATTTCTATTTCATGAAAACATGTTATTTGATTAAAAATTACAGTTAATTAAAAATTAAATCATCATTGTTTTCATAAATGAAATGAAAGGTTTTTTTCAAATCAGTGTTACCACAGAAATAAAATACTGCAATATACTGTAATCAAAAATTATTATAAAAAAATAAGTAGTACAAGAAATATAAAGAGAGAAATCCCTACGCGAGTTTATTCTATATTTTTGATTAAAAAGCAAAATTCTAATTGAAATGGTTAAAAAACAGAACACACAATAGATCTATCGAGGCAATGGTATTTCACAAGTAGCCTAAAATGTATGCTTTATAATAATACATTTAATGATGAAATTCTATTTTCAATATATTCATTTATTTTTCTTTGTCCCTTTTTTTCCCCAAAGAGAATGACTTCATTCCCTAATGTAGTTAAAATTGTGCCATATGTAATAAAAGATATATAATATATAATTATGTATGCCATGGATAAAATATGATAGGTTTTTTTCCTGGAGTGTGCCTTGTCTATCTTTGATCATTTTTTACTATAACTTTAGTGAAATAAATGAGATGATATTCTGGCTCAGATAATGTAGTTTTCAGATATTTTTATCCTTAATTATTCTTTCAAAATTTAAACCTGCATCTAAGAAATATTATATATTGCTAAAAAATATTAGACTGCAGTGTGAAATCCTCACATGGGTCTGCTGATTCTACAAATATAAAACGGTATTAGAAAACTGAGTAATGATTAATACTCTCAAGGTCTGTATTTATATGAATCATTAAGTTTTTAGATTATGTTGGAAAAATCATCTTTTTTTAGCATTAAAAAAATTACAGAGAAAACAACATTAGAAGCAGCAGCATATCAGTTTTATATCAAAAGGGCGTTTGAGGTTAGTTTAGAAGTTTATTTAAATGAAGAGTTGAACAAAATGAAAGTGATTGCAAATGAAAATAGTTTTTCAAACAAATTTATTAATAAGTTAATTTATGAGTATAGAAAAGAACAATCCACAATAGTTAATAAAGATATGCAATCTTTAAAATTCTACAGTATTGATTATATCCCACAACTTTTTCAGTGGATTAAATATGCATTAAAGAAATATCATGTAACTCTTATCACAAAGCCCCCAACAAAGCTAAAATATCTGGTACATAGAATGATTGACCCCATTGATAACGGGGATAAATCTGACATATATATTATTCCTTTTAAAGTTAACGGCAGTTCTAAAACATATTCATATATCGGCATGACAACTCGCAGATTAAAGGAAAGGATAAAGGAGCATACAGCTGACATAAAACAGGTAAATTATCCACCACTTTACCCAAATTAAATCAAGCTAAAGATATTGATGTATTTTTCAGTAAAGCTCAAATAATTTCACAAGGTTCACAGTATAATAGTCGCACAATCAGAGAGTCTCCATAAATTTTTAAAAGAGGTGATAATACATGTAATGATGTATTGTCTTATCAGATCCCTCGTATTTGGTATAATGTACTTGGTGTCACTGGGGTTTTTGGTTTTTGCTGACCCCCCCTGCCCCAGCTTTTAGTGGTATATTCCAAACTTCCTTCACTGCCTCCATTTCATAGTTGGTTGGTTTCGCCCATTTTTGACTTGTCCAGTGCGCTCCTTTGGAGCTGCGTTTCTCGACTGTTTGTTATCATCTGAGGAAGGCTAATGGTTAGCCGAAAGCTCATTTATTTTGACATCTAATGGTTTTAATGTTTTAAAACCGTGGTTTTATTTATTGCGCCTATTTTAGGAACACAAAATATCAATGTGCTTATATTGTGTTTTATAATTTGGGGATTAAAATAACATATAATTTAACTAACACTGATTTTACTTATAAAAGCTTCCAATATTACTTAATGAAAAATGTAGTTTAATTTACAAACAGATCAAAATGACTTTTCAAAAAAAATCTAGATATATAAAGAATAGCATAATTCTAGTGTCAATATGACATTTCACAGAGGACTAATTCCTGCTTATCAGATGCTCACCTACTAAAAATGTAGTTACCTCTAAAACAGCATATCATCAAATCAGCAGAGAAAGACTTGTAATTGACATGTCACCAATTCTTTTTCTATTTACCTATAAACAAAAAGAAATTTTTTATTAAAATTAGCATTCATACTATGCGATCAAACATATAACAAAACAATACTTTGTATTATTGATAAAGGACAAAAAAATTTAAACAATTAGAGAATTCTTATACATAATATTCTGTAGAAAAGACACTAACTCACTTATATAGAAAAATAGTTATTGTTTAGTCTCAATAGCATGGACAGAAATTCAGGATGAGAAGGTGGCATTGAAAATTAAATTTTAAAATTACCCAAGTGAATTTTGCAGATGGAAGCCTCTTGACCAAGGTATGTTACAAATTTTTGAAAGAAAAAATAGTTTTGGAGTGACAATCAAGTTGGAAAAGGAATGCAAATATACTATAAAGACTATAAAATCTGGATGAATGCCAATTTCCATAAACTAATAATTAATTAGTTAAAATCTTCTAAATTTTTTACATAAATTCTTTTAATGACCTTCGCTATGTGTTAATATTTATGGCTATTTTAAACAGAGTTAAAGACAATTATCTATTTCTCTGAAACAGCTTTGTTCCACACCATTTACAAGTGTAGCTAGGGGGACTGCCCTATTAGAAAAGGGCTCTAAATTCAAGGCCTGGATAGGTACTTTAACAATTACCATCACCTCAGATTAACCTCATGGATAGTATTTTCTTTAATAGTCCTTCGATCAAAGACAATTAAATTAGAATATAGTACACTTGATAAAGACAAACTTGAGAGATACATTTTAACTAACGCGAGAACCCTATATAACTTCTCTCTAAAGCAAGAATGGAACATTTAGGCTTTAAAAAAGAAATTTTTTTTTATTATTGTTCATAAATAGTGGTCACTAAGAGTTTCAAAAGTAGTATCAATGTTTTATTCATAACTAAATGACTTAGAAAAAATGTTAAAAAAAGTCTGGTTCAAATCAGACCATAATTAAGAAACTTATGATTTGGGGAGAGGGGACAAACTTGAAAAATACAACTTAATAAAGTAGTAACACAAATAACTAGGCTCTAAATTACAAATATAACATTTTAACGTGGAAAGAAAAAGGCCCTTATACAAAAATTTACAGTAGCTCTGCCGCTTAAATAGTAAAATTGAAAGAATAAATATACTGCTATGAAATTAGAGCCAAAAATATTGATCAATTTTCGTTATCACGATTCATGATAAAATTTTCTGCCATTTGATCCCTACGTTTTGGACCTACTTTTTAAAAGCTTATCTATGTGAGTACAATTCTAAAACATCCGATATTAGAATTCGGTAATTGATTCTTATTACGATTGATGCTGTTTTATAGGATGTCAATGTTTATCAGTACTCGATTTTTCCAGAATCACCCATCACTATTCTGGGAAACAATGCTACCTTAAGGCAACCAATGTTAGCATTGATGATGTTTGTATACATGATAGATTAGAAAATACATATAACAAAATGGTGAATCAATTGGCACACAAGTGAGAGGTGTTGCCATAGCAGCATCATACAATACTCACACACACCACACCAGTAGTTGGTATGCGATATAATAAGAAATAAAATGTGACTGGTGAAAATGGAAAAGCACTAAAGAATAAATGAAAAAAATCTACCTGAATTTTATTTTATGCTTTAGCTGTCCCTATGTCAAATGCAACTGAGATGTTGTTCAGCTGCCTGGACTGCTATTCTCATATGTTTCTAGAGACGGTCAACAAATATTCATTGAGTTCTTCAACTGTAAAAAAAAAAAAATCAGTCACTGAAGTTTTAAAAAAAAATGTAAAAAAATTCTTTTAAGACTTTGTAAATAACCATGCTGCTGGAAGGACATAAGTATAGATTAAGTGCACCAACAGTAGGCAACAATGAGATAACAATCTTTATAAATACTTTATTTTTCATTCAAAATGGAATAATATCATTTCCTAATACTCAGAATCCTTTTACCAGTCATCAACCAAGAACAAAGTATACATAGTAATTATATACAAGGTGTCCGAAAAGTCTGAAAACAGTCAAATAACTCGAGAAATACAAATTGCATTGAAAAACATAAAAATGCATTTTCAATATTTTTGGAAAATCTATTTAGGGATATCAAAGTTGCCTCCCCAACTCTGTCCTCTGGGGGGAAATTGGTGAAACTTAGAAATCTTAAATGAAAACCCCCATTTTAATTGCAGATTTGGATTCTTCAGAGGAAAAAAAACTTTTGTATTGAATATTTTATTCAGAAAATCGTAGATGGTACTGTAATCGAGTAAAATTTAGTGAGAATTATTTCCATTGAAATGTCTGGAAACAGCCGAGTGATTCAAGAAATGTACATTTCATTGAAAAATGGAAAAATGAATGTTCAATAGTTTTGAAAAATCTATTTAGGGATATCAAAGTTGTCTCCCCCAACTCTGCCCTCCTGGTAAGAAAGGGGGGCAATGTTGAAATCTTAAATGATACCATTCCCAATTTTTTTTTTGCGGATTTGGATTCAACGAGGAAAAATACTTTTGTATTCCAACTTTTGTATTTAATATTTTCTTCGAAAAATGGTAGATGGTAGTGTAATCGAGTAAAATGCAGTTAGTATCGCTTCCATTGAAATGTCTGGAAATGGTTAAATTATACTTGAGAAATATAAATCGGATTGAAAAACGGAAAAATACGTGTTCAATATTTTAGAAAAATGGCAACTTTCACATCCCTAAATAGATTTTTCTAAAATACTGAACATGTATTTTTCTGTTTTTCAATCCGATGTATATTTCTCGAGTTATTCGACTGTTTCCAGAGTTTTCAATGGAAATGATTCTCAAAAATATTATTTTATAATTTTTGTTATAACATTTATTGTTTTTTTATTTAATACAATAAATAAGAATATGCATTACAAAAAAATTTTAAAACAAAGCATACGTGCCACATTGTATTTGTACTTTTTATACCCTCCTTTACCCTTATTGTTTTGTTATGATTACTTCTCATTTTTTTTTGCATCAGACTAAGAAATTATCACAGTGATTGTCAAAAAGCGTGATTTCAGCAAATATACTGAGATCTTCCATGCTTGAATTCAGTGGCAGTTCTTTATTCATAATACATAGTTTTATTTATTCTACTGGAAGTTTTATTATAACTTTAACAATAATGAGTAGATTTTAGAAAACTTTTCAACAGACCAAAATTAACAGTGATGAACATTTAGATATTCCAGATAAATAATTTTGGCAGAATCCTGGAATAAGCGAGACACTCGATTTGGCAATTTTTTAATGTGTGCCAACCAAAAATTCAGCAACTTCCAAATTATCACCAATCAGAATCCATCCTTTGCACCAGTGCTGGAAAACTAGCTACTTACACACTTCCTACGGCAATTTTTTTCACAGAGTAAACATTGATTTTATTCTGTTTTGTGACAATTTACAAAGTTTTAATAACTTTTTTCTCAGGATTTTTGGATTTTATAAACTTTAAGCAATTTTTTCATCTGGATTTTTCAATCTTTACAAACTTTTAACTATTTTTCCCTCCTAATTTTTCAATTTTTGGAAATTTTTTTCAATTTTAATAAATTTTTCGCAATTTTTTCCTCTAAATTTGTCAAATTTTCAACAAATTTTCCAAAATAATACATTAAAATTTCTTTATTCATAATACTCAAAATACGTTGAAATTAATTCAAACAGTATTCAGTAACTTATATATGAGCACTTTGTGCACATTAAATGAAAAGAAAAAATCACTGGGCACAAGAAACTCATTTTGCAGCAATCTCTTGAATGCAAGGAATCCACTCAAGCACAGGTCAATAACTTATGTATAAGCGCTTTGCATACATTAACCAAAAGAAAAAATCACTGGACATATGAAACTCCTTTTGCAATTATCTCTAGAACGTACGAATTTTATTCAAGCAGCAGTCAGTAACTTATGTATGTGTACTTTGTGCACATTAATCAAAAGGAAAACCTTATTGGACAAGCGAAACCCACTTTGTAGCAATCTCTAGAATGTAAAAATACATCTTACCAAATAAACTCAATAAAAATTCACTTAATTTCTCATATTTCTTTTTCCTTATATTCATTATTTTTTAGCAGGGTCCTGGCTTATTAATATCATCTTCATCATTGTCCTCAACTAGCAATGACGCACACAGATTGCATTAATCTTCTAAACTCTCTCTGCACCCCCCCCCCCCTCCAAAAGAATGTGTGTCAATTTTAACAATCGCCCTCCAGCATGACTAAATCATGTCACAAGCACAAGAGCCATCCCTGTTCTGCTTCATACACATGAACTCAGATAGGTGGGTAAAATTTAAATTTTATCCTTATTTACAGTCTTCCCATAAACAAATTTTTAAAATTACATCCATTTACAAAAAAACAGAACTCAAACATTTTACGAAATAACAACAAAAAAAAGCCAAAATAACTTCAGATGAATTAGCCAGTTTAAAACATAACACATCAAACCATTAAACTTTACTTTCACTTTACAAAACACACAAATAAAAAAAAAATCAACACAAAACCCATGTCACAAACACATTCCAACAAATGCAACCGTATGACACAGTACACAATAAACAACAAATCCGACGAAATAATTCTAATTCTGTGATAATTATAATTTCGTGAATCTAATTTCCAGATCAAACAATAGTAGGCATGGAAACAATGTAAAAAACAAACTTGTATCAAGAAAAATTCATTTATCACAACACCAAATGTAATGCTGCCAAGTGTCTTGCTTGTTCTAGGATTTAATGATAATTTTTGAGATAAAGACAGAACTAAATATTTTTTTGTATTGATACATTTCTTTTAAGGTAATTGAAAATACATAAATTTATACTTTTTGCTTCATTTCACCATAATTATAAATGCATGTTTCATTAAAATTTATTTTTTTCTGGAAACACAAAACAAAACAAAAAAAACTTATGCTAAGTTTAAATGTGTTAATTGTTTGGATGGAATGTTTTTTACCTAAAAAATACTACAAGATTTTAAGGTTAGATTTACTTTCTAAACAATCAAGCTCTTTATAAAAAGTTTTTACAGAAAAATAGTTAACAGAAAGTTAACTAGTATTTCAAACTTATTTTTTAGCTCTGCTACAAACTCTAGTGCAGGGTCGGCGAACAATTTCACATCCGCGTGCCAATTTTAGTAAAAAAAAACTTTTCAAGTGACCACGGTGTGCCAACGACTCCCCCCCCCCACCCCGCCTAAAAAAACTATAAAAACAATGAATAAAATTACCATTATTATTATTAGATTCAGATACAGATAACAAACCTTCAGGTAATATCAACATACATATTAAATTAAATAATGTATAATACTGAAAACTCAAACCAAAACAACTTGTTACAAGAAAAGATTAATTAATGATAGTAATAATTATAGAAAGAAGTCGATATAATTATAAAGAAATAATAAGATATAATTATATTAATCATAAAAAAAGTATTAAAATCTCAAATCAAGACAACTTGCCAAATGACTGTAATAATTATGGTAATACATGATGGTGCCATTGGGATCTGTTGATTTTGACATTTTAAGTGGAATAATGGTTTTATAATTGAGGTTATTTTTTTTTTATTTTAAAATAGACAATTAGAAAAGAAATAGTGCAAAACATCATTTACAAATCATATCTGCAAAATATTTGTTTTACACCTGCTATTAAATGGGAAAATTATTATTTTAAAAATATATTACAATGCATAAGAAGAAATTAGGAAATATAAAAAACAATACCTAAAAGGTCTGCCCAAGAAATCTGTTTTCTCTTTGGTTTTAATTGATTGAATTTTATTTTCTAATTTCTTAAGCATTGCAACAAAATCTTTTTTCAGAAGAAAATTTAAAACTTCATAAGGCGTTCGTTGTTCTAATGCAGCCACAGCATCTTAAATTTTGGTGTTAGTTTCTCTTCACCGAGTTCGTTATCACTCTCATTGTCACAGATGTTTGTTTCTTCTATAAAGTAGCTATCGTTTGTGGAAATAAGGTAGATCTAACAAAGCGTCAAACATTCGTTTATTTAAAGCCTGTGACGATATGAGATTAACTTTTTTTGTGACTACGGCTATAATATCACGAAGAGATTCAAAACCAGCCTATGCACACAGGACTTGTGGATGTATGATGCAGTGAAATCCAAGAATAATATGTCCAATACGAGTTTGAAGTAAAAAAACATTTATTTTACCCATTATACTAGTGCCCCCTTCAATTGTAACAAACTATTTTATACAAATTTATTTCTTTTTCAGTAAGTGAATTTATAACTGCTGAACAAATATATGCCCTTTTTTTTCTTTTTTTTGTAGTTGCTAATGATAATAACAAGAGTAATTCCTCCTTAATGTCATTTTCAACAAAATATCGTACAAAAACAGCTAAATGAGCAGATTTAGTTACATCTATACTTTCATCAAGACAAAATAAGGTGAAAGGAGAAGACGATATCAGACTTTGGCTGCTCTCTTACATTTTCTGCCATTTTTAAGATCTTTTTTTGACTGTATTCCTTGGTAAAGAAGTATCTTTAATAAGTTAAATTATTTTATCCTTATTTTCAAAATCGCTAAAATGTGATAAAGTGCATGTTAACTAGGATTCCTTTAAAAAATCTCCATCGCAAAAAAATGTACCATTCTGAACAATGACACTCGCAGCCGAGAAACTTGCGACACTAGTTTGAGAATCTTTGCTGATATATGTAATCATAGATGTCAACAGTGCATTTTCTCTTTAATTGCACTGGCAATGTATTCCTTTTGTTCTGCATAACTTTTTGGGGAAAAAGGTTTGGGATTTGTTTCATAATGCTGTTTTACTGCAGACCACTGTCCAGGAACATAAAACGCACAGAGATTTTAACATCTTTATTAATCATCCCATATTTCTCAGTCCAGCACGTTTGAAATTCTCTATTATCTTGCACTTTCTATTTTTTTCCCAAATTGGCTATGTTGAGTAAATATTACTTTAACGCTGCAATCTAATAAGTCTTAGATTACCATCGTTGATTATAAGAAGTTAGTTTAACAATAAAAAAGATCATGCATAACCATTGAGCTCCATATATAACAGGAGTTCAGAATCAGCAGTCAGAAGCATGAAAGGCAAATGAAGCTTGCAAGGCAAAAGTAAAAAATAGTCCGTGTTGTCAATGTCAGATATTCGAATTCTCATTTACTATTATCCTAATTTATGCTTTTATAATTAAGCTATGTTTATTTATTTCATAAATAATTCAGTAATCATGTAAGGGAATGCAATAGACAGCTTGTTTTACCATGAATGTGATCTAAAATTATCGTCACTGTATCCTTCCGCGCTGACCGCTAGAAAGCATGTTGGGCATTAGGAAGCCAGATCACCTGTTATATATAGAGCTCAGTGTGCATAACAGAGTTGATGAAAGCATCACTATAATAAAAGCAAATCAGAATAATAATAAAATGACTAGCCACTAAATTTACTCAGATTTATATATAACAGAACTGAGTAGGCAGCAAGTCGTATGCTGGATTAATTAATACCCTCCATGAAGCCGATACATAAAAGAACAAAAATATTTCTCATTATTCAATATTCAACATATTAGTATTATCATTTACTATTATCTTAATTTATGCATCTTTAATAAATTAAATAATTAAAAATGATTAGAGTAAGTTATCTCTAAGGCAGGAAAAATCTAATAGCGTTTTTTTGGTACTTATTTATTGGAAATATCTTTAAATTGTTTACAAATCCTATTTTTTCATGTTCTTTCATTATCGACCGACAACATACTTTTGTAATTATAGTTTTCATTTTATAACTGTTTTAAGAACCAATGCATTATTTTTTTCTTAACTTATCTGAAAAAAGGGCATATTTTATTAATACTTTTGTCATTTTAACTGATTAAAAATTAATTAACAAATTACAGCAACAGTTAAATAAAGCCTCATATGCAGATCAAAATGCATTAAATGATGCAGAAATTTCAGAAACAATAAAGCAAACAATAATTTATTTGCTATATTTCTCTCTCTTTCAATGCGATCATCGGCGCCGGCAGTATAAAACTGAGGAAGAAGTGGGGGGGGGGGAGGGGGCGATCAGAGATCAGATGCTCTGAGCGGGTAATTCAATGATATGACACGTACATATGTACTTATTTTAACAAACAAAAGCTATTCTTAGTGAAGCTCGTGTATTAATGGAAAAAAAAATAATGAGGTTCAGAATTTTGGCGAGTTCAACTGAATTTTGATTTAGAATTTAAATCAACAGCGTGCCAAAAATATCCTCTCGCGTGCCGGCTACGGCACGCATGCCATAGGTTCGCCGACCCTGCTCTAGTGCATTTCAAGATTATAAAATTTCGTCTATGACAAACCCTTTTTTTTTTCAAAGATGAAATTGTTTTAAAAACAATAATTATTTTTAATTATACTGGAAAACATATGAAAATTAATATATATATATTTTTTTTTTACCGTAACAGCAAGGAAAAGAACGACGCTTATCTAGTAATTATGGCTGCTATAAATTATGATCATCAGAAGTCTGATTGTATAAGTCAAACCCTGAACTTTCTTTGCGTTTTGGCGGTTTAAAAAGACGACTTATACACCGAAAAAATACGGTAAAAAAAAAAGAAAAAGAAAATTGTGGATTTTATAAATCTGAGTGTAGAGATAAGATTCTCTATTGAATGCAATCCAAAATGTCAACAGACTGTATTATACTACATTTAAAAACAAAATCTATAATTTAGGAAAATACAAAGGATACCATAAAGTTACTTACATCTGCGTAACATAATATGAAACAGATGCTTTACACTCACTCAAGCATATAAACATAAGTTTGGGGACTTTTTGGTTGGTGCGATTTTCAAGACCGCACCAAACGAATAACTTAAACTTAATACAATAGCTAGATCGCCATTAAAGGAAAAAATCCCCTTAATTTCGCGACTTTTTCCTTTTTTTAACTGATTTTTTTTTCTGCGTGAGTGTAAAGCATCTTAGTCGATAATATAAAACACAGGAACATGATTACCTTTATTTTTCTGTAAAATCTTTTTAAAAAGCCAAGCTAAGCTCTACACTGCATCAAACTTTAGAAAAATGATTTTGCTAACCCTAAATTGATTGGATCTTGAATGGAGTTTTATCTAAAAATGTTGCAAGACTATATTGCCAGATTTACTTATATACACAATAAGAATCTTTAAAAACAGATTTTATATGGGAACTTAATTATTTAAAATGTGTTTAAATTCTGCTACAAATTCTTCAGAAAATTTCGGACCTGCTAGTTAGCCGTGGATAACGCTACAGAAAACCTTCACGAATGATTCACGAGTCACTCAAACTGAAACGTCCGTTTAGTGTATCTTGTTTCATTTCAATGGAAAACAGATTATTGCATTTTGTGGTATTTCGGTCGTAAAACTTTTTCGAAAGTAATTTTATTATTATTATCTGCTCCGAATCCTGTAATGATTCAGTCAAATTAAGTACTTTGTTAAATTATCCAAACGATCTCTTTAATCATAGGTTCACTGCATATGAAATCAGCACACTGATAGTGTATGTGCGTGACATACATATATTTTAATGAGAAGTATTATTTTGTTTTTAACTACGTATTTTATTGAACATAAACTTTAGCGGAAATTCACAAAGAATACAAATAATGAATTTTTCATTACTCAGCTTGTATACTTTTGATGATTTCAATTTACACTGCTGAATATTTTGTTAATGCCAGATTATCTGATATTCTTTAAATTGGAATGGTACTGTCAGAATTCAGTTAAGTATGAGTTGCAGAATATTCAAAGAAATCGATATACGTATACCACTAGTATAATCTGTAGTACATTATCATTATCATATACTTTTATAAACAAATTACGCTTTTACTTGATTATGTATCACAATATGAATTGTACCTTTTCCTTGAAAACATTTAACAGCTGAGCGTTCATTATTTTGCAAATGCCAAATTGTGTATACCATATTAAACTATTTTTTAAATAAATCACTTATTCGTTAGAAAAGGATATCTTGAAAATAAATTATAAGTGACAATTTATAATCGGGTTATTACTCTTGTTGGCACAACAGTTTAGCCCACTTTGTGTAAAATTTACATTCATCATTTTGCAAATGTGAAATTGTGTACGCCATATTAAACTATTTTTTAATAAATTACTTATTGGGTAGAAAAGGATGTCTTGGAAACATTTATAAGTCTCAATTTATAATCTGTTATTACACTTCTCAATGAGAAATAAGCAGTTTAGCACATATTGTGCAAAACTTTGACTGGTGTTTGTTTAACAGAAAAGTACACATATTTCTTAAGTTTAATCTCAGTAGCTATCCCATAGTTGCAAACACAAATATCCGTACTTGTTTAATATAAGGGTTTTGGCACTTTTTAAAAAAGCTTGACAGAGAGAGAGAGTTTTTTTATTGGTGACTAAATTTTTTTTATTAAATACATTTGAAAACAGGAATAAACTTTAATTAATAAATGTTTTAAAAAACTTATTATTTAAAGCAAAAACTTGCATAAAACCAGATTGTTAAAAATGTCAATTAAAACTATCTTCTATTTCTAAAAAAATTTCCAACTTTACTTTATATCATGATTGAAAATGATAATTAGGATACTTGATTAATGGTCATACTTATTTGGATTTCAAAATCAATGTCTTGTAAAAACTATCCACCTTAATTAAAAAGTCCTTTGTGTCAGTTTAAACACATCTTTAAATATAACAAAAATCATTTGCTTAAAACAATCATTGTATAAATTAATAAAGCAAAAATTAAATCCTATTAACATAACTTTAACTTAAACAAAATACTAAAGAAGAAATTATAACTAACAGAGATCTCCTCAGCAAAGCTTAAACAAATGAATTAAAGCAAGGCTGATATGAAGCTATTACTTCATGCTATCAAACGTCTTTTATACTACTGAAAAACAGAATTGGGAAATTCAACTTGTGTAAGAGAATGTGTTCCAGAGTGGCTAATTTCAAGCTGTTTCAATCTGAACATTCAATGCCATCTATGAGACAGAATTGGAACTTCTCGGCAAAAGAATAGCATGTAATATTACAAATTATGCCTATATAAAAGTAAGTCAAAACTTTTTTACATTAACTTTTCAGCAAATGTGAAAATGTAAATTAATATTTAGAAAAGTTATAATTTAGAGAAATTATTTCTAAGCCAGAAATATAACCCATCCCTTTATGGAAAATATAAATTCATACTTAAATAAAAATTCCTATTTTCCTGCGAAAATCAGTTCGAATTTAATCAGTTAAAAATAAATATAACATATTATTTTGTGTAAAGTATAAATTAATATTAAAACTTAATTAAATATATATATATATATATTATTTTTACAAATAAAAGTATGCTTCCATACTTTGGTAAAAATGTAATTTAATATTTAAATAAAGTGATCATTTAGAGAAATAAATTTTAAGTCCGAAATATAACCCTTCCTTTTCTGAAAAATGTAAATCAATTTTTAAATAAAGTTAAATTACCATTCCTATTTTCCCATAAAAATCAATTAAAATTTAATTGGTTAAAAATAAATTATTACCTATCCTTTTGTGGAAAATGTAAATTAATATACAGTCAACTCTGTGAAATCTGCACACTTAGGGACCAAAGGTTTTGTGGATTATAGATCATCCCTTTGTTTACATTTTATTATTTAAAGCCTGATTATAAATTAAGAACAATTACATAAAAATTGAGACCGAAAAGGAAAATATAATGCAAAATTGGTTTATTATATTTAAAAATTAAGTTAATATAAAAAAAATTAAATTATATACAATGCAAATCTTATTGATTATTAATTTTTTTAAAACATTACACAATAATTACAATGCAAAAAGAAAATATGTAAAATTGGTTTAATATATTAATAACTAGGTAATTATAAAAAAAATTAAATGATATACAAGACAATTGTATTGTAAATCCTTTCATAAAATCTGAAAGTAATGAAACAGTAAGTACTTTGAAATAGAAAGATTACTTTTGAAAAGTAGTTTGTAGTTGCTACTTTTAAAAACAAACAATTGTAATTAACTACATTTTCAAAAAGTAGTTGTAGTTCTATGATAAAGATAGTTTTTAACCACACTGGCTTGAATCATGACATCCTGTAATATATTTGATTGAAATGCATTGTGACTTTGGTTTCCAAGGTAAGCATTGTTTGTGTTTGCCTTGCATTATCATCCTTAAATGTTTGTACTAATAAAAATTTGTGACTTACTGTGTACAATAAAGTAATACAATACTATTATAAAATTATTTTATCAGAATTAATGTTTTAGTTTTTCAACTATTCTGTTTACAAGTGGTTTTCTATTTTTTAAAATACAAAAGGGTACAAGCGTCAGTAGTTGGCCACTTAAGTTTTATTTGCTGTCTACTTATACTAGACCAAAAATGCCGATTATTATTACAAAATATATTAAATTTTCTTCTACCCACAATTCTTTGCTTTTGGTAATTCTTAGATGAATGGTAAAATAATTCTGAACATTGAAGAAATGATAATATCTTATTTCAAATCAAACATAAACTACTTATAAAGCATTTTATCTGGTTGTGACTGACTTCCAGTAACATGGTTAGATACAAAGTCAGCCTATTTTATAATTTTTTTTATTTCAGTGATTGAACATTTTTTTACACTTATGACTAAATGATAACTAAATTACTAAATGAAATCTTGTGCTGGTCATCTCTAAAACACATGAGAATTTTAGTTTAGACACTGTAGCAATATTTCATTTGACAGTAGCACAGTTAAATGAGTAAAATAAAATACAGATAGATTATTTTTCATTTATACTTTATTTCTTTTTCATTTTTTCCAGTTATATTTTATTCACTCATTTTTTTCTTTTTTCTTTGTTGATCAAAATTTATATTGGTAAAAAATTAATTAAAAATAATTGTACTCACACATTAATTGCATGCCATTAGAAAACATTAGAGTTCTTTAATTTTCCATAATTGTATTGAATTGCAAATAATGATGTGTGTGAGTATTATATGATGTTGCTATTGCAACATCCGTCACTGGTGTTCCAATTGACTTGAAGTTTTGTTATATGTTTTAAATATGTCTGTATGTTACAAAGTCTTAAAAGCCTATTTTACCTTTTTTGATTTCAGTGACTGAATTCTTTTTACATTTATAGAACTCAATGAACACTTGTGCTGTTCCTCTATAAAATCATATGAGATCAGCAGTCCAGGCAGCTGAACACCAATTCATTTGCATTTAATATTAGGGTAGCTAAATGAATACTATAATAAAATGTAGGTAATTTTATTTAATATTTAATTATTTTCCATTTTCTTCCATCATTTTTTACTTTCTTCTATGTATAATAGCAGAAAATATTGTCGAATTTTTTTTTAACTTTCGATTTTCGACAGATTTACATATTTTAGGGGTCTGAGATTCTGAAAAGCATGTTTTTAGAAAATGTCTGTCTGTCCATCTGTCTGTCCGCATTCTATCATTTAAAAGTATATGAAGTTATGCTTCAAATTAAACCAAATTTTTTTCTATGTTTTTGGCTATGGCCAGCAGGTCCCAGTTGAATTTTGGGATATTCAGACAAAAGGGGACGCTGCGATAGCGATTTTTTTTCTATTTTCGCTATTACATTATCAAAAAGTGTATGAACTTATGCTGATAATTGAACCAATTTTTTTTGTATTCGTTTTTGACCACAGCCTGCAGGTCCTAGTTGAATTTGGGGATATTGCACCTAGAGGTGGCACTGTGATAACCCTTTAAATATTTCAAATTAAAAAAAATTAGAAATCCTTTTTTTTGCGTTAATCGTTTGGCCTTGATCCAAGGATTCCAGAACATTTTTTTGTTTTGCCTCTATCTTAAAAAATGGCTGGGATGTAGCAGTTTGAAATTTTAAGGTAACTGACATTTCGAAACAAGACAGTACAATTCCTCCATAAATGGATTTAGTTAATGAGTTTTAGTAAACATGGTTTCAGAAAATTTTCTTTCATTGTTGTAACCATCGTTTCAACTCTTACATGCTATATATTACTTACTATATATTTTTTTTCGCCAATGTCAAATTCTTGCCAGGTTAGGTGACACTTCTCGAAATATCGACAAATTTGGTGATAAAAATATGTTGCCATATATGAAGCCAACTTGGCTATGTCTGTCTAATTTGGAGATATTCTTGTTCAAATTCAATATTGACGAGAACTCAGAATGACTCTTCTGTAATAGGGTTCTATGCATTTTAGCTTCATGTTTTTCAGTAAAATTAGCTAAAATCTTAAAACCAAGCAATAGGGAGGCTATCTTTTTTTACTGGTACAGGCCAGAAGGAATTTTTGTAGTTTAGTACAATACATTGCCTGCTCGCAACCAGGTAACCCAACGATTTGCAAGCAGCTGACGTACAACACAATGATGAAAAATATTGATTTTCTTGGCAGTGTAATAGCAAATTTGAAAGCATTAACATGTATGAGATAGAAGAAAATTTTGGGATTGGCATATCCAACTAGTTTCTTTTTCCATTGTTGCATCCTATTTGATCAATAGAGCTCTTTAATCCTGTATATTATTTCTGTTGTCAACATCCCTTTCTCTAACCGAATAAAAAATGCAGAATGATAAATGAGATACCATATCAAAGGATTTTGAAGCGGCTTCTAACATAGTACACGTACATTTTGTTAAAACATGTATTTTGATTAAAAATTGCAAGTAATTAAAAATTAAATTGGCATTGTTTTCTTAAATGAAATGAAAGGTTTCTCTGAAATTAGTGTTGCCACAAAAAAAAGTACTGCAGCATTGATTATAAAAAAAATTCAATAAAGATAAAGTGGGACATAGTTGCCACATGGGTTTATTTTATATTTATGATTAAAAAGCAAAATTTAAATTCAAATGCTCAATTTATTTTTTTTTAACCCATGTTTTTTTTCTGAAACATATGTCACCCTGTAATGCAGTTCAAATACGATTGATAATTTTTTTTTTTGCATTTGCTATCTTCTTTCAGTTTTTACTTAACTTTGATAGAACAAATGAGATGTTGAGACAAATGAGATCTGGATTGACTAATGTTGTTTGCTGATTACATATTTTGTATGTTGTAACTTTCTTTAATTAAAATTTTAGTGTGTATCCAATGAACATTAAAATATTTTTATGCACTTAAAAAACTGCATTTGTCATTGGAAATGAAATAAATGCTTACATCAATTATAATTTTTGTATTTTTTATAGATTTTAAGCACCTTATAGACATTATTGTTTATTTATCAATTACATAATGAATTTTAGAAGCTCTATTGATAATAATTTTAATAAATTTGTTTGATAGAAAGAAAATAATAAATATCACTTGAGAAACTTTTTACCAATATGATATGGTCTTTATATATTATAGTTTGTTTCACGTAAAATATATAACTACCCTTTTTTTAATTTTCTTCATATAAAATAGTAATTATGACTATGCAATTATTATACATCAACCCCTTCAACAATTTTCTGTTTTGTGTTAATTATCATATAAAATTGAATTTCTTCAATATGTATACAACATGTTTTTATAATAATTTTAACTTAGTGCTTAAAATTAAAAGCAGATGTTTTGCAAAATGCATGATTTTAGCAAAAATTCATGGAAATTTAATATAGGTGCATAATATTAGTTGGTACTTTTGTGTTAGACAAACACCACTTCAGATAAAGTGCAAATTTAGTATGAAAAACTAACGAAAGTATCATTTTCAAATAATTTGCAAAAAGTGTATGTGAGAGCTAACTCTAAGTAAAATATAGGATTGGTAATCGTAATGACATACTTGTAGTTTAATTAAAATAACAGTTTTTTTTTCAGTGCAAAATACAAAGAAACTTTTGAAAAATAATTAATAATTTCACTATATAAAAGTTGATTTAATTTAGTATTGCTGAAAATATTGGACATTTACTTTTCATGAGAGTGATGATGCTACAAAAATTGAAATAAATCTAATTCACAGAAATCTATAGATGTATACCAGAAAGTATATAAATCACAACAGAGTTGTTAAAAAAAGTGAGATCTTGAAATCAAGTTTCAGTGTGTATACCTTCATTATGAACAAATCTCACAATATGAATAATAAGAATTAAATTAATGACTCATTATATGGCAATTGTTGAACTGAGTGAGCCATATATAACCTTTAAAACATAAAATTGTGGAAAAAGCAAGGTTTAGTGATATGATATATATATCCTATATTTATTTTTTAAATATTGTGCATGATATCTTTTATATTTTCAGTTAAAAAAAAGTGTAAATGAATTTTTCAACTGTTATTAAATGTGTTGTTCTATAGACAAAGAACTTTTGCCTCTTACTTTGACTTCTTACAGTGACTTTTTAGCCAAGAAAAGAGAAAATGTTTACATTTTCTAATCTTTATATTCAAAATTGTTTTTTTTTTTTTTTTTAATGTAGAACCAATTATTATTTGAGAGAATATTAACTTAGAACCAGGTATCACTGTAGAGCTGTAGAGAGTTTCAGAGGAGTGGCCTACCCTCATGCCCTTTTCAGATAAAATACCAGCCTTCTTGACATTTTTCCAGGTAGAATCCTGCCTAGTTATGCATTGTACTTTCCAAAAATTTTTACATATCATTTCTCTTTAGAAGGCTAGTATAGTATGTCAAGATAAATCTTGTTTTTCCCTCCCACCCTCTTTATTTCTCTGGGAAATGTCCTGATCTATCACCAATCTTGGACATTGAGTGATTCATTCATTCTTTCGATTGACAAGACATGAAGGGTAAATAAGGGTCATTGATTCATTTCACCTTCTCTTTAGTGAAGTGAAATAGTATTAGATCAGGCATTCTGGCTTTTGACTACATGACAGCTTACAAAAAATCTGTAAAAAAATTGAGAAGTAACTTCAGAACTTTTATTTTGTAGTCTTTTGAACATGTTTAGCTAAAACCAAGAAAAAGTTATGTGGTGAATAAAAGTTTTAGTGAGGAAAATTTCTAAATATTGCAGGAAAAGGAGAAATCGACTGTAAATAGTAAACAAGGCCAAAAATGCACTAAAATGACAGGCTATTTTACAAGAAAAATCAAGAACATAAGTTTAATTTTACTATTTTTAATACTTTTATATGGTAAAGTTATGTAAATTATAAATGTTATTGTATTGTTATAAGCAAGGAGGACTTTGGTAGATATGTTTTTTTTTTTTATTTTGTGTGTGTGTTGCTAGCAGTTGCCCAACTCCCCCCCCCTCACCTGTGCCATTATATTGGTGTATACACTTAATACAAAAATGCCTTTTTTATTAAATGAAGGGCCCCTTTTAACAAAATTGCCCTTATTCTGTAATGTGCACCATGCTCTTATTTATGTTCTGGAATGATCCTTGTTAGAACAGCCAATGAAAGATAAATTTTTTCATTTTGATATTCAGTTATGTACAGCTCTATTAAAAGGAAGCTTTTCTGGTTTTCTTTCAGTTCAGCTTAAATTGAACAACATGTTAATGAATAGAAAAACAGACAAGCTTACATTTATGTTGAAATTTTTCAATTAAAAAACAGTTGTATTGTATTTAAAATTTTGTAGTATAAAACATAAAACTTTCTGGATACTGAATCCTATAGTTTGTATTTTGCTGCATAAAAAAGCAAATTGTAATTAACTTTTGAAAATTATTTCTGTTTTCAATTAGATTTGTTGTAAGTAAATAAAAAGAGAAAATGGTATTTAAAATTTTGTTTTATTAAGTTTTATTGTTAAGTGCAATGTTTTTACTTGTTGAGTGTTGTTTTACTTTCTAATTTATATTTCCAACTCTGAAACTATTCCTAACGAGTAGTACGTTGACTAGTTAAAAAATATCTGATATATATATATATATAAAAGTATCAGATACATATATCAAAATATCGAATATTTTTGATATTTTAATATAAATATAATATTTAAGAATTCTGGGAAAAAGTAAACCTTGAAAGAAAAGTTATTTCTATGTGGATTTAATAATCAGATTAATACACTTCTTAACCTGAAAAAAATAGTTTATCACATTTGGAACTTTGATGCAAAATTATGACTCGTGTTCACCTAATGTAAAAATATCCATTTGTTTTCTTCATAAAATAGCATTTATATAGTTAACTTTCAAAATTATGTAATTCAAACAAAATCCATAAACATCTATTACCCAAGTAGCAGTCACAAAGCAAACAACAAAATTATCACTTAAGATTTGTTTAAAAAAAAATCAAAATTGTCCCATTTTATTTGTTAATATTAAAACTGCCTATTCTTTACAATGTAAATAAGGAAATTTTCAGTTACGATTTAGTAAGAAAAGTAAAATATCCACATTTATGTGATTGATTCTAAGCTAAATGACTACTGAAGTTCTAATCTCTCAGAATTTTGTAAATGGTGAAATTTATAATGGGAAATCTTACCAGAGTATTTACCAGATACTGAATCAGAAGAAGGAGAATAACTTAATATTTTATGATGCTCATTAAGATAAATATTTGAATTTTTTTTATCAATGAACAAGAACTGCTGACTGTTCACAAGTTGTAAAAATTATTTTAAAACATAAAATGATAGTAAACTTCTTAACTAAACAATTACTGATAACATTTTTAACAATTAGTAATAATTTATAAAAATAATTATTATTTATCAAATTTATTAAACATATAGATTTTTTAATGGATTATCTGTATTTGTATTAGCATCTTATGCTTTTACCATTTAGTTATTTTAAATATATACAACTATTCTAATGCCGTTTTAAAATATGCAAAGTGTAGTGATCTAAAATCTTTTAAATTCAGAAATTTATAAAACTTTGGTTCCAAGCTGTAAGGATTTTTGAGAATATACTGTATATATCTAAATAATTACAAATATGTTTCTCTATTAATGCTTCTTATTAAGATTAAAACATAAACTAAAGGGTGTGTAGATTTATCTGTCATAATAACTTAAATTCTGTTCTGCTCAAAGTTTATTTATTAAAATATATTCCATGATGAAGACTTTCCATTGGGGAAGCAGTTAGTTCAGCTAGTTAAGATATTCATTTTCTCATTTTAATTTATGATGTAAAATAATTACTTTGATTTCTTTTTCATGTAAAATATATTTTAGCTTATATTTTAGTACCATATGTGACATCTCTTTTCCTCTGTGTTCATCTCATTTTGTCAAATAGAGTAAAAATCATTTCTTTGTTACTATCCTGTGTATCAAATACTAGCAGAACCAGACAGCTTTGGGCATGTTAACCATGCAGGCCTTTTGGGTAAAATAAGTAAAAATGCAATATTAAAAAAATATGACTGTCAAAATAATGGAGCTCTGCACATTCACACCAATAAATCATTAAAATGACAATCAGAATAAAAAAGACTA
Source organism: Maratus michaelseni (assembly GCA_963931845.1). Classification (NCBI taxonomy): domain Eukaryota; kingdom Metazoa; phylum Arthropoda; class Arachnida; order Araneae; family Salticidae; genus Maratus; species Maratus michaelseni. The sequence continues at coordinate 281,074,532 of OZ007598.1, read as the reverse complement.
TTTTTAATGCAATCATAATAAATTTTCCAGCTTTATAAATGATAAAATTAGGGAAAGAAAAAAACTTAAAAAATGCCTTATGAAAATATTTAAACAAAAATCAGTAATAGTTGTCTTATTTGTCTAATCTTCCATAATCAGGTTCATAGCTGATGTTTGTAACTAAATCACTAAAATAGCTCTAAAATCAATGGAATACATGTTTAACTATTTTTTTAGCAGATTAGTTTAGCTGATTCTTTGCTCCTACCTAAAACTGCAGCTGAGATATGGCAAAATGACTTTAATGTTTTTACCCCTGTTTAACCCCTCTTAGTAGTTGAATTTCTAAAATCTCTGAATTAACTATATTTTAAGTAGATTTGTAATCCTGGATTTAACGTTCCTACCTAAAATTGCTACTAAGATATGGTGAAGTGACCTAAAACTTCCAACCCTCCATTTAGCCCCCTTAGGGGATAAATGGGAGGTTGGAAGTCTTACAGCAATTTTGTCCAAATTTTGTGATCCTAACTTTAGAAATTTAAGCTCTGTGTTGATGAATCAGTCAGTTATCCATTCTCTCTTTATTATAACTATACAGATATAAAATGTATGTTAGGGTATCCTAATTTGTTTAAACTTGATAAAAAATGTGTTTCTTATAAACATAGGATAAATTACAATTTTACTTTTGGCATTTTTGGAGAATAACGATGACTATGATTTTGGAATTTTTACCCTGTAATGTCATAGAGAGTTTGGTGGAAGGCGAATAACATGCAAATTTATTATTTACATATTAATTACTTATAAATTAACTATATGCGTATGCATCATATGCAAATTATGTGTAGTTCTTTTTGTGTGTCCAATCCCTTCTTTTTATCCTTAGCTAAAACTATAATAATTTGAGAAAGAATCTGAGCAGGGACCCTCTGCCACTCTCTTATACTATGTCTCCACTCTCTTATAAAAGCACTCTACACTACAGATATGTTTTTCAAAAGTATTTAAAATTTCTTCGCAGTTCTACTTAATTTTGTGAGTATAATTGTAAACTCTGTTTATTATATCAGATTCTCAATCATCTTGACATAACCATAGTCACAATAAATGTAACTGAATTGTTGCTACCAGAAGAAGAAAATCATCACTCATCCAATGTCGCCAAATGTCAGTGCTGTGTCATAAAAAATTCTAGATCAGGGGTTCCCAAACTATGGTACGCAAAGTTCTGGCTACTGGTATGCAAAAGTCCGATACTGGTACGTGGAACAAAGTACAGAATGCAGCAAATTATTATGGAATCAAAAACCTTTATTAACTTGTAAATTTTCCAAAAAATTTCGAATGTGATTTAGGATCTGTAAATGCTTTTTCTATATTTTTATACGAGAAATGTTTGTTACAGCAGACTTTTTGAAATTTGCACACACCGCTACTGATACAATCCATTTTCTAGAATTAGAAAACATAATTATTATATTTATATGGATAAAAATTAAATTCTTTAATATAGACCAAATTTTAAAATTAATGAATAAAGTATTTTTAATAAGCGGAAGAATTGTTTTTAAACATGCTTTTTAAATTGAATTATCTGAAAGTAGAGTCTGGATACTTGGAAGTAGGAGGAGCTTGTGTGAATAGGAGGAGTTAAAACAAAATAAAATTCCAAGTGTAATTTATAATCCATTATTCTCTTAGAAGCTAGAAAAGCTTCTAAGATGTGTTGCGATAAGAGTTTTTTTTCAAACATAATAAATAAATTCATTCCTTCTGTTGATAGTAATATGTTTCTTCGCTTGTACAAATTGTATATAGTTTCTGTTTCTTTTTTTTTCCTGGAAATCAGTTTTTAACAGAGTAAATATGTTTAAAAAGGTGATCTGAAATCAAACAAAATACTGTGGTCATATGCAGTGCAGATTTGAGGTAAAATATTGTACATATGTATTCAGGTGGTATATACATAAATGTATAAAGAAACTTGAAAGTGTTTGCCTACTGCACGACATTATTGTCGCATTTAAAGGTATGCAGATTATTAATACAGTTGTATTAAGCCTATGTTAAATGCACTAACTAAGCTTTGGATAAGAAATTCATTTCTCATTTGAGACATCCTGCTGCTGTGTCACACGAGAGAGGTAAGAAGTGCATTTATTCAGCTCTCCTGTGATGGATTACTGGAGTCCATATTCAAAAGGATGAATGTAACAGAGTTTTCGTTGGCAAGAATATCAGAATACCGTCAGATATTGTCAAAGTCTACTTGTGTTTAGCAAAAAATATCTCTGTGAATGTTCTTTCCCCTCTTCTTAATATGAAAAAGAAATACAGGAATAAATTAACATCGAATATGACTTACGACTAAAACTACCCAATATTGAGCCAGACATAAGGAACCTGTGCTTGATAAAACAAGCCCACCTTTTAATTATAGCTAAAAGCAAATTAGTGCAATCAGCCTACTATAACAGTATATGAAACAGTGTGTGCCAATATTAAGTATTGTAGCTTTTTTCCTATACCTAAACACTGTATCTTGATATTGCATGCATTATTTAAAATTAATGATGACACTCTACTATTTACTTAAATGTTATTATAAAGCAGTCAGTCTAAGTATCAAGTTAGTAATGTAATGAAAGTTAATCATTCATTATTAAATATCATAAAACCTGCTAAGATGGAAACACAAAAGACCGGATGTATATTTCGTCTTAGACACAGGTTCATTTTTACAGGTTATTCTATAATGACTCTACGTTTGTTACTTGGTGGTGCGCAGAAGTATGAATTTCAATTTAATGGTACGTCAGTCTAAAAGTTTGGGAACCCTTGATCTAGATGGTGTACACACCATAGACAGGTGGTAGACCCAGTAAGCTATAGCTTTAAGAAAAATAATATACAATGTTTCTTTAAAAAATCAAAACAGTATATGGTGTATACTACTGTAACAACATATCATGTGCAACTAAAAAAATGCTCTTGGTAGGCATTTTTGAGTGACCATGACAAACACCTATAAAATATAAGAGAAAGAAAGAAATTTTCTTTAACAAAATTTTGCCTGTTGTCTTAATTATTTTGTGTTTAAAGCATAAATTATTTTTATTTGAAAACTGTTTTATTTATTTTTATGTGTAGAGTTATATTTTATGTTATTCTTTTATCTGACCATGCTTTTATTGTAAATATAAGTATGATGAATAAATAATATTAGTGTAACGTCAGTTTATTCTCCCAATGCAATTATGTTGCAATTTATCTTAGGGTTCTGAAATCTTATCCCTTTATCTTGCCATAAATGTTTCTGGAATTTTAATTCATTAAACTTAAATGTTTTATAACCCTTTATTTAGTATCTTGTATAAAACAAATAATAATTTTTAAAAAAAGATTTGTTTCCTGTTTAGCTTTAATTGATTTTTTAGTATGGTGCATACATGTCAGAAAGAAAGAAACATTCTCTAAATTTAGAAGCTTCAAATGAAGTTTAGGTTGTGATTAATATTTTAATTATATTTCATTTATTTTCCTCTTATTTTGCTACAGCTATAGAACAAGTTTTTTTTTTTTACTATTTCATTCAGTTTAGTCCCATTATTTTGCTACATTGCAAAATACTATTTGTAAAATTAGAATGAAAAAAATAGGGAAACTCTACTAATTCTCTTACGAAATATAATTAGATTAATTTGTAATCGATTACAAGATAATTCTGATTACATTTTAAAATGTATATTCCAGTTAACTTGTGATGGATTATAGATCAATTCTAATTACATCTTTTAAAATATAACCTAAATTAATTTGTAATGTATTACACGTTAATGTCAATTACGTTTGTTCATAATATAATGTGGTTAACGCGTAATGTAATACAAGTTAATCTATATTAAATCATTTAAAATGTTTTTATATTAATTCTGAAATTGATTATCGGCTAATTCTAATTGCATTTGTATAATTCGATTGAAAATTACCTGTAATTCATTGCAAGTTAATCCGGTTGCATTTTTAAAAATGTAACTAAATTTATAAGTAACTAACTAATGTCAGCAAAATATTTTATAATGTAACTAAAATATAATACATTTTTAAAATGAAATTAGATATTTTCTAATTATCCAGATATTTTTATGTAACTTTTCATTTTCTGGAAAAATTTTTGTTTTTCCAATTTCTTTAATCCATACTTGAATAACGCTTCTGTACCAAAACAGATCAACCGATTTTAACCTGCTCATTATTGTGCATATATTTTATCATTTTACAAAATGCAGAATTTTTTTTTAACCCAGTCAAAAATATGAGGTTTAAACTTTTATGAAATACAGAAAATGGGGAGTAGGGTTTTTCTCCCTATCCCTTTTATATGACTCCCCAGTGCTAAAAAGTTATTGAGGTAAAACAGAAGGAGATTCAAATGAATTTTACCATTTATTCACCATTATAAGAAAGAAGTTTTTCTTTAAAAGAAAGATCTATGAGAAATATGACACAACCAGAGGGCCCGTGCGAGGATTTCGCACTGAAATCTAATATTTTTTAGGTATTTCTCTACTATCCCGTCGACCACTTTTCACAACAAAAAACTATCGTCAAACTAAGATTAAACGCCAAAAATGCAGTCCCATTTACTTGACGTCAGAAGCATTATACGTGTTTGTTACATCATCAAGTGGTTTTTAATTCGACATTTGCATGTATTTTTCATTATCTTTTACTGATTTATTAGTTATTTCATGAATTAAAATAACAATTGTGTCCTAAAATTCTTAGATTTTATTTATTTATTTATTTTGATATTCCAATGAAAATGTTCTCCCGTTTATTTGGCAATAGTTTTTTGTTATGAAAAGTGGTCGACGGGATAATAGAAAAGTGCCATTTTTTATAAATATGTAATAATTATTAGATGCAGGTTTAAACTTCTACAGAAAAAGTAAGGATAAAAATATAAGCAAACAACATTTAGTTTTTAGTCAAGCCAGAATATCATCTAATTTATTCCATCAAATTTAGAGTAAAAACTGATGCAAGATTGCAAAAGGCACGCGCGAGAAAAAAAAATTAACAATCGTATTTTAACTGCATTAGAAAATGACGTCATCCACTTCGAGAAAAACATGGGACATGGAAATATAAATCTAAATATTTCAATTTTGTTTTTTAATCATAAATATAAAATAAACCTGTGCGGAAGTTTTTTATACTAATTACTGAGCATCATATAATGTGGTATTTTATTTTTTTGGCAACAATAATTTGAGGGAAACCCTTCATTTCTTTCATGAAAACAATGCCGATTTAATTTTTAATTTTAAGCAAATTTTAATCAAAAACATGTTTTAACGAAATGTTAAGTGTGCTATGTCAGAAGCCAGTTCAAAATCCTTTCATATGCTATCTCATTCGTCGTTCTGCGTTTCATATTTTCTGATAAAAAGGGATGTTGACAGGAGAAATAATATATATGATGATTCTATTTCCTTTAAGGTTTTTGATTATACAAATTTTTTAATATAAATGCTGACATTTGTATAGTGGAGAGAGAAGGATTGAAAGTGTGCGAGCCTCGGAGCACATAATTACTGAGATACATGATTTATTCACGACTGTTCGCACCCTGTGAGATTAGTAATAAAATATATCTAATATTAAATGATCAGAAAATGACAAGAAAGTGGGAAATTGCAAATAAGAAAAAAATGACTCCCGTTGAGGAAAACAAAGTCTCTATCCTCCTGGTTTCCCACTTCTGACATTAAACTATATTACACTTTTGATTCTGATTAAGAATTTCTTTAGAAATCCTAAATGATAGAACAAACAGCTCTCTCTAGTGACAGGGTCTAGATGGGTATTAAATTTTATTTTGGACATTTAAATACGTTAAACTTTTGATTCTGATGAAAAGTCCCTGAAAAAGCCTAAATAATTAAAAACATGTCCTGCCACTTACTCTTTTAAAATGTGAAATGTTATCTTACAGTATTTCTAAACTATGTTGAAAATATGGAAGTTTCTTCAGACTTCTGAAAAAAACCCTGTTTTTTCCGCATGTACTGAAGTGATCATAAGCACAATGAAAACTATTTTAGTCTTTGATAATTGTTTAGAATTATTATCCTTGATAATTAAGGTTAAACACTTTAGTAAATATAAAAAATAACATTCTTGGACTTTACTTTGTTGAACAGTACTGGTTTGTTTCAAAATAAATAGAGTTTTATACACACACATATATACAGAGATGTTCTCAGATTTTAGTAGAAAGATACTGAAATACACCAAATCATCAAAAGAGTTAGTTATACAGTGTAAAGGTATTAACTCAGATTTAAAAGATATATGCATTGTTAAGAATCTCAAAGCATGAGTTTTCAACTTATTTATGCAAAAAAAAATATTTATTTTAAATTTTTAATTTAATTTTAAATCGTTTAAAAATAATCATTTTAAAATATAATCTCACTAAAATTGCTTATAATCATTTGGAAGAGGGTTTTAATTCTTTTATAAATTTTATATATATCTTAAATGTCCATTTTCATATCTATTTTTCTTATACAACTAACTTTACTGTATTGATTATTTTTACTTAAAAATATTTCTTTTATTAATAGGTTCAAACAGTGAAGCTTCTGAAATGTCCATTCTTATAATCAGCACTTTCTAAAAAAAAAGAAATTTATTTTTTGAGTTATAGGAGTTTAAAAAACTGATATTTTTATGTGAAAATGAGTTTTATAATGTATAGATTATTCTTTTGACTCCTTACCTCTCTAAAAAAATGTAAAGTTCTGTTTGTAAAGATGAAGGAAGGCTATTATATTATTTGTGTAATATCCGTACTTTATCTCCTTTACAAAAGACATTACAATAAGCTGAAATTAATAAACTTCAAACGAATTAGTTTTTTAACAGAAAACACACATGCTCATTGAAAAGTATCTGAAAGCATATGCCTTTTTAAACAAAACAAAATCATAAAAGGTACAAAAACAAAGCTTTATTTCATCTGTGAGCTACGGAATAAAAGATTTCCTAGAAAACTAATTTAAACCAATACTTTCTCGTTCATACTGGGAAGTGATTTTTAGAAAAAGATAAGTTTAGGTGGAATAGTTTGTGACATTACTTCTGTGGTGAGAAGTGGAAATTCTATGAAAAGAAAAAATTCTTTTGTAGTATCTGTGCGTATTTGTATCGTTTCTCTCGTTTTTTTTATGTATATTAAAATAATCTTCAACCAAAAGAATTTTCTAATAAAACGATGTTATCTTAATTTAAAAAGATATATGCATTAAAAACAAATCTCAAATCATGAATGTTCAACATATTGATACAGGAAAGAAATCTTTCATCTGTGAGATATGCAATAAAAGTTTTTCTCACAAATCACATTTTGTTCGGCATCAACGTATTCATACTGGTGAGAAGCCTTTCTGCTGTGAGGTCTGCAATAAAAGATTTACTGATACATCTAATTTGAATTCTCACTACCACTTTCATACTAGAGAAAAACCTTTTATTTGTGAGTTATGCAATAAAGGGTTTTCTGTAAGATCAGATTTCCATAGACATATACGTATCCATACTAAGGAAAAAAATCTTTTATTTGTGAGGTATGCAATAAAGCATTTTCTGAAAAATCTGGTTTAAAAAAGCACCTCCTTATCCATACTGGGGGAAAAGCCATTCAGTTGTGAAATGTGTAATCAAAACTTTTCTCATAAAAAAAGTTTAAATGTTCACATTCGTGTTCACACAGGCGAGAAGCCATTCTGTTGTGAGGTATGCCATAAAAGATTTTCTGAAAAATCAAAATTAAATGATCATATTCGTGTACATACTAGGAAGAAGCCATACATTTGTGATATATGCAACAAAAAATTTTCTCTGAAATCTGTGTTAAATAGGCACCTCCTTATAGATACTAGGGAGTAGCTATTCAGTTGTGATGTATGCAACAAAAGATTTTTTCAAAAATCTAATTTAAATAGACACCTCTTTACTGGGATGTAACCTTTTAACTCTGAAGTATGCAATAAAGCATTTACTAGAAGATATTTCACAAATAAGAATTTTCGTACAATCCATACCAAATATTTTTTATTGTTGAAGCATCTCATATCTTTATGAACTAATTCAGTCTTTCTTTTAACTATGCAAGAAAATATTTTTTTTCTATCATTTCTATTAAATAAGCACTAGTTTACTCATAAAAAAATGTTTTAGTTCAGACTAACATACCCTGATACTTATTCAGATATAAACCTTTGAGTTTTTAAATATGCTGTCAAGGTAGTCATTGGAAGATACTTCAATTTGCATCACTATAATTATACTGGAAGGACGCCTTATGTGTGATTTCCTTATGTGTATGCTAGAATGTATTCCAAAGGACATTATAAAGAAATGTATTTAAATGATTTTTTCCTTTTTGAGAAGCATGGCTGCCTCATGTATCTACACTATATTCTTATATTAAAAAAAACTACAATTAAATAAACTTTGTAATATAGACAAGAAAGAAAATTCATGCATTAGGCATACATTATAAACACTTTTCTGCACTCCCAGAATACTTTAACAAAACTTTGCTGTTAAAAAAGATAAAAGAAATATGTAAGTAAACATTTTAGAAAATGCATAACACATTTGAAAACAATATTTCAGCAATTACTGTGCATAGATAGAAGATTACTCCAATTCTTTTGTGCAGCTGTGTATTTGACCAGTAGATTTGTATATATTCTACATAGTATGCTAAAATTTTGATTAGTTAGAAAATACAAAATGTGTTGAAAACTTACCTTCAGCAATTTCTACCAATTGATGGAAATATACTTGAATTATTTTGTTTAGTCCTGTATATTTCCTAAAGATATTTACACTTGCGACATGTTTAACTAAAATTTTATTCAGGCTAAAAAATGCTTAAAACTACTGAATAACATTTCCAAAAATTATCATCCATATGCAGCCATGTATCTATTTCTTTGTGTGATCCTGTATATGATTTATTCTACAAGCATCTTTTAGTATACTAAATACAGTTCATCTTGAAAATACATAACTCAATTAAAAACCACCTTTAAGCAATTCCTGCTCATGCTCCGTAATGCTTACGAATTCTTTTGTGTAAATTTCTATAGGATCTATAGCATTTATACACATCACACAGTATAGAAAAATTTACTTAAACTTAGAAATGCATACCATAACTGAAAATGAACTTCCAGCAATTATTGCAAATAGACAGTATTTTAGATACAGTACAGTGCCTGAAAATCTATTGTGTGTCCCTGTAAATGAACAATAAATGCTATGCACATCCTATTCTACAGCAAGTATTTTTTAGTAAACCGCAGAAATGTATATCAATTTCATTATGTTTGAAATAGTGTTACATAATACTCTGCAAACTCTTTTTTCGCTGTAGACCATTATGTTTACGTAATTCTTTTGTGTGTCCCTGTAAATAAATAAAAAATGCTTTGCACCCCATATTCTACAGAATGTATCTTTTAGTGCACTTCATAAATACATACCAATTTCATTATCTATGGAATGGTGTAACATCATTAAAATGTACTTGAAACGATTTTTTTTCATTGACCGTAATAAAACAGAATACTTTTGACTGTTCCTGTAAATGAACTATAAATGCTGCACACTTCATTTTCAATAGCGATCATGATATAGTAAACGTCAATAATATACAAATATTACAGAGCAATCTGAGTATATTTATGGAAGTTAAAGCATGGACAGACAGAGAGACAAACAGAAGTCATAAACACTTTTTAGCTATGTTGGAAAATGTTAAAAAGAAAAGTTTTATAAAGAATTTAGTGTAATGATTGGCATTTATATTATGTATGAAGTCTAATAGCTTTATTGTTTACATATACTTCAGTGCTAAATATCATTATACATGAATCAAATTTTTGTCATCAAAATGCTATTTTTACATCTGATTTCAGATCATGACAAGGTTTTTATTCAACATTTACTTACAATTTATAAAGCATGAAGTTTGAGATAACACAGCTGCTGTCAAGTTTTAACAAGAGGTTTATATTAGTTCCTGTGTTAGTTCTCACTTTGTTACGTTAACAACAAAATCTAATAAAATGTCACTCAGCATGATGCAGTTATATCAAATATTAGAAAAAAAATTTGACAATTAATTGAACAGAATTATATTGTTTCAAACCTAAATATTAACATTTCTGTAATAGTATGATGTTAAATTAATATCTTCAGTATCTGTATTTGTTGTCATAATAAATAAACTTTATGTGTTTGTTTTAGTCAAGTATGGTTCTTTAATTTAATTCATTTTCATATACATAACACTCTTCGTTAAAAAAAAGAAAAAAAAACTATAATCTAAATTTTTCCAGTAAGTTTCTACACACTTAAATATTTTATGTATTTCGATATTAGTTTAATACAATTATTCATCCTATACGTTTACTGTGTTTATCCATGTATAATGCACATCCCTGTTTTTGATTGGCAAAACCAGAAAATAATGTTGTTTATAATGTGCACCATAGTTTTTAATTGCCAAAATATTTGAGAATTTGAAAAAAATTTAAGACATTTTAACTCAAAAACAGACATTTTTTCATTAAAAGTTACAAATATGATAGATGAAGGTAAATACAGGGTATCCAAAAGTCAACGTACAACTTCAAAATTTATTACACAAAAAATAATAAGCCTACAGCAAAAATAATTACAACAGTACATAGAGTAACTCAAAAAGTTTTTTCTTCTACGTTAGTATACTTGTACATGAGATCATTTCATTGCACGAAGAATATCAAGTCGATATTCTAATTCCATCCACGTGCGTTTCAGCATGCTAACATCAACAGAAGTTACAACTTTTTTTTTTACAACTGTAATTTTAATGATTTTAATATAAAGTTACAACTATTTGGATCTTTTGTTTCAAGTAAACAGTCTCCTGGAATTGAAACAAAAGATCTAAACAGTTGTAACTAATGTTGATGTTAGCATGCAGAAACGCACGTGGATGGAATTGGAATATCGACTTGATATTCTTCGTGCAACGAAATGAACTCATGTACAAGTATACTAAGGTAGTAGAAAAAACTTTTTGTGTTACTCTATGTACTGTTGTAATTATTTTCGCTGTCGGCCTATTATTTTTTTTGTAATAAATTTTTGAAGTTGTACGGAGACTTTTGGGACACCCTATATTATATGAATAAACAGGCTGTGCAAGCAACGATTCCAACAACAGTACTGATAATAACAAAAACCGATGTGTTTGTAACAGCTTTTGTTAATTGTGAACTGTCAATAAGGAATTTTGAAAGCATGCATATTTTTTACTTCCATGCTGTTTTAGTTTTAAAACACTAGTCTAAAAAAGATATATGATCTATGTTTACTTGGTAAGTTTTGAATTTATTTATTTTTCAATTATGCTAAATTAAGATAAGATAAATTTGTTGCTTTTTCCTTACATGTGAGCAGAATAGAATATTTATGGTATATTCGTTCTTAATAAACAAATATGGTATGCAAAAATGCAACTATTTCTTTTATTTTTCTATGTTCATACAACAATATTGCATTATCTACATGTTGTAGTCAGTGATTTAGTGAAAGCCCATATGGCTTCAAGCAGTTGTGGGATACCATGTATAACATCCACCCTACTTTTAAAGCAAAAAAAATTTTTGGAGGTAAAGTGTGCTTTTTTCCTCGAGTAAATACAGCATAAATATCTTCTCATAACTCATTTAATAAATGTTTCCTTTGAAATGATACCTCTTGCATTAAATATACATCTTAAGCATATACTACAGTCATTTTAGTAATTTTTTTTACAAATAGCTGAAAAAATCGAACAAAGCTGGAATTTTGCAAGGATGTTCATTCGTGTATGTAGTTTAACATACTAAAAGTCCTCATCGATCCGGTGTGATCTTTATGCGCCAGGGGGCGCGAATGATCGTGAAAATCGTTTTTTTTGTGAATATCTCATGAACGGTGGCATCTAAAAAAAAAGTTCAATTAAAAAGATGTAGACAATTTAATTTCCTACAAAAAGTGTCCATAACATTTTTATGTCACACCAATCCTTCCCTGTCAAATTTCAAAAACAGTGAACGTAACTGGAAAAAGGGTAGGGAAACACGATGATATTGATAAGCGCCCAAGAAGAACACGTACCTATATACTTTCCAACCCTTCCCCTTTTCTACTGACATTGACTGTTCCTTTGTAGACCGATTTCGCACGCTTGTGAAATACGCATTGTGTCACCACATTCTTATGTCGATATATACAAGATGCTCGTATCTTTGCCGTGCTTTATTTTAAATTGATAAGCATTGCGTTGGTATTAAATCACCCTAACTTATTGAACGAAGTATTCTTTGCGAGTTTTTAAAAAGGGAGTACTTTTATTAGTCACGTGTGTTAAAGAAAGTTTTAAATAGTTTTGAGAGTGTAAAGTGATTGTTTCTTGATTGTTGATCAAGAATAGAAAAATGGAGATTAACGAAGTAGTTTGTCTTGTATGCGTTCGAGGGCTGCTTTGCGAATGATTATGTGAAAGTTGGTAAAAAGAGACTGAAATCACCTGTGACATAAAGTTTGGAAAGAAGTGACAATAAGTGGAAAGCATTTGAAAAAATGACTGAAAATAATCGTGAAATTATAGTGCATGCAACGTGTAGGAAAAATTATACAAGAAAGGATTCTGTTAAATCGTACAAGAAATTTGTTGCAGGAAAACCATCAACGTCCACACAAGTTACTCCATTAACAGAAATATTGCTGAAAGACAGTCCCTTGTTTGAATTTAAGGAAAAATGTCTATTATATTCTGATACATTGGACGAAGCTTTTATACTGAAGGAAAAAAAAGAAATCTCTAAAGTATTACGAAAAAGTTGTAATAGTTGTAAGCTTAGCGGTGAAAAACAGCTTAATTGTGGCTGCAAATAAGCGTGAAGTCAAATGGGGTAAATAAATCAGTAAGCGTTTATCTAATGTCATTGACCTGGTTGCAGCCGAAGCAAGGTACCACCACAAATGCTATCTCCATATCCTTTATCATTATTTGATGAAAATGGTATGAAAAAACCCACCAAATCATTATTATATTCAATCTTTGAAAAAAAAAACGGAATTCAAGTGAATGTGTGTCTACGTATATCATCGATGGAGGATTGCTTTTGCATCGTGTTCTTTGCATTTCGGTGGAACATACAGGAGTATCGTAGAAAGTTATATTTCCTATGTTCTAAGAAACTACTGTGGTAAATGTATAACCGTTTTCGATGGTTACTCTGATGAAATTTATAATACAAAAACGGCCGAAGGAAATCGTCGGTATTCGGAAATCGTAACTCCCGACATCAATTTTAAGGAAGACATGAATGTGTCTATTAGTTAAGAATTTGTTTTATCTAATCAGCAAAATAAGACACATCTCATCTCTATGCTTATAGATAAATTTATGGAGAATGGTTTTGAAGCGAAACAAGCAGAGGGCGATGCTGACACACTTATTGTTAACACAGCCTTTGAAGTAGCAAAGTCTGTTGTGAATACAGCTGGTGTCGGCGATGATATTGACTTGCTCGTATTGTTGACCTCCACAGAAAGAGACCATTTTTTATTAAGCCTGGAAGAGGAAGAATTGCTACCACCTTGTATTCATCGCACAGTCTCCATAATGATGCACTTCTGAAAGATCACACTGGCGCAGCTTGTCCCCAATGGGACCTTGTGCCATTAAACCTCATACAACCAACCAACCTGAACATTGTTCATTCATGCATTTGCAGGTTGTGACTCTACATCTGCATTGTTTGGGAAAGGCAAAATGTCGTTAAATTTTTTTTTAAAGGAAGGAGTCCGTACCATTCAAGCTGCCAGCACTTTTAAAAGTAGCAAAGCATCCAAAATTGAAATAGCTGAGGCAGGAAAAACTATTTTTCTTGCTTTATATGGTGGTAAAGGAGAAATTTCTCTGAACAAGCACCGTTACATATGTTTCAAGAAAGGAGTTGCTGTTGGCAAAAAAAGCCTTTCATCATTGCCGACTACTGAGGATGCTGCTAGAGTGCACAGTTTACGTGTTTATCATCAAATACAATACTGGTTGGGCAATAAACTTCTTCCTGAGAATTGGGGCTGGCAAAATGCACCTAATAGACGCTTTCAGTGTGACGTCAGTCATGACGTTTTGCTTGGATAATGACTCCAAACAAACGGTTGCTATGTTTAATTTCTTATTAAATATAAATCGTAGAAAATATCACTACTGCATATAATGTATTAAAATACTTTACTGTGAGATACAATTATAAGATATAGTTATAATATACAAACATAATAGAAAATACAACATAGCAACCGTTTGTTTGGAGTCAGTTTCCAAGCAAAACGTCATCATTGACGTCACGACTGAAAGCGTCTATTTGTCTTCAATTCCAGCTACCTTACCGCCCGCATCAAAAAATATTATTGAATCAGTTTTTTGTACTTGTTCCAAAGGATGTGGTAAAGCGTGTGGAAGCCGAAAAATCGGATTGAAATGTTCTGATATTTGCGTAAATTGATGCGGCGTTTCATGTCACAATGCAAATAAAGTTGAATTTGAAGACGAGGAGGATATTGACAATATCCTGCCGACTGCAAGGGATGAGGGAATCGCTACATCTGAATTTAGCGACGATATCGAAGACCAACCAGAAAATACTGAAGGCAATACAAAAACTGAAGAAAAAAATACAGATCATGACGAAACTAAATCGGGTAAAGAAGTTAAAGATGTGCCAAATACTACTCAAGGAGTCAAATGATTGAGATTTGAATAAGCCAGACATTCAAGAAACATCGTCATTTGTATTCATCACACAGTCTCAATAATGATGCAGTTCTGATATTGTTCATTCATGCTTTTACAGGTGGACTATGCCTACGGAAAGAAACCACAATAAAAAAATGCGCTAAATTCTTTACCTCAAGGGTGGTGGGGAAATAAACATATAAGTAACATTATACACTCACCTCCTTTCTTCAAAAGTAAGAATTTGGGACTTTCAATATAATTTCTTTGAAAATAGCAGCAGGTTTACCGTATTTTTATCGTTTTTATTCCAAAGATGTTCAATGTTTTTGATTTTTGGCAGGGAAGAGTTGGTGTGACAAAAAAATTTTATGCACACTTTTTGTAGGAAATTAAATTGTCTACATCTTTCTATTTGAACTTTTCTTTCTAGATGCCATCGTTCAGGAGATATTCACAAAAAAAGATCTTCATGATCATTCGCGCCCCCTGGCGGCGAAAGCTCACACCGGATCGATGAGGACTTTTAGTATGTTAAACTACATACCCTAACAAGCATCTGCGCAAAAATCCAGCTTTGTTCTAATTTTTTCCGCTATTTTTCCTAAAATGACTGGCCTAATAATAAAAAGTATCCATTCAAAATTTGAAAGTGCACAAAATACATAAAACCTGAAAAAACGTGTTTTATGTGTGTGATATATTAATGCATATCAATTATTAAATTAGTATCGCTTATTTATATATACATATATTTATATATATATATACACATTTATATGTATATATAAATATATATTTAAAATATATAAATAAAGTTGTAGACATAGCAAATCACAAAAAAAAATTAAAGGAACTTGCTAAGAAAATTTCAAATGCGACATAAAATTCATTATTAATTCTTGAAACATATACACTAAGCATGTTTCATACTATATTATTCCATATTTTGCAAACTCTCAAAAAAGCGCAATTTCTATCTGGCCAAAAAGTAATTATTTTTTGTTTTATATTTCTAATTCAAATAAATAATAACAACCATTTCCACTAGGCAGAGACAACACCTTAAATATGTTATGTGTTTTGCTTGTTTCTTTGACTTATTGGTGACCGTTTTCCTCACATGGTCCAAGTGTTATTCCACACCCATAAGTCATGAATTATTCACAAGTGTAAATGTTTCAATTCTTTAGACACAGAGGCCACTCGTTGTGTCCTAATTTTTTTTAAATGCTGCCTTAAGCCCGAGTTTTGCCAAGTCCACTACAGAAAGTAAGTACCTAAATTTCTCTGTTGCATCTCCTGGAAATATAACTATAAATTCTAATACTGTTGATGAAATGTACAATTATGGAAAACTGCTTAAGGGTAGGGTTGTCATTTTTTTGTCATGTTAAAAGGTCCAGAATACTGGACAAAATGAACAAATTTAAATCCACTAAATTTGAATATGAGTGGGATATAAAATTATTGCTGTGATCAGGAGTATTCAAATAAATTAATCTACTTGCCACAGGCATGCAGATTTTTTGACTGAGAGAGTGAATTGTTTGGCAGACTTTTAGGTACTTATGTATTATCCAGGCCAGGAGATAAATCACCACAAATGGTTGCCAATTGCCAATATTATTTATCATGGCCAATTATGTTCAAAACAGTAATTTAACGTTATTAAAAACATAGCATTGATTAGAATGTTAAACTATATAAAATAGATAAATAAGTGAAATGTAATAAATGAACAATATTAAATAAATAATTAAAAACTATAAGCTAAATAAAAAAAAAAACTATAATATATAATAAACACTAGATAAACTATACAACTGTCAAAAAATGAGAGTTACTGTAATTAGTATAATTGGTGCAGTTGTATCTAACCTGGCCCGGATAATACTTGAGTACTGACTTAAAAACTGCAGCTTATGGCAGGGGTACAAGTACACAATCTAGATGAAGATTGAAATATTTCTGTGATAATGAGTGTCTACTTGAAAGTTGGAAGATTTCTACTTGTCTTATGGTATGATTAAAATTGATCTTTTAAAACAAATGCCAATTCTTAAAGTTTCTTGTAATGTCATTGCTATTATTTAGAGATGTAATTTACTATTACTTGCCTTGAATATGCACATTAAACACACATTTATACATTTATAGTACAATTATAAATTGAATAAAAATAGATAGTAGCTAATTTATATTTAAAATATTATACAAAATACTGGTAGAATAGATAAATTTATAATTCCAATAAACATCAATGGATGATGCAAATTGCAGAAGAACAGAAAAAACGACAAAATTTAAATTAGAACAGATAATTTATAATTTGAAAAACTGAGAATATAAGTTACATAAAGAGCTGTCATAAGAATTTAAAGATTTCAAGGCAGTTGTGATTAAAAATGAGTACATATATAAAAATGTCATTATCTATAAGGACAAAGAAATTTCTTTATTAAATATTAATTATAATACAAAGCTTATACATTTACACCAAAAGTATTAAATACAGGGTCTTTTTCCAAGGAATTCTACTTCTTTCAAATTTATATTGGGCCAAAATACAAGATTACTAACTTAAAAAACAAATATTGAGCATGTTGTTCAGTGTTTATCTTTCCTTCTTAAACTCCCATCCATTGGCAATGGATGGAAGGTTAAGAAAAGTTTATCATTTCACTAACATCATATAACATTTCACTAACTCAATACAAACCAGTAGAGCAGCTATTATTGCATTGCATACAATTTTTTTATATTTAAAAATTAGCATAGTTCCTGGAATATAAATGTTGCCAGAACTTGAAAATAATGAATTTTAATTTTAACCATTCTTTATAGTAGTGATCATATAATAAAATTAGCTTGGGTGAGAAAAGAAAACTTTTAAAACACTTTCAAAAGCAACATTTACTTACATTTTAAAACCTTATCCAACCTATTAATGTATGAAATAACACTCAATGTGTCAAATACATAAGCAATTTCTTCAACCTTTAAAAATTTAATATATATGTCGTAGGCTATTGTGAAATCAGGCTCTTTGGAAACAGCAAGGCTAATTAGAGAATCATTGTCTTTTTTCCATTCAGCGTGATGTTTTTCAAGCTTATTACAATTAGCCTAGAGAGTCTTAGGCTAACTGAAATATAGTTATATATTTCTCAATCAGCCTGATATTTTTTTGAATTATTGCAAAGAGCCTAGATAGTGTTAGGCTAACTAAAAAATGACATACTGTTTGTCCAAATATCGTGTTGTACCAGACCCAAACTTTAAAACTCAATTTGAAGTAAACTGACTAAGAAACAGTCCATCAAACTGCAACTTGATACTAACATGACAAAATAATTTCCGCAGATTTGATAATTCCATCTGAAGTCAACTTGACAGAAACCTGACAAATTCCATGAAAATGCAACCAATCTGAACATGGCGAATTAATTCCCGTCAACATGCAACTCAACCTTAATTAAAAAAAATTCTATCGAATCATAATCCTATCTGAACAAGACAAAAAAAATTCCATTGACAAGCAACCAACCTGAGCCTGACAAATTTCAACCTCAATCTGAACACTAAAAAAAGGAAATTAATTCATCTTTTAATGCAGTGATGAAAAGTGGTCTACAATTATATTGCTAATACCAATATTATCTGTTATACTGAAAATTAGATGTATCTATATTCTTTAATATTCAAATATAATAAAGGCTCTGAATAGCAGACATTTCTGCATTGGTTTGGGTTGTCCCTAATTTTCTTTTTCTGGTTGGGGTGAAACTACTTTTTGTTTTTTTGTCAGTCGGTTCACTCTAAAATTTTTCTTGTGGGTCAGATTTAGGTTTTTCCAGTCTATATGTTAGGATTTTCACAAAAAATAAAGAAGATAAGAAGAACAATGTTTCAGATGAATTAAATTTTTAAAACTTTTGCTGTAACTAACATTTTAATATTATTCTTATATATTAGTCAATACATTTTACTTATTAAGAAATATATTTTCCAGTTTTAATCAAATGATTAAGTGGATCAGCTGTAGTATTAATCTAATGCTATTAATTTAGTAAATATTAAAAAAAAAGGTTTTCTTTAATACTATTTAAACAAACTATTAGTTTAATTTCTTGTTTAGATGTAACTGTGTTATGTTTGGGTAGGGTTGCGGTCATCCAAAATTACTTTATCACATTCACATTAGGTTTCGTTTGACTTCAAAATGAATATTTCGATTTCAGGTCAGATACAACCCCCCCCCCCCCCCCCCACCCCACAGAGGATTCTACTCTTGAATTAGTTCACTATTCAAAGGTATTTGTTATTCAGAGGTAAAGACTTACAAATATGTAAGAGTTAGGAATTCAAAAGTGTTAGCTAAAAAGATGTGTTGACTATTGTGGATTGTCCATTATGACATTTTATTATATACATTTTTCACATGAAAGAATACTTGGGCTTTCATTTGAAAATTCGGGTCAACTCAACCCCATCCCACAAGAGTCAAAACGCAAAAGAATGTTAAATTATTAAAGACAATACTACAAAGTAGTGCAAAAACGTAGAAGTCAACGGACCCAAAATGAAAATCCAACACAATACAGAATTCTAATCCAGACTTACTGCAATATGTCCAAGATAGTAAATGATTATGCATAATTTTAATATAAATAAATAGAAACATGAATTTAAAATGCTTATAAAAAAGGTATAAAGAAACTCTCTAATTGGTATATTTCATTTACGTGATTGAGAGTCTAAGGTTAGTGAATACTTCTTTTATATATACTTCTTAATATAGGAAAAGTAATTTCTGTAGTTTTTTTTTAAATGCTCGTGAAATTTATCCCATATTTGTAAAAATATCTGAAATCGACACTATGTTTGGAAACTGTTTTAATTTTTTAAAAATCTTTTAGCAGAGATAAAAATTTTAAACCAGACAAGAAAAGGCCATGTATATACCAACTTATTGATATATATACATATAAAAGAAATGAAATGTGAAAATACCTTCTAAAACTGTTAATCCAATATTTTTAATTTTTATTCAGAGAGATGTTAAAATCTATAGTTATGAAATTTATTAAATGCATAAAACAAAATTCATTATACTTAAATTTATATAAAGATTTTAATGCAAGTATATTTACAGGTTAATAAAGTGAATGTACATATACAGTCAAACCTCGTTAACATAAACACGTTTAATGCGAATTACTTTTAGCACAAACTGTTTCCGATTGCTCCGTCCATTTGTATGTAATGTATTTAAGTTTGGATAAAGCAAACTACTTTTAACATGAACAAAAAAAGTTTCCCCTGGAGTGTTCGCATTAACGAGGTTCGACTGTATTTATTTTGTAGTAGTAATGCTTTCAAAATATATAAAGCATTACGAAATAATATGGAAAAAAGTCTTTAAAATCACATGTTACAAATCAATATTTTCGAATTATTGTTATTTAAAAAACGTATCTGTATCAAATGATCACGACTCATAGATATTGAAATGAATTCATTGATATATTAGCAGTAGCGTAGCCAGGGTGGGGGTCCAGATGCTCTTGATACCACTAATTTTGTAAAGTTTTCTTTGCCTTATGTAATCGGACAACTTTCTGCAATAATCAAGGTGGAAGAAAACTTTACAATTTTACTGGTATCCAGAGCGTTTGGACCCCCTACCTGGCTACACCACTGTATATTAGAGTTTAGGTTGCAACACAGAATATAGGAAAAGTCAAGTAATCGCATAAAATAAAATGTATTTCGAAATTTTTTTATTGTGTAAAATTATATTAAAAGTTAAGGAAAAAACATGTATTAAAACAGGTACTGTCATCCCTGTTGCTTTACGATGATATGAAATGAGCTGATCCACAGTAGTGATGCTCCTCCTTCAGGCCAAAAGAGCTAGAAAGCGATCTTGTACAGGGGTTGTAATCCATGAACAGTCTGGAACAAGTCTTCTTGATACTGAATTTTCAGATTTAAATTGATCTCAGAGCCTTTGGACCACACTACGATACACATTAAGACATCCAGCAGCACTAGCTTGTGATAACCTCATTTCCATCCATCAGATTCTCTGCCTTCTTAACGAATCAAGTAAACAACATCTCCTAAACATGGAAAACACTATTTTAGTACCAACAATTCAAGATCAACAACCATAAAAAAAATTTCACAAAAATTCCTAAAGTAGGATATTTTCAATTTACCTCGACTGCCATATAAATGTTCAATTCTTTAAAAAAATTAGAGATGGGCATAATTGTTTCATATGGTTTTATTGAAGTTACTTATGATCATTCATATAAACCATATTTTTTACCTTTATTTTCATTCTTTTAATAGTGAGCATTAACTTTTGGAGGCCAGTGTATTAAATACACCTTCTTAAAAATAAACTTAAAATGAATGTAAATACATGTAAAAAGTATGTCATTTATTCAAAAGATTTAAAAATACTGACCTAAAAAGTTTATTTTTGTCTCTTCAATTTTTAAACATTTTGTATAAATCTAATATAATTTTATGTTATTCAATTGATGCATTTTACATTTAGTAACTGTAATATAGTAAACACTATTTAAATCAGGGCATGAAATTTCAGTTGAAAAGGTACTAGCCAGACTAAAATTTTTGCTCACCACTATTTTACATTCATTCAGGCAGTAACGTCGGCCACCATACCTGCCCAGAAAATGAACTATTTATGACAAACTGAATTGAAATTGACCATTGTTAGAAGGAGCTGTCTGTTAAATCCAGAATATTTTACATTCATAAAAAATATGAATAATTTTTTTAATTTGGAAGAAAGCGAATACTTTTTACCGTGTTTCAAGCAGCTGAGCTTAGGTGGCGAAACTTGATCCACTTTGCGCAGAAGTGAAGAGCAATCAGATTCGGCCTCGGAAGCGAAAAAAAGCAGCATTGGCACTCATGCGGTGCGAAAGAGGTGGAACGAATATAGACGGGAGAAGTTCGTTCCTCCGTAGGAGAGAAATGGAAGTGGGTGATGTCGCCTTTTTTCTTCTTTTGGAAGATAAATGCAGTCGCTTGATTTTAAAACAATTCCGCATGTCGCTAGATTGATACACGATATTCTGAGCGTTACAGTTTGATTTGAAGCACAATATTTCAAAAGATGAACCTTACTCGTCAACCTTAAATATTTGCTCGCCAATGGCGAGCGGAAATTTTATGTCCTGATTTAAATGTAGTATCATCTCCAGTATAGCTATTATTTCTGTTATCCAGAAAAAATAGCATTATCACATCTGCCAATCTTCCTTTTTTTTAATTATTAAAAAATATATACTCTGAATCAGAAATTTTAATTAATAAAATAAATCCCACACAGAAATACATTTTTAAACATATTTTCTAGTTCTTTACACATGTTTTTTGACTTTCCCGGTGGATTATGATTTCATTTATTAAAAAGATTGATTTAATTAACTAGTGGTTCATATAAGCAGCAATTACTGGACAAATATCACCCCCCCCCCCGCCCCGCCAACCCCTCCTTCAAGACAAATACTGGCTGTGCAGTACCATTTTGACCTGTGTTGATATTAGGGGTACTTAAAATATGCTTAATAAATCAATTTGCACATAATTAAAAACCTTTTTTGTTGACAAAGTACATAAAATTTATTATATATTTTTTATACATTTTATGAGTTTATAAATATTTTTATAAAATTATATTTCTGTATTATGAATAATTAAATAATTTTAGAGTAGTATTAATTTACATTAAATAATTTTAATACCCATTATTGATACTTAGCATATTTTTAAATAATTTTTTATTGTTTTAGCAATTTTACCCATTATTTATACACTTTGCATTTTTAAAATAATTGTTAATGGCGCCTTCTTATTTAATAATTATTCTATGAAGAACTATTATTATATGATTGTTTCCAATTTCATGGTATGCAAACTTCACATGTAATGTACATATTTAAATCAGAGTACAGTATATAAAAAACAAATTCAAAAATTTTAAAGGAAATGTTCATTTCTATATTATTTTGATTAAAAAGAAAATAAAATAAAAATAGAAAATATATATGTATACATATATAATATATATAATTAAATCTAATAAATCTTGCATCTAGTAAAGTTTTAGCAAATGTAACTTGTTGCTACCTCCTCCCTCCCCCCCCCCCCCATGCAGTGTATTTGCCAATATATTCTATTTTAATAATTTTATTTATTTATAAAGTTATATAATTTAACAATTTTACTGAGTTCCAAGAATAATAGAACATAAATATTGCTTTAATTATGCATTAGGACATTTATTTAATGACTTCACATTCTATTGTTTATGCAAGACATTACAATTAAAATGCAAAACAAGTTCTTTAAGACGTAGTGCTAATGCTAGTAAAAATATTTTGCATTGTACATTAATGGACAATGAGTTAGAATAAATAAAATAGATTTATTAAAAATTCATATTTTCAAATATATTATTAAGATTAATTTTATAATCAAAGTTTTAACAAAACTAATTTTTGAGAATTTTATATTTAATATGCAGAAAGTTAAAACAAGCATTCATAAAATAATACAAGACCAATTTTGAATAAAATACACAATACAACAAACCAGTCAGAAACGATAAACAAAATATATAACTTATATCAAATGAAAGCATTGTTATTATTTTTTTACGATTTTACTCTATTAAATGTTATCAAAATGTGAGAGGGAAAAGATTTATAAATTTATACATTGGAACGATTGATCATTGCTAATTTATATCACATTTACAACTCAACAATTAAATAACTTGTCTTGTGTCTTGTAAACAAAGTGATGAAATGTAATAACCCTAAAGATGTCACCAACAATTAATATGTTGTGGAGAGCTTTTAGTGGCAGGTAACATCACCTAGATTTTGATTGGCTACTGGCCTTGTCTACCATATCATTTTTATCAATTTTAGAATATATATATATATATATATATATAATGGCGTATATAATAATATTTTATATATATATATAAAATATATATGTATATAAAATATATATATATATATATATATATATATATATAATACCCGTTTTTTACACATAGTGGGTTTTTAAATTTTTGATTGAACTGAAAATAATATTTATTATACACTTTGCATTTTTAAAATACTTTTTAATTGCATATTCTTATTAAATAATTATTCAGTATATCATTACTCTTACTCTCAATTTGATGGTATGCAATCTTCATATTTTAAATCAGAGCATATAAAAAACAATTTAAAAATGTTTAAAGAAAAACTTAATTTGTATGTTATTTAGCTAAAAAAAAGAAGAAATATATATACATTATAATAATATAGCATTACATTTAAAACACCTTACGTGTATGATATTGAATCTAATAAAGTTTTAGCAAAATATAACTTGTTGTCACCTTTCATTCCATGGTTGCACATTTGCCCATTTTTAATCATTGATTTTATTTATTTATAAAATTATGAAATTTAACTATTTCAATTGCTTTCAAGAATATTAGAACATAAATGTTGTTTTAGTTGTGCATTAAGACATTTATATATTATGACCTTACATCCCGTTGTTTATGAAAGATATACAATTAAAATGCAAAGTAAGTTCTTTAAGATATACATAAAACACTAAAATAAGCCTATATGCTAATGCTAAAAAAATTTATTTTCAACCACAAAAATGATAAAATGCATAAGATTTAACATGTTCCACTTTGTAAAATTATGACACCTATAACTTGGGATCATTATAATTTTTTTTTTCTGTTTAATAATGTAAAAACCATTTGTTACGAAAACTAAGGAAAGTCGTTAAACTAATAGAATGTGTTGGAAACCACACACACACACACACAAAAAATGATAAAATGCATAAGATTTAACATGTTCCACTTAGTAAAATCATGACACTGAAAAAAATTCAAAAGCGAATAACAAGATATAAAAATTCATATTTTCGAATAGATTATTAAAATGAAATTTTATAAACAAAGTTTTACAAAACACTAATATTTGTGAAACTGCTAAATTTTTTTTTCAAAACCCTTTGGACCATTATGTAATCGACCTTTATCTCCTATACTATTACATATTTCAAATCATCTTGTGTATAAAAAATGTAGTAAATTTATCATTTTCATTTTCAACCTTTAACTGTGGAATTTTTAATACAAAATTGCTTCAAAAATTGTAAATTACATAAATTTTTCTACATATGTCTTGCCCGTGGAAATCGCGGGATAAGCAGTCAAAGGGTTAATTCATGAAGGAAAGTTGACAAAAAAAAAAAAAAAAAAAAAAAAGGCAATAAAATAATATATGACCAATTTTGAATAAAATACATGATAATATGAAACAGTCAAAAACGATAACCGAATAAAAATATATAGCTTATATCAGATTAAAGCTTTATTACTCTTCTGTTTAAGATTTTATTTTATTAAATGTTACCAAAACATAGTAGGGAAAAGATTTATAAATTTAAATGTTGATTCTAATTAGTTTTACAATTATCAATTATTTTGCACAAAATTATATAAAACAACTATTATAATCAGATACATTTCATTTTCAATGCACAACGTCACTGCGGATGCTTAAAATTTGTAAATAATGTCATGTGATCAAAACATAAATAATAACCCTAAAGACATCGCCAACAACGCTCTTGGCGAACTCTTAAATCGCTTGTTTTGGCTACGAAATGAGATCTGTTCTCTGATTGGTTGTCTATGTAGCATTTTTATCACGTCGTGTATCAAAAAAGTTATTCAAGGATAAATTTTAAAACATTATATTACCCAGATTTTGTACTGATTCACTGAAATTAAGTATTGTGGTAAATTGACCAAGCGATCTATTTAGTCATGGGTCACTGTATATGAAATCCGCACACTGTTTTACCTTCACCATCTTAGATTTGGGTGAGCTTGGCATATTGATCTGTTAATCAACGTATGTTAAAAGAAAACATCAAATTTTATAAATGTTTAATCATGTGCTAAAAATACAAACCTGTAAATTTTACATAATTTGTCATTAAAATTATCTTATTTTCATGATGGTATGAAAGGTTTTCTGAACCAAGGTAAACAGACAGACGTCAGCTTTCTTGTAATTTGTAATGCCGCCACAGACAGTGGCAGCTCATGACTATGTACTAAATAAGTGCAGTGCAGCACTCCCTACTTGAATTCCATATTATCGAAAACATTTAATGTAAGTAAGTAAAACAGTCCTTTTCTCTCCAAGTCTTTCTTTATATTTGTTGAATACATAATCTGGTACCTTTCCGTTGCATGAACACTGCTTCATACTAAACAGAAATGTTAGCATGAAAGCTAAAGAGATGTCATTTGCATATTATTACAAAAGTATATAGGGATGCTAACTTAGGTAGGAGATAGGAGTTGTAATCCAAGTGACATACATATATTATTATGAAATGTATAACTGTTTTCAGTACTCTTATGTTAGCCAGTTGCCAGTGATATATATACTATAGATATATAAAGATATACACACATATTTTTACATATATATATGTATTAATATGTGTATTTATATATATATATACATATATATATAACTATATATATACATATGTATATATATATCATTGGTGGCCGGCTAACGTAAAAGTACCCTATATTCTTGAGTACAACTTATAGAGGAAATACACACACAGGGGCCGCGCTTGTCATTCGCCTATGCACCAAATACGAATGCATCATGAAATTGGCGAATAAAAATATATTATAGCGAAAAGACTGGCGAATGATTTATAGGGAGCTTTTCGTTGTTGTAATCATGTTTTTAAACGCGGATGAAATTTAAAAAAAAAAGTTTTTAGTGAAAAATACGTCTTCTATGCCCACAAAAGTAACAGTAATAAAACGGTACTGAGTTCAAAGTTAATAAGCAGTTTTTCGGATTTTTTTAGTTGGCGATGGTTTAATTTTAATCTTTACTTTAAGGCATAACTACCAACTCTTCCGATTTTTGGATACCACTAAAATTTAATAGAAAAT
Organism: Maratus michaelseni; assembly: GCA_963931845.1. Lineage (NCBI taxonomy): Eukaryota > Metazoa > Arthropoda > Arachnida > Araneae > Salticidae > Maratus > Maratus michaelseni. The sequence goes on along the minus strand of OZ007598.1, from coordinate 281,047,605 downwards.
TTTGCCTAATTTAACCCCAGCATTTAAACGTTTAATAATGCAAACATTTCTGTTAAATTTTAGTGGTATGCAAAAATTGGAACAGTTGGCAACCATGCTTTAAGGTAACACTTTTATTTTTGGCTGGAGTATAACTAAAAAAAATTGAAAAAGAAAAAAATGGGAACAATTTTTGGGCACGCAGAAAATGCAATACAGTGAGAAAATGCTTTTTTACCCATTCAATAAAGTTAGGGCTGAAAGAGGTAATGATAAAAAATGTATTATATACTATAGAAAAATTTGGCTAAAAATATTTTAATATGGCTAATTTACTGACTAGCATTTTGAAAATCTTAGCGCGGCCCCTGACACATATAAGAATAAAAAATTAAATTTTTCATTACACCAGCATAATGTTGATTAGGGATGGGGCAAGTATTCGCACATTTTGCTGAATATTGAAGGCTTTTAAAAATCTTGAGCCTTTGCTGCATAGTCACTCCACCGCTTTTATAGAATATCTCTATTTTGACCAATGAAAATGCTCCATAATATAGTAAAGTAACCATTTTCTATAAAAGCGGTGGCTTGTGTCTGCAGCGAAAGCTGAAGATTTTTAACAGTGTAGTTGACCAACTGCTTCAGTAGAATACTTATTCTTATCAATTTCTGCATATGCTTTTAATGCATGTTATGTTGAGTAAGTTCTAGAACTTTCTTTTTTTTGTATATTATATATGCTGGAGGAATTGTCAAAGATTTTGTTAAACTTTGATAATTGATCATGATATCATATTTGATAATTCTACATTAATCATGCCTCTTGATTTTAATTTAATTTGTAATTTAAGACTGGAGACTGATTTCAGAATAAAAAGTCATTCTTACGAATTTGTTGATCTCTAGAGACACAAACTCCCTACTATTATTTCAATTAAAAAATAAAGAATGTAATTCACTTGTGCTATCCACCTGTTCTTTCTTATTTACATTCAAATTAAATAATATTCACTCTCTCTCATTATTCACTGTGGGATATTTCCTGAAATAACATTTAATCAGATTTTGTTGTGAGGAGTTTGTGTCCCTAGAGATCGACACATTTGTTTTATTTGAAATAATTTACCATCCTGACTTGCAGAAAATCAATTTGATATATGTAAGATTCAAAAGATAAAATGCAATTTCTTCATTTTTTATGCTAAGGTAAATTTTCTAAATTTAAAAATAAGTTAAAAAAGTATATTTGACAGTGGTAATGACTAATGAGAGTTCTTATTTTATATAAATTGTTTATGAATTACATTCTTGTAGATTTCTTATGCTATTATAATTTAGATATAAAAGTTGTTTTTTTATTATTAGCGTCAAGGTATTCAAAATATTACTTGAAATACATCAAACTAAAAATTTTGAATACATAAATAATAAAACCTAAATTTGTGAATGCTTTTAACATTTAAAACATTATATATGTGTGTGAGGGGGGGGGGGAATTATTTTGATACTGTTTAGTTAGCCGGGTGCTAGTAATATATATATATATATATACATATACAGTGTGGAATCCGGCATCCCCGTATTCGGACGCTCCAAAAACCAGAATGCAAAATTATATCCAAAGTTTAATTTGTTTCATTTCAAGAACATAAAAAAAAACTTGCAAAGCGATAGTAAAAAATATCCCAAAATTCGTCAATTGATCACTGGAAAAGTAATTTCGAAGTCACCAGTTTATTGTTGGAAAAAATTGTGAAATTCTTCAATCAATCCCCAGAAAAATTATCGCGAAATTCTTTGATCGGTCACAGAAAAAAATCACAAAATTTGTCTGTAAATCAAGGGGAAATATCAGATATTGCAATTAAAATTCATTAATCAGTTGCAAGAAAAATTAATCAGTTGCAAGATCTGTGCAAGAGTGTACTTTTTGAGAACAGTGTGTCCTTTTTTAAGAAATATGTGCCCTGTTTTAAGAATTCCCACCCAGCAGCCCTTTTGTTCTTGAGTCAACACAAAGATAAAACTAAAAAAATGGTATTGCTTGCATTCATTAATTTATAAATTCAATAAATAAATATAAAAAATGATGGTGCAAAAAATATTATTATTATAAAAAACATTAAAAACAGATGAGTAATTGATATTTTTCACTGAACAACTGCTTTGTGAAATGCAGCAGTGAATTACTTCCATGAACAGCAGATCATGTCAATTTAAAGGTTACAAGAACAATTAGTGCAAGAGACATGCTATAAGTAAGCAACTTTATTATAAATATTCCAAAAATCCACATCAAAGTCCCAAAACTAATTCTTAATTGTTAATGTGATATTTTTATAATTTGAATTGTAATTCAGAATGTTTTTTATTCTATGTAAATAAGTTATCAAATTAACAAAATTGTAAGTATGCATTTACATATATTATTCATGTTTATCACTAGTTGTGAAATTAGTCATTGTGTACATTTCTTATACTTATAATAAAGTGTTCTGAATTAAGGAAAACCCCCTTATCCAGAATACCGTAGGTCCAAAGTATTCTGGACAATGGATCCTATACTGTATATACAGGGTGTCTGAAAAGTCTGGAAATAGTTGAATAACTCTGAAAATATACATCAGATTGAAAAACAGAAAAATGCATGTTTAATATTTTTGATAAATCTATCTAGGTATATTAAAGTTGCCCCCCAAACTCTGCCTCCCTGGGGGGAAAGAGGGGCAACTGTGAAATCTTTAACCCTCCCTTTTTTATTGCAGATTTGTATTCTACGGGAAAAAATACATAACTTTTCTATTTAACATTTTCTTCAAATTGGCACTGTAGTCGAATAAAAGGGAGTGAGAATGGAGTTTCCATTGCATTGCAATCTCTGGACACAGTTGAATAACTCGATAAATATACATTGGATTCAAAAACAGAAAAATATGTGTTCAATATTTTAGAATAATCTATTTAGCTATATAAAAGTTGTCATTTTTCTAAAATATTGAACACATATTTTTCTGTTTTTCAATTCGATACATATTTCTTGAATTATTCGAGCAGTTCCAGACATTGCAATGGTGATGATTGTCACTGCATTTTACTCGATTACAGCACCATGTATGATGTTTCAAAGAAAATCTTAAATACAAAAGTTATGTATTTTTTCTCATAGAATCCAAATCTGCAATAAAAAAAAAGGGGGGGGGGTATCATTTATGATTTCAAAGCTTCTCTCCTTTCTCCCTAGGGGGGAAGAGTTGGGGCCAAACTTTGATATCTCTAAATAGATTTTTCAAAACTATTGAACATGCAGTTTTCCATGTTTGAGTCTGATGTATACTTCTAGAGTAATTTGACCATTTCCAGACTTTTCAATGGAAACGATTTTGACTGCATTGTACTCGATTACAGTGCCATCTACGATTTTCCGTAGAAAATGTTCAGTAAGAAAGTTGAGTATTTTATTCCATAGAATCCAAATCGGCAAAAAAAAGGGTGGGGGTTATTATTTAAGATGTCAAAGTTGCCCCCTTTTTACCCTTAGTGGGGCAGAGTTGCGGGGACAACGTTGATATCCCTAAATAGATTTTTCAAAAATATTGAACATGCATTTTTTTGTTTTCAATCTGATGTATATTTCTTGAGTTATTCGACCGTTTCCTGACCTTTTTGAACACCCTGTATATACTGTAAAATCCCGAAAGTAAACCCAGCATCCCTCCTACTTTTAAGCAATTTGGATTTTTTTTTTCCCCATTCCACAAACAAATTTTTTGTACAAAAATTGATTTTAAAAATCCAAGGACGAGAATTTTCAATCTTTTGAAATTTGTATCAGATTTCCACGTTTGCTTTTGTATAATGTTATTGAACCCCTCACCCCCCCCCCCTACATAAAATGACTGCTTCCCTTCTTTGCCCTCCCCAATACAAAAAGTTCAAAATCTTGAGAATCTTAAATTAATTTGCCCTTCTTTCTTCTAGCTAATATTATAACAATAAGTAAAAAATCAGTTCTCTAAACTACAATCTCCCCCTCCATCCAAAATTTATGTTTCTCCCTCCCCCTTCAGCATACAAATTTTAAAATCTTTAAAACTCTTTATTAAAAATATGCTATATTTGTTGATCTCTAGTAACAATAAAGGAAAATCAAATATTTAAATTATCTCTCTACCACCTCTTCCCCCCTTTTGCCCATCCAGCAAAAAAAATCTTTAAATTCTATTTTTTTTAAATCTGTCCTATTTGTTTATCTGTAGTAACAATAAGTAAATAATCAATTATCTAAATTACTCCCTCCCTTGCACTCCTCTCTGTCTAAAATGTACACTTCTCTTTCCCTCTGTCTTCTCTCAGGATACAAAGTTTAAAATCTTTAAAACTCTTTAAATAATATATATGCACTGTTGCTGTCTAGCAACAATAAATAAATAATCAACCATTTCAATTATCTCTCAAAATGTTTGGTCCCTCCTCTTTGTGCCACCGCCTATGAAAGATTTTTTTAAACTATTTATTAAAATAAATCTTCTGTCCTATTTGTTGCTCTCTGTTAACAATAAATAAATAACAAATTATTTAAATTTCAAACGCCTTACTTTGAAATTCATATTACCCCCTCATCTCCAAGAATACAAAGTTTAAAATTTGTAAAATTCTTATTTGCAAGAATCTTTTTTTCTATTTGTTGCTCTGTAATAAAAAGAAATAGATAATTTCTCACCTAAGTTTTCACTCTACTCCAAAAATGTCTCCCCCCCCCCCCACACACACATACAATATTTAAAATCTTTAAAACTATTTTTTTTAAATTTGCTGTATTTGATCATTTTTAATAACAATTAATGAATAATCATTCATCTAAACTACCCTCCTTTCTCCCAAAAGTTCCATTTCCTCCACGGTCTCAGCAAATACTTTTAAATCTTTAATATATATATATTTAAACGCTGTTCTATTTCTTATTTTACAGTAAGGCAACTCATCTCATCTGCATCATCTCATATAAATATCACTCATCTGAAATAGTCATCCCTTTGCAATTTTTGCTCTGTCCTTTTTTCTCCCAAGGGAGGAGATCGATTTCTACATATGTAAGGGGAAAGAAAAAATTTCGTCTGTTTTGCAGTTTGGCTGATCTTTCCTGAATCATGTGTATATTTTATGTTTTGAAATAAATATGTTCTTTAAAATAACTCCCCTCCCATTAACAAAATATCAGCTGTGCGAACAGTCAGACTACAAACAAGACTAAAATTTTCTCTATGCCTTCGCCCCCCCCCCCCCTCATGCCTAGAAATTTACCTCTTTTCTGGGGATGAGGAATGAAAATTTAAGGGGAGAGTTACATGATCATTTATTTATTATTGCTACAAAGTAACAATACAGCATAAAAATGATTATAACGATTTTAAAGTTTGTGTGCTGGGGAGGGGAAAGGAGAAGCAGAATATTTTTGGGTGGGGGGAGGAGCAAATTAGATAATTATTAAATTATTAGAAGTTCAGTTAGAGGATAAGTTAGAGGTTCCTCTTCCCCGATGATGGCTTTAAGTTTAAAGCCGAAACATGTAGGATTTTAGCTCTTTTATGAGTTTAAAACAATTTTTACACTGATTTTAGCAACTAATAAGCACAATTTGTGCAATTTGTGTTTTTAAAATACTAGTTAACAGTGTAGTGTCCAAATGGATTCAATTGTATTAAATTATTGTTGCAAAAAAGTTATAAATAGAGGGGGGAAAATTTAAAGACTTTAAAGTATGTATTTGAAGGGGGGGGGGGGGTAAAGAAAATAAAGTGGACCTTTTTTGGGGGGGAGGGGAATAATTTAGATTGTTATTTAAATATTGTTACAAAAAAATCACAAATAAAGCAGAAAAATAAGAATTTTAAAGATTTAAATTTAATGAGATGCATTTGCAGGGGAAGAGTCTTCATGAGATGAGGTTGGGGGACAATGGGGGAAAAGCAGAGATTTTAGGAGGAGGGGTTAATCTACGTGGTAGATTAGGTTTATTTATTCTTAATATAGTGTATTAAATAAGTCTGAAAAGAAATTTAAAATTAAAGAGTTACATAGGTTAAACTATTGGATTTTGGTACAAGCGGGGGGCAAAGGGGGGGAAGCAGTAATTTTGAGGGGGATTTACATGATTGATTACTTATTGTTACAATAAAATTACAAATAAAGAAAGTATAAAAAAAAAGATTTTAAAATATTTGGGAGGGTGGCAGGATTTTAGGGGGGGCATTACATTTTATTTATTTATTTTTTTGAGTGAAAATCTGCTGAAATACAGAAGATTCTCACCTTTTTTTATTTCTAAGTTAATGATAAAAACGAGTTTTTAAATGATTTTTTTAAAATCTGGATTATTAGCCCACCTCCCACATTTAACCCTTTTTGGTTTTGAAAAAGGGGGGCTTACAATCAGATTTTACTGTATATATATATATATATATGTAATGAATCATCCCTGGCATCTATATTTTGTTTTCATGAAATATATTCCAAAGCCTGACTCCTTCAGGTTTTTTATCTCTTGGTGTAGTCGTGGCTTAATAACAACAAAGTTTTTTCCTGGAATCTGACTTTATTTCCTTTTTATTACAATTTCCTTTTTCAAGTAAGACCCAGGAAATTGAGAGTCTATGGATGTTAAAGGCTCATGATTTAGAGCATTGAGCCTAGCCAGTTAATTTAGATATTTTCAGGTTGGCCGAGCAGCTTTAAATTCTGGTAGTAGTTTGTAGATGGAGAAAAGGCTCAAAAAGTACCTGAAAAAACCCTGCTCTCTGTTTTTGTTTGACATTTCTCATATTTTCCAGCAGAGGGCAAACTAATAAAATATATTGCATGAACTTATTTTTAATTGGGTAGAAGGCTTGTTTAATGTGGTCTTATGATGCAATAGTTCTTGTCCATTGCATGAACAACAGTCATTTCTAGTTTTAATTTTACTGGTTATTTATGAACCAATCATATTAATAACTGTCAAACAGACAAAAGTTAATTTGGATTTACAACCTAAAATTAACTCACATATTTTTTATTTTGACAATAATTTGAATTTATATTCTAAACATAATTATTTACCTAGATTTCTTTATCTGAATGCAATAACTGTCATTTTGGGGGAAATTTATTAAAATTTATGATCTAAAAGTAATTTTGAACTGCAATAATAATATATTGTTTATAATTTGTTTTCTAAATAATCATGCATCACAAGAATAACTCAGTTTGTTTATGTTACAAAATATTATGATGCAATTCTGATATCTCTCTGATCTATGACCTCTCATATCTACTTTGATTACATTCTTGGTTCTTATAATAACTGTCATGTTGATGAGAGCTGATTAAAATTTATGGTTAAAGATCATTATGACTGGTAAATTAGTTTTAAGTATTGGTTTTTTGTGTGTTAGAAAAAATGTTTTGGGGATTTTAACTTTTAGATTTTAATTTTTATTTTTCAATGTAACAAAGATTTACTTTTATCCTTTCAATATATATATATATATATATATATATATGTATGTATGTATATCTATCTATCTATCTATCTATCTATCTATCTATCTATCTATCTATATTTATATATATATATATATATATACACACACAGGGATCGGAAAAACTACTTTTTTATTGTAAAGAACTACTACTACTTTATCAAAAATGTAGTTAATTACAGCTACAACTACTTGTTTTAAAAAGTAGAGACTACAAACTACTTTTCAAAAGTAGTCACTACTTTGCTACTTCCAGCTTCTTTCAAAGGGTTCAATTTGCATACTAGAAATTGAAGACCTGGATTAAATAGTAATAAAGTGACCCTTCGTTATATTTCATCTGCCGAGATACAATTAAATAAATGTGACATAACTGAGGGCATTGAAAAATTATAAAACATAAAATACGAGAAATATTTTGTTTTTCTTCTCCAAAATATTAGTTTATACATACATTAGAAATTTCATAGCAAAATTGAGATAAATATTATAATCTACGTAATTACAGAGACAACTCTAAATGTAAAAAAAAAAAATCTGTAAATAAAGCAATCATGATTAATAAGAAACTTGGCGTTAAATCAGGAAGACCTAATAACAAGTAACTAGGTAAGTGTTGCTAGCAAGAAAATTAATTCTTTTGGTCGATTAGTACTTGATATTAGCTGCAAAGTGTCAATGATGAAAAATCTATGACTTCATAAAATGTGTTGCTATACACTGCATCTAAGGTTCGCAAATAGTTGAGCAGAACAAATTTTGCACAGAAGAAGTCAGTTTTAACCTCGTGATTTGCAGAATGTCCCATTTTTTGTTTCTTGAGGTAGCGATAAAAGTAGCGTTGGTTCTCGCTACAAACTATTGATTTTTCATATTGCGCTACTCACTACAGTACTGTGTTCAAAATGGATCACACTACACTACAAACTACTGTAAAAAGTAGCGACTACTGTAGTTTTGCTACTTGTAGTGCGCTACTTCTGACCCCTGTATATACACCTATATATATATATATATATATACAGGGAGTCCGAAAAGTCTGGAAACTGTCAAATAACTAGAGAAATGAAAAATATACATCAGATTGAAAAACGGAAAAATGCATGTTCAATATTTTTGAAAAATCTATTTGAGGATATCAAAGTCGCCCCCCAACTCTGCCCACCTGAGGGAAAGGGGGGGGGGGCAACTTTGAAATCTTAAATATTAACCCCACTTTTTTATTACAGATTCAGATTCTACTGGAAAAAATACATAACTTTTGTATTGAACATCTTCTTCGGAAAATCGTAGATAGTGCTGTAATCGAGTACAGTGCAGTGAGAATCGTTTCCATTGAAAAGTCTGGAAATTGTGGAATAACTCTAGAAATATGCATCGGATTGAAAAACGAAAAACTGTATGTTCAACAGTTTTAAAAAATCAATCTATTTAGAGATATCAAACTTGCCTCCCCAACTCTATCCCCCTGAGGGGAAAAGGGGGCAACTTTGAAATCTTAAATCATAACCCTCCTTTTTTATTGCAGATTCGGATTCTATGGGAAAAAATACGTAACTTTTGTATTTAACATTTTCTTCGAATCATCGTAGATATCGTTGTAATCGAATAATATGCAGTGAGAATCGTTACCATTGCCATGTCTGTAAATGCTCGAATAACTCTCTAAATATACACAAGATTGAAAAACGGAAAAATTATTGTTCAATATTTTAGACGAATCTTTTTATGGATATAAAAGTTGCCATTTTTAGACTTCAAATTAAGAACATGCAGCTAATGTGTCCCTAACACACCACAAATATATCAGTGCTTTGAGCTTTTCTAATAAGATATTTTCTGAATTGTTTGAAGTTTGAGGTGACAGTTTACCTTTTCAACAATTTTCTTTATTTTAAAAAATATGTTTCGAATTCTGAACCCAGTGCATTTCAATGCTCAAATAAAAGTACCTTTTAAGGAGAAAAAAACTGCATATTTAATTTAAAAGTTTAAAAAAAATGTGAACTTTTAAAATCTTTTCTACTTTTTTAAATATTAATATTTTTGCCCAATTTTTTTATTGGATATTCTAATGTGTATTACACAATTGTGCGCATGGATTTTTAGATACATCTAATAATACATTGAAATTTTTTTACTGATATATACAGTGTAAAACGATGGAATCTAACCCATAATAATCTGAAGGCTAATTTCATGCGCACATTTGTCACATGTAGAATAAAGAACATGTACAAAAAATTTTAAATCTCTATCTCAAATACAAAACAAGCCTTGGCATTTTAAAAACATGAAAATGAAGGAAATATGAACGTTGGTGAAAAAGCCGTTTAAAGTTTTCATTTGTGTGGGGAATTGTGCTGGGCGTCTTAACAAAATTTACGATATCACCTGATATAATTACCGTATGGGTTAAAATTAAGTGTCAAAATATTCAGAATTAAACAAACTTCCATTTAATATTTTAAAACAAAATTTTTTTTATCAGTTTTGGGGTCCCATTAAGTTTTGGCATGAAAATAGTTACTTTATAATTTTTATTTTAATTTTTCGTTCATCTCCAGTGTCTTTGTTCCCAGGCACTATTCTAAGTGGCTTAATTTTTCAATCAGGACATTTAATATAGGATGTCAGTTAAGAGTTTTATTGCAAGATATTTTGTAGTGCTCATTTAGCAGAAGCATTTGGTAATTTTTTTACTTTCCACACAGTTCCATGACTTACGATTTCTTCACAACAGTTGTTAAAATAATGTTGTTTCTCACTTTAATTTTCAAGCCTCCACTACATCCTGCTTTAGCATTAGAAACATCAAAACTGAAATTTATATGAGCTATTCCGTTCTCATTTTTAATTAATTAGTGGTTTGTGGCACATAATCAAAATTTGATACGTCTTGTATCAAGGTCATGAATTTTTCATACATTAGTTTACTTTTCAAATCCTTAAAATGATAATGAATATAACATCACAAATGATACAAAACACCATAACCAAAAATTAAATTGGGGGGGGGGATGAAAATGCATGGTAGAACAGAAAGCATTTAAAAAGAGCAGAACCACTTTACACGGTTCAAAATATCCAGGACATTCTAAAATGCTTTATTAGCTGATATCTGCTTAACTGCACTCAACTTTTCCATCCCTACCTAGTTTTCATTTACTATTTATTCCACTGCCCCGAGCTCTCTCTCGGTGGTTCCGAATCTGACCGATCAGTCGGGAAGATGACCGGAAGCCGAGCATTACGCGAACTCTCCGTCGGGTTGTTTCGAATCGGTTCTTTTGGTAGGGAAGAAGACTGGACTCTCGACACATGGAGATGTTTCGTTGATACGAGGGCAGCAGTAACCGATGAATCCGTACCTCATCGTGGTGGGACAGTGGGAAAGCGATGTCTTTCTAGCTGGAAATGCCAATTCTACTTGGTCTCCCCCCCTTTAGGGCCGGCTCTCAGCTGCAAGAGGATCAGGCTCGTTGTCCCTCGAAGACCCGTGCGTACAGCTTGACCTAGAACCGTGGTCGGTACCACCGACGTGGGCTCAGGCGACCGACGCTCGCAAGGGACCTCGAGACAACCAGGTGGTGAAAAGACATTCGCGCAGACCAAACCCTCGTGCCTGAGCTTTTGCGTCCGAGGGGTGACTCGAGGTGCAACGGTTAAGCGAACACGGATCGGGTTGTTGCAAAACTTGTGTATGGTGTGACGATAGTTCGGACGGGATCTACTGAACATGGATCGCAAGGGTTCTATTGTGACGCCCGTCGACAGGTGAGACGGCATGACGCAACTCTCGGTGTTGTGCGGGCGTTAGAACGTAGACAGTCAATGCGAGTTGGGCGCCGTACGACCGTCCCTTGTGATTCCCCTGTAGCTGGATCAGTTGTGCGTCGCCCTCAAAACTTGGATTGGATCGAGATTGCCCGTTGGGACCAGATGCGAAGTGGCGACACGGGTGCAGGAACTCCTCCTGTGATACATCACTCACGTCGATTTTCTGGGAGGGAATCACAGTCTTCTCGAACCGATCGGCCACAAGGAACCGGACCGCTGGCTCGTCAGTAAAATGGCGGTGCTCAAACCTTAAATCAAGCCATGGGCCGAAACCCAATCCGGCACGTCTATGTGCAGCCAGGATTTTCTACGTCTGGCGGGTGGATGAGTAGGATTCTTCACTTAATTTTCAACCCAAAACTAAACTCGATCAGGCCCGCCACTTTGGCGCGTTTGGAAGGAGTTTCCACGTATCCCAGAGACCAATGGTGGTTCCTAGCGTAACTGTCCGTTGTTTTCATACATTTTGTGATATGTTATTGTTTGATGTTTGTGTTTTTGAAATATATGTGGAGGAACCTGATAACTGGAGTCGACCGGGGACCTCTTCGTATTTCGCTGCGAAGGCTCACTGGAGGGAAAGCCATTTAAAAGGGGACGACCTAGCCGTAACACGTCTATGTGTAGGGACCGAGTTTCCTCGTGGTTCCGGGACGTCGAGAAGCTCCTCCGACGTACGTAGTGTCAACCCACGGAAGAAGAACAAGTCGTTCACCCTTCCATGCGCTCGATGATCGGACGCCGTGGGAAAGCAAGGGCCGTCGGAAAGCCTGGCACATGACTTCTGGACCGACTCTCCTTATGGGGTTTCGGTGACGAAGTCGTTGGGTTGTCTCGACGGTTCATTGAGTGTCTGTGTGGAGATATGGGATCTGAGATATGGGATCCTCCGCGCACCGCAACGACCTATGTCGTCGCAGACTAGGGTAATGGAGTTGGAGGGTCCGCAGGTGACGGTCCTCCGGTCCGGCCGGAGAGCACCTGGAGAGACAAATCCGGTGTGCGCGTTAAAAGTCATCGAGGACTTGAGTGCGGTGGTCGAAGTCGGTGTCACTCAGACGTCTGGTGGTGCAACCTGGTTTTACTATTTATTCCAGGCATAAATCCTGAATAGTTTCAGAAGTAACAGTGCAAAAGAACTGGGTTCGTACTGTCCTTGAAAATCCTCAACTCTTTCAAAAGTACATTTTAATCCTTGAAAGTCCTTAATGTTTCTGTTCTATTATTTTATAATCAAAGGTGAATATCTATTATGTTTCGGTAGATTTTTGTTTTATGTAAGTACATGCACCCTCAGAAAATTTTCTTGAACCTTTGCCTCATACAATGCACAAAGTTTAAAATCGTTCAAATTGACTTTTGTTACTGTTTTTAGTCTATTCGTTGTTTTATTGCAACAGTAAATAATCATTCATTTAAATTTCCCCTCCCCTTCTCTTATCAAACGCACAAAATTTAAAATCTTTAAAACACTAATTATTTTCCCCCTGTCCTATTTGAAAAATCTTTAGTAACGATTCTTCAGAAATGTGGATAATGTTGCTAACTTCCACATGGTCATTGTCTAAATTTGGGAAAATATAATAATTTCCTATTTTTGATTTTGTAAAATATTTTATGTAGTACAGATCATTATTTTTTCAAGAACTTGCCGATAATTGAGCACATATTCTTTTTAGAAATACATTTTACTTCATTCAACTTTTCATTTATTTGTGATATGATATTAAATTATTAAGGTTATAAGTTTATAAATAAAATAAAACTTGCAGTCCATTATTTTAAATTAAGCATATCTACAGTTGAAAATTCAATTATCATTCAATCAGCATTGAACTAAGCCTAACTATACCACCACTTTCCCCCCCCCCCCCACCTAAAAAGGACATAAAAATAAAAATAACATATTTCCTATCTTTTTGCATTACTCTATTCATAAGAAGTTCCTCTACTGAAATATAGCAAAACATACTCTGTTTTGCTACCCAGAAAGGAGCCATGCAAAAGTTTATCACTACCACGTGTTTACAATGTGTTACATAAATATGTAAACAAGAATGCCAATTAAAGTATAGTGCCAAATCATGACACAAATACATGTCACAAACTCAAAATATGTTTTTATTTAAAAAAAACTAGTAAATTAATTGCGCACATTTAATTGCATAAAAAGGTGCTTTTTTGAGTTTACCGCCACTTTCCCCCAGCTAACCTTAATATGTTAAAAATTATAGAGAATTCAATTATGCTTTCAGACGAAATTTCTGTTTCTGCTTGCTATTTTCAATTAGCAATTATTCTGAGTCTGTAAAGCCTCAGAATAACCCAAATAAAAAGAAAAGCCTATTGCATCCGGCTTAGACCTGAAAGATAATATTAATCAGACCCAAATAAAATCATAGAACGTTACAACTAAAAAATTTTCTTCCAAAAATGCTGCTTGCAGTCCAAGTATATCTTGCAAAGCAGGAGAAAGGTTAAGTTCTATAAAACGAGTTATGATCAGACATCTCCCTTCTTGATTCATAAATCTTTTCAAACTTTGGTTGATGAACAAAAAACAATAAAAATGTCTCAGTCTGATGAAATTTTAATTGACGCAAATGATATTAAACAAGCAGTTAACTTAAAAAATGTACTAATTTTACAAACATTGATGTCTTTATAACTTGACATAGAAGTCTATATGTATCTCATAGAGTGATCTCGAAATCTGATATCTTGCAAGAAGAAATAGTGGATAATCTAAAAGAATGTAATGCTATTAAAGCTAAAAAAACTGACGATCTATCATGGGGACAAACAAATACCTTGTAATCTACAGGTACAACAAGTACCTACAAGCTTAGTACGTAACAAATTGCTACTAAGCTTGTAACAGTCACCTGTAAATTGTTCAATATAAATTCCATAAAAGCTGTATATTTATCATGCTCTGCCAGATCCATTCTAAACCCAATCATTGTTATAGATGTCACTGCTTTGGGCACTCTAAAACATCATGTCAAGGGGTCACCTATGCCGATGCAGTGCAGTGGTCTATGCAGGTGTATACAGCAACAGCCCAGCATGTTTTGTAATTTGTAAAAAAGAGCACCCATCTTATTAAAAATCTTGTGAAAATAGGAAAAAAGGAACTACTTCATAAAACTTACCAAACTATAGCAATTCAACTGAATCTCCTACAGAAAAACAAATGTCAATTACTACGAAATAAGACAAAATGTTTATTACTTCCTGTCTGACATTTAGATCAACATAATCTGTTCCCCCTAAATCATAACTATATGTGTCTCCTAAATCACCACAAACTGTCCTTTCAAAGCTACCACTATTTTCCCCAAACTTCCATTTCTTAAAAAAACTCTTAAAATAGTACTAAACTTTGGAAAAAACCTGTAGACCTGATGTTGGAAAAATAACCTTTCAACTGTTAAATCTAATGTGGCATCAGAGAATCCACCTCCCCCCCTCCCCCCAAAAAAAGAAAAGAAAAAAAACTCAAACATCTAAAAGTACTTCAAATCTGAAACCAACTGACCAATCAGTTGCACAAAACACTGTGCCTGCTAAGGATAAATACACCATATTTTGGAACTCTTCTTCTGATTTATCTCAGAAAGATAGAGATAGCATGTCCACCACCTTTGAACAAAATTATATAGGTAGTACACACATTGCAAAAATGATTAATATTATTTCATGGAACTGCTGTGGCCATAAATAATAAATATAACAAAATCTGTAGTATTCTCCATAATTACTAATCACTGTGTTTAGCTTTACAAAGAACCCATCTGAAACCTAGTGACAAATCTAAATTAAATTCTTGTATAACTTATAGAAACGACTCTGTACAGGTAACAGAAGAGCCATTAATTGTGTATCAATTTGTATTTCATGCAGATTGCCTGTGACTCATGTCCTTTGAATACAAAGTTACAAGCTGTTGAAGTCTGTGTACACATCAAACATCCCATCATTATCTGTTCCATATATTTACCACTAAATCAGATTGTTCTGTCAAATAATCTGGATAAACTGTTTCTCAAACTCCCTAGACTAAGCATAATTGTTGGAGATTTCAATACACACAGCCAAATCTTGGAAAACCATAATTCTAATCCACATGGTCAAGTGATAGAAACTTTAATTTTTTACAGTGGCTTATGCCGGCTCAATAATTGTGATCACACTTACTTTCATGAGCCAACCAAAAATGTTCATTCAATATATCTTTGAATATGCTGCCCATTAACTCCAATCTATCCTTTTTGAAACATCTGAGTCTGAAATGACCTACATAGCAATGACCACATTCTGATTTTTATTTCACAGACTAATTCTGATGGAGATTCTAATAACTATCCGAACGCTATATATATGACATACAGAGCCAAGTGGCCACCTTTCACAGCATTTCAAACATTACTAATAAAAGTATGATAGAGGAAAATATTGACAATGTACTTGGTAATGTAACTCATTGTATTATTAACCCGGAAGAACTCGCTGCGTGAGATTGTCTCTCACCATCATACTTTTTTTTGTCCCAGCTGTTGCAATAAGACTCTTATTTAAACCCTTTTTTCATTTTAAATTAAATTTTAGAAACTTTATTTTTATCATTTTACATCTTTTTGTGAATAAAGTATTAAGGCAAACAAAAAATGCTAATATTAAACGAATGTGTAAGGTAAAAGCGAAGGCAATTGTGCACTGTGAGAAAACTTCTCACTAGCGAGTTCTGGTGTGACAAGAAATCTAGCGAGTTCTCGCGGGTTAATGCTGCTGATGCTATCAATCCAAAAACATCATCTAAGTACCCAAAACTCCGTCATCTAAGCAACCAAAAACATCATCACAGTAAGCCATGGTGGAGTAATGACTGTCAAAAAGCAAAGAAATAACAGTTGTTTTATTGGTCGTATGCATTCATCTATTTCAGCGTTTGTGGCTTAACTGATTGCCAGAGAGAGAGCCATGTTGAACATGACTCATGATCAATGAATGTGAATATCATTTATCATTTATACAGACTCAAATAGCTTTATTGGTGCAATAAAATATTTTAGGAGCATCCTTCTATCCCATGTTTTGGTCCAAGGTATGATTATAATATGTTATTTTGCTGAATGCTGGGACACATGGACATTCATAGAAATGAGAGAGCATATGAGGTGGTAAAACATGCTCTTACTCGATTGCATCATCTGATCCCATTCGCAGATGTTAAAAACCTAATAAAACATTTTATTCTGAATATGTGACAGGAAAATTGGGATTTAGAATACTATAGCAAACATCATCATATTAAATCGACAATCATGACCTGGACTATGAGTTATCCTATGAAAACTGATGTTCTCTTGACTCATCTCCGAATTGGACATTCGTGGATCACTCAGACATATCTTTTACTTTCGGGGAATGTACAAATTTTCCTTACTGCTTATTTTAAGCTTATCTCTAATCATCTTTTAACTGATTATCCAGTCTGAAGACGCTGTACAACCACCCGACCTGTGCAGCATTCTATTCTGTATTAACAATAAATAATTAAACCTATTCATTCCCCTCCCCAAAGAAAAAAACTTTTTGCCTTGCTTTCAGCTCACATAGTGTTAGTTCCTCAAGTTTTAAAATCTTGAAAAGTCTTTATATTTTATGAAATAATTTCTTCTGTATTTATTACTTTTTTGTAAGTAGAGGATTACTTTTTTGTAATCCTCTAAATTACTTCCCGAAAGTCAGAGACAGATCATCAGGGATGGCAAGGGAGTGATAATTTGTGATATTGAAGAAAGGAAGAGTAAAAAACTACAAAATTTCTGTGACATAGTTAAAGAATCATCCCAAAAAAAGAAACATGTTTCTTTTACATCACATGCTGAAAGGAGCCTTTTCATGAGAAGTTGCGATATTTCAAAGAAATTGGTTGATGATTTGTTCCTGTATTAAGAGATTTTTAAATTATACGAATATTTAAGAAGATAACTTCCTTGAAATGTATACTTTTTCTACAAGAATAATTGAAAATGTGTCCTAAACTTGATTTGGTAGATTCCACAAGAAAATTTTATTTCTC
The DNA here is from genome assembly GCA_963931845.1 of Maratus michaelseni. Lineage (NCBI taxonomy): Eukaryota > Metazoa > Arthropoda > Arachnida > Araneae > Salticidae > Maratus > Maratus michaelseni. The sequence continues at coordinate 281,030,178 of OZ007598.1, read as the reverse complement.
TCCTTATTTATATTTATATCTATTTCTTCATATATATATATATATATATTTACAACTAACATCAAAAGAAGAGAAGAATAAACAGATAAAAATTCAATTTTTTTTTCTCATTTTTGTTCAGGAATTTTTGTGCGTCTAGTATTGCTAGAAAATTTTAAGATAAAACTGTCTTTACAATCATTGTGTAGTTCATCTATTCAAATAAAAATGTAAGATTACTGTTTCCTGATTCTGCAGCATATGATTGTGGAATAGGGTATTTCCTTTTAATAGTTAAAATATGTTCTCATATTTCTTTCTTATAGGTTTGTTTGAATTCGCTCATATGGATTGCTCTGTTACAAAGTATAGTGTTATTTTTTATAGATTATTATTTAGATTATTTATTTCAGATTATTTCAGATTTATTTCAGATTATTTCAGATTTATTTCAGATATTATTATTATAGATTATTATTATTTAGATTATTTAGATTATTATTAGATTATCTAAATTAACAAAGCATCAGTATTGCAAAATAATCACAACTGGAAAATTCAACTAATAATAGTATAATTAAAATTAAAATATTTACTTAAAATGAAAAACTATCATAAAGTGGAAATAATAAATTTAAAAACACTTTTTTATGATGATTGTTCAGTTTGTTTTTCTAATTGCTTGTTTTCAGTTAAATAATATTGTTCTATTTGATAAAGTTTAATATGCATATAAAAATATATAAATTTCATATTTATATAAATATCTGTATCTTTTGTTTTTAACCTTATCCTACTCTAAAAGTCCAAATTATTGTGTATAATCATTACAGAACCAAAACCTGTTGAAAAGTTTCATCATTAAAAAAATACAGAGTAAATTTTAGGCTCTTAAAAATCAGACATCCCAGAAATATTGTGCCTTTCTTTATAATCGAACCTTGATTAAAATGGAAAATAATGTTTTTAGATCATTTTTCTACGGTAATAACAAATTTAAAATGTTGATAATAGCAACTTAGGATGTTGCATTTCTATCTTTCCATTTTTGTTGCTATAGTTAACCCACAAGTGGTTGTAAAATAAGACACTTTAAGGCAATTTTGCTATTTTATTTTACATAAATTTCTTATGAAGAACAGATCCATCATGAACTCAAAAGTTGCAGATATCTCTTATATCAAATGCATCTTTTCTGGTAAAACTTGACAGATTTTCTACTTTATTTATTTTTACAAAATGAAGTTAAATTGTGGCTAAATGACATGCAATAAAAGTTTTCTTGTTTGCAGTTAAAAATTCTCATAGTAATGCTGAAGTACAAACATATATTGACTTTAATTTGGGTAAACTAAACTGCATTCTAATGATCTATGCTAGATTATAAATTAAAAAGCTTCTTAATTTATTTAAATAATGAGCGATTTTATAATAAAAGTACAAAAATTGTAAAATTTCAAAAGTAGTATAAATTGTAGAAAAAATGGATTATTCTTGAAAAAAATGTTCTACATTTTATAGCAAATGAATATCACCCCCCTTTTTTTAAGTAAACATACATCTATTTGGGCAACAATTTTTGTCTAAATTCTTCATTTTGTCCAGTTTCATCTGAGGCTGCTGCAGAATTTATGTTTGATTGCATTTGGCAATAGCAGCTATGTTTTCATAGTTTGGGGAAATGAATATAGTTTTTAATGCTAGGTTAGAAAATTAGTTAAATTCAAATTTCTGCATTCAATTTAATATCTCAGCAGAAATATGTTTTTAATGAATTGTAAAATATGATAGATTAACAATTTTATTTATTGCAGATGCATATATCTATAAAAGCACTTCGAAAGGAAAGTTCACTTATATATCTATTATGTCACTCAAAGCAGGCAAAAGAATTTAAAGTGTAAAATATGGAACAAAACATTGATTTACAAGAGCACTCTGGAGAAGCACGTTCAGAATCGCATAAAAGAAAATCTTTTGTTTGTGAGATATGTAACAAGAAATTCTCTGGAAGAAATGGTTTGAACAAACATTTGATAGTTCATACTGGTGAGAGACCTTTTGTATGTAAGATATGCAACAAAAAATTTTCATATAAGGGTAATTTGAAAACACATCTGTTAATTCATACTGGTGAAAAACCATTTCAGTGTAAGATATGCAACAAAAACTTCCGTCGGAAGAGTGCATTAAGCACGCATTTGTTAGTTCATACAGGTGAGAAGCCCTTTGCATGTAAGAAACCATTTGTATGTGGGATATGCAATAAAAATTTCTCTCGAAAGGATAATTTGAAAACACACCTGTTTTGTCATACTGGTGAGAAACCATTTGTATGTGAGATATGCAATAAAAAATTCTTTCAAAATTGTAAGTTAAAGACGCATTTGTTAGTTCATAGTGGCGAGAAAACATTTGTATGTGAGATATGCAACAAGAAATTCTCTCTAAAGATGTATTTAAATAACCATCTTTTAGTTCATACTGGTGAGAAACCATTTGTATGCGAGATATGTAATAAGAAATTTTCTCAAAAGACATCTTTAAATAATCATCTGTTATTTCATACTGGTGAGAAACCATTTGTATGTGAGATATGCAATAAGAAATTCTCTCGAAAGAGTGAGTTAAACGGACATTTATTAATTCATACTGGAGATAAACCATTTGTATGTGAGATATGCAAACATAAATTCTCTCGAAAGCGATCTTTAAATAAACATATGTTAGTTCATAGTGATGAGAAACCTTTTGTGTGAGGTATGCAACATGAAATTTTGTGACATGAATTATTTGAACATTCGATTGTTAATTCATACTGGAGAGAAACTATGTGTGTGAGATATGCAACAACAAATTCTCTCAACAGAGTATATTCTACAGGTATCTGTTAATAGTTTTAATAAACCACTTGTTTGTGAGATATGGAAAAGAATTTCTCTTAAAAGAGTAATTTGAAACGTCATCTCTTAATTAATGCTAACGAGAAACGTTTTGATTTTGAAACATGCAATAAAAATTTTTCGCAAAGGGTAATAAACTAAGTACACATTTATGCTCTCACAATATAAGCTTTGCTATCAACTAACTTCGGTACTCTTTTTTTATAAAAGCCTTGACACATTAATCATTACATTAATCATCACACATTAATAAAAAATAGTGGGATTTCTTGCCAAACTTTATAAACAGCTTGTGGTTGTCAATGAAAAAAATTCTCATGTCTAATCTTTATAATAGTGTGCCATATATTTTGTATTGTTTTGTTTTATGTTTTATTTATGTATATATTAAATACTTTCAATGTGTATGTCATAGGCTAATTGAGAAATCTGGCTCTTTGCAAAGACCTATACTAATTAATCAGCTTTATATTGCACAGGCTTATTGCAAAGAGCATCAGAGTGTTTGGCTAATTGATATATGGCGATTTATTTCTCAATCAGTCTGATATTTTTGTAGGCTTATTGCTAAGAGCATAGATAGTGTTAGACTAATCAATTAAACTAGGCATTGACCACTTGTTTTCCATTCAGCCAGATTTTTTCAGACTTATTGCAATGAGTCTATTCAGTTTAAGGCTAATTAGAAAAATGACCAGTTGTTTGTCAAAAACTTCGAGTTTTATCTGACCTGAACTTTAAAAATTCCATTTGAAGTCAACCTCAACCTCAACCTGACAAAGACAAATTCCAATGATCTGCAATCTGATCCGAACAGAAAAAAATTAATTTGATTATAATGCTTATAAAATATGTATAAGAAAACAGTCTTATTGACAGATTTCGTGTTTAAGGTTAGTCAAAACTTCATTTTTATTTAAAGGGCATATATTTTGCAACTGCTTCATGCAGAAGTATCAATAGAATCTGCAGATAAGGTAGTTTTTTAGTTTTCTCATCATTATGTAAAAAAATAGGTTGCTAATGAAAATAATTATAAAAAATATAACAAAATTTTGTATTTATGAAATTTTCATATGAGGAGATTTTTAATGGTTTCCTAGCCTTGTGTAGAGAAATCACACAATGTTGTCAAACACATGGTTGCTGAATAAAAATAATTATAAAGCATATGTAACTCACATGCAGATTTCATCGATAGAGCAATTTTTTTATATATGTTTTTTAATTATTTTCATTAACAATCTGTCGTCTCTGATGATGGGAATGATGTTCTGAATTATTCTTTTTAAATTTACTTAATTAATATTTATTATTATTTCATGATGCTGGATTAACATTAAAATACTGCCTCATCTGCAGATTTCATTATTGCTGAAATTTACAAATATGTTTTATAATAATTTTTATTTAGCAGCCCATTTTCTTTACATGATGCTAGGAAAGAATTAAAAATCTTTTTATCTGCAGACATTGAAATAGCACATTTTTTTAGTTATATGTTTATTTTTCCTCGGAATTTCTTGTTTTTTACATAATGCTGGGAAATAAGTAAAAACCTGCCTCATCTACAGATTTTATTGAAATTCATCATGGGGAGTTTTTGAAATATATACCCTTAAAATAAAAATGAAGTTCTCACTAACCTTTAGACCCTCAATCGCGTAAATGAAATATACAAATAAGATAGTTTGCTAATACATTTTTATAAGCATTTTCTGTTCCTGCTCATATTTATTTCTATTAAGATTAGATTATGCATAATTATTCACTACCTTGGATGTAGTCTGGATTAGAGTACTGTATCGTATTGGGTAACCTGATTTCTACCAAATCTGACCCAAAACCATGGCTCGTGTTGGAACTACATTTTTAAATTTTGGTTCGGTTGACTTCTACTTTTTTTTGCACTACTTTGTAATGGACGTTGAAAAATTAAGTTACACTTGTTCCCACACAGTCGGCAGAATTGCAAAATAACAGCAAAGCTTGCACAGACGTCAACTGACTTCCAATGATAGCAATTTAAATCGAATAGTGACAATCGTTGCTGCGTAGTATGAGACAATAATAGCACATCATCTGGAAACTTACTCCGACGTTGAAGTATGCAGAACAGTATGTATTTTGTTGGCAAAACATTTCACGAGAACGGAGACATGAAAATTAAGCAAAGGCATTGTGCTCTTACATGACAATTCAAAACCTCACAATGCATGCACCACATAGGGTTTGCTTCACAGTTTTGGATGGGAGGTCTGGCAGCATCCACTGTACAGTCCTGATCTGGTGACTTTCATATGCTTAGCAAACTCAAAGAACATTTGGGTGGAAAACAAATTTCTACCTTTGACAAGGTTTAGACAGGTGTTCTATGCTGGCTCCAGGACCAAGGAGCAATTTTCTATCACCAGGGTATTGTAATGATTAGTGCAACATTCAGACATATGTCTGTAGAGACTGGAGATTGTGTGGTGTATGTATGTCATATTATACTGATGCACACTTCTTAATAAAGCGTTTTTGCCTATATAGTTCTAGCGTAACTTACATTTTTAATGCCTCTTATCGAATAAAACATACATAATGGGCACTTAGCAATAGTGAACATCTCTTTTTAGTGAACACTTTTTCAATTCCTAACACGTACATATTTGTAAGCTTTCATCTCTGAATAATAGAAAACGCCGAATAGAACTGATTCATTGAGTAGAATCCCGTGCGGGTGGGATTGTATCTGAACCAAAATTGAAAAATCCATTTCAAAATCATTTTCAGGTTGACTTCAAATGGAATTTTCAGGTTTTGGTTAGGTTGCCTGTCGACAGAAGTTGTCTTGCTTGAATCAGGTTGCGGTCCGATGGAACCTTTCTTTGTCAGGTTCAGGTTGACTTCAAATGGAGTTTTCAGGTTCAGGTCTGGTACAACACGATATTTGGACAAATAATTGGTCATTTTTCAATTAGCCTAACGCTCTCTAGGCTCTTTGTAATATGCCTAAAAAATATGAGGCTGATTGGTAAAGATGATTCTCTAATTAGCCCAGCTTTTTACATAGATACTGATTTCTCAATTAGTCTACGACATATATATTAAATGTGTAAACATTAAAGAAATTGCCTATGTGTTTGACACATTGATAGCTATTTCATACAGTAATAAATCGGATGAATTTTTAAAATGTAAGTAAAAGTTGCTTTTGTAAGTGTTTTCAAAGTTTTCTTTTCTCGTCAGGCTGATTTTATTATGATATCATCACTACTAAAATGTGAGGTTAAATTTAAAGTTCCTTATTCTAATGTTGTAGCAACATTTATATTTGAGCAATTGTGCGAATGTTTAAATATTAAAAAAAATTATATGCAATGCAATAGCTAATCTGCAGAATTGTATTGAATTTGTGATATGAGATATGTATCTTTTTTTAACCTTCCATCCATTGGCGATGAATGGTACTTTAAGAATGAAAGATAAATATTGAACAACATACTCAATTTTCTTTTTTAACCCGGGAGAACTCACTGCATGAGATTTTCTCTCACCATCATACTTTTTTTGTCCCAGCTGTTGCAATAAGACTCTTATTTAAACCCTTTTTCTCATTTTATATTAAATTTTAGAAACTTTTTTTTATCATTTTACATCTTTTTGTGAATAAAGTATTAAGACAAACAAAAAATTCTTATTTTAAACGAATGTGTAAGGTAAAAGTGAAGGCAATTGGGCCCTGTGAGAAAACTTCTCACTAGCGAGTTCTGGTGTGACAAGAAATCTAGCGAGTTCTCGCGGGTTAAAGTTAGTAACCTTGTACTTATATGCAATATGGATTAGAAATAAGTAGAATTCTTTGGAAAAAGATCTTGTATTTCATACTTTAGATGCAAGTGTACAAGCTTTGTAATATAATTAATGTTTAAGAAAAAAGCCTTTTTTTGTCCTCATAGATATGACATTTTTATCTATGTACTCACTGTTAATCACAACTGCCTTGAATTCATTAAATACTTATGTCAGCTCTTTATGTAATTTGCATTCTTAGTTATTAAAGTTGTAAGTCATCTGTTTGAATATCTTTGTTTCTCTGTATTTAAAGATATTAAAACTCTATTGTTCTACTTATAATTTTTTTTTCATCTCAATACATTTTCTATATTTCTTTTATATATTTGATATTGTAATCAATAATATGTATAATTGCTGCTGGAGCCGAGGCTTGTCCTGGCTTTAACTGTGCAATAAATGTTAGGTTCTTCTTTGGTTCTTAATACCAAAAGATGAATGATATTTCAAAGATATGAGGGAATTTACCTTTTTTAAATCCTTGTATTAAAAAAATAATTTCAAGTTTTCATTTGTATTCATATTGATAGATATTTATTCTACTTTATTTACTATTGATTAAAGTCTAGACCTGTTTTCAAAGTGTGTATCCTATCTTTTTAGAAGGAAGTGTAACAAAGTGTTTATCCTATTCTAAAATGAAATACATTGTTCATGAGATTTGTTAAAAAGAAATTTTTGTACAATAAAAACTTGGGCTTACGCTGTCAAATGTAATATTTAAAACGTATATATATACTCATCAGTATACAAAATTTTAAATTAAAAAAAAACATTTAAAATGTACCCAATGTACAATAGAGATTAGTTAACGAAAGATGAAGTTTGCAATGATAAATGACTCATTTTAAGTTTCTAACATTTGTATTAACAGTTTAAGGGAAATGCATTTGTAAAATTAAATTCAGTTTTATCTCCCAGACATAAATATTGATGTTATGTTATGCTAGCAGATGGCACCACCCTCTCTGATGCAAACATGTTTTTAGTGTTTGTACTTTTCTGTGGAAATGCTCATTCATTCAAACAACTGATTTCTTGGTATATCCACACTAAGCTCTGAAAAGAAGGAAAAAACACTTAAGATGGCTTTGCAGACATAGACCTAAACATTGGGTACCAGCATGTTACTCTATTCTAAAAAAACTAATGTTGCGGCTGCCGCTGCCGTAGTTGAATTATTTGTGACTGTTTTATTTTCTTGAGATGCCACCATTCCCCACCCTTCTGGAAAGGGTCCTTTGTCCAATTATAGCAGTGAAAAAAATGGGACCAGAGGCTTGTGCCTTCTAATGCCATGACATAAAATGTATGAAGTGAAGAGGATGGATGTCCTTGAGAAGCTAATTGAAATTACATAGAGTATAAAAAAAGTAGCTTATTATTAAAAAACAGGAAAAAATATAAAAAACGAATTGTTTTGCAGTTAAATGTTTTTATTTGAGAACACTATTAAAATTTTAATTTCAAAAATACCTTTATTTACAAAATTTTTCAAAAAAAAAAAAAAAGCTCTGAGTTTTTTTTTTTTTTACTGATTTTTGGGGAGAAATGTTACGTTGTCTGTATGTGTGTAAAGAGTATCAATGTACAGCCAGTTCCCATCTCAGTTATAAAAAGATACATGTTTATTTCTTTTAACTATTGTTCACTGTAACTGCTAAAAATAGTCTGCAAATTCTGATATTTTAATGATGTTATGAACTTTTTTCTGTAGAAAATTTAATTAAATAAAAATATAATGACAGATAGCATAGAAAAAAAAAAAAAAAAACAGGTGGCAAAAATTTGAGTATGAGCATAAGATAAATAAATCATTCAAGATGTTAAACACTTGTAAAAAAATTCATTTTCAACTCACATGATAATTAACTGAATGTAACGAAGCACCAAATTGAAGCTGACCTTTTTATCACTTATTGAATTGATAAAACAAGATGAAAAGAAGTCCACACATTAATCTTTGAAGATAAAAACATATCATCATGAACGGAAGAAAACTAGAACTTCAGCAGACGAACAAAACAAACACTTAAAAAAAACGTTCCAATCCATCATTGCACTCAATAACTATTAATACAGCCGCTAGCATCATTAAATTTACCAGCTACCAATATCATTTTAATTTATTGCCGCTTCTCTCTCGCTATTCAAACTGCCTTCATGTCCCTTTTAAATAGTATCAACATACCACTTTCGGAAAACGCCCCCTTTCTAATGTGCTAAGTTGAGAAGTTCTAAACTGCCTATAAGGCAGTAGCAATTGACGTCAGGTTGGAGGTCACACACTACGAATAGGCAGTTCTGATTGGTGGAAGTACCCTGACCTCCAAGTAAAGTACAATGGTTGATCAGCTGATTGCAACTTCTCTATTGGCAAAGTAATTAGAGTGCTTTGAAACCGCGGCACGGCGCGAGCGCATGCTCACCTATTGCGTTATGAATGAAATGACGTGGTAACTAGCGGTAGTAATTGAATCCGGAAAAAGGGCAGAGGAAACGATAGTCGATGTGAGAAATGATATCGAAACGAACAGTTTGGAAAATAAACATTATCGGCGATTTGAAAAACGAAAAGAAAGATTTGAACGATGCCAGAAATAGAAAACGATAGCGACTGAAATTAATTACGGAAGTAAACAAATACAGGATTGAATGGAAATTCGGCCAGTACCAAAAGGTGACATTATGTATAAGTTTCAAGGTCCAAAAATATATAGAGAGCTAACAGTAACTAACAAAACAGATAGAACAGCCAATACACTTCATTGAGAAATTATATGACTTGAAACAGAAATGCAGAAAGTCTGATTCCAACATATTCATAGATTATCTGGAATAGTGTTGTGCAATGATGAGATGTTTTTAATAATTTCTGAATCGCAGACAATTTTTTATAAAAATCACATGAGATGCAAAAATAAATTGATTGACTGGACTCATCGAGAAAGAAGTGATAATCGAGAAAATTGAAAGAAAAATTTCGTCATCGGTCAACATGCCGTCTTTGAAAGATGGGAAACGCTACAAATTTTTAAAAAGAACATTGAGTTGAATCTGTCTCATTTAATATTAAAATCGATTATTGTTGTCATATGAGAAAATAAATACATTTTAAAATTTTATTTGTGCAATTTCGTACCATTGGAACTACATGACTAAAAACAAAACTATGTGAAAATTGTTATCGAACCAACAATTTAATTGTGACAGAAACTTATTCTCTAAAATTTAATCTAAATTCATTTGTGGAAAGTTAGTTTATTTAACATCTGATAAGTTTGATGAATACGTAATTATTAGAAATGAATTTGGGCCCTTTTTTTCAAAGCCCGAATCCAAAAAGATTTGTGTCATTTGAGATCGATAACGAATGTTTATGCTGTCATTTGTGTAAACATATGCCATTTGTGTCACATAAAATTGTTAATAACATTTTTATTTTGTGTTAAAATTAATTTCCTCAGTTAAAAATCTCTTATTGCATAGAAATAAATATAAATCTTAAATATTCCTTCCAGACAACGTTTCTTAATTTTCAGCTCCTGAAATTCTATTTAAAATAGCAAATTTGTTATTTATACCCAACCACCCGCAGAAACCCGCAAAAATCTCAATTCCTATTCTTTTAAAATATCATTGCACAAATAGAGCATAAACACATGACTTCCATTTCCTAGAATACTAAAACAATATTCAAACAGAAAACAGGGATAGGCAAAGGCCATCTCACAACTTAATTAAGTTATTAATACTGAACGTGTAAAGGCTACAGAATCAGATAGATTTTTTTCCCTTGTATCCTATCAATTCAACCCTCTTTCAAACTGTTTTAAAGATTGTAAAACACTTTAATAAACTTAGATTACAATTTTGTTTTTTAAATAGAAAGTGATTATTTTACAATTTTTTAATAAACAAAATTTTGAATTTGACCCTGATATTGAAGCCTGGAACAAAAATCGAGAGTGAGATTGTCTCATCGCTAATAGAGTTATGTATAGTAATACATGAAGCATCACATTTTAAATAAAAGTCACAGAAAAAAGTTTGTGTCCGAATACTTTTGTGTAACCCTGTAAAAGAACTCTAAATGTTACCCCAAAAATTATAAATGGAGAAAATGCTATATTAAGCCTGAGTAACATGTACAATTTTTGTAGAATCTCAAGTAACACAATGACGTAATAACGTAAAACATTTCATGTAATTACTGCCCATAGATGGCAGTGTAACCAAATTATTTTGTCCAGCCCTTGTAAACTAACTCTCTGTACTATACACACCATCTTCAAGTGTAATTCGTCAATAAAATTCAAGAATTCAAATCATCTGCAACCAAAATTACATAACAATCTATTTTAGTGTCGGTGAAGCTTTTCACAAATTTTTCCAAAAAATATTTTATGTGATCATGCCATGCCAAACAAGTGGTGTGTGATCGAAAATCGCAAAAGTGTTTCGTTTAATATTCCTTTCAAAACACTTTATCATTTATTTAATAAATCCAAATAAATTTCATTTTCTAAAAAAAAAAGTCATGATTTTTATAAAGTAAAAATTTACCGGTCTATTTTTTCGTTTTTTCGAAAATCTGAACCGGTCCGATAGCGGGAGAAGCCTGCTATTATACTCTGTCATAATAATATCTGTCATGTGGACTAAATACGATACTTTAAAAAAATCAATTTCAAAATTAAACATTATGGTATAAAAACCTTCAAAATATTAAAATATGCCAATATTCCATAATCGAGTTTTTATCATCATTCAATACGTTCCTCAAACTGATATTACGTTATAATCACTTGCTGACATCATATCTACTTGCTTTCTCTATTACTCATATTGATACACTCTTTGTATTATTCTCAAACATTTAAAAAAGTCCATTAAACTTCCAATATGATGTCAGATTAATTTTCCTTTTAATTTTCTAATGACATCATATTAACCTGCTTTCTGTACTTACACATACTCATACTACTTGTATTACTGAGAAATGTTTGAAAATTTCCGTTTTATTACCAATACGACGTCATATTAATATTTTTTCAGTTGGTGAAACTGTTTATTTTATTTTAATTTTTCACGTGGAAATCATTCAATAGAAAATTAATTATTGTAGAAAGAATTTTATTGTGGATTTTTAATTGCTGGCAACTGCTATAACGAAAAATTGTTTAAATTTAAAAGGTAAAGGATGTTAGATTTTTGGTTTTTTATCTCACTATATTAAAATGATACAATTTGTTTAAATTTTAGGATTTTCAGCTTCATAGTAGGTATTTAGCTATAAGTACACAAAATTGCAAGTCTGTAAGATATACAGTTTCTGATAACAGCTCTGTGACGGAGAGACAATGTAGCGGGACGAATAGGGTTTTGTGAGATGAATGAAACCCTAAAAATGTAGTCGATCAATAATAATGAAGCATGATTATTTAAAATTCTGTTTTTAGGATTAAAAATATATGTGTAACATTTTATGTTTAAGTATTTTTTAAAACGTTGTTCTGGTTGCATTTCAGATGTCGAAAAATTCATGTCAGAGTAGTACTTATTGTTTAAAGACAATGAAAGCTGTATTGAATTCACCTGACAAGAGGTTTATACTTTAGTTTTTCACATTATTAATTTATAAAAATATAATGTCTTAATCGGAAGGGAAATTTTCTTAGTCGTACTGTTAGAAGTCGTTCTCTCCCGAGATGCTCGCGTTTCAACCACTTCCAGTGGAACCTGAAATAAGTTTTTTATTTTTTTAACCCTCTTGAACCACTTATGCATCTACACTATTAAGCTTGAATATCTCGGATATTTATTTAAAGTACAAACAATTTTTTTTACATTTTCTTTTCCCATGCTACCTTATGGGCTCGCTTACCTTTTATTTCATCATTGTTAGGCTTTCATTAAGTTTCTTTATTTTCATATCATTTCAGTGACGTTCGGATATTTTTAAAAGTTTTTTTAGTCTTTTGTCCCATCCATTATGTGGCGCTGCTACATAATGTACATTTATCCTTTATTTGATATTGCAGATTCTATAGGTTTGATTCTCATACAACTTCGACCATTCGTCTTTGTTTGTCCCCCCTCACATCACAAAAATTTTAGTTCTGGTTTTTTCCTCCAGGAGGCACTGCTGAATAGTGTACATTTATTACATATCTCAGGAATCTATGGGTCCGATCTTTACACAACATGGACCATTTATCTTGGTTTGTCCTCTCCCCATCTCCTCCACCACCATTTTAGTTTTGCTTCTCTCTGCCAGTGGGATCTATTGCATAGGGCACATGTATCCTTATTGGATATTCCAGGTTTTTTGAGAACGATCCTGACACAACTTGGACCATTCTTCTTTATTTGTCTTCCTCCTACCACCACCATTTTAGTTCAAATCTTCACCGTCAGGGATGTTACATTGCTACTTTTACTATATTGGTTTCTACATTTTCTTGAGATCCCCCTTTTGATGTCTTTTCGGTGGGTTTCAAAAGGTGATGTGAAACAGTTAGTTTGAAACTAATCAACTTACAGCGAAACTAGTATTAATTTTTTGTATGTTGTTATTGTTTCTTGATAAAATCATATGTTATATCGGATAAGAATAGCAATTTATTGACTAGAGACATTGCTAAAAAATTTTAGACTATTGATAAAATCGAGTTGTCCATACTATCGATACAATATATCGTTGTCACCTATCGCTAGAGGAGATATCATGAGATTACATGTTTCGATTCAAGAACGTAGAAGTTTTTTTTCATAACCAATAATGAGGATGTATTGCAACATATATGAGTGTAACTCAAGATATGTAAAAGGAGGTGACATAAACTGTCATACATGAGTCAGATTTATTTTCCAAACATTTTTCTTTAAAATAATAATTCATACTTAACAGTGTCATTATTTGATAATGAATTGTATTTTGCATCGTAAATAAAGCATGTCGTTTTTTTAAAGTATTTTACAATGATATATGTACTTTTATTGGATGTAAATTATGTAAGCTTTAAATCATAATATCATTATTACTCATTTGAACAAATGAGTAACTCGCGTTTTCTATAAAGTCGGCATTTTTTTACCTCAATTTTTAATTTTTCTCCATCATGCAGTGTAATCTGACTACTGTAAATATTTCATATATTATTCGTAATGTTCATGTATAAATAAGTTTTAAGTACGTATTTATTTTTAAAAATGAGTATTTAAAAACTTTTTTCTCATTAAAATTTTGCGAAAAATTATCATTATAAATAAGAAACATTTTTAATAATTTGAGAAATTAAGGAAATAGTTTCAATATATTACCACTGTTATAAATTAGGGCAATTTTTAGCACGAAATGGCAATTATTTTCAGTATTTTAAAAAGAAAAAAGGAAGTTTACACTAAAATAACAGGGTAGTTAATGATTAGGGTAATAATGAAAAAATGTAAAAATATTAATGTAAATTCAAAATTTTAATTCGTAATATAAAAATGACACTGTCCACACAATCTTATTTTCAAATGTACAGCATTTAAAAAAATGAAGAAAAACAGCATTTTGCATGTTTATTGTTTTATTTATATGAGTAGGGCACTCTGTGCCTATGAGTAACCCATATATGATAGTGGTCATCAACCCTCGTACACACCGGACAGACTTTAAAAATAGGTTAATTTGCTTTGTTTTAAAAAGATTACCCGATTACGGAAGATCGAATAATATTATCTCGAACAGCTGCTATCTTCTGTAATCGGATTGCCATCGTTTCGACTGGGGGGATATTTTGGTTCACAAGGCCGCATCCATCACAGTTACAGCAACTGTTTTCGTGATTGATTAAGACATTTATATTCATCACATTGATATTTATATTCTATCAATCATTTCAAATCAGCGTGTACAAAATGGTTAAGTAAAAAATGTCTCTACCTCTCGGGCATTTATAATAACATTTAGAAGAAGAGTTTCGTTAGAGACGCTCAAAGGAAATTGTTTTAAATATATTGTTTTTGATATAACAAAACTTTTGCCATTAAAGGATTGTCGCTTCTAATAATTTTCAAATTATCTTTCTATTTTAATATTCACGTGTAAATATATTCTTTAATTTAAAAATGTTTGGAAATATTATTTTTTGCGCTTTTTAAAATCTGCCAACAGTAGATAAAGAAGTTGGAAATTGTACATCAAACCTGACAAATGAAGTGTTTTCGTACTATAACTAGTTTTAAAAGTATTCAGATCTAAGCGATTGCACTTTTATGCGAAAATGCATGTATACAAAATTTATTTTATCTGCAGATTTTCATATTATAGATATTAATTTTATTTTATGAAATTAAGTTTCAATACACTTTTACAAACAATTAATTACAATTCTGTTGCATTAAAATTATACTATGTGCAAATATCCAATACAAGACAATGTAAAAAAAATCACCGTTATTATTTCACTGAAAAAATAAATTATATTGTCTGTTATTATGATATGATTAATTTTAGTAATAAAATAAATACATTTTAAGTGGGCAACATTTTATCTTTCGGTGACATTTACTGGAAATTTCAATGGAAAACTTGGGCCTACTTTTGAAAATTTCAGAACTTGAAATTCATATTTGACCTCTTTTTCCATTTAATATCTATTTCTCTGGAAACATCTATCGAAAAAACTGCCGGTGTAGATTATAGGATTGCTATTATTAAACAATTTTAGTATACAAAGTTGGTTTTTAAATTTAGTCAAACGGAAATAATAGGACTCCATCTTAAATAGGATGTCATCACCATGGCAACCTAGAATCATGACCTATCATGGGATATCATTGAATTAATTACGTAGGATAGGATTTAAGAATAAAGATAACTTTTATTAATATCTTTTTAAGTTTTGATTCAATTTTGATAAAATTTACAATGAATCGATAAAATTCTACAACGATTATATATATTAAATTTGAAACCATTTGGTCAGGTATTGTTTGCGCTGATATATGCTGAAAGACGGGCGGACCAGAGGACGACTATAGGTGATCCGTATTTATATAATTACGAATGCACCTAAAAATGACTTTTGGAAACATGAAATAAATCTCTGTCCAGATAATTAAATTTTAAATAAAATAAAATAATAAAAAATAAAAATAGACAAATTTAAAAAATGGTTGGACACTACACACCACAAGCTAGTCCAATATGTGGATAAAAAAGTGAGATAATTTGCTACATGCATAGTTTTTGATCCTATAAAACTTCTTTAACTTAACTATTTTGACCAATTTCGACAATATATGATACTTGTATATTTATAGATAGTCTTCAAAATAAAAAGTTTCAAATGACAGAAATGTGTTTATTTTATCTAATGGGACTTAAAAAGGCCTATGGAGAGCGTTGACCTGCAACTGTCATTACAGGAAAAGTTGCCCTATAATGCTAAAGTGCAAGGAAATCATTATTTATTGTAAAGATGTTTGAAAGTGTTAGATATTTAAATTCGTGTAATTTTTACCTTCTCATAAAAATACAGAACACTAATGTCACATAAAATCTGAAATCGTGCAAAAAAATAATCATTGTGAACAAATGAAAAATACATGCAATGGTGAACTCAAGCAATTTATCTATCGAACGATTTGATTTCTTCAAACACCTAAATCATAAAAACTCCGATTATCAGGGCAGTTTTTCTTATACATTACTTACCTTATACGCCTTCATTTATCCACATTTTCACAAACTCGTTTTATTAAAAAAAAATTCCAAATAATAAATTTAAAACTTCACTTTTTCTCTATCATATTAAAGAATTAATTATTTCGGGTATACTGGCAAGAGAACTATCATATTCTTGCACCTTTGGAGTGAATTCTGTCCACTCGCGTAAGTAAATATAATTGATTACATTCACTTTATAATTCGTTTTGAGATTTATTGCGGGAATATAAGTAGCCTCGGTATGATCTTCTAAATAGAAATAAAACGTGCCATGATCTAACAGTAAAAATATTTCTTGTGGCAATAAATGAAACAAATGCTTATGTTCTGTGATTTTCCATATTATCATAAAATGGCTCTCTTTTGTTTTGCTTAAAATGTTTACAGTCTCAAAATTAAAAAATAGTAATAGAAGGCACAAAACTAAAAATTCAAGTTTCATTTATTTCTTTATTAGGGAAAAAAATAGTCATTTCATAGAAAAAAAAAGAAACTAATAATGAAAATCGACTTTATATATTTAATCATATTTTTAATTTTCATAATTTCTATTTACAACTTATTTTATAAACCCGGCATACATAACTTGTTTGGTATAAACGAGAAATCTTCCAAATTTACAGATATCCCCAATACAGCAACATCGGACGCTAAGCTGTTCTGTTCCATAAACGGCTATAAATGTGAAAATGATACGTGCAATTGTAAGACTGTTTGTTCTGGTCAGTATAAAAAATTTCAAATATATCCTGAAGAGAATGTGATCATGTTTAATGAAAAATTATCACCAGGTACTTATTGCATGCCGAAAGGGTTTGAAAATTGTAACGTTCAAAGGTCTGTACCCATTTATTCAGTGAATGGATGGTTATGTATTCCCAAAAATCCTGCAATTTGGAACAATGACAATTTTGTTGCTTGTCAAAATTCATATGCCGTTGACAATTCCTTAAACATACTAATCGATAGGAAAACTAATATTCCAATAACCAACGAAATAATCAACGATTATTACGAATTATACAATGGCAAATTGCGTTACCAGTGTTTTTGTAATTCTTTAGATAAGAGTGGCAATAAATTAATTCATTTAGATGAAATTCCATTCCACTGTTTTTTGGATTATTGTCTAGAGAAAATAAAATTTAGACGCGGCATACCTGGATTTAACAGCATAACCAAACAGTGCGACTGTGGACATTTGGAACACGAAAATGCAAATGACTTGTCCTCTGCTTGCATTGAAAAAGCATTTCAGTTCCAAAAAAATATTTTATCAGGTTCCATAAATTGCATGAACTCTAATTCTCTAAGAGAACATTTTATTTTTTGTAATAAACAAAACGTCAGTGATATACTAACGTTTGAAAAAATACTCCATTTTTCTGACAGTCCAATAGATTATTTTAATGCAGTAATATAACACCCTTTTTTTTCAAAAAATTATGAAATGGAGGATATTTTGTATAAAAATTCGTGGATGGATTATAACGACAATTTTCATCTGGAGTATAATGTCATTGATTTTCCTAAAAATGTTAATTTCACTGCCAATATCTTATTTGAGTATCTGAAAAATAATGCCCATACTTATAAAAAATATCCCTATGCAGAAAAGTTTGATATTTCAACTTAAACAGCATTGACCGGGAAAACTCTATCATAACCTTTAATAAACACGGTAAAATATTCCTACAACCAGAACCTGTAACACAGTTGATTAATTTAAATAAACGCATCAATTACAAGACAGCAGAAAAATAAATTTTTGATGGTTTTACAATTCCTTTCATACAAATTAAATTCTATAGTATAATTGTAATAATTACAATTATAATGTGTATTATAAAATGTTGTATATATTTTGATTTGATTTATCGATTTAAATTTTTGTGATAAATTAAAAATGGACCCTTGGGAGTCACAATTCTTAGTCACAAGTTATTTTTAAAACTGATGAAGAAAATTAATATTTTTTTTTCAACGCCAGTGTAAAAATAGCCGAAAAAGAAATTTTTGGGTATCGCCGCTGTGAAAAAAAAAAAAGACCAGAGGCTTTCAGATATCAATCAATTTTTATAGAAATTTTCTTGCATCAACATTTTTTACAGATAGTGGATTATATACAGTACTTAACACCGAAACTCTGTGCTTGATTTTATGTAAAAAAGTTATTGCTTCAGCATCAGTCTTTATCCAATTTTTTAGGAGTTTTGGGTATTTCTCATAGCGTGTATTACACACGGGGCAATATTCGTGCTTCCTAATTCTTCTTTGCAGACAAGTCTCGTGTGCAAAATGCACACACGTGAAACTGTACACCTCTAATCCAGCTTGAAAATCAATTTTGCAAACGGCACATTTCTTGATTCGTTTAAGATCCATCTCATCTAGGTTCAAAATTTCCATTTCCGGTTTTAAATATTCTGAAATGGCAAGCTTGGGGCTGAGCATATATGTCAGCGACTCAGTTTTATAAACGTCTAAAACAGTTTGAAGTTCTTGTGTAGACACAATATTTTCTTTCATTTTCTCGTTTACAAAAACAAGTCCAAATGTCCACTTTCTGAAAATCCTTTTAAACATATTTTACACACAAAAGGTTTTTCCTTTGTATGGGTACGCAAGTGTCTTTTCATATGACCACTTTCTGAAAATCCTTTTAAACATGTTTCACACACAAAAGGTTTTTCCTTTGTATGGGTTCGTAAGTGCACTTTCAGATTACTACTATGTGAAAATCCTTTGGAACATATTTCACACACAAAAGGTTTTTCCTTTGTATGGGTTCGTAAGTGCACTTTCAGATTACTACTATGTGAAAATCCTTTGGAACATATTTCACAAACAAAAGGTTTTTCCTTAGTATGAGTATGTAAATGTACTTTCAGACCACTACTTTCTGAATATGCTTTGGAACATATCTCACAATCAAAAGGTTTTTCCTTTGTATGAGTACGTAAGTGTATTTTCAGATGTCCACTTTCTGAAAATCCTTTTAAACATATTTCACACACAAAAGGTTTTTCCTTTGTATGGGTACGCAAGTGTCTGTTCATATGACCACTTACTGAAAATCTTTTTAAACATATTTCACATACAAAAGGTTTTTCTTTTATATGGGTATGCAAGTGTGCTTTAAGAAAACGACTTATTGAAAAGCCTTTGAAACATATTTCACAAACAAAAGGTTTTCCCTTTGTGTGGGTGCACAGGTGTACTTTCAACATACCACTTTGTGAAAATCCTTTGGAACATATTTTACAAACAAAACGTTTCTCCTTCAGAGGAGTGTGGGAATGTTCTGTTAGAGGATAACATAGTGAAAATACTTTAGAATACATTTCAGAAGAAAAAGTTTTTTCTGTTGCTTGAGCATGAAAAATCCTTTAACTACTTTTAAAACAAGTATCAGTTGTCAGCTCTTTAATCTAAAATATGAAAAATAAATAATGAAACATTTTTATCTGCAGATTTATATATATAATTATTTTCAATTTTTCAAGATTTCAATAATTTAAACAAAGTGAAAATAAGAAATATTTGTTGAACTTGATTGCATATTAACCTCTAACCTTCTCAGTGCAGTGAACTAATATATTCAATCACCAATCTGTAGTTTTCACTGCAATAGAAGCAATGCAATTAAATTAATATAATTCTGCAGATATAGTGCAGTTTTAAAACACTGAGTAATGATTAATACTCTCAAGGATTATATTCATATACGTAATTAAGTTTTGTTTTTATCATGTTAGAAAAATCATCTTTTTTTAGCATTTTTAAAAAAATAAAGAGAAAACATTACCCTTTTGCACTTTTCTTGGAGAGTCCCGGGAGTATAAGAACATGGATAGTTTGTAGCATACCAAAAGATTAAAAGAGGTAACGACTGTGCCTCAATACTTTTTAATGCCTAAATATCATCTTTTAATGGAATTCTTGATAATTGTAATGTCAAGTAATAGTGAAACAACAAAAAAATAAAATTAAAAAAAGAAACTAAATTTACTAGAATGAATTAAATATATTATAAAAATGTACGTGATAATTTGTAGTATTACAAATTTTAAATTAAAAAAAAATGATTTTAGTAATTTAGACACGTTATTGAGATTTATGGAACAATTATGGCAGCTCTTAAAGCTGTGCTTACCGTAAAATTCTAAAAATAACCCCCCACCCAAATGTAATGATTCTCTCCAATTCTTAATAGATATTTAACTTTTTGAAAAAAATGTATTTGTAAGCCCTCTACCAAAAATCTGGTTGGAATGTGTTTTCACCTAAACCTTCCTTGATGGTGAAATTTTTTATGGTGTCAATAAGTGTGCTAAGGTTAGTTTTTTTGTCTTCATGCTCCCTGTAGCTCTCACTTTGTTATGTCTTGTATGTTTATTAAAATTTAAAGTTAAAATATACAGTGTGTTTATAAAGTCCCGGACCCATTTTGATGTTTAATAACTCATAAAATAATGAAGATATAAACAAACTTATGGCATTTATTGATGGAATAACTCATATATTTTCCTTTTCAGGTTTGAATATCTTTACTTTTGTAAATATCGTCTGCGCGTGTGGTTACTTTCAGATAATTTCATTTTCCAGTCTAAAAAGTCCTTCTGGCCTGTACCGGGAGGAAAAGGTAGCTTTCCTATGTCTTCGTTTTAAAATTTTAGCTAATGTTACACGAAAACCGCAAGCTAAAATGCAAGAAAACGTTTACAAAAGATTCGTTAATACTGAATTTGAATAAGAAATTCGCCAAATTATTGAGCAAATTGGCTTCATTTATGAAAACTTATTTTGGTCGCCAAATTTGGCGATATTTCGCCAAATGTCACCAAGTTTGGCGAGAATTTGGCGCTAACGGATATGAATATATAGTTTTATGCGTATGATTGGGAAAATTATTACAACAATGAAAATTTTTGTAATGTGCTGTCTTGTTTCAAAATGTCAGCCATCCTAGAATTTCAAACTGCTGTATCTCAGCCATTTTTTAAGATAGAGGTAAAACAAAAAATGCTCTGGAATCCTTGTATCAAGGCCTAACAGGTAATTAAAAAATAAATTTGAATTTTTTTACTTTTTTGTATATTTATTTTAGATTTTAAGTTAATTTGAATCTTTAAGTGGCCGCCATCTTGAAACAAGATGGCGAACCAAGCTGGCCAACGAACTCGGTCGGGAAATTAGTGACCTTAATACACACAATTAGTTTCATCAAAATCGATTCATAAATATGGGCGTTATCGTATGACATATGTCAGATATATATATATATATATATATATATATATGGATATATATATATATATATATATATATATATATATATATGGATATATATATATATATATATATATATATATATATATATATATATGAATATATATATATATATATATATATAAATCAACATTTGAACGGAGGGCGGTTTTGTGGTCTGGGGGTCCTGATCGGTGAAAATATATCGAAATTTTCCGGAACTGCTTTCCTCCGAACGGCTGCAATAGGTAGCTTTATACTTTTTTTGTATTGAAAGCTACCTAATATCTGTACTTTTCTAAATATCGTCTGCTTATTAATTGCATTTTTCTCTCTTTTGTTTTTGGCAACTATTGCAATGTTATGTTTACTTTTGATGTGTTTGTTCTATGTTACTTTTGTATGTGACGCTTTATTCGAGCGGATATTAAGGAGAATGCATACACCACAAGAGAAAGCACAGATTTTATGGTGGTTCATAGAAACAAAATCGATAGTGCAAGTACAGAGAAATTGCAGAAGAATTTACCAAAAAGATCCTCCATCCAAAAGCAGCATCTTGTGGTGGAAAAAGAATTTTCTAGAAACTGGAAGTATCACAGATAAGAAACGTTCCGGACGTCCCTGCACAAGTGATTTTGATGTTGAGCGTGTCAGAGACACATTTTTACACAATCCTAGAATATCTGTAAGATCAGCGGCAAGATAATTGGAAATGCCAATTTCGACGGTGTACAAGGTTATTAAGAAAAAATTAAGACTGCATGCATACAAAGTTCAAATTGTTCAAGTTTTGAAACCGGACGATAGGCCTAGGAGGATGGCCTTTGCAACAGATATGCTAAGAAGAATAGAAGATGATGATGATTTTCTAAAGTGCATAATGCTCTCCGACGAAGCATCCTTTCATGTTTCTGGCATTGTTAATCGCCATACTGTGCGCATATGCAGATCTAAAAACCCCCATGAATACCGTGAGGCAGAAAGAGATTCCCCAAAGATTAATGTGGGGTGTGGACTAATGCACGACTGAGTCATTGGGCCTTTCTTTTTTACAGAAAAGCCAGTCGCATCAGTCGTATACTTAGACATGTTGGAAAACTTTGTATTTCCACAACTAGAAGAGCTTCAGCCACATGTCTTTTTGCAACAAGATGGTGCACCACCTCATTGGGGTACCATCGTTCGTACTTCTTTGAATGACCATTTTCCAGGAAGATGGATTGGGCAAGGAGGTCCAATTCCTTGGCCACCCAGATCACCTGATATAATGCCGCTGGACTTTTTCCTTTGGGGATTTATAAAGGACAATGTTTACAGGAGGAGAGTGTCGAACATTGATGACTTAAAAGCCAGAATTACAACTGCA
Source organism: Maratus michaelseni (assembly GCA_963931845.1). NCBI lineage: Eukaryota > Metazoa > Arthropoda > Arachnida > Araneae > Salticidae > Maratus > Maratus michaelseni. Next base: position 281,007,092 of record OZ007598.1, on the reverse strand, counting down.
ATAGCCTCTGTGGATGCCGACATGCTTGCCGCTAATTGGCGTGAATTTCACTATCGATTTGATATTCTCTGTGCGATGAAGGGGGCACACATGGAAGTTCATTGACAAGGGTCATGAAAATTTTTGAGTCTATCTAACCATTTATGTTATTAATTTTAATCTATCTTTATTATTTTATGAGTTATTAAACATCAAAATGGGTCCGGAACTTTATAAACACCCTGTTTCTTAATTCAATTTTATTAACATGACATACCTTGTGTTTTTACCATTCCGAAATTTACGGTAAAGTACATCAAAGTGGCAATTCATGCACCAATTTACAGTAAACACATGATTTGTTCAAATGGTATCCCTGTGATTGCTGAATAACTGTTAGTCACCATTTACAAAAGTCACTTGTAAGCTTTGACGTCATCATCTGTGAAACAATAATATTTGCATACAATTTTTGCTTTCAGGAAGGGCAATATTTTATGTGTATATTCACAGAACGGACTTGTATGCATGATGGAATAGGTTGACTTTGACAGTATTTTCTGAAAGACCTTCTGCCTATACCAAAAAACGGAAAGAACTTTCAACTACAATGTTTTTGAATAAGAACACCTGTGAATTTCATACCTTTCCGAATAAAAATGAATTAAAATAAAATTCATAAAGTAGCTAGTTTGGATTTTAGAACAGCTTTAATAGACATTAATGATCAGATTTAGTATTGAGGAAAATTTCAAGAAAATTCCGTTTATAAACTCCTATATACATTTCATATTGTCAAAGGACGAAGGGCTTATTTTCAGAATTTTACGGTAGCTAATTTCATATGTTTTAAACACATAAAATTGGAAAAATTCAGTGACATTTTTTGCACCTTAGTGACAATTTTTCTTCAAAAAATAATGAGAGTATATATGTGAGAATTACACTGAAGGCTTTTTAGAAGGAGAGTAAATAAGATGCAAGCTTTAACCACATCATTAGTCTCAAATTTAAAGATGTTGTTGTGGGTAACACAATGTGCCATTTGTTTTTTCAAAGTTTTAACAAATCCACAATTTACTACTTGGTAGGTAGTAGAACTATTTTGAGAAGTGAGACTTTTTTTGTCAACCCTGCATTCAGTTTAACATGCTTAAATTATCTATTATTAATCCCCAAACCCTTATTTCACAAATGCCTGTAATCCACACTGTATACATAACTGTAACCAAAGAATTTTAAATCTTATAAAATAATTTTTCAGTGGCAACAATTTCTTAGTTTCCACCCAGTTTTAATCTTATATATGATACATATGTATCATACATCATTTACGCTTAGTTTTTACAAGTTAAAATGATAGTATGCATTTAAAAAATTTTTATTTATTTAATGATTTATATGGTAAACTTTAAAAAAATTATTAACTTAAAAAAAATATATTCCTAAAAAAATATTCGTATTAATGAAAGAAGATTGTTTAGACAAAATTTTTCATTTCTCATCTAGATATAATTACAATTTATAGAATTCAAGATAAAACAGTTTATACAAAAACCAAACAATTAATTCCTTAAAAATATGTTAATAATAATAAATAATCAATAAATTCGTATTTTATACTTATAAGTGCGTTTAAAATATTCAATTAAAGATATTAAAATTTCTAAAAACAAAATTTTATGGTTTAGCAGCCAATTACAGATATTTTGTCGAAGTTTGCGAGATACAATATAGAAACATAAACCAAATGTTTTAAAACAAACAACTATTAATGATGTATTTAAAAAGTATAAAAAATAATAAATGATTTTAAAAATATTTCTTCTTAATTCATATGTATAAGTGTGAAATTTATTATTTTTTAAGCATTAACAATCTAAACTCATCCAAAATATGAATAAAACAAGCAGAAACAAAGATTAAATACTGCATGACCCATATTCTGCAAACCATCTCTTATCCGCAAAATGATTAGAACCAAACTGCGCAGATTAGTGGTCTTCTACTGTACGTGTCAAAGTATCACTGAAAGAATTTATGTCTACAATTGATAAAATTTTAATTAAATATTATGTATATCTTAATAGTTAGATTTCTTTCAGTTTCTGTTGTCTTACATGCATTGAAGTAATTTATTGTTTTTCCTATAAAGCTGTTTTCCCAAAAAAAGCAAATTTTCTAAAAATTGATTAACTTTCTTGGATGATAGGCTGCCACCAATAATGAAATTCTCTGGGATAGAATTTCAAAGATCTAGGTAGTTCCACTTCCCTGCCATGAATTTCAGACCAGAGTTGAATTCAGGGGGTAGTCCGAGGGTTAATATCCCCCCTTAGCATTAAAATGCCCTCCCTGGGAGATTTGAGATTTTATGCTTTTAATGATTAAAAAGTGCAATTTCCCCTCCATAAATTTATAATGTCCTCCCCAGAGCCACAGAAATCCCTCCTACAGAAAAGTGTCTGAATTCAACACTGTTTCAGACCCTGATTTACATATGAAGATATTTTATTATTCTGAAATTAAGAGGATTAAAGAGAATGTTTTACATCTTTAATTTAAATACTGTAGAGCACCATTTATACATTTCTCAATTATACGTCTTTTGCATTTATACGCCATTTCAGTGCAGTCCAATTCATTCCTAGATATTTTAATGTAATAATGTTTCGTTTATACGATACATAACTTTGATTATGCATCGCTTCCTTCATGCTGTAACCGAATATGTCTCAGAATTCCCCTCCCTAACATTGTTCTTTTTTCTTTTCTTCTAGCAGTATTTGCAGAAAGATAAAGGACAAAAAACACACATGGCTACTGCAGGAATATTTCAAGTTCCTGGAACCTGTGAAGTGAGGGATGAAAAAAATGGACAGAGGGTGATCTGCTCATGAGACAAGTTTGAGATTAGTAAACGTCGCTTCATTTCCTGATTTCGTTGCAATTTAGATAATGTTTGAGTGTGATTTCTATATTTTCTTTTGGTCTGTTGTGAACACCTAGAGAAGAAGTTATCTCACCTTCTTTCAAAGATGCGTTGAACTGTACTGACACACTTAGAACCTTTTTATTTCTCACAATATGACTGAGAATACTTTCCAGGAACTTAACTCTATACATAATGTTTTTCTCGAATCTCAAAGTAAATTGGCATGTCAGATGACGATTATAGATTATTTTAATTAAAACCTGTTTGTACATTCGATATTGGAATAAAAAAGTGTAATTCAATGTGTGCAACTGATATAAGGTTTGATAATTCTTGCTTTTATTTTTCAATTTTAGAGAAATGATTATTTATTTTTTTCCCAATGTTTTAACTTTTTTTTTATCAATATATAGTACATCTTAAACAGCTGAAAATGGCAACAAAATTAATTTTGTATGATTACATTGTTATATTTTTACAGTCAAAAATTTCCTACCTTAGGAGGTTATGATTTCGATTCTATGTCTTTCTCAGTTATACGTCATTTTAGAACGGTCTCCTAAAAGATGTATAATCGGTGCTTTACTGTAGTTGCAAAACCTTAATCATTATTCTTTTTGCCAACCACATGAACTTTTTCCATTTTAAACATCTTTGCTAATACTTCTAATAAATGTAAAATTGTATAAATAGATAGTGATCATATCGTAAATAATATAGACAGAAGTGGCAACATGCAATCAGTATCCAATTGTGGGATTACAATTTAGACACTTGCAACAGTAACGCCTAATACTACTTTCAATGGTGGCAGGAAGAATGTATAATATGCTATTACAATTGATGAATTTGCTGTTTATGTGCCTTTATTTTAACTCTGCTATAAGTATATTAGATGTAAGTATATTTAATGTGTCAAATAGAATTATTGTTGTCATCATCTATTAACTCGGGTAAATATGACACTGCCATAGACAACTGATAAGACCAACACCAAGAAGAAAACGTTACAATACACTTTATGAGATGCTATTCATGTTAAGTAGGGAAAATTAAAGTTCACTTGCTTTCAACTGTTGAAGTATAGATTTTCTTTATTTCCATTTCTGTTCTGCAACTTCTTCACTCAATGTATTTGCATGTGCAATGCACACAACAATTTTTGTAGATTGAGGGTTTTGTGTTGGTGAAGAATGTTTAACTGAAAAGGGCTTTAAGTTCTTTCACTTGCATTTAAGGTCAATAAATATCAATAAACAACAGAAAAAACTAAGTCAGGAAAGATAACTACATTTACTGTAGTTGTCATGTATTGTGTTATACTTTCAGTTAATTTCCCATTTGAATAAAGTGTTTTATCATACCTTCTGTGCAGGAAACAATCACTTTTGCATAACGACCTTTTCTTGGACAGCATTTTATTATCAACACAATGATGTAACACTCAATATTTTTGGCAATAGTATCAGAATGGTTTTCACTACCCATCTGATTTTATTTATCTTTTATGATATCTTCTTCTGTTGTCAGTTGAGATTTATTGCCTTTAAATGCAATTAAAAGAACTTAGCATTTTTCAATTTCATACTCAGCAATAGGTCAATAGGATTGCAATAGGGAAATTTCTAAAGAAATCTAACTAAAAAAAAAAAACCCATACTTAAAAAAACCCAGTAAGGTTGTAAAGATTGGAATGTAAGTTTCTATACCATGTAAACACCAAAAAATGGTCTATATTGTAGTTCCAGTGATTATCATCATATTTCAGGGGCAACTTTTGCATTTAATTTTAGAACAAAAAGAAAACGCCATCAAAGCAACAACAAAAAATAAACCCTACCTTTATGGTTCAAATCAGACCATAATTAAGAAAGTTATGATGTGGGGGGAAGGGAATGAAATTGAAAAATACAAATTAATAAAGTAGTAACACAAATAATTAGGCACTACATTAAAAATCTAACAATTTAACCTAGAAAGAAAAAAGGCCTTTATAAAGTTTCATAATTAGTAAAATTGAAGGAAGAAATATATTGCAATGAAATTAGAGCCAAAAATATCAATCAATCCCAGTTATAAATATTCATGATAAACTTTTCTGCCATTTGATCCCTAAGTTTTGGACCTACTTTTATAAAGCCTATATATCTGAGTAGCAATTCTAAAACATCCAATATTAGAATTTGGTAATCTATTCTTATTACGATCAATGCTGTTTTATACCATGTCAATGTTTATCAATACTTGATTTTTCCAGAATTACTCATAACTATTCTGGAAAACAATGCCACATAAAGACAACGAATGTTAGCACTGATGATGTTTGTATACATGATAGATTACAAAATACCAGGGTTGGTCATTTTGCCGGCAAAAAGGTATTTTTGCTGGGACAGTGGCAAAAACTGGTAAAAACTGGCAAAAATCCAATTTTGCATAACTAAATGCAGTGTTGCAGTTTATATGAAAAGGAATCATAACAACAAATGAAACCGAATGTTTTCTTGGTAAAAGTAAACAAAAGTGTAAACCAAAAATATATTCTTATTCTGTTTTCTTGCACTACTCTTGTCTCTACCCTCCCCCCTCTGACCAAAAAAAAAATATTTTCATGCACCTGTCTTTCCATTCATCATCCACAAACCTGTTTCCCACCTGCTCTCCAGGAGCTAAGCAAGTGTGGATCCTTCCTCCCTACACAGGTGGCCAATTACCAATCAGCAGGTGCACAAAATTCCTGTTTTCAGCTCTCACCTTATCAGTTTTACAGTTAATCTGAGAAGTAATTTTATCCATTTTATTTTTGATAGCTTAGATTCTAAGCTTGGCTGCAGAAAAAAAAGGAATAACAATTGCAAGAAATAATAAATAAAGGAGGAAGAAGACAAGATCCAATTTGGGAGTCCTTTTATAAGTTATCTGTAGATGGAAAAACTGTAGCTAAGTGTAAGAAATGTGGAAACATTCAGAGCAATAAAGCAGCCAGAATGAAGGCACATGTTTTAAGCTGTGTAAAAATTGTTACAAATGAATGTGTGAATGTGGAAGCATCCTCTTCATTTGAAAGTCAAGCAGATTTAAACCAGAATAACAGTGATTGATGAAGAGGTGGACAAGTCGCAGCTTCTTTTAAAAAAGGCAAGATATTTAGAAGGTAGTATAAACAAATTTATGTCAAAAACTTCAGATCAAGATAAAAGGAAGATTGATCTGATTGTTGCAAAATTCTTTTATGCTTGCAACATATCATTTAATGTTGTAGAAAGTGATGTATTTAAAAACTTAATCCACATCTTGAGACCAAGCTACAAACCGCCTTCACGCAAAGAATTGGCAGGTGCCTTCACACAAAGAATTGGCATGTAATCTTTTAGATTCTGTTCACAGTCAAATGGAAGAATCAGTATATGAAAGTATGAAAGACAGAGAAGGTACACTTGTTATCGACGGATGAAGTAACATTCACAATGAACCCATAACTGCTTCATGTGTTCAAGTTGATGGAAAATCATATATTGTAGACATAGAGGATACAGGTGCCACCAAAAAGACTGCAGAATTCTTGTCAAAAAAATGCAGTGATATTATTCAGACTGTTGGAAAAAAGTATGATTGCCAAATAAAAAGCATAGTAACTGACAATGCTAAAAATATGGAAAATATGAGACGGGAGCTGGAACTAAAGTATGAAAGTTAAAATTCATGTCTGATATCATATGGTTGTGCAGCTCATTGGTTAAACGTCCTTGGGGAAGACATTACACCTTCTACTATCATTAAGCATGTAGTGGAGGTTCATAAATATTTTCGAAACCACCATGCTTCTTCAGCATGGCTGACAGAATGTAGTGAATGTGTTTCACCTCAGTTACCAGGAAGTACTAGGTGGAATAGTCAGTTGACTTGCCTAGAAACTTTTGAACAAAATCATAATTCATATATAAAAGTATCAAATGACCATTTACAAGAAATGGACCAAAATATCATTGCTCACATACATGATTTTAATCTTTTGCAACAAGTAAAAGATCTCATTAAGCAATAAAAACCAGTCTCAACAGCTTTAGATATCTTGCAGGCTGATTCAACAATACCAGATGTTCGCACATTTATGGTGCAATTTGCTGAAAGATGATAATTTGAAACCCCATTTTGTAAAAGTTAAAAAAAGGTTTGAAAAAGCAATTTTCCCCTGGCATCTTCTTGCCTATTTATTACACCCAAAATATAAGGGTGAGCACCTTAGTTACGAACAAAAAGAACAGGCTAGAGAATGGCTACAAAAAATAAATCCATCTTTCCTATCATATGTCGTGAACTTTGAACTAAAAGAAAAAATTTTCCAAAGTACATTGTTTTCAGAACAAGTAATTATGACAGTTGATGCCAATAAGTGGTGGAGAAGTGTCGCAAAGTCATGTGAAATTTCCAAATAATTTTGTGGGTTAATAGCACACCTTCAAGCATGCCCAGCCAGTAGTGCTGCAATCGAGAGAATATTTTCCCACTTCTCTTTTGTCCACTCAAAAATTCGAATAGGTTGACAATAAGTAATGTTTCCAAACTTGTTTTTTGTTATGGAATGCTGAAAAAAGAATTATTTTGTAATGATGATGATGGTGATGAAAGTGCCGCTAAATGTTGAACGTGTAATTTTTTTATGTTATTGTTATTAAAATATTTAATTTTTTAAAAGAAATTTAAGATTTCACTTATTTGAACACAATATATGTACTTACTACTATTGCTTATATTTTGCATCTCTGAATTATTGCATTATGCTGATTGATAGGTTCATACATCTTATTTTAAAACTAGAAGTGTTTATAATTTCTGTAGCTTTTGAAAAAATTGTTAATTTATTGCAGCATGAAAATCAGACTAACAATGGCTTTTTTTCAATTAAAGAATTTTTTTATGATGAAATTAATAATTTCTCACTAATTAAGATGAGTATATTAAGTTATGATCATAATGAATTGTAGTACTATTCTGTGATTGTTAATTTAAGATAAGTAAAAGAAATTAAACGTGCATTTATATGTAAAAAATCAGTTTTTGCCCGGACGGTTTTTACCGCGGTTTTTTCTACCTGCAGCAAAAACTTGCCAACCCTGCAAAACACATATAATAAAACGACAAATCAGTTGGCACACAAGTGGAAGGGGTTGCCATACTAACATAATACAACACTCACACACAAAAGTATTTGGTAAGCAAAATAATAAAAAAAAATGTGACTGGTAAAAATGGAAAAGGACTAAAAAATAAATAACAAAGAAAATCTACCTGAATTTTATTTTATGCTTTCACTGTCCCAATGTCAAATGCAACTGTGCTGTTGTTCAGCTGCCTGGATTTTCATATGCTTATGGAGATGGTCAACACAAATTTTCATTGAGTTCTATAACTGTAAAAAAAAAATTCAGTCATTGAAGTTTTAAAAAAATGTAAAAAAAGGCTATTAAGACTTTATAAGTAACCATTCTGCTGGAAGGACATAAATATAGGGTAAGTGTACCAATAGTAGGCAACAATGAAATAATGTTTTATAAATATTTTATTTTTGGTTCCAAATGAAATAATATCATTTCACAACACTCAGAATTTTTTTACCAATCATCAGCCAAGAGCAAAATATTGTGGGTAGAGGAAGATTTAGTATTTTTTGCCGTAGTAATCAGAATTTTTTTCTAAAAAGTAAAAGTTATAAAATTAGTCGACTACTAAAATTTATATGACCAACTACTGTTTGTTACCGACTAGTGTTTTGACCCTATTGTTTTTTTAAAATTAGAAAAGCATTTGTAGAAAAGATAGTTGAAAAATTAAAATATCAATTCAGACAAAATAAATTTATAATAATAGAATATTTTATTATATACAGCAAGTCACAAATTTACTATTATAAATATTTAGAGGTGGTAATAAATGTCAAGGACAAACAATGTTTATATAGGAAACTAAAGGTCACAATCTACTTTAAGAAGACAAAAATACAGGATGTCTCACTCCAAACAAGTGGTCAGAAAAACTAATTTTCTTTTAATGAATTACAAGTATTGTAATGAACTACAAGTACTTTATATTACAAATCTAGTTAACTACAACAGCTTGTTTTTAAAAAGAGCGACTACAGACTACTTTACAAATGGAGTCACTACTTTGCTACTTTCAGATTTTATCAAATGATTTAATCTACAGTCGAAAGTGAGGACATAGATTAAGTAACACAGTCACTCCTTATTGTATTGAGTTAGTCAGAAAATCATCAAATACAATATATAACTGAGGCAGAGGTGGCACATGAGTTACTTAAGTTGAAAAACAATAAATCTAAAAAAAAAGCAATTAAAAAAATAAAAAACCTGATATTAAAACATGAAGATCTAATAAATTAATTAACATCCATTGTCAGTGTTATTAAATTTACGTGCAGTTTCAGTCCTATTGGAAATTTATATATATTATCCGATGCTGGGAATTTATTCAGCTCATGTATGTAACTGGGAAGTGTGCTAATATAATACATTCCATCTTGCGTTGCGAAGTTGCAGCCTTGCCAATGTATAAGTGAAGAATGCCAGGCTGGATACCATCCAGATGGTATAAATGGTAAAGCCTTTGGTGTACTATGACAAGTAATCTGGCTTCGATCCCTGGTCTGGAGACATTTTTCACTCTGTTGGTTATGCAATGTTCAGCAAAGTATAAATTAATTCACATCCTTTGTCAGTGTTATTAAATTTTCATTCAGTTTCAGTTCTGCTGGAAATTTAACAACGAATACGTAGACAAATATTGCCAATAAAAAAATATTTTCTTTGGTGGGTCAGTGTTTGATTTTACCAGCAAATGGCAATGGAAAAATCTATAACATCATACAATGAATGCAGTGCAAAACACTGAAGGTGATATTTTGCATTGTCATTCAGAAATCATTGTACAGAACACATTTTGCACAAAAGAAGAAAGTTATGATCATGTGATTTGAAGAATAGCATATTATTTTTTTATCCTGAAATACACTGAAAGTAGCAACTTGTTCACTAAAAATTTTTTTTTCTAGTGCGCTATTCGTTACATTACATTTTTCAAAATCTAGTGTATATAATTCTTTTTTCTTTCTTTCCAGACACAGGTGCAATTCAATTGCTCTATGTGCGATGACAGGAGGTCTGGAGATACAGTGCTGGACTAAGGCGCAAATTAACCAAACATCACGTGACTTTGTATAGTAGGATTTTTCAGAGAGGCCCCCCATCTCAGAATCTAAGGGGCATAGATATTCCAAATTTCCACAGGGTGACGCAAAAAAAGGTCAGCTTTCAGAAAATCTAAAAATTATTCTTATATCTTCATTACAAGCTGAGATATTGTAACGAAACTAGCATTATGTGCTCGGGAGAGCCTTCTGGTTGATCAAGGCCGACCTCACTAAATATAGCTTAACTGGAATTATCTGTTGTGTGGACCTATGGCTCCGAGGTAAAGTGCTTGACTACAGACCAGAAGGTGGTGAGGTCAATCCCCGTCGAAGGCAAGTGTCCTAAAATTTGTTTTGATTTAAAGATTGCTTTGTATTTGTTTCTAGTTCCTTCGGAAATATGCTAATTGTTATTATGTTAATTCTTATGTTAATCGTTATTTAATTTCTAGAACTTTCCAAGCTTGGAATGTTCCATTCAAGAAAGCACCCCTCGAGTGTATTTAAGCTGGTGTATGCTTGAGTTGGCAGAAATAAAGCTTCGAGTTTGTTCATGCTTATTGTCTTCATTCGTCCTCATTTTAAATACCTACGCGACAGTTTGGTGGAGGCGCCGGGTACTATACAAACTACGGAAGAGCCACGCAGATGTCAACGCCTTCAAGGACTGTCTCCTGAGTTTGGCCTCTTACCTGATCCAAGGAGAGTTAGAAGAAAGATGGCTGATGATAAGAACAGTGTCCCAGAAAAGGCTAGTACCGTTCCAGCTAACGTTACTCCTGTACCCATCATGACATACCAGCTACCTCGGAATCCGTGCATCTTTTCGGGAGAGGACGAACAAGATGTCAGCAGGTGGCTGAAAGACTTCACACGAATTGCCACCTATAACCGTTGGGATGAAACGATGTGTCTGGCGAATGTTATTTTCTATCTTGCTGGAACAGCTCGACAATGGTTCGACAACAATGAGGAAAGTTTTACTAATTGGACTGCATTTAAAAACTCCTTAGAAAACACGTTCTGCCGAACGGACGACGTAAAGAGGCAAGCTGAGAGACTGTTGCTTACACGGGCGCAGAAAACTGGTGAATCTTACATCCAAGACGTTCTTGCCCTGTGTCGTAAAGTTAACTCCTCTATGCCAGAAGGAGAGAAAGTGGCTCATCTCATGAAAGGGATTGCAGAAGATTTGTACCAGGTCCTGTTGGTTCAGGATTATCAAACTGTCGATGACTTCGTGAAACGCTGTCGTCAAATAGAAACTCTGCGACGTAAACGTGTCACCCGGCCAAGATTCCAGAGGCTTCCTAATGTTGCTACAATGTCAGCCGAAGCAGATTTAGGTGATATAACATCATTGATACGAGTAATTGTGCAGGAAGAGCTTAAAAAGTTCTTGCCGGAAACGAGTTGCTGCACAAACGATGAATGCGAATCTCCAACGGACGTTGCTTCGTTAATAAGAGAAGAAGTTATGGAAGCATTGGCACCACTCACGGGTCCAAAAAGACGTACCTTCACTCCCAGACGGACAGTTCCGGTCAGGCCTCAACCAAGGCGTGAATCCAGAAACAGCACCGTTCCGCAACGAAAGACAGATATATGGAGAACTACCAATAATGTACCCCTTTGTTACCATTGTGGACGTCCAAGGCACGTGCTAAGGTACTGTAGAGAAAGACGCAGGGTATTCGTGGATGCAAACACCTCTTGGACATCCAATCTCGGACGAGATATGGACACTGACTCCCTACGCAGCTCCGACGAGAATTATTCGCAGCCCATATCTTCTAGTTTCAGAAATAGTTCGCCTTATCCCCGTCGCTCTTCTAGCCGCCGACAGTCACAGTCACCTATACGTCGCTCTAGCCGTTCTCCACGCCGAGCTAAAAAGGAAAACTAGCTCTAGCGACCTATGCAGGAGGTGAGGCCGCAATCAAAGAAAATCCTCCAGGGTACATTAAAACCAAGTTAAAAAAAAATACTACCTATGTTACCGTAAATGGACAGTGTGTAAAAGCCCTCATCGACTCTGGTGCCGATTATTCTGTTATATCTGAAGCATTTCGCAGGCAACTGAATGTACCTATGTTTAGTGAAAATGGACCTATATTGAAGACTGCATCTGGAAAGCCTGTAGCCGCCTCAGGACATTGTGTATTAAAAGTCAATTTGAATGGAATTGTGAAACCATTTGACTTTCTTGTGTTTCCACGATGTAGCCATAAAATGATACTTGGATGGGACTTTTTCCGTGCCACTGATGCTGTTATAGATTGTGGGAATGAAGAGCTTCAACTATCGGAAATTCTCCCAGACACCGTGGTATGTAAATTTGATTCTCCCTTGGTTGCTGCAACAGATTACGTAATTGAGGCAAATTCAGCGAAGCAAATATGTGCCGTTAGTCCGGAAATTCAAGAAGCAGATGAAGCTATGGTTATTGGCAACAAAACTCTCATGTGGGAAAGAGACCTATCCATACCAGCATCAATCATTACGGTAGAAAATAATTGTTGTAAAATATGGGTAACAAATTTCTCTGGACGAACTCAGATAATACCAAAGAGGATGAATATAGCTCGTTTAACAGTAATCGAAAATAACTTCATCTGTTCGCTGAATGATACTGATAAAGAACATACCAAAAGACATAGGTCCAGAAAGACACTGATTCGAGGAAAATTTAAAGAGATGTTAGATAATGAGCTAACTAGTCAAGAAGAAGACGCACTGTTAAATCTGCTGGAAGAGTATAGTGATGTTTTCGATATTAACAGAAAATCGAGAAAATCTAGATGCAATGGTGTAAAGCACAAGATTGACACAGGTAACAGCGCTCCAATTAAGCAGAGACCTTATCGTACATCAGCAACTGAGAAACGAATAATTGAAAATGAAGTACAGCGGATGCTAAAAGAAGACGTGATACAGCCATCAAACAGTCCTTGGTCATCTCCCGTCGTGCTTGTGAAGAAGAAAAATGATGAAATAACTCCATCTGTTCGCACATGGATATAGATGAAGACGTATGATGCTGTGTCGATTATAGAAGATTGAACAAAGTCACTAAAAAAGACGTCTATACGCTGCTACGCATCGACGATGCTTTAGATTGTCTTGCCGGTGCGACAATTTTCTCTATGATGGACTTGAAGTCAGGCTACTGGCAAATAGAAGTTGATGAAAAAGATCGAGAAAAGACAGCTTTTGTGACGTCAGACGTCCTCTATGAGTTTAAAGTCATGCCTTTTGGACTATGCAATGCCCCCACTACATTCGAACGAATGATGGATGCAGAACTGCGAGGACTCAAATGGAACATCTGTCTTTGCTATTTAGACGACATCATTGTGTATGCACCAAATTTTCAAGAGCACCAATTACGCCTGAGGAAAGTTTTGCAATGTATTCAAGAGGCAGGGTTGACGCTTAACTCTAACAAATGCTCTTTCGGCAAAAAGAAGCTGACCATATTGGGACACTTAGTAGATCAACATGGGATCTATCCCGATCCACAAAAGACAGCTGCTGTGACAAAGTTCCCTGTTCCAGAAAATGTTGCAGATGTTCGAAGTTTTCTAGGCCTGTGCTCCTATTACAGACGTTTCATCAGGAATTTCGCCGATATCGCAAAGCCCTTGCATGAGTTATTAAAGAAAAATGCAAAGTTTTCTTGGGGCACATCGCAGAGGGAATCTTTCGCAATGCTCAAGAAGTTACTGGCCAGTGGCTCTGTTTTGGGACATTTCCTGCAAAACGCTGAAACAAAGATACATACAGACGCTAGTGGCTATGGCATTGGTGCAGTATTAGTACAGGATCAAGATGGTAAGGAAAGACCAATAGCCTACGCCTCCAGATCCCTGACCGTAGCTGAAAAGAACTATTCTACAACCGAAAAAGAATGCCTTGCTGTCATTTGGGCGATCAGTAAATTCAGACCATACATTTTTGGAAAACCCTTTACTGTAGTGACGGACCACCATTCTTTATGCTGGCTGGCTAATGTTAAAGATCCATCTGGAAGACTTGCCCGTTGGGCTTTGAGGTTACAAGAGTACGACATCAACGTCATCTATAAGAGTGGTCGAAAGCATTCCGACGCTGACTCACTGTCAAGAAAGCCCCTTGCTGAAACAGCAGTCGACGACGATGGAGAAATACCTTTCTTTGCTGTCATCGCAGACTACGGAAAAGAACAGCTAAAAGATAAGCAGTTGAAATCTATAATTAAAACTACCCAAAAAGGTGACGGATGCCGAGGTTACCAAATGAGAAGCGGAGTACTCTATAAAAGAAATTACGACCCTATGGGAAAACAATGGCTCTTGGTAGTCCCGAAACAACTCCGTCGTGACATACTAACGAGTCTTCATGATGCTCCAACTGCAGGTCATCTCGGATTCGCCAAAACATATGATCGGATAAGGAGGAAATATTATTGGCCAGGACTATATGGCAGCATACGCCGTTATGTGGCACACTGTCCGTTATGTGGCAAGCTACTGAAATCGCCCAATTTATAGTTGAAGAAATCATACTCAAGCACGGTGCTCCCAAAGAGATGATAAGTGATCGAGGACGCTCCTTTCTATCCAATATTGTGAAAGACATTAATCAACTATGCCAAACATCTCATCTTCTAACAACAGCCTATCATCCACAAACAATGGACTGACCGAAAGATTTAACAAAACATTGGCTGACATCCTGTCTATGTATGTTGACGTTGAGCAAAGAAATTGGGATACAGTCTTGCCTTTTGTGACTTTCGCTTACAATTCAGCAAAACAAGATACCACCGGGTTCAGTCCCTTCTTTCTCGTACATGGTAGAGATATACAGACTCCTCTGGATGTGATCTTTCCTCACTTCGCAGAACCCTATAACGAAAGTTATGCACAACATCTAGTCACCAGGGCAGAGGAGGCTAGACAGCTAGCGAGACTTCACATCCTCGAGGCTCAAGCAAGTGACAAAAGAAGATATGACGAAAGACATCGACCAATCAGCTATAATGTCGGAGACTTAGTCTGGGTTTTTACTACCATACGAAAAGTTGGGCTTTCGGAAAAACTTCTAAGGCATTACTTCAGACCATACCGAATCACACGACGACTATCTGATGTGTCATACGAAGTAGAGAGCATGGAGGAGAATAAAAGGCGATGAAGTTTAAAGGACGTAGTCCATATTCTGAGACTGAAACCCTATTGTGATCCAAAAGAACAAATAGTTGATGAAGAGATACACAGGAATTCCAGGGGACCTGTCACGAGGAGTCAGAGTAGATTGCAGCGAGACGCTGCTTCCTCCTAAGGAAGGGGAAATGTAACGAAAGTAGCATTATGTGCTCGGGAGAGCCTTCTGGTTGATCAAGGCCGACCTCACTAAATATAGCTTAACTGGAATTATCTGTTGTGTGGACCTATGGCTCCGAGGTAAAGTGCTTGACTACAGACCAGAAGGTGGTGAGGTCAATCCCCGTCGAAGGCAAGTGTCCTAAAATTTGTTTTGATTTAAAGATTGCTTTGTATTTGTTTCTAGTTCCTTCGGAAATATGCTAATTGTTATTATGTTAATTCTTATGTTAATCGTTATTTAATTTCTAGAACTTTCCAAGCTTGGAATGTTCCATTCGAGAAAGCACCCCTCGAGTGTATTTAAGCTGGTGTATGCTTGAGTTGGCAGAAATAAAGCTTCGAGTTTGTTCATGCTTGTTGTCTTCATTCGTCCTCATTTAATACCTACGCGACAATATTATATTTTATTATTACACCTACCGTAAAATCCTGTTAATCCACCCCCCTAAACACAACGGAAAATCGGAAAATAATCAGGGGGGGGGGGGTGCTTACACGGTATTAAAATTGTAGCACAGTACAGTCTTTAAATCCGGAATCGTTCCGGACATGGCTTTTCCGGATTTTCGATAATTCCGGATTTTAGAGATCCTGAAATCCGGACAATAACAACTTAAATAACAACTGAAAATTATGAGCAAAAATTATAAATAATAATCACAAAAAATCATAATACTTATAAAAAATCCTAAATAACATATTAAATGATTCAAAAACAAAATCAAATTTATATTAATCTTATAAAATTAAATATACACAGAACATTTTTACGATTAAGATTTTTTAAAAATATGTCTGTCAGTTTTTGTTGTCTTAGTTTAGGCTTATTGGCCATTACCTTCTCTCTAATCCTATATAAGGACATTAATTCATTTTCTGTTATAAAATTCCTCTGTTCTAATCCTATTATTGTTGTGTCTAAACTATTTATTAGTTCTTCTGTACTTTTATTTTTTTTCTTCATTTACCAAATCATTGGGGCCATTTTCCGATCATCGGCAGCTTTTAGCAACGAAATTTTATTCGCTATTGACAGAGAAATATGTTATCTTTTTTTACTAATTGCATAATTTACATAATTGAATGCACTAGGATGAACTAATAGGAATTTCATATATATTAAAAAACCTTAAGCTTAATCTGACTGAACGACCGCTGATCGTATAAAATCATGAATAAAAAAAAACTGGTACGGCCATCTATCGGCGAAATTCCGATAATAAACTAGAATGGCAAAAATTTAAGGAAATTGTTCGGTGCTGCCATCTATGAACAAAGTCGGCGAAATGCCAAACATAAACTAAAATGGCAAAAAATTAACAAAATTGTCCCGTGCTGCCATCTATGAACGAAATAAGAAAACAAAACTAACAAAGATGTGTAAAATTAGATTAACATTTATGTAGTCCGGATTTTGGAGGTTTCCGGATTTAAGATGTCCGGATTTCAGAGACTGGACTGTATATAATATTTATGGGTGGTGGTGGTGGTGGGGGGGAGATGATAATGGCCGATCATCGCAAAGTATGCATTATTTTAATAAAGTAACAAAAGAAAAACATTTTGAAAAAAAAATGATATACAAAATAGAAAAACAGTATAACTTCACGATTAATGGCAATTTCAGATTATAGAAAATTCTGGATTTCAGAAGCTTTGAAACTGGAATGCATTTAGATAAATAATAACATTAATATGGTAACAGAATAATAAATGGAACTTAATAATTTAAAATAATTAAAAACACTGAGAAATTGCAGTTGAAAATTTCCTGAAATACTTTCTAGAACTAGTAACATTTTACTGTGGTTTCGCCATCTGTTGTAAATTAAAGATTAAATAACAGTTTTATTTTTTTTTTATCGTGATTTCTTATCTATAAATGCTAAATAAATAATACAAATCACAAAAAATGAGAACATACAGAACGAATTGTTAGTGTTGCCAGATTTTTTAAATGAAGAACATACCACAAAGATTGCACAAAATACACTACAAATTCGACTGTGGCGCCATCTACTAATCAATCAATCGATAATTTTTTTGTGATTGGTTTTCATAATAAAGTTAAATACGATTATAAATTCTTTGATAAAATAAATAGATTATTTTTTAATCAAAATATTTCGCACACAGCATCAAATACACATTTTTTAACTTATTTCATGAGAAACTTTCACTATCGATAGTTTTATTACCTTCATATGATGACGCCATGGAGATAAATTTACAGCAAAATTAATGTTTGGTTATATTGCTTTTTCAGATTGACAGTAGTTGATGTTGTGTATGTTACTTTTGTGTTTGTACATGTTTACGATATATCAAAGAATTGTTATACCTTTCTGATCCGTCGAAAAAAAAACACTCGTGAGATAAAATTTTTGATGTTGATCTTGACATGCTCGGCAAAATTCCTTTTAGGGGAGGGCGCTTTCTCGGGATTTTTGAATTTTCCAATTTGTTTACAAAGTGGGAGGGCGGCGTTTAATCGGGAAGGGCGGATTAATGGGATTTTACGGTATACCAAGATTAAAATAATGAATTAAAAGCTGATTGGGAACCAAAGAATCTCTGGTAAGATGTTTAAACTGTATTATGGGTAATTAAATTAAAGCTTTCTATTACAGTGTGGGCCACATATTATGATTTTAAGAATTAGGCTGCATCAAAAATTATGTGTGAGGGGCGCGAACATAATTAGGAAATACAATAACGCATGCTGTTTGAAACTTTACGATATTTTCTAACACATAACATAAATTTTGAAAATGAAGCCATGTCAAAAATTATGGGGAGGGGAGCACGTTTTGCCCACAAGGGGGGCACTTTTCTAAATTTTGCCTACACCACTCATGTGATATATCGTTCAAAAGGCATGTGACTGCTTATTCATGTTATGCATCTCCAGGGTCCATCCCCCCCCCCCAGGGAGCCTTTTTCTAAATTTTGCTGACACCCCTCATGGGATATATCGTTGGAAAATGTCTCTGACCACTCAATCATATTATGCATCTCCGGTGTCCATCCCCCCAGTTTGCCCCCTTAAGGAGGATACTTTTCTAACTTTTGCATACACCCCTCATGTGATATATCATTGGAAAGGTCTGTGACCGTTTGATCATATTATGCATCTTCGGTGTCCCTCCCCCCAAGAAAGATACTTTTCTAAATTTTGCACATACCCCTCATGTGATATATTGGTGGAAAGGTCTGTGACTCCTCAATCATATTATGCAACGTGTGCACAGCAAGAGTGCTATATGGTGACACAGGCAGTGGGGAGACAAGCCAGAGGTTTGTTCAGATAGAGGTTTATACTATTCAATGCACACATTAAGGAATTATCTGGTGCATACATAGCATGACCAGTATACGGTACCAAAGGCAACAGAGACTTGGGTCATAGGTTTGTTTGGTTACAGGTTTATACTATTCCATGTGCAAATTAAAGGATTATCCAGTGCCGAAGGCAGCTAGGAACAAGGTCGAAGGTTTGTTCAGTTCGAGGTTTATCTTATTCAAGGTATGGATGTAAATTAGGGGGTCGGTAGAGGACAAAGCTACCTAGTATGGTTATTGTTTTCCATAATTTACAATAGATGGCGACACCCTGTAAAATATACATTATTATTTTTTTTAAATATTTTAGGATACTTTGAAATGAAATTTCACAGTGTTTTTTAATTATTTTAAAATTCTTCTTTGCATATTTGTTTTGCTATATTAATGACAGATATTAGTATCAGTATTTACTAAATGCATTCTAGTATTCAAACTTCGGTAATCTGGAATTTGTTATATTCCAAAATCGCAGTAATTGGAATGAGTTCAGATTAAGAAAGTTAGGCCATAACTGTTATTTATACAAAGAGAAGAAATTTATATAATACATGTAATGAAAAACAATTATTTTAATATTAACGCAAACAAGCATAATAGCTCACTAATTTTGTTTTCATACTTTTTATATCATTTAACAACAAATCTCACTTTCTTCAGCTGATCTGAATCAAGCATTTAAAAAAAAAATGCTGAGGCCCCTATAAAATTCGAAAAGGGCATAAACCTATTTCATTCCACCATTTGGCATTTTTTTTAAATGATGCCAAATTGGCAATTTCTTTATTGATTGTTTGTATTTACCATACTGTAACCCCAATAAACAAATGGTAGAATGTTGCCATTTTAAAGTTAGAAATAGGAAAATTAATAATGTGACTTTATATGAGAGTAGTGACATACTGAATATAAATTTTAATTAATTCAGAAGATTTTTGACAAAAGATCGCTAAAAATAATTTAAGAATTTAAATGCATAATTACTAAATGAAACTATAAAATAAGGAGTTCTTTTGGATATAGCATTTTAGAATAAAATATAAATATTTCATTTCACAAATTTAATAATATAGAAATAAAAAAGTTAAATATGAGCAGTAAAAATAAATTTTTTTTCAAACATATCATCCATATTACTACAAAAAATGAAAACGAATGTTGCAAAGTTGAAAAAT
Organism: Maratus michaelseni; assembly: GCA_963931845.1. Classification (NCBI taxonomy): domain Eukaryota; kingdom Metazoa; phylum Arthropoda; class Arachnida; order Araneae; family Salticidae; genus Maratus; species Maratus michaelseni. The sequence goes on along the minus strand of OZ007598.1, from coordinate 280,987,085 downwards.
ACAGGAAATCGTTAATGCCACAATTATTGTACTGCATGTATGAGTGCTTCGCATACATGAAAACAAAAGAAAACCCCATCACTGAATACAGCAAAATTATTGTATTGAAATCCCCGAAAATAGAATAAAAATTATAATACATACCACGATTACTGTACTGCTTATATGAATGCTTAGTGCACATGAAAACAATAAAAAATATATCACTGGATGAAGCAACCTTGCTGTAGTGGAATCCATAAAAATACATGAAATTTGCTAATGCTGTGAGCAGTGTACTGTATGTATCAGAACTTCATATACAATATGAAAACGAAATAAAATCATTACTGGATGCAGTGGCCTCGCTTTATTGGAATCCCAAAACGATACAAGAAATTCAGAAAAGCAACAATCACTAAAATATCAACAATTGGTAATTTTCAACAATAAAATTTAAACAACATTATTGAAAACTGAAAAAAATAATCTTGGACAATTAACATACAATATTTTTCTTAACACCACTTACCTCCGCAAAATTAGAAAAAATAACATGTTTTAAATAAAGCTTGTGATATCATTTTTTGAATGTATTTTTTCTTTTAATATAATGACATCATCGCTTAATGATTAATTGTTATTTTAATTAATAATAAATCATTAAAATATAGATAAATGTCGAATTAAGAATAACCTGATAATATAACAAACACAACATACTTAGCGAACGCCATCACTAAAAAATATAAAGCTCAGCCTTTCAAATAATAGAAAAGATACATCTGGCTAACTATCGACGATTTGGCAAGATTTCGCCAAATAGTGAATCAAATAGGATCTAACCTAGAAAGCTATAAAATAATGCATGCCACAACCTTACAATTCTCATCATCATAAAAATGAAAAAAAAAAAATCTGCAACTTAAGAGTGGGGCTAACAAGCAAATGTCAAGTCTTGCATTACTGCTAATCGGAAAAAGTGATTCGTTTATAGAATCCTCTAGTTATCTGGCGATATATTACAATATCTGAAATATGATGCAGCATACAATACAATGAAATCTTACCAAGTAGTCCTAAAAAGTTACTATTTCAGTTTCGGTAGAAAATAATGATAAATAAACTCACGTTTAAGAGACAATTTGAAGGTAATTCAGGTGAATTTTACATAAAGCATTTTGCAAGCAAACAGACGCCAACACCCTGCGTTGCCATATTCCATAGTACAAACTATTCCATTACATTTAATCGATACATTTTAACCCCATAAAAAATCACAGAGTTCATAAATTACTACCACAAGCCTTTAACTGTTTTATGTTTTGACTGCATTTTCCGTTTATTTACTCAGAACTTATTTAAAGAAATATTTGTATATATATATATATATTTTTTTTTTTTTTTCAAGTGTAAAGACACAAGTTTCACTAAACGAACGATTCAATTTGAATGACTCGTGAATCAATCATGAAGATTTGGGATGGATAAGCACAGCTAGTTGGCAGGTCCGAAATTGTGGAAAGAGTTTTTAGTAGAGTTTAACGGAATTTTAAATAATTAACTTTGCACTGAAAATATTTTTTTAAAGATTCTTCTGGTGTATACAAGTAAATCTGGCCTTACAATCTTGAAACATTTTTAGATAAAAAAAAAATTGCATCCAATATTCAACCAATTTAGGGTTATTGAATGCGGTTTTCTAAAGTTTGATACAGTGTAGAGTTTAGCTGGGCTTTTAAGAAAGATTTTACAGAAAAATAAAGGTAATCATAGTAACTTTATGGTATCCTTTGAGTCTTCCTAAATTTTAGATTTTGTTTTTAAATGTACTAGTATAATAAAGTTGGTTGACATTTTGCATTGTATTCAATAGAGAATTCTATCTCTATATTAGATTTATAAAATTTACATTTTTTGTATTTTTCTTTACTGTATTTTCAGGTGTAGGAGTCCGCCTTGTAAACCGCCAAAACGCTAAGAAAATTTAAGGGTCGACTTATACATCAGGTACTATACAATCAGACATCTGATGATCGCGATTTATAGCTGTCGCCATAGTTACGAGGTAACTGTCGATTTTTCCCTTACTGTTATGACCCCAAAAAATTATCATTTTTGATATACTTTGCACTATAATTATAAAGAATTATTGTTTTAAAAATAAATTCCTTTTAGAAAAAAAAATATGTTTGACTTAGTGGAAATTTTATAATTATGAAATAAACGAGAGTATAAAGTTTTGTATTTCCTGGGAAGAATTTGCAGTAAGGCTGAAAAAAGCTTTTAATATTTAACTTTGCGTTAAAAACTTATTTTTTAAGAACTTTATTGTTTAGGCAAGCAAATCTCTCCTTAAAATCTTGCAGCATTTTTTAGATAAAAAAGATTGCATCAAACAAATTAACAAATTTAAACATAGCAAAAGCGTTTAAAAAAAAAAATTATGTAGAGTAGAGCTTAGCTTGGTGCTTTTTAAAGAGATTTTACAGAAATAATAAATTATAATGAAAAATGCAGTTATAATTGTGCAGATAAATTAATCATAAAGTAGTATATAAATTTATGTATTTTCAAATATCTCAAACAAGGAGTATGAATACAAAGAGGAATTTAATTCTATCTTGATCTTGAAATTTGCTTATCTGGAAAATGACTGTTAAATTAAAAAAGTTGTGGTAAATTTTTATTTAATTGGATCATCATACGCAGTGCTGTATTCGTAAAGAAAACTGAGAGTACACGCTACACCAGAGGTTATATGCGAAGAGTTAAAGCTTTACTAGAGAATAAGATGGTATGCAGAGCTTATTTAAAAAAAAAACAGAATATATATGGTATATACCACCATATACCAGGCTCGTAGCTAGACCTTACTTCTAGGTGGGGCAAATATTTTTTCAGGGGGGGGGGCAGATTATTTCTTAATTTTTTTCACATCTCTTATATCTTGAAAAATATGTACTGTACTTTTAATGTAATTTTTTTCTCATTTAAAACGTAAGATCTCTCCAAAGCCAGAATGAAATTTTTAATGTTTGTTCCAAGACACAATAAAAATATATCAAAGACACATAAATAAAATATTTACATTTACATAACGTAAATAAGTTGTTTCCTTTTAATTAAGTAATTTAAATTTATGTAGGTTTTATGTTCGTTTATATTAATAGATGCATTCAAGTACAATTTATTAACCCTTTAGCGGGCGATGGTCACAAAAAAGGACACCTAATTTTAATTCCAAAACTGACAAACGGCACCAAGAATATTTAATTATTTTTTTCCTTTTATAAAGTATTGGAAATTTAGCAAGTTTTTATTTTGTAATAAATTCTTTTGTAAATTCTGATGTCAGTCCATTATTTCATCATTTTAAAAACAGAATTACTCTGCGCCGGAAAGGGTTAAATGATGTTTCGTTATATTTACATCATGCAATAAAGATATGAGAAAGAAAAAACAGAATGAATAAAATGAATAGAACAAGTAACGAGGATGTCTTTACCGATAGTGAAAAAATATTTTTTTAAATTTTCATTTCATCGATGTTTTTCCAATACATTTTCATTGATTAAAGTCGATACAGATGTAGAGGAATTAACTCGAATCTGTTTTTCTTTCCACTTTGCCATGGCTTGGATGTGAGCTTCTGATTTTTCGTGTTTCGGAAAACCGTGGCCATTGTCTAAAGCATTTTTACAAGTTTTAAAACCATGTTCGGTGTATGCGGCTTCTTTGGATCCGAACCGGTTAAAATGTCTACAAGCATAACAGAATGCTGCGTCCTTTGCCACAGAATATTCCAGCCATTCAAGTTGCTTATACCATGCAGCTCGAAAAGAACGTTGATTTTTTCGTGGGAATTCCTTCAAAATAATTTGTTGAACTGGCTCGTCTCTTTTAGGCAAATCGAGATAATAATCTGGTTTACTTGTAGTAGGTCCAGTTAATGATAATGAATTTTTATCATTACTATTTGCACAATATTCAGGAGCAAGACTCTCTATTTTCTATTCTAGTCGACGCTTCTTATACATAAATGAACGGATATTCATATTTTCAAATATAACTTGTATTCACAGATAAAGTAATCTGTTCCATTCAGAGATACATACTTATCCAAATATAATATATACAGCTTTTAAAACAAGAACCTTTTTTTTTTCACTGTCACCAAAAACTGGCTAGCATCTGGAAACCACAACGGTTAAACAAAACTGTAATAAGGCAGAATGCATTATTTTCACAAGCGGATTTTCAAGAGTCACTAAATCTATTCCTCGAAATCGTTGAACGGGACACAAAAACATCCGGGTGGTCTTGCACAAACACAGGCCCGCTGTTGGCACAATCACAGGAGCGACAAATTGCACCTATATCGTCCCATTGTAAAATTGTCAAAATCTTTCTTTCAGAAAATAGTTCATACCGTAAAATCCCGTTAATCCGCCCCCTAAACACAGCAGAAAATCGTAAAATAAGCAGGGGGGCGCTTACACGGTATTAAAACTGTAGTATATGATATTTATAGGCGGTGGTGGCGGGGGAGATGCTAATGGCTGATCATCGCAAAGCATGCATTATTTTAATAAAGTAACAAAAGAAAAACATTTTGAAAAAAAAAATGATAGACAAAATAGAAAAACAGTATAACTTCACGATTAATGGCGATTTCAGATTACAGAAAATTCTGGATTTCAGAAGCTTTGAAACTGGAATGCATTTAGATAAATAATAACACTAATATCTGTCATTAATATGGTAACAGAAAAATAAAATGAACTTAATAATTTAAAATAATTTAAAAACAGTGAGAAATTGCAGTTGAAAATGTTCTGAAATACTTTCTAGAATTAGTAACATTTTATGTGGTGTCGCCATCTGTTGTAAATTTGAAAGATTAAATAACAGTTTTTTTTAATCATGATTTCGTATCTATGCTAAATAAATAATACAAATCACAAAAATTGAGAACATACAGAATGAATTGGTAGTGTTGCCAGATTTTTAAAACGAAAAACATTACTACCACAAAGATAGCACAAAATATGCTACAAATTTGACTGTGGCGCCATCTACTGATCAATCAATTGATAATTTTTTGTGATAGTTTTCATTAGTAAATTCTTTAGTAAAATAAATAATTCTTTTTTAATCAAAATATTTCACACACAGCATCAAATACACATTTTTAAACTTATTTCATGAGAAACTTTCACTATCAATATTTTTATTACCTTCATATCGCCATGGAGATAAATTTACAGCAAAACTAATGTTTGTTTATATTGCTTTTTCATATTGACAATAGTTGAAGTTGTGTATGTTACTTTTGTGTTTGTACACGTTTGCAATACATCAAAGAATCGTCATGCCTTTCTGATCTGTCGGAAAAAAAAAAACACTCGTGAGATAAAATTTTTGGTGTTGATTCTGATGTGCAAGGCGAAATTTTTTTGGGGGAGGGCGCTTTCTCGGGATTTTTTGAATTTTCCAATTTGTTTACAAAGTGGAAGGGGGGCGCTTAATCGGGAAGGGCGGATTAACGGGATTTTACGGTACTACTTCTCTATTTATATTTCAGAGGACGGGTAACACAATTTCACACCACAGGTGGTCCAGTGATGTGTCAGAAAGTCAAAGTCCAAAATCACTTAAGTACTAAAGGGTGCTGAGCAATTCGGCTGCTTTGATGGCGCTTGTTTGTGACAGGCGATTTAATAGTAGTCTTGAAGTCAAGTTAAAAACTTTTCATGCAATCCTAACTATAAGCATTACAAATGAAACAAAATGAAGATATAATAATAATAAAAGGAACTTGTAAGAGGCAGAAAATTCAAAATTGCAAACGGACGCTCCGGTTTTTCAAACAGATAAAGTCTTAAAATTCTCATGCTTCTGTTGTTATGTGTTATTCTGTGTCGAGTTCTGAAAAAGCCGTAAATTATGGAAAAAAATAGCATAAAAACAGTATATTTTCATATTTCTTTTCAATGGATTTTTATGAGAGATTATTAAGATTAATACAGAATTAATGTAAATATTGTTAACACTGTATGGCAAATTACACTGCATCAACACTTGCTACAATAACACGGAATCATTTATGTTTAAAGTATTAAACATAGATTATTCAAGATCTAATTAGCACAACCCAGTGCTGTTTCTGTTTCAGACAAAACAATCCCAGTTTAGGTGCGTTCGTAATTATATAAATGCGTAGCACCTATAGTCGTCGTCTGGTCCGTCCGCAAAAAACAAAAACTACCCAACCGAATGGTTTAAAATTTAATATATAGAATCGTTATAAAATTTTGTTGAGTCATTTCAAATTTTGTGAAAATCGAATCACAAATTAAAAAGATATTAAAAAAGTTTTATTTATTCTATTAAATCCTATCATACGTAATCTGTATAATAAAAGCATAAGTCATGTGACTGAGGAAAAAGAATACGGGCTAACCTGCTAACCACTTCTTTGTTCATATGCCAAGCGGTCATTTTTATTCAACATTATTTCTTCGAATAAAATTGCATAAAAGTTACATTTTTAGAAAGATCATACAAAAAAAGTGTTTGCTCGAGAGATGAGTTACATTAAAAAATGTATAGATTCTGAGATAACTTCAGTAGAAATTAGGTTAATAGCCGAATATCTCAATCCATTAAAGTAAATAAACACAAAAGATTCGTTCATCATGAGTCATAGAAATATTAAACCATGGAGGTAATCATTCATAAAGCAATATTTCATGAATTTTGCAGCAGTCGGGTGTCGAAAAAAACTTTGCATCTGTAAACGTGGCATCACTAATAAGAAAAAAAAGCATGCTCATTTCGCTCGTAACAGACGATATAATTCATTTCACAGAAATAATAAAGATAATTTTTTTTACATTGTAAAACTAGTTATAGTATGGTCGCACCTCATTTGTCACGTTTAACGTACATTTCCAACTTGTTTGTTTGTTCCTTGCTACATTAAAAATAATAATAAACACTATTTATGCAGAATGTTTAGTGTCGAAGAGTCTGTGCAAATATAAAATATTTTTTAATTTATTTATTTCACTGTCCATTTCCTATAAAGCATCGCTATTCCTTCAATCGCCGTATATTTTTTGAAAAGAGCTATGCATATTGTTTATGCTTAAGACTGTTGTGACATTAAGGTCACATTTACCCGTAATTAAATACCATATCAGATATCCTCTATGAGGTTCAAAAAAAAATATTATATGTATATTAATTGTGTGTATATATATAATTACCATCGATGCATAAGCTATGGTAATATTATGATTGCACTAGTTAAATATTAGCTATGTGGTATTCCGTCTTCACATTATCATTAATTATCTCTTTCGAGATTTAAGAAGTACTTGATATGTTTTTTGAAATTCGTAGATATTATAATTATATATATATATATATATAAACAATTTTTTCCGGCTGAACAACACGGAACTTTTTTGCTATATTCGCACTGTCATTTTTATACATAAAAGCATGAAATTTACAAGTTTTAACTACTAAAGTGATTTAGAATCGAATAACGTTTTTCACTTTTCTATAGATTTTGAGTTGTAATCGATTTCTCGCTTATGAACTTTATCAGACTGCCATGTCCAGAAAATTGGTTTATATCGTTAACTTTGACGGTCATTTTCCGAAAAGTGGAAAACAAAAAAATGGAAAATACTATTTAATTTCTTTGTTTTTAATAAGAGGACCTGAAAAATTTTTGAATTTAAGAATAGTGAATGACTTTGTGAATGTGTCAGAAGATAACTAATTTGGATTTGTAAAATCGTAAGTATAGCCCGGCATATTTTATTCTTTAAATTTGAAAAAATGATTGGTTTATTTCAGAGGCACCAACTTTTAAAAATTTCAGGGGGGGGGGGCGTCAGGGAAGAGTAGATTGAACAGATAAAGGGACAGACCTTCTATTAATTTTTATTTCCAGATGGGGGCGATGCCCCTGTGAAAATTTCCAGAGAACTTTTATGGCCTTGTAGTCGGCACCTATGATGGATTTAATTTGTTATCTTGTTCATTATTATAAATATTTTCAAGCCGTAAGCAAAAGTATGAACTTTTTTAAGCTGCTTTTATCATATTATTTCGATATCTGCAGATAAATTCCTTCAAAGAATATATTTTACGCGAAATAAAACATTTTATAAAATCTAAGTATACTTAACAACTTAACAATATCATATCGTTACATTTTTCTTTTTGTTCCTTGATTTATTATTGATTGATATTATTTTGTTCCTTGAAGATTTTGTACTTTAAGATGAAAAGTTATTTATGTTATGTTACATGAAAGTTATTTAAAGTGAAATACATTCAAACGTGTAATGCGGTAATATAATTTCCTCTACTAACCACTACTTGTAAAATCCGTGGGGAAAAAAAAAAAAAATATATATATATATATATATATATAGATAACTTAAGACACATGTATATTCAAAACAATTCACAGATAATTCTGTAAATTTCTTATTTATAAATTAAATTTATATCATTTAATTAAAACAAATTTTATATTCTATTGGTTAAAGATGATATTTTCATTGTAATTCCATTTCTTCTTTATGCGGAAAAACTCCTCCCATAATTTTTTTATTGTGACATAGGTTTCACAAATTTTTATCATTCACTAATATGTAAGGAAAGATCAGAAGAATGAAAGACATTAGTCCCCTCTTCCCAAAGCAAACAAGTAAACATAACAATCTGTTTCATGGAATTGGAACCAGTTCCATGAAAGAAGCTGCAAACTTGTCGTGTACGACAAATTCAAAAACATTATTGTAGGCTGTTTCGCTTTATTTTCAGATTCAGAAGCCTTTGGTTTCAACCCCGCTTTCTTAAGATAAATTTCACATGGTGACAATCCTACAAAGAAAGTAAGCTTTATGGATATCAATCAATACAGAATTGTTGCTGGGTCGGTACGGGCAGGAATATCCTGCGGTACGGTATAATTTTTACAAAGCAACAAAGCGGGGAATGTCCTAAGGGTCAATTTTCGACAGTCTGTTGTATGTTAAAGAAATAGAGAAAAAAGAAGGTTTATAGATGAAATTTTTTCTGGTTTTGTTTCCAGTTTAAAAACGAAATTGGGAGGAGGAAGGGGGGGGGTCCTCTTTGCTTAGATCTGGGAAGAAGATGGAAAAAATTGGGAATTTAAAGTGAAATAGTGGCTGATAAAGTGATCGGAATGTCCAGTCTCACACTAGATTAGACAAAAAATTATAAAAAAAATAATAGAAATTTAATGTTGTTTTAATCGGAATGTAAAGTTTCACGCTAGGTCGGGCAAAATCTTTTGCAGGTCGGGCTTTGCCCGACCTGGCCCCCACCTAGCTACGGGCCTGCCATATACCCTCCACTACCGGCCTAGTTGTATTGATCAGAATCTTCTATGCAATTCTTCAGTATACAAGAATTTAAAGATGATACACATTTTAAAAGCTTTATTTACCATTTCAAGCAAAAAATTCAGTATGGATTCAGTAATATCTTATGGATTCGTCAGAGGAGTTTCATACGAATAATTCATTGTAAACATGTTAATTCGTCGAATACTGTCAAGCATAAAAATGACAATATTAAGCTCCTTATAACATATCGAAAAAACCCTAAGATGTGAAGAGAATAAGACATCCACACACACACACACACATATATATATATATATATATTATATGTTCAGTGTCCGATATTTTAAATACGGTTTGTGAGTCTAAAAATTTTTTATATGAAGAAAGTGTTAATTCTTAGAAATTACTAATAATATTTTTAAATATTCTAATCTGATTTTGAAAAGAGTAGTAAATATGCTTTTGTGCACGCAAATTGGGCAAATAAAATTTGTATTATCTTTGTATCACTCGTATATTTGTTATATTATGTATGTCATTGAAATCATCAATAAACAAGGTATTTATTCTTTTTTGTATCGTGTAATCATTAATATAGTATATGCACAAATCAATAAAAAATTGTGTTTATATAATAAAAAGTTATTTATAAATATATTTCCATTTCATTCTGTTAGCTATTAAAGGAAAAATAAATAAATAAAAAATGTAACAATGGAGTAACATAAATCTAGTATTACATTTATACAAATTGTTTCAACAAAGATGATACAAACTTTAAGAAGTGGAAGAACACACTCACAGGTAATAATTTTTGTTTAGGAAAATTTGGATTGTAACCCTTTTGTTCAATCAAAAGTACGGGGTGTTTCACTCCAAGCCGACACACCAATTTTTGTTCATAAATTTAACAATAATGAAGCTATTTGACAAAATATTCAATAAACCTTATGCCAAATGTAATGATATCACAAACTGCTGGAAATCACCATCCGCGTCCAAGCAGCGCTGAACTAGGCGCTTCCTATTTTTTCGCAAGGGTTCGGTCCGATCTTGTTTCTACCAAAAACGCCAATGTTTCTTAGTCAATATTATCTTATAATTAAAGTTCTTTTAACAGAATATTGCATACATATATACGTGGTATAGCAAATTATATGCCCACAATCTATGCAGTGGTCGATGCAGTGTTTTTTTGTTTTTTTTTTCCTTGGGGCCCATATTGTGAAGAAATAAGTTATTTTTGTGAAATTTTTTATATTTTTGTGAAAAATAACATTTTGTAACGAAAGATGAGATTTAGCTACCTGAATTCAAACGAAACATATAATAATAACTTCCTTCTGCTAAAGTTTTCGTTTTCTGTGAACTTGTTTTGTTTGCAAATTACTTATTTTAAAACATAACAAAATAAAAATATCCCTGACGGCTCGGCCTACAGGCACAGGTAGATTTCGAAGACGCAGACCGTGGGGCACCTGATTATTGGGAATTGCAGAAGAAAGACCTATTTGCCATGATGTGGCAGTTGGGACCACCCACTTCGAAATATACCTCTGCCTGTAGCTGAAACCAGCAGAGGTGTTTTTAATTTTTTTTTTTTTTTTTTTTTTTTTTAAGTAAAAGTTGTTCCTATAAAAAACTTGTCAATATAAAAGTTGTATATAATATTAAGAAGATTTATACAAAATTTAAGCAGATTTGATATCTTGAGCATGGACGAAGTTATGAATTTTTTTCTTCTGAAACCCCTATTCGCAACCCCCCCCCCTTGGGGGCACTTTTAATGATATCCCTTTTCCTAGAAGTAATAATAACTTTAAACGGATTCGATATGTATAAAAATTAAGACGTTATGGGTTTTTTTCTGTTTTCACGTCTGGTTGTAGGCAAAGCCAGCAGGGAATTTTTTTTTTTTCTGTAAGAGTTGGTCTTATAAAAAAACTTGTCAATATAAAAGTTGTAGATAATTTTAAGGAGATTTACAATAAATTTAAGCGGATTTGATATCTTGGGAATTGACGAAGTTGTGTATTTTTTACTTCTGAAACCCCTATCCCCCCCCACCTCCTTGGAGGCATTTTTAAAGAAATAAAAAATCTGTCATACATAAATTTTTGGCCTTTTTTCTAGAAGTAATAATAACTTTAAACGGATTCGATATGTATAAAAATTAAGAAGTTATGGTTTTTTTTCTGTTTTCACGTCTGCTTGTAGACGGAGCCCGAAGGGATTTTTTTTTTTTTTTTTTTTTTTTGCCATAAGAGTTGGTCCTAATAAAAAACTTGTCACTATAAAAGTTGTAGATAATTTTAAGGAGATTTACAATAAATTTAAGCGGATTTGATATCTATTTGATATCTTGGGAATTGACGAAGTTATGAATTTTTTCTTCTACCCCCCCCCCACCCCTTTCCCCCTCTTGGGGCCATTTTTAATGACATAAAAAAATTGTCATGCATAAATTTTCGGCCTTTTTCCTAGAAGTAATAATAACTTTAAACGGATTCGATACGTATCATAATTAAGAAATTATGGGTTTTTTTCTGTTTTCACAAAAAGCCCCCCATTCCCCCCCCCCCCTTGGTTCGATTTTAGACGTTAACGAACTTGGCCAAGATTTTATGCCCCTTGATTTTATGTATCAATTTGGAAGAGATTTGTGCAGAATTATTGGAGCTATATGGTAAAAGAACATGGTAAAAGAAATAGTTCTTCGATCCTCTCTCTATTTGTATGTTTGTACATGTGAAAATGTATAAAACAATCTGCTTCATGTAATTCAAATTTAGATACATGATATATATATATATATATATATATACATATTTTACCACTATGTATTATTTAATTATGCTTACATTGCTTAGTTTTTCGACAGTTGACTCTATACCTATTTGTAAACACTTTATTATATCATTAAAAAAAATATGCTTTTTAAAACGCAATTATAAAACACTTAACTTTATATTGTACTTGTATACATTATTATTATATACCAGCTAACCCTACCTGGCGTTGCCTGGGCTCGTGATGATAACCTTATTGATACATAAAATCAGTGTTCAGTGATTTTATATTTTTAAAGGAAATTCTATCCAAATAAACCTAGAGTTGGGGGCCGCACAGCCTTCCGCACCGTACATCGGGCGTGCTACGCACGATGAAGTCTGTTTTTATTTATGTTTTTAAACGAAACTCTTTCCAAACAAACCTAATTTTGGGTTCAAAACAAACTCAATGTCTTTTATTTTTGTTACTCCAATTTTAGTTTCAAGTAATGTTTTACAGATTACAGCAGACTGTTTTATAAATTTTCACATGTACAAACATACAAATACAGATATTCTGTTTTAAATTTTACAAAATAATTTAAATAAAATTTATGTAAACAAGAAATTTATTTATATGTATAAAATTACTGAACTGAAAAGTTTATTTATACTTGTGTGCCTATGGTACATGTATACCTCCGTTGTGTTACAGGATATATGATACTATGAATTTCACTTCTTAATAACCACATAAAAAATAAAAAATAAATAAATAAAACTTAACATTTGAACATAAATTTTTCCAGTAATGAACACTTGCAACGTATATTTATTCAAATGATAAATGAACTTAGAAAAATGTATTCTATGTCAACCGTATAAAAGAAATTATTAAATGATACAGAATGTAAAGATATATTTAAAAAAATATATGCAAGTAAAATCCTTTCTAAAACTGACAAACACACACGCATGAAGTTTTTCGCAGATTCTATTAGATTTTTTAAATTTTGTAAAGGTAATTTTTTTCTGCTGTTGACTTCTAATGCATTTTCTATCGAAATTAAATTATATTTTCGTGGATATTATTGCATGGTTGAAATGTAGGCAAAACTACGTTAATAATAATAATAATAATAATAATAATAATATATATATATATATATATATATATACAGTTTAAGATGCTCATAAAATATTTACCAGCAAAAACAATTTATCCAAATAAAACATCATGCATTGAATATTACTTAGGTAGTTTTGTATACATTTCAACAATGCAATATCAACGAAAATTTAATTTAATTTCAATAGAAAATGCATTAGAAATGATTAGTTGATTTGCAGATTTCTCATTCAATCTCTGATGGAAGGGTACTGAAACATAAAAGAGAAAAAAATGTCTGGCAAATTTGTAACAAGATTTCCATCCAAATTATATTCTGACCAATAAAATTTCTGTCAATTTCAGTTGCTTTCTAAATTTAGATGGAGGCTAAGGAATTTTTCAAAAATCGTCATTATACATTTTTATTAAACATTTTTAACACCTTTCCAACATCCGTAACCATCTTGCAACTGTTAATTTAAATGTCTTCTTTGTTCTTAATAAACGATGAAATTTTGTTATACGTCTGGAAGTATTGGAAAGTGTTTTAAAAAACTATGCGTGACGTGTGTTTTTTCTTTCTTGTTTATTGCTGTTTTAGTTATCCACAAATGTTATAAAAACTGGACCGGAAGCATAACATATTTAAAAACCCAATTTCAGGAATTACCAACAACATAAAAAAAATATTCGAATTCTTTCGTGCATTCCTGTGTATGATAAATAGATTTGTATATGTAATGCACGAGCAGGGAAGACCGAGCTATGCTCGGTAAAAATTAGCTTTGAGTTTAAATATCATGAACCATGACCAAAATGATCCACTAATCAAATTTTCCCGAACATGTGACCAAGCCAATTGTTTTCTCGTGCGCGAAACTCTCAGGATATAAAAAATTCAGTCAAAATGCTCTGAGCCGTTATTTAGATACAATTAGCTTGACCCTGACCCATGGTGACCTACTAATCGAAAATTCTAGAACATGTGACCTAGCCCAATGGTTTTCTGGTGCCCCAAAACGGTAAGATACAAAATTTCGTCAAAATCGTTAGAGCCATTTTTAAAATAAAGTTTGCATATATATATATAACCACACACAAGATTTCCTTGTATTAGAATATATATGATAGAATGATAAAATTTTGTTTAGTTTGTAAACACATAGCACAGTTTAAAATCCCCCTTCTGAAATTTCCGTCAATAAACGAAAATGTGATCGAGATATTTTGTGTATGATCTGTAGAATTTATACACACCACGTAATACACAAAAAATTAGTTACATTTAAAATAGCGCACCACAACTGAAAACACACTTCCAGCAATTATTGTAACAGACAGAACTTTAACAGAATTCTTTTGTGTGTCTCTGTAAATGAACAATGAATGATATGCACACAGCAATCTATAGTAAGAAAGTCCCATGTAATGCAACTCTCAGTGATATACATCAATTTCAATATATTTGAAATCGTATAACATCATTTAAATAATACACAAAGAATTTTCCTCTGTAGACCGTAATATAACAGAACTCTTTTGAGTGTCTCTTTAAAGTAACTATAAGCGCGACGCACTTCATTTTCAATGCCGAACATGCCATAGTGAACATCAATAACATATATCAATTGCGGGACAATCTGAGTATATTTACGTGAGTGAGAGCACGGACAGACAGATAGACAAACCGAATTCATAAACACTTTTCAACTATGTAGGAAAGTGTTAAAAATAAAGAACAGAGACTCGCTCAACAGCGTGAATCTTTGCTGACATTATTACTCAATAACTTTAGAATCGAATATCGTTTTTTTTTTTACATTTTAATTTTAATATAATTTGAATTATAAAAGAATGGCTACTCGAATACAACTTTTTCCTCTTGTGTATAAAATCAATACAAAACGCCATCTTTGCCATCGTTTTCCGAATAATGTTTTGCCTTCATAGGGAAAAAAAATAGCATCTGAATATCTGTAAATAATTTCGTGCATTTAAAAAGATATATAATTGATTTTAAGAATGTGTTAGAAAATAAAGTTTAGACTTGAGCCCAGCGGAGCTATCTGAGAAAGTGTAATTGGAAACCTATCTCCTGTTTGCTAATCACTTTTCTCGCGGTGGGGTATCACTCTCCCTTACTATCTGCCTGAGGCAAAAAGTGTCTTGTTTTATGTTGTGGGATGACCTTTCTGTTTGTCAATCGCAAGCTTAGTAAATATGATTGGACTTTAAAAGTGTCAATCTTAGTCACAGGATACGCCTTACAGATGGCAACGGTTTTTCTTTTTTCGGCTATTTCGATCTTTCAACTGAGTGAAGTAGCCTCTTAAGTTATCCAAACGATCTATTTAATCATATTGTCACTGCTTTGAAATCAGTACACAGATTTTCCTGTCTATGAGTTGGCTCACATATATTTTAATGAAAAGTATTATTTTATTTTTAACTACGTATTTTATTCAACATAAATTATAGAGGAAATTCACAAAAATTACAAATAATGAATTTTTTATTACTCAGCTGTAGTTGATTTTATTTAACATTGCTGAATATTTTGTTAATTCCCAGATTATCTGATGTTCTATAAATGGGAGTAGCACTATAAGAATTCAGTTAAATATGATTTACCGAATATTCAAAGAAATCGATGAACGTATATAAAAGTATATAAATCATACAGCAGCTTTTAAAAGAATATAGGACCAAGATAATATTTTTATTATTTTTAAAACATTTTTTTAACTCCAACATGTAAATAACTAAATGGTTTTCAAAGAGTTTTAGCTGAAAGAGTTCCAAATATTGTGACAACGATTATAAAAGGTTGCCAATTGACACAATCCAAGGTAATTTTTAACAGTTTTGGGACAATTACGAAAAGGTAGAGATGCAAAGATGGTTTGGGGGATTCATATTAACCTTATAATAAGAATTGCAGATTTCATGTTTTCTTTTTGTCCAAATTCACTTAAAGGAGGCAAATTTTACTCCCAGAATATTTTCTACTTTATTTCATTATAATTTATTAATACAGTAGAAGATCTTTATAATGCAAACCTAAAAACACAAGGTTGTGCGTTATATAGATCATATTTCAAACATTCTTAAATTTAGCTTCTAAAACATGGCTAAATATGTGTGAAACATACCAAAATACATTAGAGAATCTTCATATGGCATTCTTTATTACCAAGAGTTGTGCCGATTATAATTTTTTGCATAATATTCCACATATTGTAAAATTTACTTTATAAACATTGTCCAAACATACCTGTATCAAATATTAGCAATTTTATTCTGTAATTAGCTCTGAATTAAGGAGAAAAAGTTGAGCTAATGTATCAAATTTAGTTCTCTAGAGAATAGCAACTATTTATAATGTGGGAATTCAGGTGTTTCTTAACTGGAAATTCATTATTTACATCTGAGATGTTGTGCATTATATGGAGAATTGCGTTATAAAGATCTTCTACTGTAGTAAGAGATAGATTTTCCCTTTTTCTTTTAGGATTAAAAGTTACTTTGTTTCTATCAAATGCTAATAAAATATTAGTTGTTGCTAACATTTAAAAAAAGTTAAAATCTTATATATATTTTGCTAGATTGAAAAATTGTTTTAGAGAAGTTTTCTAACTTTTGTTTGAATTTGATAGAACTAATTAAAATAGATAACTTTTATCTTAAAGCTTTTTCTCTATATCTCACCATTAATGAGTTTTAAAATAAAGTCAAAAATATACCTGGGATAAAAGTTTCCTTTTAAAGTGAATTCAGCAACAAGAACATTTGCATATTATATTTTTGTTCGAGGCCTACGTATCCTCAAATTCTCATAATATTTGTTGTTAATGGGTTGGGGATTGTTTATGTTTTGGTTTCCTATGTTGTCTTTACTTCTGTGTTTTCATATTTGGAAACTGATAATGGCAGTCTACTGTCAAATATTCTTATAACAAACTTATGTAAGTTAAAAATTACTGCATAATTTAATTTTGTAAATATTAATCTCAATACAAAATGAATGGCAAACATTAATATCTAAATATTATTATATTAATATTATTATGTTAATGCCTAGAAATCACCATGAAATATGAATAATTGTAAAATAAAGCAAAAAAAAATATGATAATGAATCATACTTTTGATACATGAAAATAGTTTCCAAAAGCACTTTACTTTCTGGCTATCATTCTCATATTTGTCTAATGTTTTCTTAATTTTGTAGTATATATTTGTATGAAAGAGTAATTTAACAGTTCCAAATTATATCCTTTGACACTGCTGATAATTTTGGTTAACATTCCTATTTTTTTTCTACTTAATTAGAATACAATTTTTTTTTGTCTGATCATCTGAACATTTATTTTTTATCTCTTTCTAAAAAAGACAGATAAGAAAAAGAATAATTAAAATTGAAAACTGCTTCTTAAAAACCATGTTTACGTATTTTTAACAAATATTTCATTTCAAAATTTTAACTTAAAACCAAAAAATAGTTTCCAGTTTTAGCAAAGTTTTGTATAATAACGATTATACAAAACTTTGCTAAGACTGGAATTTCTAATTTGAGCAGATAGTTGTGTTGCACTCATTTTACTTTGAAAAGACAAGGGTTACCATAAAATTTATAAAAGAGAATATCCAGAAATAAAATTGAATTGCATTTTTATTTGTTTCTGGACCTAATGTTGAAAGTATTGTTAATGCTCACTACAAACTAGGGATTTTTGTATTACACTAGCCATTGCATTACATTTTTTAAAAACAGTATGTTACTCTACAAACTGAATTTAGTGTTTCAAGTCAGTAGATTTCTAGATTTAAGTTGCCAATATTTCAGATTAAATTAACAAAATAAATGTGAAGATTATTGTTGAACTTAATGTGTGTAATTCATTTTAATCATCCTTACATCTAATAAATATTTAAACATATATTTTTCAGTTTTGCTGTAAATATTCTGATTTTTTTTTTACACAATAAAATCTCCCTTTAAAAATACTTAAATTATAATAATAAAAAAAAATAAGTGTTTTTTGTTGCATATATTTCTATTGTATACCTTATTCTATTAAGATTCCTTGAAATTATAGGAAAAATATTTCAATTGTCCTATACTATTTTTTTTTTTAATTATCTTTCAATTTTATAAAATGGTTATATAGATTTTATGTAACTATATCTCATTAAAATATTCATGTTCATTTTCTGTATTGGAATATTAGCAAAATTGGTCTTTTACAAGATTTTATTAAAATTTAAAAAAAAATAATAATAAGAGTAAAATTTAACTCACCAATGATGTTTTCATTCTGCTAAAAATTTTTGATTATTTTTGCTTTAACAGCAAATATTGTCTTAATTATGCAGTTATTTAAAATCATTATTAATATTTTACCATGCATGACCTTCAATTTAATGAGTATTATTGAGCCTTATCACAATACTTAAACTTAAAAAAATCTAGGAGTTTCTAGGCAATATATGAGAAAAAAAAGTTTAATCACAATTTTTGATATTTTTATGTTAGCCAAGCACAAATCTCGTTAATAGCATTTTTTCTCTGTGCCAATAGCAAATTATATTTATGGTATCTATAAATTAGAAACAAAGCTTTGATGCTGAAATAAAATGCTTTGTTTTATGGCATTATTTCTTGTTAGCTTTTTGAGGATATTTTAAGGGAAATGAGTGAAAAACATACATTTTAAATGTATGTAATATATGTATATATTTGAAATGAAGCGAGTGAAAGTTTATATTTTGAAATAAAGGGAATGAAATATGATAATGAGGTATTTGGAATCTGAACAATATTTGGCAATTCTCGGCTAACATAAAAGTACCCAATTTTCATTCATATTATATTTACTGAAAACAGATATAATAATCACAATAATAAAAATTAATGCAATTTAAAATTAAAAAAATCAATGTTAAAGTTAATACATGTGTGCTGAAAATTCTTAAGAATTTTATAAATTTATTTTCATCATAATAAAGTTCATTGGGGGAGGAAGGGGGACATTGAAAGATTAAGGAAAATAATTTAAAAAGGTACTTTCTTTTTATTAATAATTTATTAATATTATTATTTATTAATTATTATTTATTTATTATTTTATTTAAAGGTATTTTCTTTTACTCCTTGGTGCATGAGATAAAAAATACATATGCAGTATAACATCCTTAATCCAGAAACTTCTATACTCCAGACAGTTCAAAATGTTTATTCTTTTATTTTGTTTTTTCAATTCTGTTATAGATGGCACCACAACATAATACATAAATGAATTTCAGAAAACGATTAAGAAAAAATAATGACTTTTAATTGACTATGTTTCTTTTTCCATTTTAAAATTGTACGAACTTTCTGAGCAATAAAATAATTATTATTTTAAATATATAAAATAATAATCATATATAAAATAATTATTTTATATATGCAATTATTATAGGATTTTTTTTTTAAATATTCAGTTGTAGTACAAATTTAGAATGGTAATTCCGAATTATTACAAATTTTTAATATTACCTTATTTTAAGTCACAGCAGATGGCGCCAAAAGAATGTAATATCAGATTTTATGTTTTCTTTTTTCCCTTTTCTGAAAAGTTTTTTATTTATCTCAGAATTGGATATTTCAAAGTATTATATTTGTTTGAACATATTGTTATTAGAAGATGCATTTGTTTATTTAAAATATCTCGTCAGGAAATTAATATTTTTAACTTTTGTTTTTTGTGTACACATATTAAAGGATGTCTTTTTTTTTCCTTAGTTATCAAAATTTTTCTAAAACATGTACTTAATTTATAATTTCATGTGTTGAAATCTTAGAGAAACTGAATAAGATTTCAACACTTCACATAGCCTTAAGATCAATCGCCAAAATAATGCAAAATCTGATTTATATTTTTATTTTTTAAGCATTGAATTTGTGATTTAATTCAATATTTTTATGTGATATATTTAATTTTTTTTATAAGATTAGCCTTATGTATCACCCTTTAAATATGTTAATGTGTTATGTAGAGATGTTAATGTGTATAAAGTTATTTTTTAAAATTAATTGTAAGTCATTTAAATTTCTCATAACATTTTACTTCTTTTTTAGAAAATTACTTTCATTTACAATAATTTTCATGTTATAACTGTCATTTTTGTGTTTTGTATTATTATTTTTGTTTTTACAATCAGAAATTGTGACTTAAAAATAAATCATACAGTTATTGTTCTCCATAATTTACAACAGATGGTGACACAGCGTAAAATATATATCATTATTAAAAAAAATTATTTTAGAACATTTAGAATTGGAATTTCTCAGTCTATTTTAATTATTTTAATTTATAATGTTCTTTGCATTTTTGTACTGCCATATTAACAACAGATATTAGTATTATTATTTATCTAAAGGCATTCATACAAGTTTCAAAACTTCTGTAATCTGAGATTTTCTATAAATCGTAATTGCCATAATCGTAAATTGTAATTGCTGTAATAAGTATTTATTCGGTATTTATAAATTAGAAATTGTGATTTAAATATAAATCATAGTTATTGTTCGCAGATGGCAACACGTTATAAAATGTATGTTATTATTATTTTTCATTATTTTAGAACATTTTGAATTGACATTTCTCAGTGTTTTTCAATTATTTTCAATTATTAAATTCCTTGTATTTTTGTACTGCCATATTAATGACAGATATTAGGGTGTATTATTATTTATCTAAATGCATTCATACATGCAAAGATTCAAAACCTTTGTAAACTGGGATTTTCTAGATATCGTAATTGATGTAATCGCAATGATTCCGGATAAAAAAAGTTGTACTGTATATCGGTGCAGTTCAGGCTTAAGAAAGTGAAATATGTTTGAAAATGGTATAAATAGCTATGAAAACAAAACTGATGTACTACCATTGTTTTTGTTTTTGTACATACCAATAGAAAAATGGGTTCTGTGTGTAATTGTATATATTAATTTGGTTGTGTAAATATTGAAAAAATTACTTGCATTTATGAAGCAGTGAATAGGTTGCCAGAAAATATATTTGAAAATTTCCTTCCCTTGTCATGGCCATTTTCTAAATCTAGCCAAGGACATTATAACAAGGAAGTACAAAAAATAAATAAATAAATAAAAATATTGCTTAAACATTTATTTTGAAAATTGCTGACAATTTCAGTTTAAAAATTTAAATTCATCAAAAGTGTCATTTTTAATGTTTTCTTACTTTTTTGTTAGATTTCACAAAGTTTTGATTTTTATGTTTGGTTGTGAAGTGGATGTCTGTTAAAGTAAGTAAACATTGGCATTTTTTTTTTTTTAATATTGGTTGAAAACCCTCTAATATCTTTATGGGAAATCTATCAATATGTATCAAAAGATTTTTAAATATAAATTTAAATTACCATAATTTCAGGGAGATAAGCTGAGGCTTATACAATTTAAAAGTTACTTTTTGGGACATATGGCTTATCTAATGGTGCGGTGTCATAATGACAACATGGCTCTTCTAGTGCTTGTATTCTATTTTTTCTTTATTTTTGTACTTTTTTGTATGCGCAAAACTGAATAATTTGCCTGCACAAGCCCTTACATAATGGTGCACCTAGCTTGCTAATGCAGCTAGTCCAAGCTAGAATCAAGTCACAACCAAGACTTGCTAGAACCAATTCACAAAGCAAAAAATTATGCTTCTTCTGCTAATATGTATTATAAAGACAACCCCAAGTCAATTTAAAGTGATACCATACCACTAAATATAGATAAGATAGCACGTGGTTCTCCAAAATATTCTTATATTCTAGATTCTATGTTCTTATATTTCTTGCAGGCATGAATATTGAAGTGATTTGTAATCAGGAACATTTTTTCCTTTTTGTGCTGTGGCATGCAGAAATTCATTTTAAAACTCTAACTTTGGTAGCATTTTCTGAAAAATCTTCTGCCTTTAACAAAAAATGAAAAAAAAATACAATTCGATTTACATAGTTTCTGAATAAAATCAACTGCCACTTTGATACGTTTATGGATAAAAATTAATTACTTAAATTTGTGAGAAGGAAGTAGCAAGTTTGGATTTGAATAATTTGCAAACTTGGAGGAACAGAGAAAACAGCTTTAATGTGCAGAATTCATTATTTTCCTCACAACTGTAGCTAATTTTTCTAAGAAAGAAAGCATTCAGAATTTTTAGAATCAGTTTTCAAAGTTCCAAGATAGGATATCTGATTTTCATAATAATGGTCATCTCTGATGTCATTTAAATGCACACCCACTTTTTGACCAATCAGAGAAACCCAGTGTTATATGTCAAGAGTTATAAAGAAAAACAGAAAGAGAAAGATTTTTGTCATCATGGGTTCAGCACAAACTGTGATATAGATTGAGTATGTGAGGGAGAGAGGAGTGGATAAGATAGAGAAGCTTAGGATTATTTTACTACTGTCTGACGGCCAAGAGTGTGCTAACTTATAATTTCAAGATTCGTTTAAATTTTAATTATAATTTGTTTTTTAAAGTTTGCAATACTAAATTTTTATTCTTCAAGTATAGCTCTTGAGTAATTTTTAAACTAGAACTTCTAAAAAAGACAATGATTAAATCAAAAAACAAATTTTTAAGCCTCTTTAATTCAGAAAGTGCCAATTCTGATTTTGATGGATTTGAACAACTTATTTTGAATAAATAATTTCTGTGCAAAAATAAAATGTATAATTTTATAATTTTGTGAAGGATGTCATGATTACTTATAGATTAGATTAATTTTGACACAATTAATCAAATCCTGGCCCGGACTGTTTTCACCCAAATGGGAAGATTTTATCTCATATTTATGGATTGTTTTTATTTTCTATTTATTTATCTAAAGCCTTGAACATTTCTTTATTTAATATTTGTTTTTAATTATTAAATAATTTTATCATTTAAAAATTCTTTGTATATAATTATTTCAATTTAAAATTAAGAGAATTGTGTTATGTTGGTGAATATTCAACATGATAAAATTTTGTGCTGCGGCTACCTGATGATATGACATGTATGATGAATTTTTCATGTTTTTCATTGAATTATTCAAATGCGACATATAGGACAGGCTGACTTATTTACCTGAAACTGTAGTAAATAATTCTGTTTTTAATTTCTTATTGAATTAAAATTTAACTCAAAATGTTGGCTTATTTGAATAATTATTTTAATACTGCTCCTTTTTTTCCATCTAATTTTTGTACCATTTTTTTTATATACCAGATTCTTCATTTATTGTTTACTGCATGCAATTATAATTACTGCTTCCCTACCCCCTATTTCCCACCCCACCAGCGCGTTGACCCATGTTGCATCCCTTCCTGAGCTTAAGCGTATATTCTGTAGATTTTCTCCAACATTGCTGGAAACATGTGTTAGAATTTCTTAGAAAGACGCTCCTCCCTCATGGAGGACATTTCTGTCTTGTACAGATAATTTTCCATAACAAATGCCTTCATCACTATGCATACTTCAACAATTATTATAAACTTGGTTGATACAGAATTTTACTATAAAATATTATTGAATATTCGAACAATGCTTTATGTCTGCCGTGGCATAAAAATGATTGAAAATTTCGGGGAAGTGATAAAACTTATACAGTAGACTCCCTCAAATCTGCAATCCTTAAATCTACAAGCATCTAAAATCCACAAATCATTGCATATGTGAAGAGTGAAACTTAACAGCTAAGATGCAGGGGGAAAATTCTAGATTTTTTATTTTTATATCATTCTGTACACATTTTAATATGACTGAACTCATGCTTTCTTATGAAGAAAGTATAAAATTTCCAAAACAATTCCAGATAGCGCTGATATCAGTGGCTATCACAATCTTTTTATCAGTCAAGCTTTTTCAACTCTTTTTTTTTTCTATCTAGTACCTTCTAATTTAACTTTTCTATTACAATTTACCATAATTTCTGGTATATAACCTGTGGCTCAAAAAAAATCAGATTTTAACCAGAAATTTTATTTGTTAAAAATAGTCAAATACGTACCAAGTAGAAACGAGTTACATTTTCATGATATAATTTCTGGTTTGAAACTGATTTATTTGAGCCAGGTATTATATACCAGAAATTACGGTACATAAATATCAATATTTTTTGTGCATATGAAGTTTGTTTTAATACACTTTTGACGTAATCAAATTTCATGACATTTAAAAGTTAATTGTACATGTTATTTTTATTGGTGCATGCATGTTGTATGTTCAAAATATTAGTCTTGACCACCTCTCACAACTTGCACCCATACATTAAAACCTCTTTGGAGTGGTAATCCACCTATGTGCAAAGATACAATGGATATTAAATAATTCATTTTTATGTTGTTCTCAGCCAAACATACACACTTTGACATTTATAAAAAAATCTAAGGCTTAGGACTAGCCAACACAAATGGTATTGTCCAGGTCCATAGGAAGGTACCGTCTATCTGCGGCTGTTGTTATCTTGTAGCATTTTCATCTGGGATTTGAGCATGGCAAAAACGTGTTTTCTTTTTTTAACTAATTTTACTTTTGTTTCCTAATGCCATTACAGTAAACTGTTAACTTTAGGAATTAAAATAGATAATATTTATAGGTATAATATTTATTGTTGAACTAAATGTTGAATTGTCATATCAGACATACATTGAACATTAATGAGTTTTCAGAAACATTATTTAAAAGTAACAATTTAATAGTTTTTACAATCTATGCTTGTGTAGTTCTTAAAGTTAATTTTGTAATGAGGTGCAGCATAAGTTAAATTGATTTATATCAGGGATTTCCAAATAATTTGTGCTTGTGCGACCAAACTTCTGTGAATGTAGAGCTTGCAGGAATTGAAAAGTATGTTTTTTAAATCATTATAAAACATCATTGAATGTCTCAGAATTTTTCTTTATTTATATTAACGCTGTTTAGTTCTAAAGAAAAAAGTTTACTGTACAAAAAATAATTATTAAAAAAACTTTTCTTTTCTCTTCTTTTTTTGAGTTTAAGATTATTCTAAAATCTGTCAAAACCTATGTTCAGATTTGAAAATGTGTACCGTATTGTTATTTAAATTGTATATCGTCAAAGGACTATTAAAGAAAAGAAAATATTATCCATGGGGCTAATCTTAGTAGATGTTAATTCTTAAAATACCTATTCAGGGCTTGGAATTAGGCCGTTTTTCTAATAGGTGAGTCTGTCTAACAACAGGTGTAAATGATGTGGAGTAAAACTGTCTCAGAAAAACTAATTTATCTTTCAGCATGTATTTAATATAACATGCTGTTTAAATTAACCATAAGTATTAACATATAGCAAAATGTCATTAAAATTATTTACGTCATCAATTTAGAAGATTTTAACTAAATAAACGGGCTTGTGGTAATTGGATTTCCTCCAGCTTTTGCAGTCTTCATAGTGTAACAGCATTTCTTTTTCGAACTTGATTGTCACTCCAAAAAAGTAAAATTTTCAAAAATTGTTAAAAATCTTGGTCAGGAAGTTTTCATCTGCAAAATTTGCTTGGGTAATTTTAAAATTTAATTTTGAATACCACCTTCTTGCCCTGAATTTCAGTCTCTGCTATTAAGACTAAACAATAATTATTTTCCCTTACAAGTTAGTGTCTTTTCTACAGACTATCAAGCATCTGAATCCTCTAATTTTTAAAATTTTTATCATGTTTTATTAGTAGTGTGAATACAAAGTATATTTTTTGTTATATGTTTGATTGTATAAAAATAATGTTAATATTAATAATAATTTCCTTTTCGTTAATAGATGATCAAAAAAAGAATTTGTGATATGTCGATTACAAGTCTTTCTATGCTGAAGTTACATTTGATGGCAATCCGTTTTTGAGGAAACTAGTATTTTCAATGGGTAAGCATCTGATAAGCTGGAATTTCATGTCTGTTTATGAAATGTCATAATAACACTAGAATTATGCTATTCTTTATATACATAGAATTTTTTGAAAGGTCATTTTTATCCTTGTGTAAATAAAACTACATTTTTCATTTAGTAATATTGTATGCTTGTATAAATGTTAAATCACTATAAATTAAGTTATAATTTATTTTAAAGGACATAGTAATTATTGTCTTAAATGTGCTTACATATAGAAATAATTAGCTACTTGTGTTGGAAAATCTTGTTTCAATTTAGTTACATTTCAGAAGTAAGAACAATGAAAATAATGAGTGTTTATGTAAATTACTGTTATAAAAAATAATTTTAAACAAAATTAATAAAATATTTTCGTATTTCAATCAATTATTTTTCTTGTTACAAAGAATAATGTAAGAATCATAGTACTTACCAAATCATTCTCAACATAGCAATTGGCACACGTAGTTCTGTTGATTTATTATCAAAATGCAAAAACCTTTATCTATTTATGCTCTTCTGAAAATAAATTGGACCAGACATTTTAGACATAAAATTAGGGACATACAGCTAATGTACTCCCAACATATCATGAAGATATCAATGCTTTGAATTTTTCTAATACGATATTTCATGCGTTGTCTGAAGTTTAATTTTCACCTCAAGATAACTAGTCTTTTATAACTTATAATTTTATTTTCATTTATCTCCAATATAAATGGTTTTTCTGCACAAATACCAAGTAGTTTATTTGTCCAAATATGGCATTTAGCATAAGATGTCAATCCACAGTTTTTTTGAAAGGTATTTTGTAGAGCTCATTTACTAGAAGTACTTTGTCATTCCACAGAGTTCCATCATTTGCAATTTCTCCACAATCAGTTGATAAAATAATGCTGTTTCTCTCTTTCATTTTTGAGCCTCCACTGCATCCCGTGTTGGTGATTTTAGAATCATTAGAATTGACATTTATATGAGTTTTTCCTTTCTCATGTTTATTAAGATAAGGGGTGGTGCTGAACATTCAGAGGAACCTCTGGGACTATCTACATCTGCATTTTTTTCTATTAGATTATTATAGATCTGATGTCCAGAATTAGAATTTGATAAGTCTTGTATCAATTTCGTGAGTTTGCTATACATAAGTTTACTTCTTCAAGCCATTAAGATGATAATAAATGTAAAATCAGAAATTGTTTAAAACACTGTACCCAAAAATTAAATAGAGAATAAATTAAATACACAGTTTAAAATTGTTAAAATTAATATTTTTCATTGTTTTTGCTTCTTTTGTTATTTTGTTGTCACAATAAACAATCAGTCATCTATATGCCCTCTGTCCCGTTCTCTTACCAAACATACAAAATTTGAAATCTTTAAACACTTAATTATTTTTCCCTGTCCTATTTTTAAATTTTTAGTAAAGCTAATTAATCATCTATCCAACTTTGAACCACTTAAAATTTTTGTTTTTCACTTTTGAACCCCCCCCCCTAACCTCATAAAATTTAAAAACTGCAATTTCTTTACATTTTTATAACTTTTACAGCTGTATTTCTACTTTATTGTAACAATACATCACCAGTCATATAAATTCCTTTTCCCAACCACAATTGTTTTTTCTCTCTTGCACCCCCAACTTCTTTTCTGATACAGAAATTTTAAAGTCTTTAAAACTCTTTCATTTATTTTTTCTGTCTAAATTGTACATGTTTAGTATTTGATAAATAAACAATCAATTATTCAATCAACCACTCCTCCCCACCCAGAAATATCTGCTTCTCTTCCTTTGCTTCCTCCCCTCAACTCACAAAGTTTAAAATCTTAACTCTTGAACTTTAGATCTAAATTCTTTCTGTCCCCCTCCCTCCAGTACAAAGTTAAAAATCTTTGAATGTTTTAATATTTTCCTGTTCTGTTTCCAGAGCCCAATCAACCTCATGTGTAGCATTTTCAAATTACAAAATTAATGCATTATAACCATAATATACAATATTATGTCCATTTTAAATTTTATACCATTGTTTTATGTTAAAAAATAAACTATCTACATTATCAGCTTAATACCTGAAGCTACTTATTAAACTTATTTGTTAAACATAATATTTGATTTTCTGTTAATTTCACACTTTGTTATTATAAACTCATTTGTTGGTTGTAGCAAATTCCACAAGTGTTTGGTGATGATACGTATGAAAAATTAATTTTTGTACCAACCCTAAATGGAAATTCTTTTTAATGCGTTATTTTCTGAGTACACAAAATGCCTGTTGAGACTCTGTAACTGAGGGCCTGGGTATATGACCCTATTACAATCATTCACTGCTTATTTGTAGCTCTTTAATACAGACTTAGATTGAGTTGGGTAACCTATTTTTATCTGAACTCAATACCACCTTTAGGTCAATTTAGGTTGATGCTAATTAGATCATAACAGATTAGGTTGATCTTAAATGTTTCAAGTTCTGGGCAGTTTCGAATTGAGTTTTGATTCTTTTGGGGCAAGTTCAGATCAATCCAATTTTACAAAAGAAAGTCCCAAAGTAGATACCTTCTTTGTGTATTCTTGGGTTTTGCTGCTTCGGATTCCTGAGTAATTTTTACCAGCACATATTCTTTATACATTTATATTTTATTGTAACCTACGAGCCTTAGTTGATATTTCTTGGATGCAGAGAGATCGTAGTACTGGTGACTTATTTGGTTTTGAAATTAGACTTTTCTACAACTTATGTCAGTGAATAATGCATTAAAATGAACAAATCGGAGGTAAATTGGAAAAAATGGAATTAAATATATTCTAATATGGTATTTAAAATTATACTCATATAAATGATGCGTAAATAAATATGCTAAAAATATCTTTTCATTTAATTGTGATATTGTATTAAGGGTATAAGTTTATAAATAAACAAAATTTGCAGTCCAGTATCGAAATTAAACATATCTACAGTTAAAAATAGATTTATCATTTAACAATGCACTAAGCTTAACTATACCACCATTTTCCCACACCTAAAAAAAACAAAAAATAGAGATAAAATAATGATTCTACCTTTTTGCATTATCTGTTCATAAGAATTTCTTCTAATGAAGTATAGCAAAACCTACTGTGTTTTTCTACCCAGAAAAGAACCAGACAAAAGTTTATCACCACCATGTGTTTACAACATGTTGCACATATATGTAAACAAGAATGTCAATAAGAATAAAGTGCCAAATCTTAATACAAATATTTGTCACAAACTCAAAATATGTTTTTATTGAAAAATGTAGAAAATTGTTTACATTTAATTGTATAAAAAGGTACATTATTAATTTACCACCACTTTCTTTTTCCTTCACCAGTCCCTAATATTCAACAATTCAATTATGCCTTCAGATGCAGTTTCTGGTTGCCATATTTCAATCAGCAAGCTGAGGCTGTGAAGCCTCAAAATAACTCAAGAGAAAAGTTTTTGTGTCAGACACATGCCTGAAAGCTAATGTTTGTCAGATCCAAATGAAATCTTGGGCTGATAGAATTAAGGAATTTTCTCTGATGTAGAAGTTAAAAATGTTGCCTGCACACACTGCTTTGCAAGT
The DNA here is from genome assembly GCA_963931845.1 of Maratus michaelseni. Lineage (NCBI taxonomy): Eukaryota > Metazoa > Arthropoda > Arachnida > Araneae > Salticidae > Maratus > Maratus michaelseni. Next base: position 280,957,313 of record OZ007598.1, on the reverse strand, counting down.
AAATCTTGCAAAGCAGGGAAAGTTTTTTCGTTGTCCAGTATCATAAAGGGAGTTTTGATCAAACATCTCCCTTTTTGATTCATAAATCCACTCAAGCTTTTGTTTTTGAACCAAAAACAGTAAACTCTGATCTGGTGAACTTTTAATCAAAATAATGATATTAAATGAGCAGTTAATTAAAAAAACGTACTCATTTTGCAAGCATTGATGTCTTTATATCTCCATATCTAAATACATGTCATGAAGTGATCTTGAATCTGACCTCTTGCATGTTACTTAAAATGAAATATTGGATAATTTAAAAGAACAATATGTTATTAAAGTTAGAAGAATAAAAATGTTCTATCGAGACAAATAAATAACATATAATCAAATACAAATTCTGACTAAGCCTGTAATACTCATTTTTAACTTGTTTAATTTACTTAATTCAATAAAAGCTGTATGTTTATCATGCTCTGTAAGACTGTACAAATTAGCTGTATTGTATTAGCTGTCAATGCTTTGGACACTCTAAAATATCATGTCAATGTAATATCGGCTGGCTCATTGCAGTGCAGTGGGCTATGAAAGTGTACATTGCAATGCTAGAGCGCATTGTGTAAATTGTAAAAAAAGATCACTCATCTTATTCCAAATCTTGTGAACAGTGGAAAAAAGAAAAAGCTCATAAAAGTTATTAAACTACAGCAACTCAAGCAGCATCCTCTACAGAAAACAATTGTCAGTCATGACAAAAAGAAGACAACATATCCTACTAATCCCAGTCAGACATCTAGATCATCGCAATCTGTCCCCCCCCCCCCTCCTTAAATCCCAACAATCTGTTTCTCCTAAATCATCACAAATTGCCCCTTCAAAGCTACCACAATTTATTTTCTACAAACTTCCATTCCATAAAAGAAATTCTAAAAATACCACTAACACAGTCTTTGAAACAAAACCAAAGATATGATGTTGGAAAACATAATCTTCCAACAATTAAATCTATTGTGTCATCATAGAATCCCCAAAAGAGTCAAACATCCAAAAGTACTTCAGATCTGAAACCAACTGAAAATTAATTTGAACAAAACACTGTGCATGGCTGAAGATACCATATTTTGAAACCCTTCTTCTGATTTATCTGTGAAAAGAGAAGATAGTATGTCCGCTACCTTTGAACAAAACGACACAGATATACACTTCTAAAAAATGAGTAATATCATTTCATGGAACTGCTGTGGCTATAAATAATAAATATTTCAAAATCTATAGTAATCTACATAATTACTAATCAATGTGTTTAGTTTTACAATAAACTCATCTGAAACATGGTGATTAATTTAACTTACACTCCTATGTAACTTATAGAAACGACTTTACATGTAACAAAAGGGAAACTGGTGGTGTAGCCATGTTTGTTTCTTGCAGTTTACTTCATATGTATCCTGTTGAATACAAACTTTCTAGCTGTTGCAGTCTGTTTACATATGAAACATCTCACCACTATCTGGTCCATATATTTACTACTAAATCAAATTGTTCAGCCAAGTCATCTGAATAATCTGTTTCTCCAACTCACTAGACTGTGCATTACTGTTGGAGATTTCAGTGCACACAGCCATATCTGGAGCAACCATAATTCCAATACTCAAATGACCTACACGGCAGTGACCACATTCTGATTTTGATTTCACAGACTATTTCTCATGAAGATTAAAATAGTTATCCCAAATGCTATGTATATGACAGATCCATCTTTCAGGGCATTTGCAGGCAGGGTTGACAAGTTTTTGCTACAGGTAGAAAAACACCTGGTAAGAACTGTCACAGCAAAAATAGGTTTTTGCTTCAGATTATTCAGCCAAATCATCTGAATAGACTGTTTCGCCAACTTCTTAGACTGTGCAATATTATTAGAATATCAGTACAAACAGCCAAATCTTGGACAGCCATAATTCTAATTCATGCAGTCAAGTGAAGGAAATTTTCAATTTTGACAACAACTTATTCCTGCTTAATAATGGTGATAACACTTATTTTCTTGAGCCAACATGAAATTTTAACATAATAGATCTTTGAATATGCCCCCCCCCCCATCAATCTATCCATTTTGGAAATTCTGGGTCTCAAATGACCTGGCAGTGACCACTTTCTGAGTTTCATTTCACATTCTGATAAAAATTCTAATAATCATTTCAAATGCTATGTATATGACATACAAAACCAAGTGGTCATCTTTTACAGCATTTCAAACATTAATAATTGTATGATAGAGAAAAATATTGACAAAGTACTTGATAATGTAACTCATTCTTTTATTAATGCTGCTGATGCTATCAATCCAAAAACATCATCTATACATAAACACATGAAGACATGCTAGAAGAATGACTGTCAAACAGCAAATAAATAAGAGTTGTTTCAGTTATCTTCTGTACTCATCTATTTCCGTGTTTATGGCTGAACTGATTGCCACAGAGAGAGCTGTGTTGCACATCTCTCATCATCAATACAGATCTTTTATCATTTATACACACTCAAATAGTGTTATTGATAGAGTAAATCATTTAAAAGCATCCCTTTTTTCAATAATTTTGAATTTTTATAAACTGACTAGACATGGTTATAGTATATTCTTTTGCTGCATGCAGGGATACGTGGGTATTCATATAAACAAGAAAGCAGATGCAGTGGTAAAACATACTCATACTCCATCAGATTCCATTGGCAGATGTTAAAAACATAATAAAACGATTTATTCTGAATTAGAAGCAGGGAAATTGGGATTTAGGATATAATAATAAACTAGATCATATTAAACTGACAATCATAATCTGGTCTGTTTGTTATCTAAGGAAAACTGATAATCTCTTTTGACTCGTATGCAAATTGGACATTCGTGAATCACTCACAAGCATCTTTTAGTTTGGGAGAATGTACACATGTGTTCTCAATGTTACTTTGAGCTTCACACTAATCATCTTTTAACTGATTGTCCAGGCTGAAGACACTTGTATAGAATTTACTTTCATTCATCAGCACCTACTTTGACAAATCTCACTTGCAAAAACACCCTCATGTCATACTCTTTGTTTTTTTAAAAGTGGGCAGTCTATTAATTTGAATTGTAGTTGCTTGAAGTCTTAATAAGACAATTTTATGATTTGTTGTTATTACAATTTGCAGTTTTAGCTCTCTATACTTATATGACTATTTTGCCTGATGACATTCCTTTTTAAGCTTTGTTATTTTTTTGTAATTATATATATTTTTTAGCATAACTTTCTGAGGATGGTCCAAAGTTTGCTTTTAATATTTATTTTGATGCAGCTTGCCCCTAAACGGAATTTGTGCCATTAAACCTTATAACCAAGCCTATCTGAAAATCTACCCTGACCAATCAACTAAGTCTTTTATCTTGAATTGTAGTTGCTTGAAGTCTTAATAACACAATTTTATGGTTTGTTGTTATTACAAATGGCCGGAATAGCTCTCTATACTTATATGACTATTTTTCCTGATAACATTCCTTTTTAAGCTTTGTTATTATTTTTTAACATAACTTTCTGAGGATGGTCTAAGGTTTGCTTTTAATATTTATTTTGATGCAGCTTGCCCCTAAAAGGAATTTGTGCCATTAAACCTTATAATCAAACCTATCTGAAAATCTACCCTGTACAATCAACCTCAATATTTTACAATTGGCAAAAACTGTATAATATTTTAATATTATTGAGTATATATTGTGATGAGTATATGTTATTTTCCATACAAAAAGAAGATAAAATTATAATTGAAGATACAGTTGTTGACTACTTTTTCTTAGTGTCCTTAAAATATGAATTCATTTTCTTTCACTTTGGCTCCAGGTTTCAATATTTCAGGTACACATTGAAGTGTGCCAGGTTTCAGGATGTTGAAAATTTGGTTTGTTGTATTTGTTTCAAGTACAACCTGACCTGTATGGCACTCTGTAGTAATAATAAATAATCATCTGATCACACCTCCCTCCCAAAAAAATTCTTTTGCTTTTGAAAGTGTCACCTCAAAAGTTTTAAAATCTTGAAAACTCTTTACATTTTAATAAATATTTTATTCTGTATTTATTATTATTTTTTTTGTTATAATAAGTAATATTCTAAATCCCCCCTCCCCCCAGTCAGAGATAGCTCATCGTTTAGGGACAGGCAGTCACATAGAGGCATTCATGGGAGGCAAGAAAATTGCAATTTGTGAAGTAGGAGAAAGAAGGGAGAAAAAACCTACAAAATTTACATGACATAATTAAACGATGATCCCAAAAGAGAAAAATATTTTTGTTATATCACATGCTGAAAATGAACCTTTTCATGTGAAATATGAGATAATACAAAGAAATTGACTGATAATCCTGTTTTAAGAGATTTTTTAAATGATACGAGTATTTAAGGAGTAAACTTCCTTGAAATGTATCACTTTACTAAAAAAATTATTACTTTTTTCTAAAATTAATTGCAAATTTGCATATGAAAATTTTATTTCTCTTCTTATTTATATTTATTTATATTTCTTCATTATATTTACAACTAACAACAAAATAAGAAAAAAAGTAAATGAATGAAAATTCAAGTTTTTTTCTTATATTGTTTAAGAATTTTTTTCATGCATTATTAAAATATTTTAAGGCAAAACTGTCTTTACAGCCACTATGTGGCACACCTATTCAAATAAATATATAAAGCTCAGTATTATAAAGCTCAGTATTAAATATATAAAGCTCAATATATTTTCAGCTCAGTAATGGTTTTAGGTTTATTTCTATACACATTGTCTTTAATGTAGTCCCACAGAAAAGAGTCACATGTGTTCAGATCCAGAGAATATGGCGGGCAAGTGAGTCCCATTCCATTGGCGTCTGGGTACCCCAGAGCCAGATTGCGGTCCCCAAAGTGATCCTCCAGGACATTAAACACTTTCTTGGCCCGATGTGGAGGAGCTCTGTCTTGCATGAACCACATCTTGTCGAAATCAGGGTCACTTTGGATAATGGGGATGAAACCATTTTCCAAAACCTTCACATATTGTTCAGTAGTCACCGTACCGTCAACAAATATCGGACCGATTATTCCGTGACTGGACATTGCACACCACACAAGTACCCGTTGGGGGTGGAGATGCTTCTCGATCGCGAAATGCGCTCAGACACGCTGTACCGTAACATTTTCATTTGCAAATGGCCGACAACAACAAGTTACGTGCGAATGCGCATACTAATTCCCATAATGCCCTGCGGCCAACCACGAAGTTTGAACTTTATAACACGAAACTTTCAGAAGTTATGACGGTTTAATTTCATATAGTTCAATAATTGTCACCCTGTATATTCAATTTAGTTTGGGTAAATCAAAATTTTGATGATCTGTGTCAGACGATGTATTACAAAGATTTTTATTTTATTTTTTTAAATAATGTGCTATTTTATAATAGAAGTAAATAAAAGTCTCAAGTTTGGATGCTCGTATAAACTATGAAAAATGATTTTTCTGAAAATAATATTGGTTACTTTATGGCAAATAAATATTCTGTCCACCTCTTTCTTTAAGTAAGCATGTAACTATACTAGCAACAATTTTTGTGGAAATGCCGTATTTTCAGGAATACCTGCCGCACCCATCCTAAGCGCCGCACCAATGAAAATCTGTTTTAAAAAAAGTATATCCACCTAAGCGCCGCACATAAGAAACTCAAATTTATTTATAAATATTTTCACTTATACACCACAAAAAATGAATTAAACTAGTAATTAAATATAAAAAAACCATTGTATTATTATTAATATATAAATCTGTGAAGTTTCAAGTGATATACAGAGGTAAAATCATCTAGAACTAAGAAATTTTCATATGAAACATGAAACGAACAGTTAGTTATCCGGACGAATCACGGTGCAGCATACATCATAAAAAGTACGGCATCATACAACCGCGGAACACCAGTACATCCACGGCCACCTATACACTATGCAAAAACAACTTATTACATGATGAAGTAATCGTGAGACAACTAAACTTAGAAAAAGTGTCGCTGAAAAGGTAAACAAGTAATACTGCTGAAACAAAAGTACGTTCTCTCTAAAGCTGCTCATTGGGCCCATGGGCCAAAACAACAAGTATGATCTCTGAGAGGGTGGATGAACACATATAGTTTAAGAGGACAATATTCGAGCACATGCAAGCTAAACTTATGCTAAAACAAAATATTTTCAACTTTAGCGATAAAGGTCGCGGCGGCTCTATATTCATTCTAATATATCGAGGATACAGTGCTTATTGATGGGTGCACAGAAAACATAATTATTTTTAACTTGAGAGCTGATGAGACCAACATTTTTGACCCCACTGATTGCTCAAAAATAAACAAATAGCCTTTCACAGATATCCAAGGTTGGGAGACATTTCCTAATGTTTTGGTACAAACTTGAGAGCATGTGACAGTTGATCAAAGAGGTAAAAATGACATCATAAGATATCGGTAGGAAAAAATCAATGCATTATAAGACATCCCTATAAAAGAAAAAATCACCGTACCCGCCGCCCTGGTGGCATTTAGAATATTTTATACTTCTAAACTCGTATGTGCCAAAGCTCATGCACCGAAAATATGGTACTATTTTTAGTTTTAGTGGAGGGTACAAACATAACTATGTTTCATTGCACTTGGCAGTAGTAACTGTGTTTTCACGGCTGTGGCAAATGAATATAGGTTTTAATCTAGGTTAGAAAATTATTTAAATTCTGTTTACCTCATTAATTTTAATTTCATGTCAGAAGCTCTTTGGCTTTGAAATATGTCTTTGATGAATTCTAAATAAGATAGATTAACAATTTTATTTATTGCAGATGCATATATCTATAAAAGTAGTGAAAGAAAAAAGGTTCCTTGGATATCCTTTACATCACACAAAGCTGATAAATGTATTTAAAATGTGAAATATGGAACAAAACATTTCTTTACAAGAGCATTTTGGAGAAGCACCGTCTGACTCACAAGAAAAATCATTTGTTTGTGAGATATGCAACAAAAAATTCTCTCAAAAAATTCAGTTAAGTGAACATTTGTTAGTTCATACTGGTGAGAAACGTTTTGCATGTGAGACATGCAACAAGAAATTTCCTCGAAAGTGTGAGTTAAGTCAACATTTGTCAGTTCATACTGGTGATAAACCTTTTGCATGTGAGATATGCAACAAGAAATTCTCTCAAAAGGGTCATTTAAGTAAACATTTGTTAATTCATACTGGTGAGAAACCATTTGTATGTGAAATATGCAACAAGAAATTCTCTCAAAAGGTTTCATTAACGAAACATTTGTTACTTCATACTGGTGAGAAACCATTTGCATGTGAGATATGCAACAAGACATTCTCTCAAAAGGGTGATTTAGGCACACATTCGTTAGTTCATACTGGTGAGAAGCCTTTTGTATGTGAGACATGCAGCATGAAATTCTCTCAAAAGAGTCATTTAACCAAACATTTGTTAGTTCATACTGGTGAGAAAGCTTTTGTATGTGACATATGCAACAAGAAATTCTCTCTTAACATTTCATTAACCAAACATTTGTTAGTTCATACTGGTGAGAAACCGTTTGTATGTGAGGTATGTAACAAGAAATTCTCTCAGAAGTGTGGATTAAGTAGACATTTGTTAGTTCATACTGGTGAGAAACCTTTTGCATGTGAGACATGCAACAAGAAATTTTCTCAGAAGTGTCATTTAAGCACACATTTGTTAGTTCATACTGGTGAGTAACCTTTCACATGTGAGACATGCAACAAGAAATTCTCTTGAAAGAGTCATTTAAGTGAACATTTGATAATTCATACTGGTGAGAAACCTTTGGCATGTCAGACATACAACAAGAAATTTTCTCAAAAGACTCATTTAAGTAAAAAGATGTTAGCTCATATTGGTGAGAAACTATATGTGTGAGATATGCAACAAGAAATTCTTGCAAAAGAGTGAATTAAGAAGGCATCTATTAAATCATAGTGTTAACAAACCATATGTTTGTGCAATATGTGCAAACATTTACTCTCTAGAGAGTAATTTTAAATGCCATCTCTCAATCCACACTGAAACCTTTTGTTTTTGAGACATGCAATAAAAGAAATTTTTTATTCTATGTTGCTTATCTTTTCAGTGATATGTCATATGTTTCGTTTTGTACTATTTTATGTTTTATTTATGTATATATTAAGTACTTTCAATGTATATGGTACAGGCTAATTTAGAAATATGACTCTTTGCAAAGAGCCGGACTTGTTAGAGAATCATCTCCCTATTTCCATTCAGCCTGATATTTCTCAGGCTTATTCCAAAGATCCTAGAGAGTGTTATGCTAATTGATATATATTCATTTATATCACAATCAAACTGAAAATTTTGTAGGCTTATGGCAAAGAGCCTATATTGCATTAGACTATAGCAATTAACCACTAGTTTTTCAATTAACCGAATTATTTCAGGCTTATTGCAATGAATCTATGCAGTTTAAGGCAAATTGGCTATTGCAGGTTAAGGCTAGAATGAATTACCAGCTGTTTGTCTAAATATTGTGTTGTATCTGACCCAAACATGAAAGTTCCATTAGAAGTCTAATTTGCAAAAACCTTCTTGGGATTTTCACAAACAAATTAATAAAAATAGGCAGAACTATATTTCAGATGAATTGAGTCTATTGTTTTGAGATTTCAAAACCTTTGCTATAATTTACGTTTTAACCTTTTTTTGTGTAAATGAGTAGATACTTTATTAATTATTACAAATTATATTTTTTAAGTTTAAACAAATATTAAGTGGATTGCCTGAAGCACTAATCTATTGCTACTAATTTTGTAAAAATTAAAAGAAAACGTTTTTTTTACTTAATATTTAAATAAACTATTAGTTTCATTTCCTTTTGGGTTCAGGTTGAAGTGTATTGGATTTGTCTTGTGTTACGTATTGAAAAAAAAAATATTTGAAGTGTTCGGTTGGATGCTGGTTGACATAATAGAGATTTTTTATTTTTGGTGAAATATAACTCCACCCGTGCATTATTCTAGAAATGCATCAGATTGCTCTTTGGAGCTGTCTGCTATTGGGGGATAAAAACAAACAAATATATACGTAACTGTTAGGAATTGAAATGTGTTTTCTAAATACAGATGTCCACTATTGGGGAAAATCCACTATGGATGTATTACATTGCATGAATCACATAAAAAATATTTTGGACTTTCTTTTGAAAAAAATGATCAAATTCAGTCTTATCCACAGAAGTCAATAACAATGATAATAAAGGATACAGATTGTACTAATTGTTAAAAAAGGGATTGTTAAGAGATATAGCTGCTCAGTTACAATGACTTTTAATAAAAGTGCATGAATACATACTTTCCCAGTTGTGTGTATAAAATCTATAAAATTAGACAAATCATATTTTTACAGAGCAATTTTTTTGTGCCTAAGATATGAACTTTTCATCCCCACCCACTTAATTATTATATTAAATTCGTAAAATAAAACCGATCAAAAATAGTTGAAATAACATGATCAGAAATTGTAACACTGACATAACCAAAAAAGACAGAAAACAACACACAAAGCACTTACCTGATATATTTTTTCCAGTTTACATAAATTTGTTCTGCATGCTAGACGTTTTAAACGCAACACACGTCTTGATTTTCATCAAAACAAAACAAATTTTAAAATATAACAGAAAAGAAGTGCTTGGCAATCAAATAAAGCGAGATAAAGAAGCCAATGTGGTAAACATGAACCCACTCTAAGCGTGTGGAGAGTATGTGCATTAGATTGCGCAGATTAAAGATTCTGGGTTCCATGTTTCTAACGTCATATTGGAATCATCTATTAGTTGGAACATTAAAGGCAACAGCAAAAATATTTGTATACAAGTTTACTTGACTAACTTTATAATATGATATAGATACATTTTATAGTTATATATATAAATACTTTTGCAATTGCCTTTAGTATGGTAACTCAACTAATATATAACATTAACCATGCAGTTACAATTTAGAAAAGTATATGTGCATTGTAATTGTTATTACCGGGTATTGTTAATACCAACTGTATAATATGTGTATAGAGTATATATTTATATAATAGTATAATCATTGAAACAAGTGGAAATAAAAGTACCATCGTAAATATCTTATTGATACAAGCCACCAATCTGATTTTATTAATTTAAGTACTTAAGTATACTAAATTACAGTTTTGCACTGTGTTAGTTTCCATTTATAATATTTACCATTTTTATTATGTATATTTAATAAGATTATATGCCGTTTCGAAAATAATTGGTGACCTGGTATGGATATGTAAAAAAAATGTCACCAGTAAGAAGCATTTACCATCAAAATTTGATGATTTTCAGTTTTTTCTGGATATAAGTTTTATACAGACTGGTGACATCAAGACTAATTTGAAAGTCAAAATCCTCAATTTTGAATTATCTTATTATTGAAGAAAAACTTTTATGGAACAACCTCAAGAAAAAAAAACAGCCAAAAGAAAATATTTTAGATACAAACTTATTATTTATAATTAAATAAATGCAAAAAAACAACTACAATATATATTAAAAATGTTGACATACTTGTGAACAATCCAAGGTCCAAAATGTTAATAAATATGTCACTCAATGGCACAGTAACCTTAAAAACTATCCAAAATCAGCTTTCATTTAATAGTCACACTCTTCTCACACCAACAAAAGCCACTGCACACTTTTAACCTAATAATCCCATTATAATTAAAAAACAATCAATGCCAAAGTATTGACTCGATGACGATTATGCAAATTTTTCTTCTCAATATATATATATTCCATAATACACGACTCTACAAGCAATCACGTGCCAGCCACTTTATCCGTTACTCTTTGCTGTTTTAGTCCTGTACCAGAAGGTTTATGTATCAGAACGGATCTAACAGTACCAGAAAGCTTGCATTCTGATGGCCCTGTTAAAAGGGAATTTTTTGCTGGAGAAATGTTACCGAGAATAGGATGTTAAAAACACTCGCAATCCACTCTGTAACACTTTTGTAGCCCATATATCTCGAACTTGAGTTTTGTAGAGTTCCATTCCATCTCAGGGAAAATCTCAAGATTCTGAAAGGAAAAAAATATTTTAAATACTTAAAGGTCAACAGAAATTTATCAACATGTATATGAAATAAAAGATTAGTATTAGTATTTTAAAGCAGGAATGGATTATCCCAAGGGGTAACAGGGAATACTCTGATTACCATTTTACAATACTCATAAACACATTCGATACTAACATTACCGGATAATAACAATTACAATGAAACATTTTTTTTCTACATTATAATTTCATGGTTAATATTATATACTATTAGTTGGCATATTAAAGGCAATAACAAAAATATTTATATACAAGTTTACTTGAATAACTATATAACATGATATAGATGCATTTTATAGTTATACTATATATAAATACTTTTGCAATTGCCTTTCATATGGTAACTCAACTAATATATAACATTAACCATGCAGTTACAATTTAGAAAAATATATGTGCATTGTAATTGTTATTACCGAGTATTGTTAATATCAGCTGTATAATATGTGTATAGAGTATATATTTATATAATAGTACAATCATTGAAACAAGAGGAAATAAAACTACCATCGTAAATATCTTATTGATACAAGCTACCAATCTGATTTTATGAATTTAATCAATGTATACTAAATTACAGTTTTGCACTGTGTTAGTTTGCATTTATAATACTGTAGACTCCCTTAAAACTGCATAGTTTAAACCAGACGTTGGGAAGATTTTAGAATTTTGCAGATTTTTGATCACTGTTTTTTTACATTTTTAAACAATAATTTGAATTTAATAATGCACTCAAAATTATAATGAATGCTTACAATAAAGTAAACTAATAAAAATTAAGAAAATTTATTAATATTTTTTTCAAATATTAAAAGCAAAGTTCAAATAAATAATTCATAATGCATAACTAAATATGCATAATGATGAGGTAATTTTTTCTTGAATTATTCAGTGAAACTCTCCTTATTCATACACTAATAATTCATACACTTCTTATACACTAATAATTCGTATCAATATCTTAAAATAGCAAAGTTTTATTTCATGTTTAGCCATATTTAATAACCAAAAAGTTTGATTAATACATAAATGTATTTTGTAAAAAGACTGTGATCACCACTCATTTCAGCGCTATCTTGAAAATTTTCAGAAATAAATTTATGCTTCCTTCATGAAAAAACATGAGTTCAATCATATTAACCAGAATTTTAAAATGTGTACAGAATGATACAATTTTTTTAGAAACCTAAATTTTACCTAAATCTTAACTGTGTTTTCATTGTTTACATCTGAAATAATGTGCGGATTTTAGGAGTTTGCCGAATTTAGGTTTGCGGATTTGAGGGAGTCTACTGTATTTATCATTTTTATTATATATTTATTAAGATTATATGCCGTTTAGAAAATAATTGGTGACCTGGTATGGATATGTAAAAAAAAAAGGGGGGGGGGGCACCAGTAAGAAGCATTTACCATCAAAATTTTATGATGTTAAATTTTTTCTAGATAAAATTTTTATACAGACTGGTGACATCAAGACTAATTTAAAAGTCAAAATCCTCAATTTTGAATTATCTTATTATTAAAGAAAAACTTTTATGGAACAACCTCAAGAAAAAAAAAACAGCCAAAAGAAAATATTTTAGATACAAACTTATTATTTATAATTAAATAAATGCAAAAAAACTACAATATATAAAAAATGTTAACATACCTGTGAACAATCCAAGGTCTAAAATGTTTACTAAATTTGTCACTTAATGGCACAGTAACCTTAAAAAGTATACAAAATCAGCTTTCATTTAATGAGCACACTCTTCTCACACCAACAAAAGCCACTGCACACTTTTAACCTAATAATCCCATGATAGTTAAAAACCAATCAATGTCAAAGCATTGACTCGACGACGATTATGAAAATTTTTCTTCTCAATATATATATTCCATAATAAACGACTCTACAAGCAATCACGTGCGAGCCACTTTGTCTGCTACTCTTTGCTGTTTTAGTCCTGTACTAGAAGGTTTATATATCAGAACGGATCTAGCTGTACCAGAAAGCTTGTATTCTGATTGCCCTGTCAAAAGGAATTTTTAGCTGTAGCAATGTTACCGAGGAATAAGATGTTACAAACACTCGCAATTCACTCGGCAACACTTTTGCAGCCCATATATCTCGATCTTGAGTTTTGTAGAGTTCCATTCCATCTCAGGGATAATCTCAAGATTCTGAAAGGAAAAGATATTTTAAATACTTAAAGGTCAACAGAAATTTATCAACATGTATATGAAATAAAAGATTATTATTCGTTTTTTAAAGCAAAAATGGATTATCCCAAGGGGTAACAGCCCAGGTAGCACAGCAATATCGGCCTATATCGGGAACAACGATTTCGCAATATCGGCCAATATCGGTAAACACCGGACCGGCCGATATTGCATGGCTAGCTTTTTTTACCAATATCGGCCTATATCGGGACCCAATATTGACCGATATCGGTGAACACCGGATCGGCCGATATCGGTCAACCCCGGACCGACCGATATCGATGAACCCCGGACCGACCGATATCGGTTAACGCCGGACCGGCCGATGTCGGTGAACGTCGGACCGACCGATATTGGCCAAAACTGGATTCAGAACTATAAAATGGCAAATCTTTTTTTTTCTCATATAGGGAGATATTGATTACCAGTCTTAGCAAAATATTAGAAATCAATAACTCTTTACATTAGGAAAAAAAAGGTTTACCATTTTATATTGGTGAGTCCAGCTTTGAATTAACTAATCCATGTATATATAAGCATTTAAAATGCCACATGGATTAACTGTTTTGTTAAAAGCCTCAGTTTTTATTATTATATCCATTAGATATAGTTGTGATATTAAAGATTATGAATGAAAGAATACTAAAAAAGTATTTTATTAAATTTAATATTAATAAAATAATTTATTCAAAATTTTATAATAGCTACATTTTGATGTTTTTCTTCTTTATTTTCAGTTTCAGTGTTCTATGTGAAAACATTAAAATGTAAAAAAGATAATGAAATGTTACTTTTCTCATTAAAAATAAAAAATCATATTATATCCATAGTAATAATTTGAATTTGTGCAAGTGGTAAGATTGAAAATTGTAACATACAGCATTTTTTTTGCCATATTACCAATTTTTTATAAATTTTTTTCACATAATCAATAGAAATATTTAACCATTATTAAAAATTTAAGAAAAATAACATGTTGCTGTAGGGATTTATTCTTTTCTGCTCTTATCATAAATATAGATCTTCAGATTTATTTAATTGTATTTATATAAACTGAAAAAAAAATCTTCTGGCAAAATTTAGTTGAAAACAATTCGTTAAATTACTTATGCAAAAATCCACCTGTTGTATAACTTTTAAAATTGAATTACTTTTTATTAAAAATTATCAAAAATCAATACAAAAATTTATTAATTTAAACTTTTTTCTTTGAAAAAAAAAATTATATCTTATTTTTAGGACTTTTTTTCATTTTGAATCAGAGACTCGTGTATACAACTAGCGGATAAACACTCGGTTGGAATTCTATATTATTCAGTGAATATTCTATTTTTCATTAAATTTTTATATGTTTTAATTAAAATTACTTTTTAATGGCAATTTTAAATAGAAAGTGCAACTGAAATCACCATTTCAACAATCATTAATATTTTGCAAAGGCATTAAACAAAGTCAGGAAAGCTATTCTTTTCTCGAAATTATGTACAATTAATGGATTTGAAATAGAAATTTAAAAAAGCTTAGCTTTCAAATATCACAATTATTTATGTATGTTTTACTAAAATTCCAATTTTAATTGGATTTTATGAATTGTTTCACAAAGCCTTTAAAATTAATTTTTAATGATTTTAAAGATTTGTAAATTTATTTTATAAATAGTATTCTATTAAAATATCTCAAACATGGAACACTAGTTTTAAAAGTGCTAAAACAGAACTAAATTATTATAAATAAATAAAACTTCCTAAAAATTGAGTTATTTGAGCCAAGTGGCAAAGCAAGATACTTTGCCTTTACCTTATATGACAACTTTCCCTCTGCTTTTCTTTTCTGGAGAATGATTAGCGTTAGGCTTAAGGGGACTCTTCACTGACACTAAAACACCTGCTCGCTAATGTTAAACCTATGGGCAGGTTCTTTTCTAATTTCTCGTTTAAATATGAACTTCTTTTTTTTTTTTGCATAAGATAGCTGAGGTTAATCTCAACTATCCAATGCAAAAAAAAAAAAAAAAAAAAAAAAAAAAAAATTCAAATTTAAACAGGAAATTAGAAAAGAACCTGCCCATAGCTTTAACAAGCTAGCAGGTGTTTTCGAATCATTGAACAGTCCCCATTAATGTCTTCTGATCACTAAATGACCTGCTGTCGTGAATAAGATAAATAAAACATGGCAAAAAATTACAGACCATTGCATTTATTTGAAATCACAACATGTCAAATGAAACTTTTTTTTTATTCACAAACTATCACTATTTATATTATCATATTACATTCAAATTTTCTCCAAGTCATCTATTTCTTGTTCCTATGTTCTCCTTCTTTTCCTTTGAAAACAGTTTCCATCCCAATTGGCAGATCGCACAGGACATTTTCAATGGGGCTGGAGATAACAGTTATTTTGCTTTATCAAACTTCATTTTCACACTCACTAGAAAAGTAGAATGAGCAAACATCAAAATTTCTCCAAGTGAATTTTCATCATGAAAATTAATAACTTATTACTACTTATACTATGCTTACTTATTCTCCTTTTTATTTACAAACTATGTAATGTAAATGCTAGATTTGAATTTAATATTAAAAAATTATAGCTTGAATTTTTTTTTTCACTCAAAATATTTAACCAAACTTGTGTTAATACATTTTATCTTTTTGACTGTCTTCACTCTGAATCAGAGTCTGAACTTACTGATTCTAGATTTTTCTGCATAATATGAAGCCAATCTTCTGAACATACAATAATTATTTATAGAGATATACAGAAATTATAGTGAATAAGAACAACAAAGTACCTAAAACTACTTAATTTGCAGCAAGACCTTTATAAAAATGAAATGGTTACCAATGAAAATCAGGATAGTTCAGAATGCAATTATCAAAATTTGGTTTTCACCATGAAAACCAGAGTTAGAAACAAATTTTTTTAATTTTAATGTATGAATGATAATCAAAATAGTTTTGTTTAGCTTTAGTGTGTTTATAGTATAAATGACACTTATTAAGTGTGGGATAGGGGCACTACAACAACAAAGTACCTAAAATTAATTAATTTGCAGAAGTATTTTTAAAAAAGGGAAATGTTTACCGATGAGCCACAGGATAATTCAAAATGCAACTATCAAAATTTGATTTTCACTATCTTAAAACTGCAGACTAATCGAAACTAACATGCTATTTTTTATGAAAACTTAATTTAGCTAAGTAATGATTAGCTAAATAATTTAGTATATATATATATATATATATATATATATATAAGCTTGTTTCCACATCGATATTATTTTTGACGTTACTTCAATAAACTTACTTCATTTTCTTCTTTTTCGGCACAGAAACGATACTCCTATTCTATCAATAGATCTTCAAGGTAAAATTTCAAGCCAACATATTTTTTAAAGTAGCAGCTAGCACAGAGGAACATCAAATTTTACGTGCTTGCAGAAGATCACTCATGGTAGTCGTTTGTTACACAATAAAACTACACACTCGTGATCTTCAGAGAGCAATCAAACCCGGGGATATCCACCAGACATTGATTCCTTCATCTGTTTCACTTTTCATAGATTGAAATATTAGTTCTTGCCAGAAGTGACATCAAAAATTATATAAATGTTCCCTAGAAAGTAGTTTTTACCAAAAGCAGAATATTGTTTAAAGTGTGATGTATGTCGCAGAACAATGAGCTTCTTTACAGAACATTTCAAATTCTCAATTTCAATGAAATATATCATTCAGTCTTAGTAAAAAAGTACAAAATTCATCAGTCCATTACCACAAAAGTGCAAAGTTTGTCACCCTAACATCATAAAAAAAAAATCCTGCAAAATTCTTCAATCATTCATGTAAAAAATAGCAAAATTCATCAATCAGCAGACTTATAAAAAACCAAAAATTTTCTGCGCACATAAATATTGTGTCAAAAACTTTCTGCAAATCAATTTAATGTGTAATAAAATTAACAATTTATTAATTTTATTTTTTTGATTTCTTCATTCTGAATCTAAGTCTGAACTTACTGATTCAAGACTTTGAAAGTGATGAACAGTCTGTTGGGAAAAATATTATGTTCTAAAAAAAAAAAAAAAAAATCAATAATTTTGAAATATTTTAAGTGATAAAAACTAAAAGTGTCTTCAAAGAAAAAAAAATCAACCAAAATCAGAAAAAGTACAAAGAAACTCTGATAGACATCAACCTCAGATATTTTATGTAAAAAAATCATTTCAAAATATTAAAATGCAAACGAGAAATTTCTAAACTAAACTCCCCTGGTTTAACGTTAGCTTGTGAGCATCATTCCATTATTTTAATAATGCAAAGTTTAAATTTTAGGTGGGATTAAGATGCTTTTTTATGCTATAAGTCTGGCACATTTATTTCATACAGTAATTAAATAGGATTTGAAAAGTTTAAATTTCTGAATTATGCAGATTCATGATCACCATAAGTTTTCATACTTACCATATATATACAGGCATGAAAGTATTATTATTGCAATATAACATGCAGAAATAAATATCTGTGAAAATTACACAATGTAATTGATTTAGGTATATGTAAAATAAATATGCAATTAAAGTTAAAAGACATTAAAATTGAAACCACTATTTTTATTCACAACTATTTTCTGTTATTCATGCTATATTACGAGTTCAAAGTTCAAACACATCCTCATATTAAAATTTCTGTACTATGTTAGCATAGCTACTCAAACTGAAGCAAACTTTGCAGGAAGAAAACACACTAAAGCAAAATCGGAGATAATATCGCAAAATTTGCATGATGTGCATGCATTATGAGCACAAAATAGTTAAAAAATTATATATATTAGTTTAGCACTTTTTAAAGAAATGCTTTTTTAAAAACTATTTCTATTTCTTATTTTAGTACACCCCAACCTTCATTTTGCATTTGAAAGACTATTCACTAAAACTGGGAACACTAGAAAAAAAAAACTGAGCACACATATTAATTATTTTGTTATGCATCTTAAAATCAGTTTTTAAACTTATATTATTAGTTTTATATTTTAAATGTTGCATATGTTACAAGGAAAATTTAAAAGCACAGAATTTGTACATCATTACAATTTTATCTATCTTCCCTCTCCCCTTCTCTAAATTTTCAGGGCATTATTTTTTTATGTTATCCTTTTAATATTGCATCAGTCTCCG
The DNA here is from genome assembly GCA_963931845.1 of Maratus michaelseni. Taxonomy (NCBI): domain Eukaryota; kingdom Metazoa; phylum Arthropoda; class Arachnida; order Araneae; family Salticidae; genus Maratus; species Maratus michaelseni. The sequence goes on along the minus strand of OZ007598.1, from coordinate 280,938,741 downwards.
AAACAGCCAAAGTGACATTAAAAAAAAAAAAAAATTATTTCAGTAAAAAGCTGAGAACTTCCATGCTTGTATATTAGATAGGACGACATTAGGATCAACAAAAATCTTTAAAAAGGGATCTCTAAACAAATTGTCCAATACAAAAATCTAATATTTACAATTAATGTGTTTCAATGATGTGTTACAATGTTTCAATTTGACCATTCTAAAAAGTGAAGATTTCTCGAATCTCTCACTACAAATATAATTTTCTACTTTTGACACTTTTTCAGTATTAAAAGGATAATTATCGTAATATATACTATTCACTACAATTCTACAATAATATACCTGCCAAATTTCTGTTTTTTTTTTTTTTTTTTTTTTTTTTTTTAAAGTCAAATAAACATACTTTGGACCAGTCTTTCATTGTTATGACAATCAGAATAAAAAAATCCCAAAACATGCATACTTACGATAGAGTATCTTAAGTAGATGATTCTGAAGACTCAATGACCGTTTTTGTTTACAAGAAGTTGGCAGATGACAAAAAGCATGGTACGATTGAGATCCTGAAAAAAAAAAAAAAAAAAAAAAAAAAAAAAAAAACGATAAATGGTTACAAATCAACAGAAAAATTTGAAATGTATTATGAATACATGTTAAAGAATTATTTATAATGCAAAAACTAGATTATATTTTCGACAGTCCCCCCCCCCCCCCCCCCAGTCAAGTAAGCACAAAACATTTATGAAGTATTTTATAATGTAAGACAAAATTATAAAATGGGTTTTGTTTTTATTTGGTAAGATTTGATTTAATTTATTAAGTAATAATTATTACTACTTCATAATAAATTTATTAAGTTATAATCCTTATTGAAAATGTTTATTTGACTTTAAGTAATGAGAAGGTGTTGGCAGCTGATAAAAATAAATAACCAAAACAAAAATCAATAATTTTGAAATATCTTAAGTGATATAAACTAAAAGTGTCCTCAAAGAAAAAAAAAATTCAACTAAAATCAGAAAAGTACAAAGAAACTCAGATAAACATCAACCTCAGATATTTTATGTAAAAAAATCACTTCAAAATATTAAAATGCAACGAGAAATTTCTAAACAAAACTCCCCTGGTTTAACATTAGCTTGCGAGCATCATTCCATTCTTAAATAATGCAAAGTTAAAATTTTAGGTGGGAATAAGACGCCTTTTTATGCTATAAGTGTGGCATATTTATTTCATACAGAAATTAAATAGGATTTGAAAAGTTTAAATTTCTAAGTTATGCAGATTCATGATCACCATAAGTTTTCATACTTACCATACATATACAGGCATGAAAGTATTATTATTGCAATATAACATGCAGAAATAAATATCGGTGAAAATTAAACAATGTAATTGATTTAGGTATATGTAAACCATTATTGTTTTTATTCACAACTATTTTCCGTTATTCATGCTATATGCTATATTATGAGTTCAAAGTTCAAACACATCCTCGTGTTAAAATTCCTGCACTATATTAGCATAGCTGCTCAAATTGAAACAAATATTGCAGGAAGAAAACACACTAAAGCAAAATCAGAGATAATATCGCAAAATTTGCATGATGTGCAAGCATTATGAGCACAAAATAGTTAAAAATTTATATATATATATATTATATTAGTTTAGTGCTTTTTAAAAAATTATTTCTATTTATTATTTTAGTAACCCCCCTCCCCTCCTTTATTTTGCATTTGAAAGAATATTTGCTGAAACTGGGAAACGCTAGAAAAAACTGAGCACAGATAGTTAATAGTTATTTTGTTATGCATCTTAAAATCAGTTTTTAAGCTTATATTATTACCTTTCTTTATTGCTATTTTATATTTTAAATGTTGCACATGTTACAAGGAAAATTTAAAAGCACGGAATTTGTGCACCATTACAATTTTATCTATCACCCCCCCCCCTCTCTCTCTCTCTAAATTTTCAGGTTATGAATTTTTAATGTTATCCTTTTAATATTGCATCAGTCTCAGAAGTAGCCAATGTGACATTTAAAAAAAAAAAAAAAAAAGTTGATTTCAGTTAAAAAGCTGAGAACTTTCATGCCTATATATTATATAGAGCGACATTAGGATAAACAGAAATCTTTAAAAAGGGATCTCTAAAACGAATTGGCCCATAAAAAAATCTAATATTTACAATTTCAATTTGACCATTATAAAAAGTTAAGAATTTCTCGCATCTTTCACTACAAATATCAAAACTAGTGCATTTTAAAGCTTCCTCTCTAATTTTTCAGGTTATGATTTTTTCATATTATCCTTTTAATATTGCATCAGTCTCAGAAGCTGCCAAAGTGACATAAAAAAAAAGCCTATTTCAGCTAAAAAGCTGAGAACTTTCATGCCTGTACATTACATAGGGCGACATTAGGATTTCTGACATTAGGATCAACAAAAATATTTAAAAAGGGATATCTAAAACAAATTGCCCCATAAAATAAATCTAATATTTACAGTTTCAATTTGACCATTCTGAAAAGTGAAGATTTCTCACATCTTTTACTACAAATATCATTTTCTACTTTTAACACTTTTCCAGTATTAAAAGGATAATTATAGAAGGAGATTGGGAAATGCACTACTACTACTATGTATTGAGTTTATAGACTGTATAGAATTAATATATTATTAAACTTAGCCTGGTTAACCATGCAAGTTACTGAGATGGAGGTGCTGAATTTAGAAACTACTTTAAAAGTTAATTAAAATGTTATATTAAAAAAATTTACAAAATATACAATTACATACTTACAATACATTACTTAAAAACATAATCGGTACATTACTTAAAAAAGTGAGTAATTTTTGTCTGTTTTTGCATTGTGTATGCTCGAACAGTAATTTATTTATCTTAAACTTTAAAACATAAATGACAATATGAAATGTCAGACACAGAAAATCGTAAATCAAACAAAATATGCAAATCTTATTAAACTGAGAAACTAAAAATATTTTTCAAAATACATTCCACTGTGATTGCCTTGAAAAATTGTTTTAGGAAGAAATTAAAAAGTAAATATATAAGCTACATCCTACACAAAGGCACAAAATATTTGAGATAGAAAATATCAATTTCAATAGCATACCTATACGCATTCTAGTTCTATGACAAAATTTAAAAAATCGTTCATTAGAATCAAGACAATCAATCAAAAAAATAATAACAGAAACATTAAACGATATTATACCAATTAGCGTTAGGCTTAAACAGATAAAAAATACGTTTAAATTAAAGTTATTTCATGAAATGCATAAAATTATATCTTCAAATGTTCAAAAAGCAGTACAGATTATAAGTAATAGGAATACATACCGATTAGAGAGTAAAAATAGACTTCTTTAAAGATGTTTACAATTTTCACACAAAACTAGCGTACTTGACCGCGGCCATGTTTTAATCTGAAGGAAAAGGATGCTTTTCTCTGATTGGTTGAATTGCAGTTGTCATCATGCACATCCATCCCCGCCTGCCGATCTTGATCAATGTCGCCCGATGTTTGCCAATATGAGTTTTTTGCAATAGGTTTACAGAACTTAAAGTGTCGTTAAAATTGTTTTCTGTCTGCTACCTTGCTAAAAAAGAACTATATATAAGTTAAAAATTTAAATATCGAACATTAGAGAAATTGTAATATTACAGATTCAACATCGGTCAACATTGATCAATATCGGCCAATATCGGTAAGAGGTGACCAGTCTTCGCCGATGCATGCCAAGATTGCCCGATATTGGGCAATATCGGACCGATATTGCTGTGCTACCTGGGTTATTATGAAAGATTTATTTATAATTATATTAGAAGTTATCTATAATGACAACTGTCCGGCACTTCCTACAGTGGAAAAAATTCCATTGACAAATATTGATACCGTTTCAACAATGGGCAATATTTAAAACGTGAAAATGTCCCTATCCTTTAACAATGGAAAAAAGTATAGTGACAAATTTTGCCACGCTTTCAACAATGAAGAAATCTTAAATTAAAAAAAAATTCCCGCAACAATAAAATTTCGACTTTAATTCATCATTTTCCAAGTGTTATTATGAAAAATTTATTTATAATTATATTAGAAATTATCTATAATTGCAAATTTACCGCACCTCCAACAATGGAAAAAATTCCATTGACAAATACTGATACGGTTTCAACAATGGATAATATTTAAAACGTGAAAATGTCCCTATCCTTTAACAATGGGAAAATTTATAGTGACAATAGTATATTTATATGATTTATAGTGACAATAGTATAATGACAACTTTCTGGCACTTCCAATAATGTAAAAAATTCCATTGACAAATATTGATACCGTTTCAACAATAGACAATATTTAAAACGTGAAAATGTCCCTATACTTTAACAATGGAAAAAATTATAGTGACAAATTTTCCCACGCTTTCAACAATGAAGAAATCTTAAATTAAGAAGGTTTTACCACAACAATTTAAAGTACGACTTTAAGTCATCATTTTCCAAGTGTTATTATGAAAAATTTATTTATAATTATATTAGAAATTACCTATAATAACAAATTTCCCGCACTTCCAACAATGGAAAAAATTCCATTGACAAGTATTGATACCGTTTCAACAATGGACAATATTTAAAACGTGAAAATTTCCCTATCCTTTAACAATGGAAAAAATTATAGTGACAAATTTTCCCAAGCATTCAACAATGAAGAAATCTTAAATTAAGAAGGTTTTACCACAACAATTTAAAGTACGACTTTAAGTCATCATTTTCCAAGTGTTATTATGAAAAATTTATTTATAATTATATTAGAAATTACCTATAATAACAACTTTCCTGCATTTCCAACAATGGAAAAAATTCCATTGACAAGTATTGATACCGTTTCAACAATGAATAATATTTAAAACATGAAAATGTCCCTATCATTTAAAAATGGAAAAAATTATAGTGCAAAATTTTACCACGCTTTCAACAATGAAGAAATCTTAAAATATGAATTTTTTCCTGCAACAATGAAAAATTCGACTTTAAGTCATCCTTTTCTAAGTGTTTTTATGACAAATTTATTTATAATTATATTAGAAGTTAACTATAATTGCAACTTTCCCGCACCTCCAACAATGGAAAAAATTCCGTTGACAAATTCTGATACGGTATCAACAATGGATAATATTTAAAACGTGAAAATGTCCCTATCCTTTAACAATGGAAAAATTTATAGTGACAAATTTTCCCACGCTTCCAACAATGAAGAAATCTTAAATTAAGAAGTTTTCCTGCAACAATGAAAAGTTCGAATTTAAGTCATCATTTTCCAAGTGATATTATGAAAAATTTATTTATAATTACATTAGAAATTATCTATAATAACAAATTTCCCGCACTTCCAACAAAGGAAAAAATTCCATTGACAAATATTGATACCGTTTCAACAATGGACAATATTTAAAACGTGAAAATTTCCCTATTCTTTAAAAATGGAAAAAAAATATAGTGACAAATTTTCGCACGCTTTCAACAATGAAGAAAACTTAAATTAAGAAGTTTTTCCCGCAACAATAAAAAGTTCGACTTTAAGTCATCATTTTCCAAGTGTTATTATGAAAAATTTATTTATAATTATATTAGAAATTATCTATAATAACAAATTTCCCGCACTTCCAACAATGGAAAAAATTCCATTGACAAATAATGATACCGTTTCAACAATGGACAATATTTAAAACGTGAAAATCCCCCTATTCTTTAACAATGGAAAAAATTATAGTGACAAATTTTTGCACGCTTTTAACAATGAAGAAAACTTAAATTAAAGAAATTTTTCCCGCAACAATGAACAATTCTATTTTGAGTCATCCCTTTTGAATTGTTATTATAAAAAATTTATTTATAATTATATTAGAAATGATCTATAATTACAAATTTACCGCACCTCCAACAATGGAAAAAATTCCATTGACAAATACTGATACGGTTTCAACAATGGATAATATTTAAAACGTGAAAATGTCCCTATCCTTTAAAAATGGAAAAATTTATACTGACAATAGTATATTTATATGATTTATAGTGACAATAGTATAATGACAACGTTCTGGCACTTCCAATAATGTAAAAAATTCCATTGACAAATATTGATACCGTTTCAACAATGAATAATATTTAAAGCGTGAAAATGTCCCTATCCATTAACAATGGAAAAAATTATAGTGCAAAATATTCCCACGCTTTCAACAATGAAGAAATCTTAAAATATGAATTTTTTAACGCAACAATGAAAAATTCGACTTTAAGTCATCCTTTTCCAAGTGTTTTTATGACAAATTTATTTATAATTATATTAGAATTTAACTATAATTGCAAATTTCCTGCACCTCCAACAATGAAAAAAATTCCATTGACAAATATTGATACCGTTTAACAATGGGCAATATTTAAAACGTGAAAATGTCCCCATTCTTTAACAATGGAAAAACTTATAGTGACAAATTTTCCCACGCTTTCAACAATGAAGAAATTTTAAATTAAGTTTTTCCCGCAACCATAAAAAGTTCGACTTAAGTCATCCTTTTCCAAGTGTTTTTATGACAAATTTATTTATAATTATATTAGAAGTTAACTATAATTGCAACTTTCCCGCACCTCCAACAATGGAGAAAATTCCGTTGACAAATTCTGATACGGTATCAACAATGGATAATATTTAAAACGTGAAAATGTCCCTATACTTTAACAATGGAAAAATTTATAGTGACAAATTTTCCCACGCTTTCAACAATGAAGAAATCTTAAATTAAGAAGTTTTCCTGCAACAAAGAAACGTTCGACTTTAAGTCATCATTTTCCAAGTGTTATTATGAAAAATTTATTTATAATTATATTAGAAATTATCTGCAATGGAAACTTTCCGGCACTTCCAACAATGAAAAAAATTCCATTGACAAATATTGATACCGTTTAACAATGGGCAATATTTAAAACGTGAAAATGTCCTTATTCATTAACAATGGAAAAAATTATAGTGACAAATTTTTCACACGCTTTCAACAATGAAGAAATCTTAAATTAAGAAGTTTTTACCACAACAATTTAAAGTACAACTTTAAGTCATCATTTTCCAAGTGTTATTATGAAAAATGTATTTTAAATTATATTAGAAATTATCTATAATAACAAATTTCCCGCACTTCCAACAAAGGAAAAAATTCCATTGACAAATATTGATACCGTTTCAACAATGGACAATATTTAAAACGTGAAAATTTCCCTATTCTTTAACAATGGAAAAAATTATAGTGACAAATTTTCGCACGCTTTCAACAATGAAGAAAACATAAATTAAGAAGTTTTTCCCGCAACAATAAGAAGTTCGACTTTAAGTCATCATTTTCCAAGTGTTATTATGAAAAATTTATTTATAATTATATTAGAAATTATCTATAATAACAAATTTCCCGCACTTCCAACAATGGAAAAAAATTCCATTGACAAATAATGATACCGTTTCAATAATGGACAATATTTAAAACGTGAAAATCCCCCTATTCTTTAACAATGGAAAAAATTATAGTGACAAATTTTACCACGCTTTCAACAATGAAGAAATCTTAAATTAAAAAAATTTTCCCGCAACAATAAAATTTCGACTTTAATTCATCATTTTCCAAGTGTTATTATGAAAAATTTATTTATAATTATATTAGAAATTATCTATAATGACAACTTTCCCACACTTCCAACAATGAAAAAAATTCTATTGACAAATATTGATACCTTTTAACAATGGGCAATATTTAAAACGTGAAAATGTCCTTATTCTTTAACAATGGAAAAAATTATAGTGACAAATTTTCGCACGCATTCAACAATGAAGAAATCTTAAATTATAAAGTTTTTCCCGCAACAATGAACAATTCTACTTTGAGTCATCCCTTTTGAATTGTTATTATGAAAAATTTATTTATAAATATATTAGAAGTTACATATAATGACAACTTTCCGGCACTTCAAATAATGAAAAAAATTCCATTGACAAATATTGATACCGTTTTAACATTGGAAAATATTTAAAACGCGAAAATGTCCTTATCCTTTAACAATGGAAAAAAATATATTGAAAAATTTTCCCAAGCTTTCAACAATGAAGAAATCTTAAATTAAGAAGTTTTCCTGCAACAATCAAAAGTTCGACTTTAATTCATCATTTTCCAAGTGTTAGTATGAAAAATTTATTTATAATTATATTAGAAATTATCTATAATGACAACTTTCCCACACTTCCAAAAATGGAAAAAATTCCATTGACAAATAATGATACCGTTTCAACAATGGACAATATTTAAAACGTGAAAATCCCCCTATTCTTTAACAATGGAAAAAATTATAGTGACAAATTTTCCCAAGCTTTCAACAATGAAGAAATCTTAAATTAAGAAGTTTTTACCGCAACAATAAAAGTTCGACTTTAAGTCATCATTTTTCAATTGTTATTATGAAAAATTTATTTATAATTATATTAGAAATTATCTACAATGAAAACTTTCCGGCACTTCCAACAACGAAAAAAATTCCATTGACAAATAGACGTTTTCAGTGTGACGTCAGTCAGGACGTTTTGCTTGGATACTGACTCCAAACAAACGGTTGCTATGTGTCATTTCTTATTAAATATAAATCGTAGAAAATATTACCACTGCATATAATGTATTAAAACGCTTTGCCGTGAGATATAATCATAAGATTTAGGTATAATATACAAACATAATAGAAAATACAACATAGCAACTATTTGTTTGGAGTCAGTTTCCAAGCAAAACGTCATCATTGACGTCACGACTGAAAGCGTCTATATTGATACCGTTTCAAAATTGGACAATATTTAAAACGTGAAAATGTCCCTATACTTTAACAATGGAAAAAATTATAGTGACAAATTTTCGCACGCATTCAACAATGAAGAAATCTTAAATTAAAAAGTTTTTCCCGCAACAATGAACAATTCTATTTGAGTCATCCCTTTTGAATTGTAATTATGAAAAGTCTATTTATAATTATATTAGAAGTTATCTATAATGAAAACTTTCCGGCACTTCCAACAATGGAAAAGATTCCATTGACAAATATTGATACCGTTTCAACAATGGACAATATTTAAAACGTGAAAATGTCCCTATACTTTAACAATGGAAAAAATTATAGTGACAAATTTTCCTACGCTTTCTACGATGAAGAAATCTTAAATTAAGAAGTTTTTCCCGCAACAATGAACAATTCTACTTTGAGTCATCCCTTTTGAATTGTTATTATGAGAAATTTATTTATAATTATATTAGAAGTTACCTATAATGACAACTTTCCGACACTTCAAATAATGAAAAAAATTCCATTGACAAATATTCATGCCGTTTCAACATTGGAAAATATTTAAAACGCGAAAATGTCCCTATCCTTTAACAATGGAAAAAATATAGTGAAAAACTTTCCCACGCTTTCAACAATGAAGAAATCTTAAATTAAGAAATTTTTCCCGCAACAATAAAATTTCGACTTTAATTCATCATTTTCCAAGTGTTATTATGAAAAATTTATTTATAATTATATTCGAAATTATCTATAATTGCAAATTTCCCGCACCTCCAACAATGGAAAAAATTCCATTGACAAATACTGATACGGTTTCAACAATGGATAATATTTAAAACGTGAAAATGTCCCTATCCTTTAACAATGGAAAAATTTATAGTGACAATAGTATATTTATATGATTTATAGTAACAATAGTATAATGACAACTTTCTGGCACTTCTAATAATGTAAAAAATTCCATTGACAAATACTGATACCGTTTCAACAATGGACAATATTTAAAACGTGAAAATGTCCCTATCCTTTAACAATGGAAAAAATTATAGTGACAAATTTTCCCAAGCTTTCAACAATGAAGAAATCTTAAATTAAGAAGTATTTACCGCAACAATAATAAGTTCGACATTAAGTCATCATTTTTCAATTGTCATTATGAAAAATTTATTTATAATTATATTAGAAATTATCTACAATGAAAACTTTCCGGCACTTCCAACAATGAAAAAAATTCCATTGACAAATATTGATACCGTTTCAACAATGAATAATATTTAAAGCGTGAAAATGTCCCTATCCATTAACAATGGAAAAAATTATAGTGCAAAATATTCCCACGCTTTCAACAATGAAGAAATCTTAAAATATGAATTTTTTAACGCAACAATGAAAAATTCGACTTTAAGTCATCCTTTTCCAAGTGTTTTTATGAGATATTTATTTATAATTATATTAGAAGTTATCTATAATAACAACTTTCCCGCACTTCCAACAATGGAAAAAAATCCATTGACAAAAATTGATACCGTTTCAACAATGGATAATATTTAAAACGTGAAAATGTATCTATTCTTTAACAATGGAAAAATTTATAGTGACAAATTTTCCCGCGCTTTCAACAATGAAGAAATCTTAAAATAAGAAGTTTTTCCCGCAACAATGAACAATTCTATTTTGCGTCATCCCTTTTGAATTGTTATTATGAAAAATTTATTTATAATTATATTAGAAGTTATCTATAATGACAACTGTCCGGCACTTCCTACAATGGAAAAAATTGCATTGACTTCCTACAGTGGAAAAAATTCCATTGACAAATATTGATACCGTTTCAACAATGGGCAATATTTAAAACGTGAAAATGTCCCTATTCTTTAACAATGGAAAAAATTATAGTGACAAATTTTCCCACGCTTTCAACAATGAAGAAATCTTAAATTAAAAAATTTTTCCCGCAACAATAACATTTCGACTTTATTTCATCATTTTCCAAGTGTTATTATGAAAAATTTATTTATAATTATATTAGAAATTATCTATAATTGCAAATTTCCCGCACCTCCAACAATGGAAAAAATTCCACTGACAAATACTGATACGGTTTCAACAATGGATAATATTTAAAACGTGAAAATATCCCTATCCTTTAACAATGGAAAAATTTATAGTGACAATAGTATATTTATATGATTTATTGTGATAATTTATAGTGACAATAGTATAATGACAACTTTCTGGCACTTCCAATAATGTAAAAAATTCCATTGACAAATATTGATACCGTTTCAACAATGGACAATATTTAAAATGTGAAAATGTCCCTATCCTTTAACAATGGAAAAAATTATAGTGACAAATTTTCCCAAGCTTTCAACAATGAAGAAATCTTAAATTAAGAAGTTTTTACCGCAACAATAAAAAGTTCGACTTTAAGTCATGATTTTTCAATTGTTATTATGAAAAATTTATTTATAATTATATTAGAAATTATCCACAATGAAAACTTTCCGGCACTTCCAACAATGAAAAAAATTCCATTGACAAATATTGATACCGTTTCAACAATGGACAATATTTAAAACGTGAAAATGTCCCTATTCTTTAACAATGGAAAAAATTATAGTGACAAATTTTCGCACGATTTCAACAATGAAGAAAACTTAAACTAAAAAATTTTTCCCGCAACAATGAACAATTCTATTTTGATTCATGCCTTTTGAATTGTTATTATGAAAAATTTATTTATAATTGTATTAGAAGCTATCTATAATGGTAACTTTCTGGCGCTTCCAACAATGGGAAAAATTCGATTGACAAATATTGATACCGTTGCAACAATAGACAATATTTAAAACGTGAAAATGTCCCTATACTTTAACAATGGAAAAAATTATAGTGACAAATTTCCCCACGCTTTCAACAATGAAGAAATTTTAAATTAAGTTTTTCCCGCAACAATAAAAATTTCGATTATATGCCATCATTTTTCAATTGTTATTATGAAAAATTTATTTATAATTATATTAGAAATTATCTACAATGAAAACTTTCCGGCACTTCCAACAATGAAAAAAATTCAATTGACAAATATTGATACCGTTTCAACAATGGGCATTATTTAAAACGTGAAAATGTCCCTAATCTTTAACAATGGAAAAAATTTTAGTGACAAATATTCCCACGACTTCAACAATGAAGAAATCTTAAATTAAGAAGTTTTTTCCGCAACAATAAAAAGTTCGACTTTAAGTCATACTTTTCCAAGTGTTTTTATGACAAATTTATTTATATTTATATTAGAAGTTATCTATAATAACAACTTTCCCGCACTTCCAACAATGCAAAAAATTCCATTGACAAATATTGATACCGTTTCAACAATGGATAATATTTCAAACGTGAAAATGTCTCTATCCTTTAACAATGGAAAAATTTATAGTGACAAATTTTCCCACGCTTTCAACAATGAAGAAATCTTAAATTAAGAAATTTTTCCCGTAACAATGAACAATTCTATTTTGAGTCATCCCTTTTGAATTGTTATTATGAAAAATTTATTTATAATTATATTAGAAGTTATCTATAATGACAACTGTCCGGCACTTCCTACAATGGAAAAAATTGCATTGACTTTCTACAGTGGAAAAAATTCCATTGACAAATATTGATACCGTTTCAACAATGGGCAATATTTAAAACGTGAAAATGTCCCTATCCTTAAACAATGGAAAAAATTATAGTGACAAATTTTCCCACGCTTTCAACGATGAAGAAATCTTAAATTAAGAAATTTTTCCCGCAACAATAAAATTTCGACTTTAATTCATCATTTTCCAAGTGTTATTATGAAAAATTTATTTATAATTATGTTAGAAATTATCTATAATTGCAAATTTCCCTCACCTCCAACAATGGAAAAAATTCCATTGACAAATACTGATACGGTTTCAACAATGGATAATATTTAAAACGTGAAAATGTCCCTATCCTTTAACAATGGAAAAATTTATAGTGACAATAGTATATTTCTATGATTTATAGTGACAATTTATAGTGACAATAGTATAATGACAAGTTTCTGGCACTTTCAATAATGTAAAAAATTCCATTGGCAAATATTGATACCGTTTCAACAATGGACAATATTTAAAACGTGAAAATGTCCCTATCCTTTAACAATGGAAAATATTATAGTGACAAATTTTCCCAAGCTTTCAACAATGAAGAAATCTTAAATTAAGAAGTTTTTACCGCAACAATAATAAGTTCGACTTTAAGTCATCATTTTTCAATTGTTATTATGAAAAATTTATTTATAATTATATTAGAAATTATCTACAATGAAAACTTTCCGGCACTTCCAAGAATGAAAAAAATTCCATTGACAAATATTGATACCGTTTCAACAATGAATAATATTTAAAGCGTGAAAATGTCCCTATCCATTAACAATGGAAAAAAATATAGTGCAAAATATTCCCACGATTTCAACAATGAAGAAATCTTAAAATATGAATTTTTTAACGCAACAATGAAAAATTCGACTTTAAGTCATCCTTTTCCAAGTGTTTTTATGACAAATTTATTTATAATAATATTAGAAGTTATCTATAATAACAACTTTCCCGCACTTCCAACAATGGAAAAAAATGCATTGACAAATATTGATACCGTTTCAACAATGGATAATATTTAAAACGTGAAAATGTCTCTATCCTTTAACAATGGAAAAATTTATAGTGACAAATTTTCCCGCGCTTTCAACAATGAAGAAATCTTAAATTAAGAAGTTTTTCCCGCAACAATGAACAATTCTATTTTGCGTCATCCCTTTTGAATTGTTATTATGAAAAATTTATTTATAATTATATTAGAAGTTATCTATAATGACAACTGTCCGGCACTTCCTACAATGGAAAAAATTGCATTGACTTCCTACAGTGGAAAAAATTCCATTGACAAATATTGATACCGTTTCTACAATGGGCAATATCTAAAACGTGAAAATGTCCCTATTCTTTAACAATGGAAAAAATGATAGTGACAAATTTTCCCACTCTTTCAACAATGAAGAAATCTTAAATTAAGAAATTTTTCTCGCAACAATAAAATTTTGACTTTATTTCATCATTTTCCAAGTGAGTCCAGTCAAATAGTCAGAAAAAAGAGCCGATAGATGCAAAAATTCAGGTAGAAGATTTTATGTTTTTAAACTGTTTATGGGGATGCTAATAACAGAAATTAATGGTTTCCCAACAAAATATCTCGAGGCTAAACTTTTTATAGCCAAAAAACCACGAAATTTTTGAACTTATTTCAGTTTTCTACTTATAGCTTCAAAACTATAAACTTTTTGTGTACAATACTTAATTACAAAAAGAAAGAGCATTAAATTCTCTACAAAATTTGTTATAAAAACCTTTTTCTAAAACCATTACTAAGTGCACTACGGCGTTTTGAAAATGACACTTTTTTTTCAACTTCACAGAAATTGGGCTAATTTTTTGCCTCCTATCCCGAAAAAATTTCTTTTTGTCATTTACTGTGGAAATGAAGAGTATCTATTCATAAATAAGAAAGGGGGCGGTCAGATAAGAATTGGTCTGGGATTTGGACTGATATGGTGATTGAACAGACGTTAATGAAAACTATGAAGAGCATTGGAGGACTAACATATGGACGTGGAATGACAGACAGCGTTTTAGCGAGATGGACTCTGGGAATGATTCATATGCAAAACATATGCGATAAAATAGAGACATACTGTGAAGTAGGTTTTGAAATTTCTGAACAGCACGTAGATGCCAGAAGTTCCCGCATTGATAGAGACAGTAATGACTCAAACAAACTGTGATATTGGTTGTTAGTGCATCCGCCTTACCCCAAAAATGATTACGTAATGTTCATCAGTAGTGGGATTGTTGGAGGGGCTGACGTTAACTGCTATTTGGCTAAAGAAATAGGAGAGACGAGAGTCAAAAGGATTGTTGAAGATAATTTCAAGAGTGCGAAATTCAAGAAAAAGAATAAGGTAGTAACTTTGGCTTCTGTTGTCAGCAGTTTAAAATTCGGAAACATTACAGTTACTTCTGTTCATCCATTGACTCTCTTCCAAAGGCTTTCTTTAACACGGGAGAACTCGCGCGTGAGATTTTCTCTCACCATCATACTTTTTTTTGTCCCAGCTGTTGCAATAAGACTCTTATTTAAACCCTTTTTTTCATTTTAAATTAAATTTTAGAAACTTTATTTTTATCATTTTACATCTTTTTGTGAATAAAGTATTAAGACTAAGAATAAAGTATTAAGTTCTGATGTAACAAGAAATCTAGCGAGTTCTCGCAGGTTAATGAAGCAGAGTGGTGAAGACGTGCAGAGTCTACTAACATATGAACTTGCTCCATATCCGATGTTTCTTTTCTCTGTCGAAGGGATGAGAAAAGGCACAAAATCCTCATTCTACAGTGCATTCATCCCATTAAACAATCTGGATATCATCGGAAAAGATAAGTTTTTTGTTGTTGATAGGGGGTAACTTCTTCACAAAGTAACTTGGCCTCGAAATGTTTCCTTCAAATCTATTGTTAAAAGTTATGTTTCTTACATTCAAAAAAATTTTGGATCACAGGTCGCCGTTGTAGTCGATGGGTATCCATCTGAGGGAGAACAAAATGGAACGAAAAGTGCAGAAAGAGTTCATCGATCTAGAATGCACACTTCTACTGAAGTCATAGTTTCAGCAGAAATGTTAAACAGAGTCCCTTCAGGACAAATTTCTGGCCAATGACAGCAACAAAAACCGCTTCATTTCACTACTGAAAACAGAGTTTCAAAATTACAAAATTCAAGCTGACCAGGCAGAAGAAGACGCTGAAGTCATGATTGTTACCTCAGCCATTTCAAGAACTCAAACTTCTGAAAGTGTCGTAATTGTTGGAGAAGATATTGACCTTCTTGTGATCATGACGGACTTGGGACACAAACATAAAAATTTGTTTTTCCAAAAACCCGGAAGAGGTAACATCGAAACCAAGTGGTTTTCCACAATGTCGTACAAATACAATTACAAAAATGTTCTTTTTACTCATGCAATCAGTGGATGCGATAAAACACCCGCTCTTTTCGGACAAGGAAAATCAAAGTTTTGTAATACTTTGAAAAAACATGAGTAGCTTGAGGAAATAGCCTGTGTGTTTAATACACCAGAGACTACTCGTCAAGAAATCATCAAGGTTAGGGAAGAATTCATTATCGCACTGTACTGTACAGTGGATGCATAGGCACCACACAGACATTGAATACCTTGAGGTTTCATTTATTTGCGAAATCTGCCACAAAAAGCAAAGTCCATCTTGCAAGGCTACCACCAACGCAAGAGGCTGCACAACATCATTTCCTCCTATGTTACCATCAGATGCAAGCTTGGCTGGGAAACAACATCCCTCCTGAAGAATGGGGGTGGGTTCGGAGGTCTGATGGTCTCTTACAGTCAGTTCAAATGTGCCAAAACCGAGCACCTGAATCCTTGCTGCATGTTGTTTCATGTAGCTGTAAAAAAGGGTGCAGTAAGGCATGCTCTTGTCGAAAATCAGGACTGAAGTGCTCGGCAATTTGCAAAAACTGTAACGGGGTGAACTGCGAAAATGTGGATGACATTATTTACCCAGAAGAAGAGGATTATGAAGCTGATGTCTGGGAAACTGTCGACCAAACTAACAACGATGATTACTTCTACGACTATGTTGATGATGTCGCAAGAAGCTCGAAGGAGATAAAAGCTGATGAAGAACAAGCAACCTGCTCGTCTGCTCCACCAGCTGTGGTTGACGAACCAGACCCATCAAACCAGCAAGCGCTCCTGACGTTAGTAAGTATAATAAAAATGTTACTGTACATATTTTTTACTTAGATTCATGTAAATACCTACTACTAATGTTCTCCACTTAAGTTCTAGATAGAAAATATTTTACAATCTTGTCAATTTTTTTTACAATGTTACATTTGCAATTAATCATTATAGATATCATGGAAACACCTGTAATATAAACAAGTGTCGTTAAAGAGGATAATATGAATGAAACATTGTGTCAAAAGTTAGTTTTTACGTTTTTCCAAAAAGTTAAAAAAAGTGTCATTTTCAAAAAGCTGCAGTGCGCTTAATAATGGGTTTAGAAAAAAGTTTTTATGACAAGATTTGTAGAGAATTTAATGTTCTTTCTTTTTATAATTAAGTATGGTACACAAAAAGTTTATAGTTTTTGAGTTATAAGCAAATAACTGAAAAAAGTCCAAAAATTTCGTGGTTTTTTGGCTCCAAAAAGTTTAGCCTCGAGATATTTTGTTGGGAAACCATTAATTCCTGTTATTAGCATCCCCATAAACAGTTTAAAAACATAAAATCTTCTACCTGAATTTTTGCATCTATTTATGACTATTTGACTGGACTAGTGTTATTATGAAAAATTGATTTATAATTATATTAGAAATTATCTATAATTGCAAATTTCCCGCACCTCCAACAATGGAAAAAATTCCACTGACAAATACTGATACGGTTTCAACAATGGATAATATTTAAAACGTGAAAATATCCCTATCCTTTAACAATGGAAAAACTTACAGTGACAATAGTATAATTATATGATTTATTGTGACAATTTATAGTGACAATAGTATAATGACAACTTTCTGGCACTTCCAATAATGTAAAAAATTCCATTGACAATTATTGATACCGTTTCAACAATGGACAATATTTAAAACGTGAAAATGTCCCTAACCTTTAACAATGGAAAAAATTATAGTGACAAATTTTCCCAAGATTTCAACAATGAAGAAATCTTAAATTAAGAAGTTTTTACCGCAACAATAAAAAGTTCGACTTTAAGTCATCATTTTTCAATTGTTATTATGAAAAATTTATTTAAAATTATATTAGAAATTATCTACAATGAAAACTTTCCGGCACATCCAACAATGCAAAATATTCCATTGACAAATATTGATACCGTTTCAACAATGGACAATATTTAAAACGGGAAAATGTCCCTATTCTTTAACAATGGAAAAAATTATAGTGACAATTTTTCGCACGATTTCAACAATGAAGAAAACTTAAACTAAGAAATTTTTCTCGCAACAATGAACAATTCTATTTTGAGTCATGCCTTTTGAATTGTTATTATGAAAAATTTATTTATAATTGTATTAGAAGTTATCTATAATGGCAACTTTCTGGCACTTCCAACAATCGAAAAAATTCCATTCACAAATATTGATACCGTTTAACAATGGGCAATATTTAAAACGTGAAAATGTCCCTATTCTTTAATAATGGAAAAAATTATAGTGACAAATTTTCGCACGCATTCAACAATGAAGAAATCTTAAATTAAGAAGTTTTTCCCGCAACAATGAACAATTCTATTTTGAGTCATCCCTTTTGAATTGTAATTATGAAAAGTCTATTTATAATTATATTAGAAGTTATATATAATGACAACTTTCCGGCACTTCCAACAATGGAAAAGATTCCATTGACAAATATTGATACCTTTTCAACAATGGACAATATTTAAAACGTGAAAATGTCCCTATACTTTAACAATGGAAAAAATTATAGTGACAAATTTTCCTACGCTTTCTAGGATGAAGAAATCTTAAATTAAGAAGTTTTTCCCGCAACAATGAACAATTCTACTTTGAGTCATCCCTTTTGAATTGTTATTATGAAAAATTTATTTATAATTATATTAGAAGTTACCTATAATGACAACTTTCCGGCACTTCAAATAATGAAAAAAATTCCATTGACAAATATTGATACCGTTTCAACATTGGAAAATATTTAAAACGCGAAAATGTCCCTATCCTTTAACAATGGAAAAAAAATATAGTGAAAAATTTTCCCACGCTTTCAACAATGAAGATATCTTAAATTAAGAAGTTTTACTGCAACAATGAAAAGTTCGACTTTAAGTCATCATTTTCCAAGTCTTACTATGAAAAATTTATTTATAATTATATTAGAAATTATCTATAATGACAACTTTCCCACACTTCCAAAAATGGAAAAAATTCCATTGACAAATATTGATACCGTTTCAACAATGAACAATGTTTAAAACGTGAAAATGTCCCTATTCTTTAACAATGAAAAAAGTATAGTGACAAATTTCCACGCGCTTTCAACAATGAAAAAATCTTTAATTAAGAAGATTTTCCCGCAACAATAAACAGTTTGACTTTAAGTCATCATTTTCGAAGTGTTATTATGAAAAATTTATTTAAAATTATATTAGAAATTATCTATACTAACAACTTTGTGGCACTTCCAACAATGGGAAAAATTCGATAGACAAATATTGATACCGTTTCAACAATGGACAATATTTAAAACGTGAAAATGTCCCTATACTTAAACAATGGAAAAAAATATAGTGACAAAATTTCCCACGATTTCAACAATGAAGAAATTTTAAATTAAGTTTTTCCCGCAACAACAAAAATTTCGACTATAAGTCATCATTTTTCAATTGTTATTATGAAAAATTTATTTATAATTATATTAGAAATTATCTACAATGAAAACTTTCCGGCACTTCCAACAATAAAAAAATTCAATTGAAAAATATTGATACCGTTTCAACAATGGGCAATATTTAGAACGTGAAAATGTCCCTATCCTTTAACAATGGAAAAAATTTTAGTGACAAATTTTCCCAAGCTTTCAACAATGAAGAAATCTTAAACTAAGAAGTTTTTACCGCAACAATAAAAAGTTCGACTTTAAGTCATCATTTTTCAATTGTTATTATGAAAAATTTATTTATAATTATATTAGAAATTATCTACAATGAAAACTTTCCGGCACTTCCAACAATGAAAAAAATTCCATTGACAAATTTTGATACCGTTTCAACAATGGACAATATTTAAAACGGGAAAATGTCCCTATTCTTTAACAATGGAAAAAATTATATTGACAAATTTTCGCAGGAATTCAACAATGAAGAAAACTTAAACTAAGAAATTTTTCCCGCAACAATGAACAATTCTATTTTGAGTCATGCCTTTTGAATTGTTATTATGAAAAATTTATTTATAATTGTATTAGAAGTTATCTATAATGGCAACTTTCTGTTACTTCCAACAATGGGAAAAATTCGATTGACAAATATTGATACCGTTGCAACAATAGACAATATTTAAAACGTGAAAATGTCCCTATATTTTAACAATGGAAAAAATTATAGTGACAAATTTTCCCACGCTTTCAACAATGAAGAAATCTCAAATTAAGAAGATTTTCCCGCAACAATAAACAGTTTGACTTTAAGTCATCATTTTCGAAGTGTTATTATGAAAAATTTATTTAAAATTATATTAGAAATTATCTATACTAACAACTTTCTGGCACTTCCAACAATGAGAAAAATTCGATTGACAAATATTGATACCGTTTCAACAATGGACAATATTTAAAACGTGAAAATGTCCCTATACTTCAACAATGGAAAAAAATATAGTGACAAAATTTCCCACGCTTTCAACAATGAAGGAATCTTAAATTAAGTTTTTCCCGCAACAATAAAAAGTTCGACTTTAAGTCATCATTATTCAATTGTTATTATGAAAAATTTATTTATAATTATATTAGAAATTATCTACAACGAAAATTTTCCGGCACTTCCAACAATGAAAAAATTCAATTGAAAAATATTGATACCGTTTCAACAATGGGCAATATTTAGAACGTGAAAATGTCCCTATCCTTTAACAATGGAAAAAATTTTAGTGACAAATTTTCCCAAGCTTTCAACAATGAAGAAATCTTAAATTAAGAAGTTTTTACCGCAACAATGAACAATTCTATTTTGAGTCATCCCTTTTGAATTGTAATTATGAAAAGTCTATTTATAATTATATTAGAAATTATCTATAATGACAACTTTCCGGCACTTCCAACAATGGAAAAGATTCCATTGACAAATATTGATACCGTTTCAACAATGGACAATATTTAAAACGTGAAAATGTCCCTATACTTTAACAATGGAAAAATTATAGTGACAAATTTTCCTACGCTTTCTAGGATGAAGAAATCTTAAATTAAGAAATTTGTACCGCAACAATAATAAGTTCGACATTATGTCCTCATTTTTCAATTGTCATTATGAAAAATTTATTTATAATTATATTAGAAAT
This sequence comes from Maratus michaelseni, assembly GCA_963931845.1. NCBI lineage: Eukaryota > Metazoa > Arthropoda > Arachnida > Araneae > Salticidae > Maratus > Maratus michaelseni. The sequence continues at coordinate 280,917,657 of OZ007598.1, read as the reverse complement.
TATCTACAATGAAAACTTTCCGGCACTTCCAACAATGAAAAAAATTCCATTGACAAATATTGATACCGTTTCAACAATGAATAATATTTAAAGCGTGAAAATGTCCCTATCCATTAACAATGGAAACAATTATAGTGCAAAATATTCCCACGCTTTCAACAATGAAGAAATCTTAAAATATGAATTTTTTAACGCAACAATGAAAAATTCGACTTTAAGTCATCCTTTTCCAAGTGTTTTTATGAGAAATTTATTTATAATTATATTAGAAGTTATCTATAATAACAACTTTCCCGCACTTCGAACAATGGAAAAAAATCCATTGACAAAAATTGATACCGTTTCAACAATGGATAATATTTAAAACGTGAAAATGTATCTATTCTTTAACAATGGAAAAATTTATAGTGACAAATTTTCCCGCGCTTTCAACAATGAAGAAATCTTAAATAAGAAGTTTTTCCCGCAACAATGAACAATTCTATTTTGCGTCATCCCTTTTGAATTGTTATTATGAAAAATTTATTTATAATTATATTAGAAGTTATCTATAATGACAACTGTCCGGCACTTCCTACAATGGAAAAAATTGCATTGACTTCCTACAGTGGAAAAAATTCCATTGACAAATATTGATACCGTTTCAACAATGGGCAATATTTAAAACGTGAAAATGTCCCTATTCTTTAACAATGGAAAAAATTATAGTGACAAATTTTCCCACGCTTTCAACAATGAAGAAATCTTAAATTAAGAAATTTTTCCTACAACAATAAAATTTCGACTTTATTTCATCATTTTCCAAGTGTTATTATGAAAAATTTATTTATAATTACATTAGAAATTATCTATAATTGCAAATTTCCTGCACCTCCAACAATGGAAAAAATTCGACTGACAAATACTGATACGGTTTCAACAATGGACAATATTTAAAACGTGAAAATGTCCCTATTCTTTAACAATGGAAAAAAATTATAGTGACAAATTTTCGCACGATTTCAACAATGAAGAAAACTTAAACTAAGAAATTTTTCCCGCAACAATGAACAATTTTATTTTGATTCATGCCTTTTGAATTGTTATTATGAAAAATTTATTTATAATTGTATTAGAAGCTATCTATAATGGTAACTTTCTGGCGCTTCCAACAATGGGAAAAATTCGATTGACAAATATTGATACCGTTGCAACAATAGACAATATTTAAAACGTGAAAATGTCCCTATACTTTAACAATGGAAAAAATTATAGTGGCAAATTTCCCCACGCTTTCAACAATGAAGAAATTTTAAATTAAGTTTTTCCCGCAACAATAAAAATTTCGACTATATGCCATCATTTTTCAATTGTTATTATGAAAAATTTATTTATAATTATATTAGAAATTATCTACAATGAAAACTTTCCGGCACTTCCAACAATGAAAAAAATTCAATTGACAAATATTGATACCGTTTCAACAATGGGCAATATTTAAAATGTGAAAATGTCCCTAATCTTTAACAATGGAAAAAAATTTAGTGACAAATATTCGCACGACTTCAACAATGAAGAAATCTTAAATTAAGAAGTTTTTTCCGCAACAATAAAAGGTTCGACTTTAAGTCATACTTTTCCAAGTGTTTTTATGACAAATTTATTTATATTTATATTAGAAGTTATCTATAATAACAACTTTCCCGCACTTCCAACAATGCAAAAAATTCCATTGACAAATATTGATACCGTTTCAACAATGGATAATATTTCAAACGTGAAAATGTCTCTATCCTTTAACAATGGAAAAATTTATAGTGACAAATTTTCCCACGCTTTCAACAATGAAGAAATCTTAAATTAAGAAATTTTTCCCGTAACAATGAACAATTCTATTTTGAGTCATCCCTTTTGAATTGTTATTATGAAAAATTTATTTATAATTATATTAGAAGTTATCTATAATGACAACTGTCCGGCACTTCCTACAATGGAAAAAATTGCATTGACTTCCTACAGTGGAAAAAATTCCATTGACAAATATTGATACCGTTTCAACAATGGGCAATATTTAAAACGTGAAAATGTCCCTATCCTTAAACAATGGAAAAAATTATAGTGACAAATTTTCCCACGCTTTCAACGATGAAGAAATCTTAAATTAAGAAATTTTTCCCGCAACAATAAAATTTCGACTTTAATTCATCATTTTCCAAGTGTTATTATGAAAAATTTATTTATAATTATGTTAGAAATTATCTATAATTGCAAATTTCCCGCACCTCCAACAATGGAAAAAATTCCATTGACAAATACTGATACGGTTTCAACAATGGATAATATTTAAAACGTGAAAATGTCCCTATCCTTTAACAATGGAAAAATTTATAGTGACAATAGTATATTTATATGATTTATAGTGACAATTTATAGTGACAATAGTATAATGACAACTTTCTGGCACTTCCAATAATGTAAAAAATTCCATTGACAATTATTGATACCGTTTCAACAATGGACAATATTTAAAACGTGAAAATGTCCCTATCCTTTAACAATGGAAAAAATTATAGTGACAAATTTTCCCAAGATTTCAACAATGAAGAAATCTTAAATTAAGAAGTTTTTACCGCAACAATAAAAAGTTCGACTTTAAGTCATCATTTTTCAATTGTTATTATGAAAAATTTATTTAAAATTATATTAGAAATTATCTACAATGAAAACTTTCCGGCACATCCAACAATGCAAAATATTCCATTGACAAATATTGATACCGTTTCAACAATGGACAATATTTAAAACGGGAAAATGTCCCTATTCTTTAACAATGGAAAAAATTATAGTGACAATTTTTCGCACGATTTCAACAATGAAGAAAACTTAAACTAAGAAATTTTTCTCGCAACAATGAACAATTCTATTTTGAGTCATGCCTTTTGAATTGTTATTATGAAAAATTTATTTATAATTGTATTAGAAGTTATCTATAATGGCAACTTTCTGGCACTTCCAACAATCGAAAAAATTCCATTCACAAATATTGATACCGTTTAACAATGGGCAATATTTAAAACGTGAAAATGTCCCTATTCTTTAATAATGGAAAAAATTATAGTGACAAATTTTCGCACGCATTCAACAATGAAGAAATCTTAAATTAAGAAGTTTTTCCCGCAACAATGAACAATTCTATTTTGAGTCATCCCTTTTGAATTGTATTTATGAAAAGTCTATTTATAATTATATTAGAAGTTATCTATAATGACAACTTTCCGGCACTTCCAACAATGGAAAAGATTCCATTGACAAATATTGATACCTTTTCAACAATGGACAATATTTAAAACGTGAAAATGTCCCTATACTTTAACAATGGAAAAAATTATAGTGACAAATTTTCCTACGCTTTCTGGGATGAAGAAATCTTAAATTAAGAAGTTTTTCCCGCAACAATGAACAATTCTACTTTGAGTCATCCCTTTTGAATTGTTATTATGAAAAATTTATTTATAATTATATTAGAAGTTACCTATAATGACAACTTTCCGGCACTTCAAATAATGAAAAAAATTCCATTGACAAATATTGATACCGTTTCAACATTGGAAAATATTTAAAACGCGAAAATGTCCCTATCCTTTAACAATGGAAAAAAAATATAGTGAAAAATTTTCCCACGCTTTCAACAATGAAGATATCTTAAATTAAGAAGTTTTCTTGCAACAATGAAAAGTTCGACTTTAAGTCATCATTTTCCAAGTCTTACTATGAAAAATTTATTTATAATTATATTAGAAATTATCTATAATGACAACTTTCCCACACTTCCAAAAATGGAAAAAATTCCATTGACAAATATTGATACCGTTTCAACAATGAACAATGTTTAAAACGTGAAAATGTCCCTATTCTTTAACAATGGAAAAAATTATAGTGACAAATTTCCACGCGCTTTCAACAATGAAGAAATCTTAAATTAAGAAGATTTTCCCGCAACAATAAACAGTTTGACTTTAAGTCATCATTTTCGAAGTGTTATTATGAAAAATTTATTTAAAATTATATTAGAAATTATCTATACTAACAACTTTGTGGCACTTCCAACAATGGGAAAAATTCGATAGACAAATATTGATACCGTTTCAACAATGGACAATATTTAAAACGTGAAAATGTCCCTATACTTAAACAATGGAAAAAAATATAGTGACAAAATTTCCCACGATTTCAACAATGAAGAAATTTTAAATTAAGTTTTTCCCGCAACAATAAAAATTTCGACTATAAGTCATCATTTTTCAATTGTTATTATGAAAAATTTATTTATAATTATATTAGAAATTATCTACAATGAAAACTTTCCGGCACTTCCAACAATAAAAAAATTCAATTGAAAAATATTGATACCGTTTCAACAATGGGCAATATTTAGAACGTGAAAATGTCCCTATCCTTTAACAATGGAAAGAATTTTAGTGACAAATTTTCCCAAGCTTTCAACAATGAAGAAATCTTAAATTAAGAAGTTTTTACCGCAACAATAAAAAGTTCGACTTTAAGTCATCATTTTTCAATTGTTATTATGAAAAATTTATTTATAATTATATTAGAAATTATCTACAATGAAAACTTTCCGGCACTTCCAACAATGAAAAAAATTCCATTGACAAATTTTGATACCGTTTCAACAATGGACAATATTTAAAACGGGAAAATGTCCCTATTCTTTAACAATGGAAAAAATTATATTGACAAATTTTCGCAGGATTTCAACAATGAAGAAAACTTAAACTAAGAAATTTTTCCCGCAACAATGAACAATTCTATTTTGAGTCATGCCTTTTGAATTGTTATTATGAAAAATTTATTTATAATTGTATTAGAAGTTATCTATAATGGCAACTTTCTGTTACTTCCAACAATGGGAAAAATTCGATTGACAAATATTGATACCGTTGCAACAATAGACAATATTTAAAACGTGAAAATGTCCCTATATTTTAACAATGGAAAAAATTATAGTGACAAATTTCCACGCGCTTTCAACAATGAAGAAATCTTAAATTAAGAAGATTTTCCCTCAACAATAAACAGTTTGACTTTAAGTCATCATTTTCGAAGTGTTATTATGAAAAATGTATTTAAAATTATATTAGAAATTATCTATACTAACAACTTTGTGGCACTTCCAACAATGGGAAAAATTCGATAGACAAATATTGATACCGTTTCAACAATGGACAATATTTAAAACGTGAAAATGTCCCTATACTTAAACAATGGAAAAAAATATAGTGACAAAATTTCCCACGATTTCAACAATGAAGAAATTTTAAATTAAGTTTTTCCCGCAACAATAAAAATTTCGACTATAAGTCATCATTTTTCAATTGTTATTATGAAAAATTTATTTATAATTATATTAGAAATTATCTACAATGAAAACTTTCCGGCACTTCCAACAATGAAAAAAATTCCATTGACAAATTTTGATACCGTTTCAACAATGGACAATATTTAAAACGGGAAAATGTCCCTATTCTTTAACAATGGAAAAAATTATATTGACAAATTTTCGCAGGATTTCAACAATGAAGAAAACTTAAACTAAGAAATTTTTCCCGCAACAATGAACAATTCTATTTTGAGTCATGCCTTTTGAATTGTTATTATGAAAAATTTATTTATAATTGTATTAGAAGTTATCTATAATGGCAACTTTCTGTTACTTCCAACAATGGGAAAAATTCGATTGACAAATATTGATACCGTTGCAACAATAGACAATATTTAAAACGTGAAAATGTCCCTATATTTTAACAATGGAAAAAATTATAGTGACAAATTTTCCCACGCTTTCAACAATGAAGAAATCTCAAATTAAGAAGATTTTCCCGCAACAATAAACAGTTTGACTTTAAGTCATCATTTTCGATGTGTTATTATGAAAAATTTATTTAAAATTATATTAGAAATTATCTATACTAACAACTTTCTGGCACTTCCAACAATGAGAAAAATTCGATTGACAAATATTGATACCGTTTCAACAATGGGCAATATTTAAAACGTGAAAATGTCCCTATACTTTAACAATGGAAAAATTATAGTGACAAATTTTCCTACGCTTTCTAGGATGAAGAAATCTTAAATTAAGAAATTTGTACCGCAACAATAATAAGTTCGACATTATGTCCTCATTTTTCAATTGTCATTATGAAAAATTTATTTATAATTATATTAGAAATTATCTACAATGAAAACTTTCCGGCACTTCCAACAATGAAAAAAATTCCATTGACAAATATTGATACCGTTTCAACAATGAATAATATTTAAAGCGTGAAAATGTCCCTATCCATTAACAATGGAAACAATTATAGTGCAAAATATTCCCACGCTTTCAACAATGAAGAAATCTTAAAATATGAATTTTTTAACGCAACAATGAAAAATTCGACTTTAAGTCATCCTTTTCCAAGTGTTTTTATGAGAAATTTATTTATAATTATATTAGAAGTTATCTATAATAACAACTTTCCCGCACTTCGAACAATGGAAAAAAATCCATTGACAAAAATTGATACCGTTTCAACAATGGATAATATTTAAAACGTGAAAATGTATCTATTCTTTAACAATGGAAAAATTTATAGTGACAAATTTTCCCGCGCTTTCAACAATGAAGAAATCTTAAAATAAGAAGTTTTTCCCGCAACAATGAACAATTCTATTTTGCGTCATCCCTTTTGAATTGTTATTATGAAAAATTTATTTATAATTATATTAGAAGTTATCTATAATGACAACTGTCCGGCACTTCCTACAATGGAAAAAATTGCATTGACTTCCTACAGTGGAAAAAATTCCATTGACAAATATTGATACCGTTTCAACAATGGGCAATATTTAAAACGTGAAAATGTCCCTATTCTTTAACAATGGAAAAAATTATAGTGACAAATTTTCCCACGCTTTCAACAATGAAGAAATCTTAAATTAAGAAATTTTTCCCGCAACAATAAAATTTCGACTTTATTTCATCATTTTCCAAGTGTTATTATGAAAAATTTATTTATAATTACATTAGAAATTATCTATAATTGCAAATTTCCTGCACCTCCAACAATGGAAAAAATTCCACTGACAAATACTGATACGGTTTCAACAATGGACAATATTTAAAACGTGACAATGTCCCTATTCTTTAACAATGGAAAAAATTATAGTGACAAATTTTCGCACGATTTCAACAATGAAGAAAACTTAAACTAAGAAATTTTTCCCGCAACAATGAACAATTTTATTTTGATTCATGCCTTTTGAATTGTTATTATGAAAAATTTATTTATAATTGTATTAGAAGCTATCTATAATGGTAACTTTCTGGCGCTTCCAACAATGGGAAAAATTCGATTGACAAATATTGATACCGTTGCAACAATAGACAATATTTAAAACGTGAAAATGTCCCTATACTTTAACAATGGAAAAAATTATAGTGACAAATTTCCCCACGCTTTCAACAATGAAGAAATTTTAAATTAAGTTTTTCCCGCAACAATAAAAATTTCGATTATATGCCATCATTTTTCAATTGTTATTATGAAAAATTTATTTATAATTATATTAGAAATTATCTACAATGAAAACTTTCCGGCACTTCCAACAATGAAAAAAATTCAATTGACAAATATTGATACCGTTTCAACAATGGGCAATATTTAAAATGTGAAAATGTCCCTAATCTTTAACAATGGAAAAAATTTTAGTGACAAATATTCGCACGACTTCAACAATGAAGAAATCTTAAATTAAGAAGTTTTTTCCGCAACAATAAAAAGTTCGACTTTAAGTCATACTTTTCCACGTGTTTTTATGACAAATTTATTTATATTTATATTAGAAGTTATCTATAATAACAACTTTCCCGCACTTCCAACAATGCAAAAAATTCCATTGACAAATATTGATACCGTTTCAACAATGGATAATATTTCAAACGTGAAAATGTCTCTATCCTTTAACAATGGAAAAATTTATAGTGACAAATTTTCCCACGCTTTCAACAATGAAGAAATCTTAAATTAAGAAATTTTTCCCGTAACAATGAACAATTCTATTTTGAGTCATCCCTTTTGAATTGTTATTATGAAAAATTTATTTATAATTATATTAGAAGTTATCTATAATGACAACTGTCCGGCACTTCCTACAATGGAAAAAATTGCATTGACTTCCTACAGTGGAAAAAATTCCATTGACAAATATTGATACCGTTTCAACAATGGGCAATATTTAAAACGTGAAAATGTCCCTATCCTTAAACAATGGAAAAAATTATAGTGACAAATTTTCCCACGCTTTCAACGATGAAGATATCTTAAATTAAGAAATTTTTCCCGCAACAATAAAATTTCGACTTTAATTCATCATTTTCCAAGTGTTATTATGAAAAATTTATTTATAATTATGTTAGAAATTATCTATAATTGCAAATTTCCCGCACCTCCAACAATGGAAAAAATTCCATTGACAAATACTGATACGGTTTCAACAATGGATAATATTTAAAACGTGAAAATGTCCCTATCCTTTAACAATGGAAAAATTTATAGTGACAATAGTATATTTATATGATTTATAGTGACAATTTATAGTGACAATAGTATAATGACAACTTTCTGGCACTTCCAATAATGTAAAAAATTCCATTGACAATTATTGATACCGTTTCAACAATGGACAATATTTAAAACGTGAAAATGTCCCTATCCTTTAACAATGGAAAAAATTATAGTGACAAATTTTCCCAAGATTTCAACAATGAAGAAATCTTAAATTAAGAAGTTTTTACCGCAACAATAAAAAGTTCGACTTTAAGTCATCATTTTTCAATTGTTATTATGAAAAATTTATTTAAAATTATATTAGAAATTATCTACAATGAAAACTTTCCGGCACATCCAACAATGCAAAATATTCCATTGACAAATATTGATACCGTTTCAACAATGGACAATATTTAAAACGGGAAAATGTCCCTATTCTTTAACAATGGAAAAAATTATAGTGACAATTTTTCGCACGATTTCAACAATGAAGAAAACTTAAACTAAGAAATTTTTCTCGCAACAATGAACAATTCTATTTTGAGTCATGCCTTTTGAATTGTTATTATGAAAAATTTATTTATAATTGTATTAGAAGTTATCTATAATGGCAACTTTCTGGCACTTCCAACAATCGAAAAAATTCCATTCACAAATATTGATACCGTTTAACAATGGGCAATATTTAAAACGTGAAAATGTCCCTATTCTTTAATAATGGAAAAAATTATAGTGACAAATTTTCGCACGCATTCAACAATGAAGAAATCTTAAATTAAGAAGTTTTTCCCGCAACAATGAACAATTCTATTTTGAGTCATCCCTTTTGAATTGTAATTATGAAAAGTCTATTTATAATTATATTAGAAGTTATATATAATGACAACTTTCCGGCACTTCCAACAATGGAAAAGATTCCATTGACAAATATTGATACCTTTTCAACAATGGACAATATTTAAAACGTGAAAATGTCCCTATACTTTAACAATGGAAAAAATTATAGTGACAAATTTTCCTACGCTTTCTAGGATGAAGAAATCTTAAATTAAGAAGTTTTTCCCGCAACAATGAACAATTCTACTTTGAGTCATCCCTTTTGAATTGTTATTATGAAAAATTTATTTATAATTATATTAGAAGTTACCTATAATGACAACTTTCCGGCACTTCAAATAATGAAAAAAATTCCATTGACAAATATTGATACCGTTTCAACATTGGAAAATATTTAAAACGCGAAAATGTCCCTATCCTTTAACAATGGAAAAAAAATATAGTGAAAAATTTTCCCACGCTTTCAACAATGAAGATATCTTAAATTAAGAAGTTTTCCTGCAACAATGAAAAGTTCGACTTTAAGTCATCATTTTCCAAGTCTTACTATGAAAAATTTATTTATAATTATATTAGAAATTATCTATAATGACAACTTTCCCACACTTCCAAAAATGGAAAAAATTCCATTGACAAATATTGATACCGTTTCAACAATGAACAATGTTTAAAACGTGAAAATGTCCCTATTCTTTAACAATGAAAAAAGTATAGTGACAAATTTCCACGCGCTTTCAACAATGAAAAAATCTTAAATTAAGAAGATTTTCCCGCAACAATAAACAGTTTGACTTTAAGTCATAATTTTCGAAGTGTTATTATGAAAAATTTATTTAAAATTATATTAGAAATTATCTATACTTACAACTTTGTGGCACTTCCAACAATGGGAAAAATTCGATAGACAAATATTGATACCGTTTCAACAATGGACAATATTTAAAACGTGAAAATGTCCCTATACTTAAACAATGGAAAAAAATATAGTGACAAAATTTCCCACGATTTCAACAATGAAGAAATTTTAAATTAAGTTTTTCCCGCAACAACAAAAATTTCGACTATAAGTCATCATTTTTCAATTGTTATTATGAAAAATTTATTTATAATTATATTAGAAATTATCTACAATGAAAATTTTCCGGCACTTCCAACAATAAAAAAATTCAATTGAAAAATATTGATACCGTTTCAACAATGGGCAATATTTAGAACGTGAAAATGTCCCTATCCTTTAACAATGGAAAAAATTTTAGTGACAAATTTTCCCAAGCTTTCAACAATGAAGAAATCTTAAATTAAGAAGTTTTTACCGCAACAATGAACAATTCTATTTTGAGTCATCCCTTTTGAATTGTAATTATGAAAAGTCTATTTATAATTATATTAGAAATTATCTATAATGACAACTTTCCGGCACTTCCAACAATGGAAAAGATTCCATTGACAAATATTGATACCGTTTCAACAATGGACAATATTTAAACGTGAAAATGTCCCTATACTTTAACAATGGAAAAATTATAGTGACAAATTTTCCTACGCTTTCTAGGATGAAGAAATCTTAAATTAAGAAATTTGTACCGCAACAATAATAAGTTCGACATTATGTCCTCATTTTTCAATTGTCATTATGAAAAATTTATTTATAATTATATTAGAAATTATCTACAATGAAAACTTTCCGGCACTTCCAACAATGAAAAAAATTCCATTGACAAATATTGATACCATTTCAACAATGAATAATATTTAAAGCGTGAAAATGTCCCTATCCATTAACAATGGAAACAATTATAGTGCAAAATATTCCCACGCTTTCAACAATGAAGAAATCTTAAAATATGAATTTTTTAACGCAACAATGAAAAATTCGACTTTAAGTCATCCTTTTCCAAGTGTTTTTATGAGAAATTTATTTATAATTATATTAGAAGTTATCTATAATAACAACTTTCCCGCACTTCGAACAATGGAAAAAAATCCATTGACAAAAATTGATACCGTTTCAACAATGGATAATATTTAAAACGTGAAAATGTATCTATTCTTTAACAATGGAAAAATTTATAGTGACAAATTTTCCCGCGCTTTCAACAATGAAGAAATCTTAAAATAAGAAGTTTTTCCCGCAACAATGAACAATTCTATTTTGCGTCATCCCTTTTGAATTGTTATTATGAAAAATTTATTTATAATTATATTAGAAGTTATCTATAATGACAACTGTCCGGCACTTCCTACAATGGAAAAAATTGCATTGACTTCCTACAGTGGAAAAAATTCCATTGACAAATATTGATACCGTTTCAACAATGGGCAATATTTAAAACGTGAAAATGTCCCTATTCTTTAACAATGGAAAAAATTATAGTGACAAATTTTCCCACGCTTTCAACAATGAAGAAATCTTAAATTAAGAAATTTTTCCCGCAACAATAAAATTTCGACTTTATTTCATCATTTTCCAAGTGTTATTATGAAAAATTTATTTATAATTACATTAGAAATTATCTATAATTGCAAATTTCCTGCACCTCCAACAATGGAAAAAATTCCACTGACAAATACTGATACGGTTTCAACAATGGACAATATTTAAAACGTGAAAATGTCCCTATTCTTTAACAATGGAAAAAATTATAGTGACAAATTTTCGCACGATTTCAACAATGAAGAAAACTTAAACTAAGAAATTTTTCCCGCAACAATGAACAATTTTATTTTGATTCATGCCTTTTGAATTGTTATTATGAAAAATTTATTTATAATTGTATTAGAAGCTATCTATAATGGTAACTTTCTGGCGCTTCCAACAATGGGAAAAATTCGATTGACAAATATTGATACCGTTGCAACAATAGACAATATTTAAAACGTGAAAATGTCCCTATACTTTAACAATGGAAAAAATTATAGTGACAAATTTCCCCACGCTTTCAACAATGAAGAAATTTTAAATTAAGTTTTTCCCGCAACAATAAAAATTTCGACTATATGCCATCATTTTTCAGTTGTTATTATGAAAAATTTATTTATAATTATATTAGAAATTATCTACAATGAAAACTTTCCGGCACTTCCAACAATGAAAAAAATTCAATTGACAAATATTGATACCGTTTCAACAATGGGCAATATTTAAAATGTGAAAATGTCCCTAATCTTTAACAATGGAAAAAATTTTAGTGACAAATATTCGCACGACTTCAACAATGAAGAAATCTTAAATTAAGAAGTTTTTTCCGCAACAATAAAAAGTTCGACTTTAAGTCATACTTTTCCAAGTGTTTTTATGACAAATTTATTTATATTTATATTAGAAGTTATCTATAATAACAACTTTCCCGCACTTCCAACAATGCAAAAAATTCCATTGACAAATATTGATACCGTTTCAACAATGGATAATATTTCAAACGTGAAAATGTCTCTATCCTTTAACAATGGAAAAATTTATAGTGACAAATTTTCCCACGCTTTCAACAATGAAGAAATCATAAATTAAGAAATTTTTCCCGTAACAATGAACAATTCTATTTTGAGTCATCCCTTTTGAATTGTTATTATGAAAAATTTATTTATAATTATATTAGAAGTTATCTATAATGACAACTGTCCGGCACTTCCTACAATGGAAAAAATTGCATTGACTTCCTACAGTGGAAAAAATTCCATTGACAAATATTGATACCGTTTCAACAATGGGCAATATTTAAAACGTGAAAATGTCCCTATCCTTAAACAATGGAAAAAATTATAGTGACAAATTTTCCCACGCTTTCAACGATGAAGAAATCTTAAATTAAGAAATTTTTCCCGCAACAATAAAATTTCGACTTTAATTCATCATTTTCCAAGTGTTATTATGAAAAATTTATTTATAATTATGTTAGAAATTATCTATAATTGCAAATTTCCCGCACCTCCAACAATGGAAAAAATTCCATTGACAAATACTGATACGGTTTCAACAATGGATAATATTTAAAACGTGAAAATGTCCCTATCCTTTAACAATGGAAAAATTTATAGTGACAATAGTATATTTATATGATTTATAGTGACAATTTATAGTGACAATAGTATAATGACAACTTTCTGGCACTTCCAATAATGTAAAAAATTCCATTGACAATTATTGATACCGTTTCAACAATGGACAATATTTAAAACGTGAAAATGTCCCTATCCTTTAACAATGGAAAAAATTATAGTGACAAATTTTCCCAAGATTTCAACAATGAAGAAATCTTAAATTAAGAAGTTTTTACCGCAACAATAAAAAGTTCGACTTTAAGTCATCATTTTTCAATTGTTATTATGAAAAATTTATTTAAAATTATATCAGAAATTATCTACAATGAAAACTTTCCGGCACATCCAACAATGCAAAATATTCCATTGACAAATATTGATACCGTTTCAACAATGGACAATATTTAAAACGGGAAAATGTCCCTATTCTTTAACATAATGGAAAAAATAATGGAAAAAATTATAGTGACAATTTTTCGCACGATTTCAACAATGAAGAAAACTTAAACTAAGAAATTTTTCTCGCAACAATGAACAATTCTATTTTGAGTCATGCCTTTTGAATTGTTATTATGAAAAATTTATTTATAATTGTATTAGAAGTTATCTATAATGGCAACTTTCTGGCACTTCCAACAATCGAAAAAATTCCATTCACAAATATTGATACCGTTTAACAATGGGCAATATTTAAAACGTGAAAATGTCCCTATTCTTTAATAATGGAAAAAATTATAGTGACAAATTTTCGCACGCATTCAACAATGAAGAAATCTTAAATTAAGAAGTTTTTCCCGCAACAATGAACAATTCTATTTTGAGTCATCCCTTTTGAATTGTAATTATGAAAAGTCTATTTATAATTATATTAGAAGTTATCTATAATGACAACTTTCCGGCACTTCCAACAATGGAAAAGATTCCATTGACAAATATTGATACCTTTTCAACAATGGACAATATTTAAAACGTGAAAATGTCCCTATACTTTAACAATGGAAAAAATTATAGTGACAAATTTTCCTACGCTTTCTAGGATGAAGAAATCTTAAATTAAGAAGTTTTTCCCGCAACAATGAACAATTCTACTTTGAGTCATCCCTTTTGAATTGTTATTATGAAAAATTTATTTATAATTATATTAGAAGTTACCTATAATGACAACTTTCCGGCACTTCAAATAATGAAAAAAATTCCATTGACAAATATTGATACCGTTTCAACATTGGAAAATATTTAAAACGCGAAAATGTCCCTATCCTTTAACAATGGAAAAAAAATATAGTGAAAAATTTTCCCACGCTTTCAACAATGAAGATATCTTAAATTAAGAAGTTTTCTTGCAACAATGAAAAGTTCGACTTTAAGTCATCATTTTCCAAGTCTTACTATGAAAAATTTATTTATAATTATATTAGAAATTATCTATAATGACAACTTTCCCACACTTCCAAAAATGGAAAAAATTCCATTGACAAATATTGATACCGTTTCAACAATGAACAATGTTTAAAACGTGAAAATGTCCCTATTCTTTAACAATGGAAAAAATTATAGTGACAAATTTCCACGCGCTTTCAACAATGAAGAAATCTTAAATTAAGAAGATTTTCCCGCAACAATAAACAGTTTGACTTTAAGTCATCATTTTCGAAGTGTTATTATGAAAAATTTATTTAAAATTATATTAGAAATTATCTATACTAACAACTTTGTGGCACTTCCAACAATGGGAAAAATTCGATAGACAAATATTGATACCGTTTCAACAATGGACAATATTTAAAACGTGAAAATGTCCCTATACTTAAACAATGGAAAAAAATATAGTGACAAAATTTCCCACGATTTCAACAATGAAGAAATTTTAAATTAAGTTTTTCCCGCAACAATAAAAATTTCGACTATAAGTCATCATTTTTCAATTGTTATTATGAAAAATTTATTTATAATTATATTAGAAATTATCTACAATGAAAACTTTCCGGCACTTCCAACAATAAAAAAATTCAATTGAAAAATATTGATACCGTTTCAACAATGGGCAATATTTAGAACGTGAAAATGTCCCTATCCTTTAACAATGGAAAAAATTTTAGTGACAAATTTTCCCAAGCTTTCAACAATGAAGAAATCTTAAATTAAGAAGTTTTTACCGCAACAATAAAAAGTTCGACTTTAAGTCATCATTTTTCAATTGTTATTATGAAAAATTTATTTATAATTATATTAGAAATTATCTACAATGAAAACTTTCCGGCACTTCCAACAATGAAAAAAATTCCATTGACAAATTTTGATACCGTTTCAACAATGGACAATATTTAAAACGGGAAAATGTCCCTATTCTTTAACAATGGAAAAAATTATAGTGACAAATTTTCCCACGCTTTCAACAATGAAGAAATCTCAAATTAAGAAGATTTTCCCGCAACAATAAACAGTTTGACTTTAAGTCATCATTTTCGAAGTGTTATTATGAAAAATTTATTTAAAATTATATTAGAAATTATCTATACTAACAACTTTCTGGCACTTCCAACAATGAGAAAAATTCGATTGACAAATATTGATACCGTTTCAACAATGGACAATATTTAAAACGTGAAAATGTCCCTATACTTCAACAATGGAAAAAAATATAGTGACAAAATTTCCCACGCTTTCAACAATGAAGAAATCTTAAATTAAGAAGTTTTTACCGCAACAATGAACAATTCTATTTTGAGTCATCCCTTTTGAATTGTAATTATGAAAAGTCTATTTATAATTATATTAGAAATTATCTACGATGAAAACTTTCCGGCACTTCCAACAATGAAAAAAATTCCATTGACAAATTTTGATACCGTTTCAACAATGGACAATATTTAAAACGGGAAAATGTCCCTATTCTTTAACAATGGAAAAAATTATATTGACAAATTTTCGCAGGATTTCAACAATGAAGAAATCTTAAATTAAGAAGTTTTTACCGCAACAATGAACAATTCTATTTTGAGTCATCCCTTTTGAATTGTAATTATGAAAAGTCTATTTATAATTATATTAGAAATTATCTATAATGACAACTTTCCGGCACTTCCAACAATGGAAAAGATTCCATTGACAAATATTGATACCGTTTCAACAATGGACAATATTTAAAACGTGAAAATGTCCCTATACTTTAACAATGGAAAAATTATAGTGACAAATTTTCCTACGCTTTCTAGGATGAAGAAATCTTAAATTAAGAAATTTTTACCGCAACAATAAAAAGTTCGACTTTAAGTCATCATTTTTCCATTGTTATTATGAAAAAATTATTTATAATTATATTAGAAATTATCTACAATGAAAACTTTCCGGCACTTCCAAGAATGAAAAAAATTCCATTGACAAATATTGATACCGTTTCAACAATGAATAATATTTAAAGCGTGAAAATGTCCCTATCCATTAACAATGGAAAAAAAATATAGTGCAAAATATTCCCACGATTTCAACAATGAAGAAATCTTAAAATATGAATTTTTTAACGCAACAATGAAAAATTCGACTTTAAGTCATCATTTTCCAAGTGTTTTTATGACAAATTTATTTATAATAATATTAGAAGTTATGTATAATAACAACTTTCCCGCACTTCCAACAATGGAAAAAAATCCATTGACAAATATTGATACCGTTTCAACAATGGATAATATTTAAAACGTGAAAATGTCTCTATCCTTTAACAATGGAAAAATTTATAGTGACAAATTTTCCCGCGCTTTCAACAATGAAGAAATCTTAAATTAAGAAGTTTTTCCCGCAACAATGAACAATTCTATTTTGCGTCATCCCTTTTGAATTGTTATTATGAAAAATTTATTTATAATTATATTAGAAGTTATCTATAATGACAACTGTCCGGCACTTCTTACAATGGAAAAAATTGCATTGACTTCCTACAGTGGAAAAAATTCCATTGACAAATATTGATACCGTTTCTACAATGGGCAATATTTAAAACGTGAAAATGTCCCTATTCTTTAACAATGGAAAAAATGATAGTGACAAATTTTCCCACTCTTTCAACAATGAAGAAATCTTAAATTAAGAAATTTTTCTCGCAACAATAAAATTTTGACTTTATTTCATCATTTTCCAAGTGTTATTATGAAAAATTTATTTATAATTATATTAGAAATTATCTATAATTGCAAATTTCCCGCACCTCCAACAATGGAAAAAATTCCACTGACAAATACTGATACGGTTTCAACAATGGATAATATTTAAAACGTGAAAATATCCCTATCCTTTAACAATGGAAAAATTTACAGTGACAATAGTATAATTATATGATTTATTGTGACAATTTATAGTGACAATAGTATAATGACAACTTTCTGGCACTTCCAATAATGTAAAAAATTCCATTGACAATTATTGATACCGTTTCAACAATGGACAATATTTAAAACGTGAAAATGTCCCTATCCTTTAACAATGGAAAAAATTATAGTGACAAATTTTCCCAAGCTTTCAACAATGAAGAAATCTTAAATTAAGAAGTTTTTACTGCAACAATAAAAAGTTCGACTTTAAGTCATCATTTTTCAATTGTTATTATGAAAAATTTATTTAAAATTATATTAGAAATTATCTACAATGAAAACTTTCCGGCACATCCAACAATGCAAAATATTCCATTGACAAATATTGATACCGTTTCAACAATGGACAATATTTAAAACGGGAAAATGTCCCTATTCTTTAACAATGGAAAAAATTATATTGACAAATTTTCGCAGGATTTCAACAATGAAGAAAACTTAAACTAAGAAATTTTTCCCGCAACAATGAACAATTCTATTTTGAGTCATGCCTTTTGCATTGTTATCATGAAAAATTTATTTATAATTGTATTAGAAGTTATCTATAATGGCAACTTTCTGTTACTTCCAACAATGGGAAAATTTCCATTGACAAATATTGATACCGTTGAAACAATAGACAATATTTAAAACGTGAAAATGTCCCTATATTTTAACAATGGAAAAAATTATAGTGACAAATTTTCCCACGCTTTCAACAATGAAGAAATCTCAAATTAAGAAGATTTTCCCGCAACAATAAACAGTTTGACTTTAAGTCATCATTTTCGAAGTGTTATTATGAAAAAATTATTTAAAATTATATTAGAAATTATCTATACTAACAACTTTCTGGCACTTCCAACAATGAGAAAAATTCGATTGACAAATATTGATACCGTTTCAACAATGGACAATATTTAAAACGTGAAAATGTCCCTATACTTCAACAATGGAAAAAAATATAGTGACAAAATTTCCCACGCTTTCAACAATGAAGAAATCTTAAATGAAGTTTTTCCCGCAACAATAAAAAAGTTCGACTTTAAGTCATCATTATTCAATTGTTATTATGAAAAATTTATTTATAATTATATTAGAAATTATCTACAATGAAAACTTTCCGGCACTTCCAACAATGAAAAAATTCAATTGAAAAATATTGATACCGTTTCAACAATGGGCAATATTTAGAACGTGAAAATGTCCCTATCCTTTAACAATGGAAAAAATTTTAGTGACAAATTTTCCCAAGCTTTCAACAATGAAGAAATCTTAAATTAAGAAGTTTTTACCGCAACAATGAACAATTCTATTTTGAGTCATCAGTTTTGAATTGTAATTATGAAAAGTCTATTTATAATTATATTAGAAATTATCTATAATGACAACTTTCCGGCACTTCCAACAATGGAAAAGATTCCATTGACAAATATTGATACCGTTTCAACAATGGACAATATTTAAAACGTGAAAATGTCCCTATACTTTAACAATGGAAAAATTATAGTGACAAATTTTCCTACGCTTTCTAGGATGAAGAAATCTTAAATTAAGAAATTTTTACCGCAACAATAAAAAGTTCGACTTTAAGTCATCATTTTTCCATTGTTATTATGAAAAATTTATTTATAATTATATTAGAAATTATCTACAATGAAAACTTTCCGGCACTTCCAAGAATGAAAAAAATTCCATTGACAAATATTGATACCGTTTCAACAATGAATAATATTTAAAGCGTGAAAATGTCCCTATCCATTAACAATGGAAAAAAAATATAGTGCAAAATATTCCCACGATTTCAACAATGAAGAAATCTTAAAATATGAATTTTTTAACGCAACAATGAAAAATTCGACTTTAAGTCATCATTTTCCAAGTGTTTTTATGACAAATTTATTTATAATAATATTAGAAGTTATCTATAATAACAACTTTCCCGCACTTCCAACAATGGAAAAAAATCCATTGACAAATATTGATACCGTTTCAACAATGGATAATATTTAAAACGTGAAAATGTCTCTATCCTTTAACAATGGAAAAATTTATAGTGACAAATTTTCCCGCGCTTTCAACAATGAAGAAATCTTAAATTAAGAAGTTTTTCCCGCAACAATGAACAATTCTATTTTGCGTCATCCCTTTTGAATTGTTATTATGAAAAATTTATTTATAATTATATTAGAAGTTATCTATAATGACAACTGTCCGGCACTTCTTACAATGGAAAAAATTGCATTGACTTCCTACAGTGGAAAAAATTCCATTGACAAATATTGATACCGTTTCTACAATGGGCAATATTTAAAACGTGAAAATGTCCCTATTCTTTAACAATGGAAAAAATGATAGTGACAAATTTTCCCACTCTTTCAACAATGAAGAAATCTTAAATTAAGAAATTTTTCTCGCAACAATAAAATTTTGACTTTATTTCATCATTTTCCAAGTGTTATTATGAAAAATTGATTTATAATTATATTAGAAATTATCTATAATTGCAAATTTCCCGCACCTCCAACAATGGAAAAAATTCCACTGACAAATACTGATACGGTTTCAACAATGGATAATATTTAAAACGTGAAAATATCCCTATCCTTTAACAATGGAAAAATTTACAGTGACAATAGTATAATTATATGATTTATTGTGACAATTTATAGTGACAATAGTATAATGACAACTTTCTGGCACTTCCAATAATGTAAAAAATTCCATTGACAATTATTGATACCGTTTCAACAATGGACAATATTTAAAACGTGAAAATGTCCCTATCCTTTAACAATGGAAAAAATTATAGTGACAAATTTTCCCAAGCTTTCAACAATGAAGAAATCTTAAATTAAGACGTTTTTACTGCAACAATAAAAAGTTCGACTTTAAGTCATCATTTTTCAATTGTTATTATGAAAAATTTATTTAAAATTATATTAGAAATTATCTACAATGAAAACTTTCCGGCACATCCAACAATGCAAAATATTCCATTGACAAATATTGATACCGTTTCAACAATGGACAATATTTAAATCGGGAAAATGTCCCTATTCTTTAACAATGGAAAAAATTATAGTGACAATTTTTCGCACGATTTCAACAATGAAGAAAACTTAAACTAAGAAATTTTTCTCGCAACAATGAACAATTCTATTTTGAGTCATGCCTTTTGAATTGTTATTATGAAAAATTTATTTATAATTGTATTAGAAGTTATCTATAATGGCAACTTTCTGGCACTTCCAACAATCGAAAAAATTCCATTCACAAATATTGATACCGTTTAACAATGGGCAATATTTAAAACGTGAAAATGTCCCTATTCTTTAATAATGGAAAAAATTATAGTG
This sequence comes from Maratus michaelseni, assembly GCA_963931845.1. Lineage (NCBI taxonomy): Eukaryota > Metazoa > Arthropoda > Arachnida > Araneae > Salticidae > Maratus > Maratus michaelseni. Next base: position 280,896,486 of record OZ007598.1, on the reverse strand, counting down.
ACAAATTTTCGCACGCATTCAACAATGAAGAAATCTTAAATTAAGAAGTTTTTCCGGGAACAATGAACAATTCTATTTTGAGTCATCCCTTTTGAATTGTAATTATGAAAAGTCTATTTATAATTATATTAGAAGTTATCTATAATGACAACTTTCCGGCACTTCAAATAATGAAAAAAATTCCATTGACAAATATTGATACCGTTTCAACATTGGAAAATATTTAAAACGCGAAAATGTCCCTATCCTTTAACAATGGAAAAAAAATATAGTGAAAAATTTTCCCACGCTTTCAACAATGAAGATATCTTAAATTAAGAAGTTTTCCTGCAACAATGAAAAGTTCGACTTTAAGTCATCATTTTCCAAGTGTTACTATGAAAAATTTATTTATAATTATATTAGAAATTATCTATAATGACAACTTTCCCACACTTCCAAAAATGGAAAAAATTCCATTGACAAATATTGATACCGTTTCAACAATGAACAATGTTTAAAACGTGAAAATGTCCCTATTCTTTAACAATGGAAAAAATTATAGTGACAAATTTCCACGCGCTTTCAACAATGAAGAAATCTTAAATTAAGAAGTTTTTACCGCAACAATAAAAAGTTCGACTTTAAGTCATCATTTTTCAATTGTTATTATGAAAAATTTATTTAAAATTATATTAGAAATTATCTACAATGAAAACTTTCCGGCACATCCAACAATGCAAAATATTCCATTGACAAATATTGATACCGTTTCAACAATGGACAATATTTAAAACGGGAAAATGTCCCTATACTTTAACAATGGAAAAAAATATAGTGACAAAATTTCCCACGCTTTCAACAATGAAGAAATTTTAAATTAAGAAGTTTTTCCCGCAACAATGAACAATTCTACTTTGAGTCATCCCTTTTGAATTGTTATTATGAAAAATTTATTTATAATTATATTAGAAGTTACCTATAATGACAACTTTCCGGCACTTCAAATAATGAAAAAAATTCCATTGACAAATATTGATACCGTTTCAACATTGGAAAATATTTAAAACGCGAAAATGTCCCTATCCTTTAACAATGGAAAAAAAATATAGTGAAAAATTTTCCCACGCTTTCAACAATGAAGATATCTTAAATTAAGAAGTTTTCCCGCAACAATAAAAATTTCGACTATAAGTCATCATTTTTCAATTGTTATTATGAAAAATTTATTTATAATTATATTAGAAATTATCTACAATGAAAAGTTTCCGGCACTTCCAACAATGAAAAAATTCAATTGAAAAATATTGATACCGTTTCAACAATGGGCAATATTTAGAACGTGAAAATGTCCCTATCCTTTAACAATGGAAAAAAATTTTGTGACAAATTTTCCCAAGCTTTCAACAATGAAGAAATCTTAAATTAAGAAGTTTTTACCGCAACAATAAAAAGTTCGACTTTAAGTCATCATTTTTCAATTGCTATTATGAAAAATTTATTTATAATTATATTAGAAATTATCTACGATGAAAACTTTCCGGCACTTCCAACAATGAAAAAAATTCCATTGACAAATTTTGATACCGTTTCAACAATGGACAATATTTAAAACGGGAAAATGTCCCTATTCTTTAACAATGGAAAAAATTATATTGACAAATTTTCGCAGGATTTCAACAATGAAGAAAACTTAAACTAAGAAATTTTTCCCGCAACAATGAACAATTCTATTTTGAGTCATGCCTTTTGCATTGTTATCATGAAAAATTTATTTATAATTGTATTAGAAGTTATCTATAATGGCAACTTTCTGTTACTTCCAACAATGGGAAAAATTCCATTGACAAATATTGATACCGTTGCAACAATAGACAATATTTAAAACGTGAAAATGTCCCTATATTTTAACAATGGAAAAAATTATAGTGACAAATTTTCCCACGCTTTCAACAATGAAGAAATCTCAAATTAAGAAGATTTTCCCGCAACAATAAACAGTTTGACTTTAAGTCATCATTTTCGAAGTGTTATGAAAAAATTATTTAAAATTATATTAGAAATTATCTATACTAACAACTTTCTGGCACTTCCAACAATGAGAAAAATTCGATTGACAAATATTGATACCGTTTCAACAATGGACAATATTTAAAACGTGAAAATGTCCCTATACTTCAACAATGGAAAAAAATATAGTGACAAAATTTCCCACGCTTTCAACAATGAAGAAATCTTAAATGAAGTTTTTCCCGCAACAATAAAAAGTTCGACTTTAAGTCATCATTATTCAATTGTTATTATGAAAAATTTATTTATAATTATATTAGAAATTATCTACAATGAAAACTTTCCGGCACTTCCAACAATGAAAAAATTCAATTGAAAAATATTGATACCGTTTCAACAATGGGCAATATTTAGAACGTGAAAATGTCCCTATCCTTTAACAATGGAAAAAATTTTAGTGACAAATTTTCCCAAGCTTTCAACAATGAAGAAATCTTAAATTAAGAAGTTTTTACCGCAACAATGAACAATTCTATTTTGAGTCATCCCTTTTGAATTGTAATTATGAAAAGTCTATTTATAATTATATTAGAAATTATCTATAATGACAACTTTCCGGCACTTCCAACAATGGAAAAGATTCCATTGACAAATATTGATACCGTTTCAACAATGGACAATATTTAAAACGTTAAAATGTCCCTATACTTTAACAATGGAAAAATTATAGTGACAAATTTTCCTACGCTTTCTAGGATGAAGAAATCTTAAATTAAGAAATTTTTACCGCAACAATAAAAAGTTCGACTTTAAGTCATCATTTTTCAATTGTTATTATGAAAAATTTATTTATAATTATATTAGAAATTATCTACAATGAAAACTTTCCGGCACTTCCAAGAATGAAAAAAATTCCATTGACAAATATTGATACCGTTTCAACAATGAATAATATTTAAAGCGTGAAAATGTCCCTATCCATTAACAATGGAAAAAAATATAGTGCAAAATATTCCCACGATTTCAACAATGAAGAAATCTTAAAATATGAATTTTTTAACGCAACAATGAAAAATTCGACTTTAAGTCATCATTTTCCAAGTGTTTTTATGAAAAATTTATTTATAATAATATTAGAAGTTATCTATAATAACAACTTTCCCGCACTTCCAACAATGGAAAAAAATCCATTGACAATATTGATACCGTTTCAACAATGGATAATATTTAAAACGTGAAAATGTCTCTATCCTTTAACAATGGAAAAATTTATAGTGACAAATTTTCCCACGCTTTCAACAATGAAGAAATCTTAAATTAAGAAGATTTTCCCGCAACAATGAACAATTCTATTTTGCGTCATCCCTTTTGAATTGTTATTATGAAAAATTTATTTATAATTATATTAGAAGTTATCTATAATGACAACTGTCCGGCACTTCCTACAATGGAAAAAATTGCATTGACTTCCTACAGTGGAAAAAATTCCATTGACAAATATTGATACCGTTTCTACAATGGGCAATATTTAAAACGTGAAAATGTCCCTATTCTTTAACAATGGAAAAAATGATAGTGACAAATTTTCCCACTCTTTCAACAATGAAGAAATCTTAAATTAAGAAATTTTTCTCGCAACAATAAAATTTTGACTTTATTTCATCATTTTCCAAGTGTTATTATGAAAAATTGATTTATAATTATATTAGAAATTATCTATAATTGCAAATTTCCCGCACCTCCAACAATGGAAAAAATTCCACTGACAAATACTGATACGGTTTCAACAATGGATAATATTTAAAACGTGAAAATATCCCTATCCTTTAACAATGGAAAAATTTACAGTGACAATAGTATAATTATATGATTTATTGTGACAATTTATAGTGACAATAGTATAATGACAACTTTCTGGCACTTCCAATAATGTAAAAAATTCCATTGACAATTATTGATACCGTTTCAACAATGGACAATATTTAAAACGTGAAAATGTCCCTATCCTTTAACAATGGAAAAAATTTTAGTGACAAAGTTTCCCAAGCTTTCAACAATGAAGAAATCTTAAATTAAGAAGTTTTTACCGCAACAATGAACAATTCTATTTTGAGTCATCCCTTTTGAATTGTAATTATGAAAAGTCTATTTATAATTATATTAGAAATTATCTATAATGACAACTTTCCGGCACTTCCAACAACGGAAAAGATTCCATTGACAAATATTGATACCGTTTCAACAATGGACAATATTTAAAACGTGAAAATGTCCCTATACTTTAACAATGGAAAAATTATAGTGACAAATTTTCCTATGCTTTCTAGGATGAAGAAATCTTAAATTAAGAAATTTTTACCGCAACATGAAAAAGTTCGACTTTAAGTCATCATTTTTCAATTGTTATTATGAAAAATTTATTTATAATTATATTAGAAATTATCTACAATGAAAACTTTCCGGCACTTCCAAGAATGAAAAAAATTCCATTGACAAATATTGATACCGTTTCAACAATGAATAATATTTAAAGCGTGAAAATGTCCCTATCCATTAACAATGGAAAAAAATATAGTGCAAAATATTCCCACGATTTCAACAATGAAGAAATCTTAAAATATGAATTTTTTAACGCAACAATGAAAAATTCGACTTTAAGTCATCATTTTCCAAGTGTTTTTATGACAAATTTATTTATAATAATATTAGAAGTTATCTATAATAACAACTTTCCCGCACTTCCAACAATGGAAAAAAATCCATTGACAAATATTGATACCGTTTCAACAATGGATAATATTTAAAACGTGAAAATGTCTCTATCCTTTAACAATGGAAAAATTTATAGTGACAAATTTACCCGCGCTTTCAACAATGAAGAATTCTTAAATTAAGAAGTTTTTCCCGCAACAATGAACAATTCTATTTTGCGTCATCCCTTTTGAATTGTTATTATGAAAAATTTATTTAAAATTATATTAGAAGTTATCTATAATGACAACTGTCCGGCACTTCCTACAATGGAAAAAATTGCATTGACTTCCTACAGTGGAAAAAATTCCATTGACAAATATTGATACCGTTTCTACAATGGGCAATATTTAAAACGTGAAAATGTCCCTATTCTTTAACAATGGAAAAAATGATAGTGACAAATTTTCCCACTCTTTCAACAATGAAGAAATCTTAAATTAAGAAATTTTTCTCGCAACAATAAAATTTTGACTTTATTTCATCATTTTCCAAGTGTTATTATGAAAAATTGATTTATAATTATATTAGAAATTATCTATAATTGCAAATTTCCCGCACCTCCAACAATGGAAAAAATTCCACTGACAAATACTGATACGGTTTCAACAATGGATAATATTTAAAACGTGAAAATATCCCTATCCTTTAACAATGGAAAAATTTACAGTGACAATAGTATAATTATATGATTTATTGTGACAATTTATAGTGACAATAGTATAATGACAACTTTCTGGCACTTCCAATAATGTAAAAAATTCCATTGACAATTATTGATACCGTTTCAACAATGGACAATATTTAAAACGTGAAAATGTCCCTATCCTTTAACAATGGAAAAAATTATAGTGACAAATTTTCCCAAGCTTTCAACAATGAAGAAATCTTAAATTAAGAAGTTTTTACCGCAACAATAAAAAGTTCGACTTTAAGTCATCATTTTTCAATTGTTATTATGAAAAATTTATTTAAAATTATATTAGAAATTATCTACAATGAAAACTTTCCGGCACATCCAACAATGCAAAATATTCCATTGACAAATATTGATACCGTTTCAACAATGGACAATATTTAAAACGGGAAAATGTCCCTATTCTTTAACAATGGAAAAAATTATAGTGACAATTTTTCGCACGATTTCAACAATGAAGAAATCTTAAATTAAGAAGTTTTTCCCGCAACAATGAACAATTCTATTTTGAGTCATGCCTTTTGAATTGTTATTATGAAAAATTTATTTATAATTGTATTAGAAGTTATCTATAATGGCAACTTTCTGGCACTTCCAACAATCGAAAAAATTCCATTCACAAATATTGATACCGTTTAACAATGGGCAATATTTAAAACGTGAAAATGTCCCTATTCTTTAATAATGGAAAAAATTATAGTGACAAATTTTCGCACGCATTCAACAATGAAGAAATCTTAAATTAAGAAGTTTTTCCCGCAACAATGAACAATTCTATTTTGAGTCATCCCTTTTGAATTGTAATTATGAAAAGTCTATTTATAATTATATTAGAAGTTATCTATAATGACAACTTTCCGGCACTTCCAACAATGGAAAAGATTCCATTGACAAATATTGATACCTTTTCAACAATGGACAATATTTAAAACGTGAAAATGTCCCTATACTTTAACAATGGAAAAAATTATAGTGACAAATTTTCCTACGCTTTCTAGGATGAAGAAATCTTAAATTAAGGAGTTTTTCCCGCAACAATGAACAATTCTACTTTGAGTCATCCCTTTTGAATTGTTATTATGAAAAATTTATTTATAATTATATTAGAAGTTACCTATAATGACAACTTTCCGGCACTTCAAATAATGAAAAAAATTCCATTGACAAATATTGATACCGTTTCAACATTGGAAAATATTTAAAACGCGAAAATGTCCCTATCCTTTAACAATGGAAAAAAAATATAGTGAAAAATTTTCCCACGCTTTCAACAATGAAGATATCTTAAATTAAGAAGTTTTCCTGCAACAATGAAAAGTTCGACTTTAAGTCATCATTTTCCAAGTGTTACTATGAAAAATTTATTTATAATTATATTAGAAATTATCTATAATGACAACTTTCCCACACTTCCAAAAATGGAAAAAATTCCATTGACAAATATTGATACCGTTTCAACAATGAACAATGTTTAAAACGTGAAAATGTCCCTATTCTTTAACAATGGAAAAAATTATAGTGACAAATTTCCACGCGCTTTCAACAATGAAGAAATCTTAAATTAAGAAGTTTTTACCGCAACAATAAAAAGTTCGACTTTAAGTCATCATTTTTCAATTGTTATTATGAAAAATTTATTTAAAATTATATTAGAAATTATCTACAATGAAAACTTTCCGGCACATCCAACAATGCAAAATATTCCATTGACAAATATTGATACCGTTTCAACAATGGACAATATTTAAAACGGGAAAATGTCCCTATACTTTAACAATGGAAAAAAAATATAGTGACAAAATTTCCCACGCTTTCAACAATGAAGAAATTTTAAATTAAGTTTTTCCCGCAACAATAAAAATTTCGACTATAAGTCATCATTTTTCAATTGTTATTATGAAAAATTTATTTATAATTATATTAGAAATTATCTACAATGAAAAGTTTCCGGCACTTCCAACAATGAAAAAATTCAATTGAAAAATATTGATACCGTTTCAACAATGGGCAATATTTAGAACGTGAAAATGTCCCTATCCTTTAACAATGGAAAAAAATTTTGTGACAAATTTTCCCAAGCTTTCAACAATGAAGAAATCTTAAATTAAGAAGTTTTTACCGCAACAATAAAAAGTTCGACTTTAAGTCAACATTTTTCAATTGCTATTATGAAAAATTTATTTATAATTATATTAGAAATTATCTACGATGAAAACTTTCCGGCACTTCCAACAATGAAAAAAATTGCATTGACTTCCTACAGTGGAAAAAATTCCATTGACAAATATTGATACCGTTTCTACAATGGACAATATTTAAAACGGGAAAATGTCCCTATTCTTTAACAATGGAAAAAATTATATTGACAAATTTTCGCAGGATTTCAACAATGAAGAAAACTTAAACTAAGAAATTTTTCCCGCAACAATCAACAATTCTATTTTGAGTCATGCCTTTTGCATTGTTATCATGAAAAATTTATTTATAATTGTATTAGAAGTTATCTATAATGGCAACTTTCTGTTACTTCCAACAATGGGAAAAATTCCATTGACAAATATTGATACCGTTGCAACAATAGACAATATTTAAAACGTGAAAATGTCCCTATATTTTAACAATGGAAAAAATTATAGTGACAAATTTTCCCACGCTTTCAACAATGAAGAAATCTCAAATTAAGAAGATTTTCCCGCAACAATAAACAGTTTGACTTTAAGTCATCATTTTCGAAGTGTTATTATGAAAAAATTATTTAAAATTATATTAGAAATTATCTATACTAACAACTTTCTGGCACTTCCAACAATGAGAAAAATTCGATTGACAAATATTGATACCGTTTCAACAATGGACAATATTTAAAACGTGAAAATGTCCCTATACTTCAACAATGGAAAAAAATATAGTGACAAAATTTCCCACGCTTTCAACAATGAAGAAATCTTAAATGAAGTTTTTCCCGCAACAATAAAAAGTTCGACTTTAAGTCATCATTATTCAATTGTTATTATGAAAAATTTATTTATAATTATATTAGAAGTTATCTATAATGACAACTGTCCGGCACTTCCTACAATGGAAAAAATTGCATTGACTTCCTACAGTGGAAAAAATTCCATTGACAAATATTGATACCGTTTCTACAATGGGCAATATTTAAAACGTGAAAATGTCCCTATTCTTTAACAATGGAAAAAATGATAGTGACAAATTTTCCCACTCTTTCAACAATGAAGAAATCTTAAATTAAGAAATTTTTCTCGCAACAATAAAATTTTGACTTTATTTCATCATTTTCCAAGTGTTATTATGAAAAATTGATTTATAATTATATTAGAAATTATCTATAATTGCAAATTTCCCGCACCTCCAACAATGGAAAAAATTCCACTGACAAATACTGATACGGTTTCAACAATGGATAATATTTAAAACGTGAAAATGTCCCTATCCTTTAACAATGGAAAAAATTTTAGTGACAAATTTTCCCAAGCTTTCAACAATGAAGAAATCTTAAATTAAGAAGTTTTTACCGCAACAATGAACAATTCTATTTTGAGTCATCCCTTTTGAATTGTAATTATGAAAAGTCTATTTATAATTATATTAGAAATTATCTATAATGACAACTTTCCGGCACTTCCAACAACGGAAAAGATTCCATTGACAAATATTGATACCGTTTCAACAATGGACAATATTTAAAACGTGAAAATGTCCCTATACTTTAACAATGGAAAAATTATAGTGACAAATTTTCCTACGCTTTCTAGGATGAAGAAATCTTAAATTAAGAAATTTTTACCGCAACAATAAAAAGTTCGACTTTAAGTCATCATTTTTCAATTGTTATTATGAAAAATTTATTTATAATTATATTAGAAATTATCTACAATGAAAACTTTCCGGCACTTCCAAGAATGAAAAAAATTCCATTGACAAATATTGATACCGTTTCAACAATGAATAATATTTAAAGCGTGAAAATGTCCCTATCCATTAACAATGGAAAAAAATATAGTGCAAAATATTCCCACGATTTCAACAATGAAGAAATCTTAAAATATGAATTTTTTAACGCAACAATGAAAAATTCGACTTTAAGTCATCATTTTCCAAGTGTTTTTATGACAAATTTATTTATAATAATATTAGAAGTTATCTATAATAACAACTTTCCCGCACTTCCAACAATGGAAAAAATTCCACTGACAAATACTGATACGGTTTCAACAATGGATAATATTTAAAACGTGAAAATATCCCTATCCTTTAACAATGGAAAAATTTACAGTGACAATAGTATAATTATATGATTTATTGTGACAATTTATAGTGACAATAGTATAATGACAACTTTCTGGCACTTCCAATAATGTAAAAAATTCCATTGACAATTATTGATACCGTTTCAACAATGGACAATATTTAAAACGTGAAAATGTCCCTATCCTTTAACAATGGAAAAAATTATAGTGACAAATTTTCCCAAGCTTTCAACAATGAAGAAATCTTAAATTAAGAAGTTTTTACCGCAACAATAAAAAGTTCGACTTTAAGTCATCATTTTTCAATTGTTATTATGAAAAATTTATTTAAAATTATATTAGAAATTATCTACAATGAAAACTTTCCGGCACATCCAACAATGCAAAATATTCCATTGACAAATATTGATACCGTTTCAACAATGGACAATATTTAAAACGGGAAAATGTCCCTATTCTTTAACAATGGAAAAAATTATAGTGACAATTTTTCGCACGATTTCAACAATGAAGAAAACTTAAACTAAGAAATTTTTCTCGCAACAATGAACAATTCTATTTTGAGTCATGCCTTTTGAATTGTTATTATGAAAAATTTATTTATAATTGTATTAGAAGTTATCTATAATGGCAACTTTCTGGCACTTCCAACAATCGAAAAAATTCCATTCACAAATATTGATACCGTTTAACAATGGGCAATATTTAAAACGTGAAAATGTCCCTATTCTTTAATAATGGAAAAAATTATAGTGACAAATTTTCGCACGCATTCAACAATGAAGAAATCTTAAATTAAGAAGTTTTTCCCGCAACAATGAACAATTCTATTTTGAGTCATCCCTTTTGAATTGTAATTATGAAAAGTCTATTTATATTTATATTAGAAGTTATCTATAATGACAACTTTCCGGCACTTCCAACAATGGAAAAGATTCCATTGACAAATATTGATACCTTTTCAACAATGGACAATATTTAAAACGTGAAAATGTCCCTATACTTTAACAATGGAAAAAATTATAGTGACAAATTTTCCTACGCTTTCTAGGATGAAGAAATCTTAAATTAAGAAGTTTTTCCCGCAACAATGAACAATTCTACTTTGAGTCATCCCTTTTGAATTGTTATTATGAAAAATTTATTTATAATTATATTAGAAGTTACCTATAATGACAACTTTCCGGCACTTCAAATAATGAAAAAAATTCCATTGGCAAATATTGATACCGTTTCAACATTGGAAAATATTTAAAACGCGAAAATGTCCCTATCCTTTAACAATGGAAAAAAAATATAGTGAAAAATTTTCCCACGCTTTCAACAATGAAGATATCTTAAATTAAGAAGTTTTCCTGCAACAATGAAAAGTTCGACTTTAAGTCATCATTTTCCAAGTGTTTTTATGAGAAATTTATTTATAATTATATTAGAAGTTATCTATAATAACAACTTTCCCGCACTTCCAACAATGGAAAAAAATCCATTGACAAAAATTGATACCGTTTCAACAATGGATAATATTTAAAACGTGAAAATGTATCTATTCTTTAACAATGGAAAAATTTATAGTGACAAATTTTCCCGCGCTTTCAACAATGAAGAAATCTTAAAATAAGAAGTTTTTCCCGCAACAATGAACAATTCTATTTTGCGTCATCCCTTTTGAATTGTTATTATGAAAAAATTATTTATAATTATATTAGAAGATATCTATAATGACAACTGTCCGGCACTTCCTACAATGGAAAAAATTGCATTGACTTCCTACAGTGGAAAAAATTCCATTGACAAATATTGATACCGTTTCAACAATGGGCAATATTTAAAACGTGAAAATGTCCCTATTCTTTAACAATGGAAAAAATTATAGTGACAAATTTTCCCACGCTTTCAACAGTGAAGAAATCTTAAATTAAGAAGTTTTTCCCGCAACAATGAACAATTCTACTTTGAGTCATCCCTTTTGAATTGTTATTATGAGAAATTTATTTATAATTATATTAGAAGTTACCTATAATGACAACTTTCCGGCACTTCAAATAATGAAAAAAATTCCATTGACAAATATTAATGCCGTTTCAACATTGGAAAATATTTAAAACGCGAAAATGTCCCTATCCTTTAACAATGGAAAAAAAATATAGCGAAAAACTTTCCCACGCTTTCAACAATGAAGAAATCTTAAATTAAGAAGTTTTCCTGCAACAATGAAAAGTTCGTCTTTAAGTCATCATTTTCCAAGTGTTACTATGAAAAATTTATTTATAATTATATTAGAAATTATCTATAATTGCAAATTTCCCGCACTTCCAACAATGGAAAAGATTCCATTGACAAATATTGATACCGTTTCAACAATGGACAATATTTAAAACGTGAAAATGTCCCTATACTTTAACAATGGAAAAAATTATAGTGACAAATTTTCCTACGCTTTCTACGATGAAGAAATCTTAAATTAAGAAGTTTTTCCCGCAACAATGAACAATTCTACTTTGAGTCATCCCTTTTGAATTGTTATTATGAGAAATTTATTTATAATTATATTAGAAGTTACCTATAATGACAACTTTCCGGCACTTCAAATAATGAAAAAAGTTCCATTGACAAATATTAATGCCGTTTCAACATTGGAAAATATTTAAAACGCGAAAATGTCCCTATCCTTTAACAATGGAAAAAAAATATAGCGAAAAACTTTCCCACGCTTTCAACAATGAAGAAATCTTAAATTAAGAAGTTTTCCTGCAACAATGAAAAGTTCGTCTTTAAGTCATCATTTTCCAAGTGTTACTATGAAAAATTTATTTATAATTATATTATAAATTATCTATAATGACAACTTTCCCACACTTCCAAAAATGGAAAAAATTCCATTGACAAATATTGATACCGTTTCAACAATGAACAATGTTTAAAAGGTGAAAATGTCCCTATTCTTTAACAATGGAAAAAATTATAGTGACAAATTTTCACACGCTTTCAACAATGAAGAAATCTTAAATTAAGAATTTTTTCCTGCAACAATGAACAATTCTATTTTGAGTCATCCCTTTTGAATTGTTATTATGAAAAATTTATTTATAATTATATTAGAAGTTATCTATAATGACGACTGTCCTGCACTTCCTACAATGGAAAAAATTGCATTGAATTCCTACAGTGGAAAAAATTCCATTGACAAATATTGATACCGTTTCAACAATGGGCAATATTTAAAACGCGAAAATGTCCCTATCCTTTAACAATGGAAAAAATTATAGTGACAAATTTTCCCACGCTTTCAACAATGAAGAAATCTTAAATTAAGAAATTTTTCCCGCAACAATAAAATTTCGACTTTAATTCATCATTTTCCAAGTGTTATTATGAAAAATTTATTTATAATTATGTTAGAAATTATCTATAATTGCAAATTTCCCGCACCTCCAACAATGGAAAAAATTCCATTGACAAATACTGATACGGTTTCAACAATGGATAATATTTAAAACGTGAAAATGTCCCTATCCTTTAACAATGGAAAAATTTATAGTGACAATAGTATATTTATATGATTTATAGTAACAATAGTATAATGACAACTTTCTGGCATTTCCAATAATGTAAAAGATTCCATTGACAAATACTGATACCGTTTCAACAATGGACAATATTTAAAACGTGAAAATGTCCCTATCCTTTAACAATGGAAAAAATTATAGTGACAAATTTTCCCAAGCTTTCAACAATGAAGAAATCTTAAATTAAGAAATTTTTCCCGCAACAATAAAATTTCGACTTTATTTCATCATTTTCCAAGTGTTATTATGAAAAATTTATTTATAATTATATTAGAAATTATCTATAATTGCAAATTTCCCGCACCTCCAACAATGGAAAAAATTCCACTGACAAATACTGATACGGTTTCAACAATGGATAATATTTAAAACGTGAAAATATCCCTATCCTTTAACAATGGAAAAATTTATAGTGACAATAGTATATTTATATGATTTATTGTGATAATTTATAGTGACGATAGTATAATGACAACTTTCTGGCACTTCCAATAATGTAAAAAATTCCATTGACAAATATTGATACTGTTTCAACAATGGACAATATTTAAAATGTGAAAATGTCCCTATCCTTTAACAATGGAAAAAATTATAGTGACAAATTTTCCCAAGCTTTCAACAATGAAGAAATCTTAAATTAAGAAGTTTTTACCGCAACAATAATAAGTTCGACATTAAGTCATCATTTTTCAATTGTCATTATGAAAAATTTATTTATAATTATATTAGAAATTATCTACAATGAAAACTTTCCGGCACTTCCAACAATGAAAAAAATTCCATTGACAAATATTGATACCGTTTCAACAATGAATAATATTTAAAGCGTGAAAATGTCCCTATCCATTAACAATGGAAAAAATTATAGTGCAAAATATTCCCACGCTTTCAACAATGAAGAAATCTTAAAATATGAATTTTTTAACGCAACAGTGAAAAATTCGACTTTAAGTCATCCTTTTCCAAGTTTTTTTATGAGAAATTTATTTATAATTATATTAGAAGTTATCTATAATAACAACTTTCCCGCACTTCCAACAATGGAAAAAAATCCATTGACAAAAATTGATACCGTTTCAACAATGGATAATATTTAAAACGTGAAAATGTATCTATTCTTTAACAATGGAAAAATTTATAGTGACAAATTTTCCCGCGCTTTCAACAATGAAGATATCTTAAAATAAGAAGTTTTTCCCGCAACAATGAACAATTCTATTTTGCGTCATCCCTTTTGAATTGTTATTATGAAAAAATTATTTATAATTATATTAGAAGATATCTATAATGACAACTGTCCGGCACTTCCTACAATGGAAAAAATTGCATTGACTTCCTACAGTGGAAAAAATTCCATTGACAAATATTGATACCGTTTCAACAATGGGCAATATTTAAAACGTGAAAATGTCCCTATTCTTTAACAATGGAAAAAATTATAGTGACAAATTTTCCCACGCTTTCAACAGTGAAGAAATCTTAAATTAAGAAATTTTTCCCGCAACAATAAAATTTCGACTTTATTTCATCATTTTCCAAGTGTTATTATGAAAAATTTATTTATAATTATATTAGAAATTATCTATAATTGCAAATTTCCCGCACCTCCAACAATGGAAAAAATTCCACTGACAAATACTGATACGGTTTCAACAATGGATAATATTTAAAACGTGAAAATATCCCTATCCTTTAACAATGGAAAAATTTATAGTGACAATAGTATATTTATATGATTTATTGTGATAATTTATAGTGACGATAGTATAATGACAACTTTCTGGCACTTCCAATAATGTAAAAAATTCCATTGACAAATATTGATACTGTTTCAACAATGGACAATATTTAAAATGTGAAAATGTCCCTATCCTTTAACAATGGAAAAAATTATAGTGACAAATTTTCCCAAGCTTTCAACAATGAAGAAATCTTAAATTAAGAAGTTTTTACCGCAACAATAATAAGTTCGACATTAAGTCATCATTTTTCAATTGTCATTATGAAAAATTTATTTATAATTATATTAGAAATTATCTACAATGAAAACTTTCCGGCACTTCCAACAATGAAAAAAATTCCATTGACAAATATTGATACCGTTTCAACAATGAATAATATTTAAAGCGTGAAAATGTCCCTATCCATTAACAATGGAAAAAATTATAGTGCAAAATATTCCCACGCTTTCAACAATGAAGAAATCTTAAAATATGAATTTTTTAACGCAACAGTGAAAAATTCGACTTTAAGTCATCCTTTTCCAAGTTTTTTTATGAGAAATTTATTTATAATTATATTAGAAGTTATCTATAATAACAACTTTCCCGCACTTCCAACAATGGAAAAAAATCCATTGACAAAAATTGATACCGTTTCAACAATGGATAATATTTAAAACGTGAAAATGTATCTATTCTTTAACAATGGAAAAATTTATAGTGACAAATTTTCCCGCGCTTTCAACAATGAAGAAATCTTAAAATAAGAAGTTTTTCCCGCAACAATGAACAATTCTATTTTGCGTCATCCCTTTTGAATTGTTATTATGAAAAAATTATTTATAATTATATTAGAAGATATCTATAATGACAACTGTCCGGCACTTCCTACAATGGAAAAAATTGCATTGACTTCCTACAGTGGAAAAAATTCCATTGACAAATATTGATACCGTTTCAACAATGGGCAATATTTAAAACGTGAAAATGTCCCTATTCTTTAACAATGGAAAAAATTATAGTGACAAATTTTCCCACGCTTTCAACAGTGAAGAAATCTTAAATTAAGAAATTTTTCCCGCAACAATAAAATTTCGACTTTATTTCATCATTTTCCAAGTGTTATTATGAAAAATTTATTTATAATTATATTAGAAATTATCTATAATTGCAAATTTCCCGCACCTCCAACAATGGAAAAAATTCCACTGACAAATACTGATACGGTTTCAACAATGGATAATATTTAAAACGTGAAAATATCCCTATCCTTTAACAATGGAAAAATTTATAGTGACAATAGTATATTTATATGATTTATTGTGATAATTTATAGTGACGATAGTATAATGACAACTTTCTGGCACTTCCAATAATGTAAAAAATTCCATTGACAAATATTGATACCGTTTCAACAATGGACAATATTTAAAATGTGAAAATGTCCCTATCCTTAAACAATGGAAAAAATTATAGTGACAAATTTTCCCAAGCTTTCAACAATGAAGAAATCTTAAATTAAGAAGTTTTTACCGCAACAATAAAAAGTTCGACTTTAAGTCATGATTTTTCAATTGTTATTATGAAAAATTTATTTATAATTATATTAGAAATTATCCACAATGAAAATTTTCCGGCACTTCCAACAATGAAAAAAATTCCATTGACAAATATTGATACCGTTTCAACAATGGACAATATTTAAAACGTGAAAATGTCCCTATTCTTTAACAATGGAAAAAATTATAGTGACAAATTTTCGCACGATTTCAACAATGAAGAAAACTTAAACTAAGAAATTTTTCCCGCAACAATGAACAATTCTATTTTGATTCATGCCTTTTGAATTGTTATTATGAAAAATTTATTTATAATTGTATTAGAAGCTATCTATAATGGTAACTTTCTGGCGCTTCCAACAATGGGAAAAATTCGATTGACAAATATTGATACCGTTGCAACAATAGACAATATTTAAAACGTGAAAATGTCCCTATACTTTAACAATGGAAAAAATTATAGTGACAAATTTCCCCACGCTTTCAACAATGAAGAAATTTTAAATTAAGTTTTTCCCGCAACAATAAAAATTTGGACTATATGCCATCATTTTTCAATTGTTATTATGAAAAATTTATTTATAATTATATTAGAAATTATCTACAATGAAAACTTTCCGGCACTTCCAACAATGAAAAAAATTCAATTGACAAATATTGATACCGTTTCAACAATGGGCAATATTTAAAACGTGAAAATGTCCCTAATCTTTAACAATGGAAAAAATTTTAGTGACAAATATTCGCACGACTTCAACAATGAAGAAATCTTAAATTAAGAAGTTTTTTCCGCAACAATAAACAGTTCGACTTTAAGTCATACTTTTCCAAGTGTTTTTATGACAAATTTATTTATATTTATATTAGAAGTTATCTATAATAACAACTTTCCCGCACTTCCAACAATGCAAAAAATTCCATTGACAAATATTGATACCGTTTCAACAATGGATAATATTTCAAACGCGAAAATGTCCCTATCCTTTAACAATGGAAAAAAAATATAGTGAAAAATTTTCCCACGTTTTCAACAATGAAGATATCTTAAATTAAGAAGTTTTCCTGCAACAATGAACAGTTCGACTTTAAGTCATCATTTTCCAAGTGTTACTATGAAAAATTTATTTATAATTATATTAGAAATTATCTATAATGACAACTTTCCCACACTTCCAAAAATGGAAAAAATTCCATTGACAAATATTGATACCGTTTCAACAATGAACAATGTTTAAAACGTGAAAATGTCCCTATTCTTTAACAATGGAAAAAATTATAGTGACAAATTTTCTCACGCTTTCAACAATGAAGAAATCTTAAATTAAGAAGATTTTCCCGCAACAGTAAACAGTTTGACTTTAAGTCATCATTTTCGAAGTGTTATTATGAAAAATTTATTTAAAATTATATTAGAAATTATCTATACTAACAACTTTCTGGCACTTCCAAGAATGGGAAAAATTCGATTGACAAATATTGATACCGTTTCAACAATGGACAATATTTAAAACGTGAAAATGTCCCTATACTTCAACAATGGAAAAAAATATAGTGACAAATTTTCTCACGCTTTCAACAATGAAGAAATCTTAAATTAAGAAGATTTTCCCGCAACAGTAAACAGTTTGACTTTAAGGCATCATTTTCGAAGTGTTATTATGAAAAATTTATTTAAAATTATATTAGAAATTATCTATACTAACAACTTTCCGGCACTTCCAACAATGGAAAAGATTCCATTGACAAATATTGATACCGTTTCAACAATGGACAATATTTAAAACGTGAAAATGTCCCTATACTTTAACAATGGAAAAAATTATAGTGACAAATTTTCCTACGCTTTCTACGATGAAGAAATCTTAAATTAAGAAGTTTTTTCCGCAACAATGAACAATTCTACTTTGAGTCATCCCTTTTGATTTGTTATTATGAGAAATTTATTTATAATTATATTAGAAGTTACCTATAATGACAACTTTCCGGCACTTCAAATAATGAAAAAAATTCCATTGACAAATATTAATGCCGTTTCAACATTGGAAAATATTTAAAACGCGAAAATGTCCCTATCCTTTAACAATGGAAAAAAAATATAGCGAAAAACTTTCCCACGCTTTCAACAATGAAGAAATCTTAAATTAAGAAGTTTTCCTGCAACAATGAAAAGTTCGTCTTTAAGTCATCATTTTCCAAGTGTTACTATGAAAAATTTATTTATAATTATATTATAAATTATCTATAATGACAACTTTCCCACACTTCCAAAAATGGAAAAAATTCCATTGACAAATATTGATACCGTTTCAACAATGAACAATGTTTAAAAGGTGAAAATGTCCCTATTCTTTAACAATGGAAAAAATTATAGTGACAAATTTTCACACGCTTTCAACAATGAAGAAATCTTAAATTAAGAATTTTTTCCTGCAACAATGAACAATTCTATTTTGAGTCATCCCTTTTGAATTGTTATTATGAAAAATTTATTTATAATTATATTAGAAGTTATCTATAATGACAACTGTCCTGCACTTCCTACAATGGAAAAAATTGCATTGAATTCCTACAGTGGAAAAAATTCCATTGACAAATATTGATACCGTTTCAACAATGGGCAATATTTAAAACGTGAAAATGTCCCTATCCTTTAACAATGGAAAAAATTATAGTGACAAATTTTCCCACGCTTTCAACAATGAAGAAATCTTAAATTAAGAAATTTTTCCCGCAACAATAAAATTTCGACTTTAATTCATCATTTTCCAAGTGTTATTATGAAAAATTTATTTATAATTATGTTAGAAATTATCTATAATTGCAAATTTCCCGCACCTCCAACAATGGAAAAAATTCCATTGACAAATACTGATACGGTTTCAACAATGGATAATATTTAAAACGTGAAAATGTCCCTATCCTTTAACAATGGAAAAATTTATAGTGACAATAGTATATTTATATGATTTATAGTAACAATAGTATAATGACAACTTTCTGGCACTTCCAATAATGTAAAAAATTCCATTGACAAATACTGATACCGTTTCAACAATGGACAATATTTAAAACGTGAAAATGTCCCTATCCTTTAACAATGGAAAAAATTATAGTGACAAATTTTCCCAAGCTTTCAACAATGAAGAAATCTTAAATTAAGAAGTTTTTTCCTTAACAATAATAAGTTCGACATTAAGTCATCATTTTTCAATTGTCATTATGAAAAATTTATTTATAATTATATTAGAAATTATCTACAATGAAAACTTTCCGGCACTTCCAACTATGAAAAAAATTCCATTGACAAATATTGATACCGTTTCAACAATGAATAATATTTAAAGCGTGAAAATGTCCCTATCCATTAACAATGGAAAAAATTATAGTGCAAAATATTCCCACGCTTTCAACAATGAAGAAATCTTAAAATATGAATTTTTTAACGCAACAATGAAAAATTCGACTTTAAGTCATCCTTTTCAAAGTGTTTTTATGAGAAATTTATTTATAATTATATCAGAAGTTATCTATAATAACAACTTTCCCGCACTTCCAACAATGAAAAAAATCCATTGACAAAAATTGATACCGTTTCAACAATGGATAATATTTAAAACGTGAAAATGTATCTATTCTTTAACAATGGAAAAATTTATAGTGACAAATTTTCCCGCGCTTTCAACAATGAAGAAATCTTAAAATAAGAAGTTTTTCCCGCAACAATGAACAATTCTATTTTGCGTCATCCCTTTTGAATTGTTATTATGAAAAATTTATTTATAATTATATTAGAAGATATCTATAATGACAACTGTCCGGCACTTCCTACAATGGAAAAAATTGCATTGACTTCCTACAGTGGAAAAAATTCCATTGACAAATATTGATACCGTTTCAACAATGGGCAATATTTAAAACGTGAAAATGTCCCTATTCTTTAACAATGGAAAAAATTATAGTGACAAATTTTCCCACGCTTTCAACAATGAAGAAATCTTAAATTAAGAAATTTTTCCCGCAACAATAAAATTTCCACTTTATTTCATCATTTTCCAAGTGTTATTATGAAAAATTTATTTATAATTATATTAGAAATTATTTATAATTGCAAATTTCCCGCACCTCCAACAATGGAAAAAATTCCACTGACAAATACTGATACGGTTTCAACAATGGATAATATTTAAAACGTGAAAATATCCCTATCCTTTAACAATGGAAAAATTTATAGTGACAATAGTATATTTATATGATTTATTGTGATAATTTATAGTGACGATAGTATAATGACAACTATCTGGCACTTCCAATAATGTAAAAAATTCCATTGACAAATATTGATACCGTTTCAACAATGGACAATATTTAAAACGTGAAAATGTCCCTATCCTTTAACAATGGAAAATATTATAGTGACAAATTTTCCCAAGCTTTCAACAATGAAGAAATCTTACATTAAGAATTTTTTAACGCAACAATGAAAAATTCGACTTTAAGTCATCCTTTTCCAAGTGTTTTTATGACAAATTTATTTATAATAATATTAGAAGTTATCTATAATAACAACTTTCAGGCACTTCCAACAATGGAAAAAAATCCATTGACAAATATTGATACCGTTTCAACAATGGATAATATTTAAAACGTGAAAATGACTCTATCCTTTAACAATGGAAAAATTTATAGTGACAAATTTTCCCGCGCTTTCAACAATGAAGAAATCTTAAATTAAGAAGTTTTTCCCGCAACAATGAACAATTCTATTTTGCGTCATCCCTTTTGAATTGTTATTATGAAAAATTTATTTATAATTATATTAGAAGTTATCTATAATGACAACTGTCCGGCACTTCCTACAATGGAAAAAATTGCATTGACTTCCTACAGTGGAAAAAATTCCATTGACAAATATTGATACCGTTTCTACAATGGGCAATATTTAAAACGTGAAAATGTCCCTATTCTTTAACAATGGAAAAAATGATAGTGACAAATTTTCCCACTCTTTCAACAATGAAGAAATCTTAAATTAAGAAATTTTTCTCGCAACAATAAAATTTTGACTTTATTTCATCATTTTCCAAGTGTTATTATGAAAAATTGATTTATAATTATATTAGAAATTATCTATAATTGCAAATTTCCCGCACCTCCAACAATGGAAAAAATTCCACTGACAAATACTGATACGGTTTCAACAATGGATAATATTTAAAAGGTGAAAATATCCCTATCCTTTAACAATGGAAAAACTTACAGTGACAATAGTATAATTATATGATTTATTGTGACAATTTATAGTGACAATAGTATAATGACAACTTTCTGGCACTTCCAATAATGTAAAAAATTCCATTGACAATTATTGATACCGTTTCAACAATGGACAATATTTAAAACGTGAAAATGTCCCTATCCTTTAACAATGGAAAAAAATTATAGTGACAATTTTTCGCACGATTTCAACAATGAAGAAAACTTAAACTAAGAAATTTTTCTCGCAACAATGAACAATTCTATTTTGAGTCATGCCTTTTGAATTGTTATTATGAAAAATTTATTTATAATTGTATTAGAAGTTATCTATAATGGCAACTTTCTGGCACTTCCAACAATCGAAAAAATTCCATTCACAAATATTGATACCGTTTCAACATTGGAAAATATTTAAAACGCGAAAATGTCCCTATCCTTTAACAATGGAAAAAAAATATAGTGAAAAATTTTCCCACGCTTTCAACAATGAAGATATCTTAAATTAAGAAGTTTTCCTGCAACAATGAAAAGTTCGACTTTAAGTCATCATTTTCCAAGTCTTACTATGAAAAATTTATTTATAATTATATTAGAAATTATCTATAATAACAACTTTCCCACACTTCCAAAAATGGAAAAAATTCCATTGACAAATATTGATACCGTTTCAACAATGAACAATGTTTAAAACGTGAAAATGTCCCTATTCTTTAACAATGGAAAAAATTATAGTGACAAATTTTCACACGCTTTCAACAATGAAGAAATCTTAAATTAAGAAGTTTTTCCCGCAACAATGAACAATTCTATTTTGAGTCATCCCTTTTGAATTGTAATTATGAAAAGTCTATTTATAATTATATTATAAGTTATCTATAATGACAACTTTCTGGCACTTACAATAATATAAAAAATTCCATTGACAAATATTGATACCGTTTCAACAATGGACAATATTTAAAACGTGAAATTGTCCCTATCCTTTAACAATGGAAAAAATTATAGTGACAAATTTTCCCAAACTTTCAACAATGAAGAAATCTTAAATTAAGAAGTTTTTACCGCAACAATGAACAATTCTATTTTGAGTCATTCCTTTTGAATTCTAATTATGAAAAGTCTATTTATAATTATATTAGAAGTTAGCTATAATGACATCTTTCCGGCACTTCCAACAATGGAAAAGATTCCATTGACAAATATTGATACCGTTTCAACAATGGACAATATTTAAAACGTGAAAATGTCCCTATACTTTAACAATGGAAAAATTATAGTGACAATTTTTCGCACGATTTCAACAATGAAGAAAACTTAAACTAAGAAATTTTTCTCGCAACAATGAACAATTCTATTTTGAGTCATGCCTTTTGAATTGTTATTATGAAAAATTTATTTATAATTGTATTAGAAGTTATCTATAATGGCAACTTTCTGGCACTTCCAACAATCGAAAAAATTCCATTCACAAATATTGATACCGTTTAACAATGGGCAATATTTAAAACGTGAAAATGTCCCTATTCTTTAATAATGGAAAAAATTATAGTGACAAACTTTCGCACGCATTCAACAATGAAGAAATCTTAAATTAAGAAGTTTTTCCCGCAACAATGAACAATTCTATTTTGAGTCATCCCTTTTGAATTGTAATTATGAAAAATTTATTTATAATTATATTAGAAATTATCTACAATGAAAACTTTCCGGCACTTCCAACAATGAAAAAAATTCAATTGACAAATATTGATACCGTTTCAACAATGGGCAATATTTAAAACGTGAAAATGTCCCTAATCTTTAACAATGGAAAAAATTTTAGTGACAAATATTCGCACGACTTCAACAATGAAGAAATCTTAAATTAAGAAGTTTTTTCCGCAACAATAAACAGTTCGACTTTAAGTCATACTTTTCCAAGTGTTTTTATGACAAATTTATTTATATTTATATTAGAAGTTATCTATAATAACAACTTTCCCGCACTTCCAACAATGCAAAAAATTCCATTGACAAATATTGATACCGTTTCAACAATGGATAATATTTCAAACGCGAAAATGTCCCTATCCTTTAACAATGGAAAAAAAATATAGTGAAAAATTTTCCCACGTTTTCAACAATGAAGATATCTTAAATTAAGGAGTTTTCCTGCAACAATGAACAGTTCGACTTTAAGTCATCATTTTCCAAGTGTTACTATGAAAAATTTATTTATAATTATATTAGAAATTACCTATAATGACAACTTTCCCACACTTCCAAAAATGGAAAAAATTCCATTGACAAATATTGATACCGTTTCAACAATGAACAATGTTTAAAACGTGAAAATGTCCCTATTCTTTAACAATGGAAAAAATTATAGTGACAAATTTTCTCACGCTTTCAACAATGAAGAAATCTTAAATTAAGAAGATTTTCCCGCAACAGTAAACAGTTTGACTTTAAGTCATCATTTTCGAAGTGTTATTATGAAAAATTTATTTAAAATTATATTAGAAATTATCTATACTAACAACTTTCTGGCACTTCCAAGAATGGGAAAAATTCGATTGACAAATATTGATACCGTTTCAACAATGGACAATATTTAAAACGTGAAAATGTCCCTATACTTCAACAATGGAAAAAAATATAGTGACAAAATTTCCCACGCTTTCAACAATGAAGAAATCTTAAATTAAGAAATTTTTCCCGCAACAATAAAATTTCGACTTTAATTGATCATTTTCCAAGTGTTACTATGAAAAATTTATTTATAATTATATTAGAAATTATCTATAATGACAACTTTCCCACACTTCCAAAAATGGAAAAAAATTCATTGACAAATATTGATACCGTTTCAACAATGAACAATGTTTAAAACGTGAAAATGTCCCTATATTTTAACAATGGAAAAAATTATAGTGACAAATTTTCGCACGCATTCAACAATGAAGAAATCTTAAATTAAAAAGTTTTTCCCGCAACAATGAACAATTCTATTTGAGTATTCCTTTTGAATTGTAATTATGAAAAGTCTATTTATAATTATATTAAAAGTTATCTATAATGAAAACTTTCCGGCACTTCCAACAATGGAAAAGATTCCATTGACAAATATTGATACCGTTTCAACAATGGACAATATTTAAAACGTGAAAATGTCCCTATACTTTAACAATGGAAAAAATTATAGTGACAAATTTTCCTAC
Organism: Maratus michaelseni; assembly: GCA_963931845.1. Classification (NCBI taxonomy): domain Eukaryota; kingdom Metazoa; phylum Arthropoda; class Arachnida; order Araneae; family Salticidae; genus Maratus; species Maratus michaelseni. The sequence goes on along the minus strand of OZ007598.1, from coordinate 280,871,476 downwards.
GCTTTCTACGATGAAGAAATCTTAAATTAAGAAGTTTTTCCCGCAACAATGAACAATTCTACTTTGAGTCATCCCTTTTGAATTGTTATTATGAGAAATTTATTTATAATTATATTAGAAGTTACCTATAATGACAACTTTCCGGCACTTCAAATAATGAAAAAAATTCCATTGACAAATATTAATGCCGTTTCAACATTGGAAAATATTTAAAACGCGAAAATGTCCCTATCCTTTAACAATGGAAAAAAAATATAGCGAAAAACTTTCCCACGCTTTCAACAATGAAGAAATCTTAAATTAAGAAGTTTTCCTGCAACAATGAAAAGTTCGTCTTTAAGTCATCATTTTCCAAGTGTTACTATGAAAAATTTATTTATAATTATATTATAAATTATCTATAATGACAACTTTCCCACACTTCCAAAAATGGAAAAAATTCCATTGACAAATATTGATACCGTTTCAACAATGAACAATGTTTAAAAGGTGAAAATGTCCCTATTCTTTAACAATGGAAAAAATTATAGTGACAAATTTTCACACGCTTTCAACAATGAAGAAATCTTAAATTAAGAATTTTTTCCTGCAACAATGAACAATTCTATTTTGAGTCATCCCTTTTGAATTGTTATTATGAAAAATTTATTTATAATTATATTAGAAGTTATCTATAATGACAACTGTCCTGCACTTCCTACAATGGAAAAAATTGCATTGAATTCCTACAGTGGAAAAAATTCCATTGACAAATATTGATACCGTTTCAACAATGGGCAATATTTAAAACGTGAAAATGTCCCTATCCTTTAACAATGGAAAAAATTATAGTGACAAATTTTCCCACGTTTTCAACAATGAAGAAATCTTAAATTAAGAAATTTTTCCCGCAACAATAAAATTTCGACTTTAATTCATCATTTTCCAAGTGTTATTATGAAAAATTTATTTATAATTATATTAGAAATTACCTATAATGACAACTTTCCCGCACTTCCAAAAATGGAAAAAATTCCATTGACAAATACTGATACGGATTCAACAATGGATAATATTTAAAACGTGAAAATGTCCCTATCCTTTAACAATGGAAAAATTTATAGTGACAATAGTATATTTATATGATTTATAGTAACAATAGTATAATGACAACTTTCTGGCACTTCCAATAATGTAAAAAATTCCATTGACAAATACTGATACCGTTTCAACAATGGACAATATTTAAAACGTGAAAATGTCCCTATCCTTTAACAATGGAAAAAATTATAGTGACAAATTTTCCCAAGCTTTCAACAATGAAGAAATCTTAAATTAAGAAGTTTTTCCCGCAACAATAAAATTTCGACTTTAATTCATCATTTTCCAAGTGTTATTATGAAAAATTTATTTATAATTATGTTAGAAATTATCTATAATTGCAAATTTCCCGCACCTCCAACAATGGAAAAAATTCCACTGACAAATATTGATACCGTTTCAACAATGAATAATATTTAAAGCGTGAAAATGTCCCTATCCATTAACAATGGAAAAAATTATAGTGCAAAATATTCCCACGCTTTCAACAATGAAGAAATCTTAAAATATGAATTTTTTAACGCAACAATGAAAAATTCGACTTTAAGTCATCCTTTTCCAAGTGTTTTTATGAGAAATTTATTTATAATTATATTAGAAGTTATCTATAATAACAACTTTCCCGCACTTCCAAAAATGGAAAAAATTTCATTGACAAATATTGATACCGTTTCAACAATGAACAATGTTTAAAACGTGAAAATGTCCCTATACTTTAACAATGGAAAAAATTATAGTGACAAATTTTCGCACGCATTCAACAATGAAGAAATCTTAAATTAAAAAGTTTTTCCCGCAACAATGAACAATTCTATTTGAGTCATCCCTTTTGAATTGTAATTATGAAAAGTCTATTTATAATTATATTAAAAGTTATCTATAATGAAAACTTTCCGGCACTTCCAACAATGGAAAAGATTCCATTGACAAATATTGATACCGTTTCAACAATGGACAATATTTAAAACGTGAAAATGTCCCTATACTTTAACAATGGAAAAAATTATAGTGACAAATTTTCCTACGCTTTCTACGATGAAGAAATCTTAAATTAAGAAGTTTTTCCCGCAACAATGAACAATTCTACTTTGAGTCATCCCTTTTGAATTGTTATTATGAGAAATTTATTTATAATTATATTAGAAGTTACGTATAATGACAACTTTCCGGCACTTCAAATAATGAAAAAAATTCCATTGACAAATATTAATGCCGTTTCAACATTGGAAAATATTTAAAACGCGAAAATGTCCCTATCCTTTAACAATGGAAAAAAAATATAGTGAAAAACTTTCCCACGCTTTCAACAATGAAGAAATCTTAAATTAAGAAGTTTTCCTGCAACAATGAAAAGTTCGTCTTTAAGTCATCATTTTCCAAGTGTTACTGTGAAAAATTTATTTATAATTATATTATAAATTATCTATAATGACAACTTTCCCACACTTCCAAAAATGGAAAAAATTCCATTGACAAATATTGATACCCTTTCAACAATGAACAATGTTTAAAAGGTGAAAATGTCCCTATTCTTTAACAATGGAAAAAATTATAGTGACAAATTTTCACACGCTTTCAACAAGGAAGAAATCTTAAATTAAGAATTTTTTCCTGCAACAATGAACAATTCTATTTTGAGTCATCCCTTTTGAATTGTTATTATGAAAAATTTATTTATAATTATATTAGATGTTATCTATAATGACAACTGTCCGGCACTTCCTACAATGGAAAAAATTGCATTGACTTCCTACAGTGGAAAAAATTCCATTGACAGATATTGATACCGTTTCAACAATGGGCAATATTTAAAACGTGAAAATGTCCCTATTCTTTAACAATGGAAAAAATTATAGTGACAAATTTTCCCACGCTTTCAACAATGAAGAAATCTTAAATTAAGAAATTTTTCCCGCAACAATAAAATTTCGACTTTATTTCATCATTTTCCAAGTGTTATTATGAAAAATTTATTTATAATTATATTAGAAATTATCTATAATTGCAAATTTCCCGCACCTCCAACAATGGAAAAAATTCCACTGACAAATACTGATACGGTTTCAACAATGGATAATATTTAAAACGTGAAAATATCCCTATCCTTTAACAATGGAAAAATTTATAGTGACAATAGTATATTTATATGATTTATTGTGATAATTTATAGTGACAATAGTATAATGACAACTTTCTGGCACTTCCAATAATGTAAAAAATTCCATTGACAATTATTGATACCGTTTCAACAATGGACAATATTTAAAACGTGAAAATGTCCCTATCCTTTAACAAAGGAAAAAATTATAGTGACAAATTTTCCCAAGCTTTCAACAATGAAGAAATCTTAAATTAAGAAGTTTTTACCGCAACAATAAAAAGTTATTATGAAAAATTTATTTATAATTATATTAGAAATTATCCACAATGAAAATTTTCCGGCACTTCCAACAATGAAAAAAATTCCATTGACAAATATTGATACCGTTTCAACAATGGACAATATTTAAAACGTGAAAATGTCCCTATTCTTTAACAATGGAAAAAATTATAGTGACAAATTTTCGCACGATTTCAACAATGAAGAAAACTTAAACTAAGAAATTTTTCCCGCAACAATGAACAATTCTATTTTGATTCATGCCTTTTGAATTGTTATTATGAAAAATTTATTTATAATTGTATTAGAAGCTATCTATAATGGTAACTTTCTGGCGCTTCCAACAATGGGAAAAATTCGATTGACAAATATTGATACCGTTGCAACAATAGACAATATTTAAAACGTGAAAATGTCCCTATACTTTAACAATGGAAAAAATTATAGTGACAAATTTCCCCACGCTTTCAACAATGAAGAAATTTTAAATTAAGTTTTTCCCGCAACAATAAAAATTTCGACTATATGCCATCATTTTTCAATTGTTATTATGAAAAATTTATTTATAATTATATTAGAAATTATCTACAATGAAAACTTTCCGGCACTTCCAACAATGAAAAAAATTCAATTGACAAATATTGATACCGTTTCAACAATGGGCAATATTTAAAACGTGAAAATGTCCCTAATCTTTAACAATGGAAAAAATTTTAGTGACAAATATTCGCACGACTTCAACAATGAAGAAATCTTAAATTAAGAAGTTTTTTCCGCAACAATAAACAGTTCGACTTTAAGTCATACTTTTCCAAGTGTTTTTATGACAAATTTATTTATATTTATATTAGAAGTTATCTATAATAACAACTTTCCCGCACTTCCAACAATGCAAAAAATTCCATTGACAAATATTGATACCGTTTCAACAATGGATAATATTTCAAACGCGAAAATGTCCCTATCCTTTAACAATGGAAAAAAAATATAGTGAAAAATTTTCCCACGTTTTCAACAATGAAGATATCTTAAATTAAGGAGTTTTCCTGCAACAATGAACAGTTCGACTTTAAGTCATCATTTTCCAAGTGTTACTATGAAAAATTTATTTATAATTATATTAGAAATTACCTATAATGACAACTTTCCCACACTTCCAAAAATGGAAAAAATTCCATTGACAAATATTGATACCGTTTCAACAATGAACAATGTTTAAAACGTGAAAATGTCCCTATTCTTTAACAATGGAAAAAATTATAGTGACAAATTTTCTCACGCTTTCAACAATGAAGAAATCTTAAATTAAGAAGATTTTCCCGCAACAGTAAACAGTTTGACTTTAAGTCATCATTTTCGAAGTGTTATTATGAAAAATTTATTTAAAATTATATTAGAAATTATCTATACTAACAACTTTCTGGCACTTCCAAGAATGGGAAAAATTCGATTGACAAATATTGATACCGTTTCAACAATGGACAATATTTAAAACGTGAAAATGTCCCTATACTTCAACAATGGAAAAAAATATAGTGACAAAATTTCCCACGCTTTCAACAATGAAGAAATCTTAAATTAAGAAATTTTTCCCGCAACAATAAAATTTCGACTTTAATTGATCATTTTCCAAGTGTTACTATGAAAAATTTATTTATAATTATATTAGAAATTATCTATAATGACAACTTTCCCACACTTCCAAAAATGGAAAAAAATTCATTGACAAATATTGATACCGTTTCAACAATGAACAATGTTTAAAACGTGAAAATGTCCCTATATTTTAACAATGGAAAAAATTATAGTGACAAATTTTCGCACGCATTCAACAATGAAGAAATCTTAAATTAAAAAGTTTTTCCCGCAACAATGAACAATTCTATTTGAGTCATCCCTTTTGAATTGTAATTATGAAAAGTCTATTTATAATTATATTAAAAGTTATCTATAATGAAAACTTTCCGGCACTTCCAACAATGGAAAAGATTCCATTGACAAATATTGATACCGTTTCAACAATGGACAATATTTAAAACGTGAAAATGTCCCTATACTTTAACAATGGAAAAAATTATAGTGACAAATTTTCCTACGCTTTCTACGATGAAGAAATCTTAAATTAAGAAGTTTTTCCCGCAACAATGAACAATTCTACTTTGAGTCATCCCTTTTGAATTGTTATTATGAGAAATTTATTTATAATTATATTAGAAGTTACCTATAATGACAACTTTCCGGCACTTCAAATAATGAAAAAAATTCCATTGACAAATATTAATGCCGTTTCAACATTGGAAAATATTTAAAACGCGAAAATGTCCCTATCCTTTAACAATGGAAAAAAAATATAGCGAAAAACTTTCCCACGCTTTCAACAATGAAGAAATCTTAAATTAAGAAGTTTTCCTGCAACAATGAAAAGTTCGTCTTTAAGTCATCATTTTCCAAGTGTTACTATGAAAAATTTATTTATAATTATATTATAAATTATCTATAATGACAACTTTCCCACACTTCCAAAAATGGAAAAAATTCCATTGACAAATATTGATACCGTTTCAACAATGAACAATGTTTAAAAGGTGAAAATGTCCCTATTCTTTAACAATGGAAAAAATTATAGTGACAAATTTTCACACGCTTTCAACAATGAAGAAATCTTAAATTAAGAATTTTTTCCTGCAACAATGAACAATTCTATTTTGAGTCATCCCTTTTGAATTGTTATTATGAAAAATTTATTTATAATTATATTAGAAGTTATCTATAATGACAACTGTCCTGCACTTCCTACAATGGAAAAAATTGCATTGAATTCCTACAGTGGAAAAAATTCCATTGACAAATATTGATACCGTTTCAACAATGGGCAATATTTAAAACGTGAAAATGTCCCTATCCTTTAACAATGGAAAAAATTATAGTGACAAATTTTCCCACGCTTTCAACAATGAAGAAATCTTAAATTAAGAAATTTTTCCCGCAACAATAAAATTTCGACTTTAATTCATCATTTTCCAAGTGTTATTATGAAAAATTTATTTATAATTATGTTAGAAATTATCTATAATTGCAAATTTCCCGCACCTCCAACAATGGAAAAAATTCCATTGACAAATACTGATACGGTTTCAACAATGGATAATATTTAAAACGTGAAAATGTCCCTATCCTTTAACAATGGAAAAATTTATAGTGACAATAGTATATTTATATGATTTATAGTAACAATAGTATAATGACAACTTTCTGGCACTTCCAATAATGTAAAAAATTCCATTGACAAATACTGATACCGTTTCAACAATGGATAATATTTAAAACGTGAAAATGTATCTATTCTTTAACAATGGAAAAATTTATAGTGACAAATTTTCCCGCGCTTTCAACAATGAAGAAATCTTAAAATAAGAAGTTTTTCCCGCAACAATGAACAATTCTATTTTGCGTCATCCCTTTTGAATTGTTATTATGAAAAATTTATTTATAATTATATTAGAAGATATCTATAATGACAACTGTCCGGCACTTCCTACAATGGAAAAAATTGCATTGACTTCCTACAGTGGAAAAAATTCCATTGACAAATATTGATACCGTTTCAACAATGGGCAATATTTAAAACGTGAAAATGTCCCTATTCTTTAACAATGGAAAAAATTATAGTGACAAATTTTCCCACGCTTTCAACAATGAAGAAATCTTAAATTAAGAAATTTTTCCCGCAACAATAAAATTTCCACTTTATTTCATCATTTTCCAAGTGTTATTATGAAAAATTTATTTATAATTATATTAGAAATTATTTATAATTGCAAATTTCCCGCACCTCCAACAATGGAAAAAATTCCACTGACAAATACTGATACGGTTTCAACAATGGATAATATTTAAAACGTGAAAATATCCCTATCCTTTAACAATGGAAAAATTTATAGTGACAATAGTATATTTATATGATTTATTGTGATAATTTATAGTGACGATAGTATAATGACAACTTTCTGGCACTTCCAATAATGTAAAAAATTCCATTGACAAATATTGATACCGTTTCAACAATGGACAATATTTAAAACGTGAAAATGTCCCTATCCTTTAACAATGGAAAATATTATAGTGACAAATTTTCCCAAGCTTTCAACAATGAAGAAATCTTACATTAAGAAGTTTTTACCGCAACAATAATAAGTTCGACTTTAAGTCATCATTTTTCAATTGTTATTATGAAAAATTTATTTATAATTATATTAGAAATTATCTACAATGAAAACTTTCCGGCACTTCCAAGAATGAAAAAAATTCCATTGACAAATATTGATACCGTTTCAACAATGAATAATATTTAAAGCGTGAAAATGTCCCTATCCATTAACAATGGAAAAAAATATAGTGCAAAATATTCCCACGATTTCAACAATGAAGAAATCTTAAAATATGAATTTTTTAACGCAACAATGAAAAATTCGACTTTAAGTCATCCTTTTCCAAGTGTTTTTATGACAAATTTATTTATAATAATATTAGAAGTTATCTATAATAACAACTTTCCCGCACTTCCAACAATGGAAAAAAATCCATTGACAAATATTGATACCGTTTCAACAATGGATAATATTTAAAACGTGAAAATGTCTCTATCCTTTAACAATGGAAAAATTTATAGTGACAAATTTTCCCGCGCTTTCAACAATGAAGAAATCTTAAATTAAGAAGTTTTTCCCGCAACAATGAACAATTCTATTTTGCGTCATCCCTTTTGAATTGTTATTATGAAAAATTTATTTATAATTATATTAGAAGTTATCTATAATGACAACTGTCCGGCACTTCCTACAATGGAAAAAATTGCATTGACTTCCTACAGTGGAAAAAATTCCATTGACAAATATTGATACCGTTTCTACAATGGGCAATATTTAAAACGTGAAAATGTCCCTATTCTTTAACAATGGAAAAAATGATAGTGACAAATTTTCCCACTCTTTCAACAATGAAGAAATCTTAAATTAAGAAATTTTTCTCGCAACAATAAAATTTTGACTTTATTTCATCATTTTCCAAGTGTTATTATGAAAAATTGATTTATAATTATATTAGAAATTATCTATAATTGCAAATTTCCCGCACCTCCAACAATGGAAAAAATTCCACTGACAAATACTGATACGGTTTCAACAATGGATAATATTTAAAAGGTGAAAATATCCCTATCCTTTAACAATGGAAAAACTTACAGTGACAATAGTATAATTATATGATTTATTGTGACAATTTATAGTGACAATAGTATAATGACAACTTTCTGGCACTTCCAATAATGTAAAAAATTCCATTGACAATTATTGATACCGTTTCAACAATGGACAATATTTAAAACGTGAAAATGTCCCTATCCTTTAACAATGGAAAAAATTATAGTGACAAATTTTCCCAAGATTTCAACAATGAAGAAATCTTAAATTAAGAAGTTTTTACCGCAACAATAAAAAGTTCGACTTTAAGTCATCATTTTTCAATTGTTATTATGAAAAATTTATTTAAAATTATATTAGAAATTATCTACAATGAAAACTTTCCGGCACATCCAACAATGCAAAATATTCCATTGACAAATATTGATACCGTTTCAACAATGGACAATATTTAAAACGGGAAAATGTCCCTATTCTTTAACAATGGAAAAAATTATAGTGACAATTTTTCGCACGATTTCAACAATGAAGAAAACTTAAACTAAGAAATTTTTCTCGCAACAATGAACAATTCTATTTTGAGTCATGCCTTTTGAATTGTTATTATGAAAAATTTATTTATAATTGTATTAGAAGTTATCTATAATGGCAACTTTCTGGCACTTCCAACAATCGAAAAAATTCCATTCACAAATATTGATACCGTTTCAACAATGGACAATATTTAAAACTTGAAAATGTCCCTATACTTTAACAATGAAAAAATTATAGTGACAATTTTTCGCACGATTTCAACAATGAAGAAATCTTAAACTAAGAAGTTTTTCCCGCAACAATGAACAATTCTATTTTGAGTCATCCCTTTTGAATTTTAATTATGAAAAATTTATTTATAATTGTATTAGAAGTTATCTATAATGGCAACTTTCTGGCACTTCCAACAATCGAAAAAATTCCATTCACAAATATTGATACCGTTTAACAATGGGCAATATTTAAAACGTGAAAATGTCCCTATTCTTTAATAATGGAAAAAATTATAGTGACAAACTTTCGCACGCATTCAACAATGAAGAAATCTTAAATTAAGAAGTTTTTCCCGCAACAATGAACAATTCTATTTTGAGTCATCCCTTTTGAATTGTAATTATGAAAAGTCTATTTATAATTATATTAGAAGTTATCTATAATGACAACTTTCCGGCAGTTCCAACAATGGAAAAGATTCCATTGACAAATATTGATACCTTTTCAACAATGGACAATATTTAAAACGTGAAAATGTCCCTATACTTTAACAATGGGAAAAATTATAGTGACAAATTTTCCTACGCTTTCTAGGATGAAGAAATCTTAAATTAAGAAGTTTTTCCCGCAACAATGAACAATTCTACTTTGAGTCATCCCTTTTGAATTGTTATTATGAAAAATTTATTTATAATTATATTAGAAGTTACCTATAATGACAACTTTCCGGCACTTCAAATAATGAAAAAAATTCCATTGACAAATATTGATACCGTTTCAACATTGGAAAATATTTAAAACGCGAAAATGTCCCTATCCTTTAAAAATGGAAAAAAAATATAGTGAAAAATTTTCCCACGTTTTCAACAATGAAGATATCTTAAATTAAGAAGTTTTCCTGCAACAATGAACAGTTCGACTTTAAGTCATCATTTTCCAAGTGTTACTATGAAAAATTTATTTATAATTATATTAGAAATTATCTATAATGACAACTTTCCCACACTTCCAAAAATGGAAAAAATTCCATTGACAAATATTGATACCGTTTCAACAATGAACAATGTTTAAAACGTGAAAATGTCCCTATTCTTTAACAATGGAAAAAATTATAGTGACAAATTTTCTCACGCTTTCAACAATGAAGAAATCTTAAATTAAGAAGATTTTCCGCAACAGTAAACAGTTTGACTTTAAGTCATCATTTTCGAAGTGTTATTATGAAAAATTTATTTAAAATTATATTAGAAATTATCTATACTAACAACTTTCTGGCACTTCCAACAATGGGAAAAATTCGATTGACAAATATTGATACCGTTTCAACAATGGACAATATTTAAAACGTGAAAATGTCCCTATACTTCAACAATGGAAAAAAATATAGTGACAAAATTTCCCACGCTTTCAACAATGAAGAAATCTTAAATTAAGAAATTTTTCCCGCAACAATAAAATTTCGACTTTAATTGATCATTTTCCAAGTGTTACTATGAAAAATTTATTTATAATTATATTAGAAATTATCTATAATGACAACTTTCCCACACTTCCAAAAATGGAAAAAATTTCATTGACAAATATTGATACCGTTTCAACAATGAACAATGTTTAAAACGTGAAAATGTCCCTATACTTTAACAATGGAAAAAATTATAGTGACAAATTTTCGCACGCATTCAACAATGAAGAAATCTTAAATTAAAAAGTTTTTCCCGCAACAATGAACAATTCTATTTGAGTCATCCCTTTTGAATTGTAATTATGAAAAGTCTATTTATAATTATATTAAAAGTTATCTATAATGAAAACTTTCCGGCACTTCCAACAATGGAAAAGATTCCATTGACAAATATTGATACCGTTTCAACAATGGACAATATTTAAAACGTGAAAATGTCCCTATACTTTAACAATGGAAAAAATTATAGTGACAAATTTTCCTACGCTTTCTACGATGAAGAAATCTTAAATTAAGAAGTTTTTCCCGCAACAATGAACAATTCTACTTTGAGTCATTCCTTTTGAATTGTTATTATGAGAAATTTATTTATAATTATATTAGAAGTTACCTATAATGACAACTTTCCGGCACTTCAAATAATGAAAAAAATTCCATTGACAAATATTAATGCCGTTTCAACATTGGAAAATATTTAAAACGCGAAAATGTCCCTATCCTTTAACAATGGAAAAAAAATATAGTGAAAAACTTTCCCACGCTTTCAACAATGAAGAAATCTTAAATTAAGAAGTTTTCCTGCAACAATGAAAAGTTCGTCTTTAAGTCATCATTTTCCAATTGTTACTATGAAAAATTTATTGATAATTATATTATAAATTATTTATAATGACAACTTTCCCACACTTCCAAAAATGGAAAAAATTCCATTGACAAATATTGATACCGTTTCAACAATGAACAATGTTTAAAAGGTGAAAATGTCCCTATTCTTTAACAATGGAAAAAATTATAGTGACAAATTTTCACACGCTTTCAACAATGAAGAAATCTTAAATTAAGAATTTTTTCCTGCAACAATGAACAATTCTATTTTGAGTCATCCCTTTTGAATTGTTATTATGAAAAATTTATTTATAATTATATTTGAAGTTATCTATAATGACAACTGTCCTGCACTTCCTACAATGGAAAAAATTGCATTGAATTCCTACAGTGGAAAAAATTCCATTGACAAATATTGATACCGTTTCAACAATGGGCAATATTTAAAACGTGAAAATGTCCCTATCCTTTAACAATGGAAAAAATTATAGTGACAAATTTTCCCACGCTTTCAACAATGAAGAAATCTTAAATTAAGAAATTTTTCCCGCAACAATAAAATTTCGACTTTAATTCATCATTTTCCAAGTGTTATTATGAAAAATTTATTTATAATTATGTTAGAAATTATCTATAATGAAAACTTTCCCGCACCTCCAACAATGGAAAAAATTCCATTGACAAATACTGATACGGTTTCAACAATGGATAATATTTAAAACGTGAAAATGTCCCTATCCTTTAACAATGGAAAAATTTATAGTGACAATAGTATATTTATATGATTTATAGTAACAATAGTATAATGACAACTTTCTGGCACTTCCAATAATGTAAAAAATTCCATTGACAAATACTGATACCGTTTCAACAATGGACAATATTTAAAACGTGAAAATGTCCCTATCCTTTAACAATGGAAAAAATTATAGTGACAAATTTTCCCAAGCTTTCAACAATGAAGAAATCTTAAATTAAGAAGTTTTTACCGCAACAATAATAAGTTCGACATTAAGTCATCATTTTTCAATTGTCATTATGAAAAATTTATTTATAATTATATTAGAAATTATCTACAATGAAAACTTTCCCGCACTTCCAACAATGGAAAAAAATCCATTGACAAAAATTGATACCGTTTCAACAATGGATAATATTTAAAACGTGAAAATGTATCTATTCTTTAACAATGGAAAAATTTATAGTGACAAATTTTCCCGCGCTTTCAACAATGAAGAAATCTTAAATTAAGAAGTTTTTACCGCAACAATAAAGAGTTCGACTTTAAGTCATCATTTTTCAATTGTTATTATGAAAAATTTATTTAAAATTATATTAGAAATTATCTACAATGAAAACTTTCCGGCACATCCAACAATGCAAAATATTCCATTGACAAATATTGATACCGTTTCAACAATGGACAATATTTAAAACGGGAAAATGTCCCTATTCTTTAACAATGGAAAAAATTATAGTGACAATTTTTCGCACGATTTCAACAATGAAGAAATCTTAAATTAAGAAGATTTTCCCGCAACAGTAAACAGTTTGACTTTAAGTCATCATTTTCGAAGTGTTATTATGAAAAATTTATTTAAAATTATATTAGAAATTATCTATACTAACAACTTTCTGGCACTTCCAAGAATGGGAAAAATTCGATTGACAAATATTGATACCGTTTCAACAATGGACAATATTTAAAACGTGAAAATGTCCCTATACTTCAACAATGGAAAAAAATATAGTGACAAAATTTCCCACGCTTTCAACAATGAAGAAATCTTAAATAAGGAAATTTTTCCCGCAACAATAAAATTTCGACTTTAATTGATCATTTTCCAAGTGTTACTATGAAAAATTTATTTATAATTATATTAGAAATTATCTATAATGACAACTTTCCCACACTTCCAAAAATGGAAAAAATTTCATTGACAAATATTGATACCGTTTCAACAATGAACAATGTTTAAAACGTGAAAATGTCCCTATACTTTAACAATGGAAAAAATTATAGTGACAAATTTTCGCACGCATTCAACAATGAAGAAATCTTAAATTAAAAAGTTTTTCCCGCAACAATGAACAATTCTATTTGAGTCATCCCTTTTGAATTGTAATTATGAAAAGTCTATTTATAATTATATTAAAAGTTATCTATAATGAAAACTTTCCGGCACTTCCAACAATGGAAAAGATTCCATTGACAAATATTGATACCGTTTCAACAATGGACAATATTTAAAACGTGAAAATGTCCCTATACTTTAACAATGGAAAAAATTATAGTGACAAATTTTCCTACGCTTTCTACGATGAAGAAATCTTAAATTAAGAAGTTTTTCCCGCAACAATGAACAATTCTACTTTGAGTCATCCCTTTTGAATTGTTATTATGAGAAATTTATTTATAATTATATTAGAAGTTACCTATAATGACAACATTCCGGCACTTCAAATAATGAAAAAAATTCCATTGACAAATATTAATGCCGTTTCAACATTGGAAAATATTTAAAACGCGAAAATGTCCCTATCCTTTAACAATGGAAAAAAAATATAGCGAAAAACTTTCCCACGCTTTCAACAATGAAGAAATCTTAAATTAAGAAGTTTTCCTGCAACAATGAAAAGTTCGTCTTTAAGTCATCATTTTCCAAGTGTTACTGTGAAAAATTTATTTATAATTATATTATAAATTATCTATAATGACAACTTTCCCACACTTCCAAAAATGGAAAAAATTCCATTGACAAATATTGATACCGTTTCAACAATGAACAATGTTTAAAAGGTGAAAATGTCCCTATTCTTTAACAATGGAAAAAATTATAGTGACAAATTTTCACACGCTTTCAACAATGAAGAAATCTTAAATTAAGAATTTTTTCCTGCAACAATGAACAATTCTATTTTGAGTCATCCCTTTTGAATTGTTATTATGAAAAATTTATTTATAATTATATTAGAAGTTATCTATAATGACAACTGTCCTGCACTTCCTACAATGGAAAAAATTGCATTGAATTCCTACAGTGGAAAAAATTCCATTGACAAATATTGATACCGTTTCAACAATGGGCAATATTTAAAACGTGAAAATGTCCCTATCCTTTAACAATGGAAAAAATTATAGTGACAAATTTTCCCACGCTTTCAACAATGAAGAAATCTTAAATTAAGAAATTTTTCCCTCAACAATAAAATTTCGACTTTAATTCAACATTTTCAAAGTGTTATTATGAAAAATGTATTTATAATTATGTTAGAAATTATCTATAATTGCAAATTTCCCGCACCTCCAACAATGGAAAAAATTCCATTGACAAATACTGATACGGTTTCAACAATGGATAATATTTAAAACGTGAAAATGTCCCAATCCTTTAACAATGGAAAAATTTATAGTGACAATAGTATATTTATATGATTTATAGTAACAATAGTATAATGACAACTTTCTGGCACTTCCAATAATGTAAAAAATTCCATTGACAAATATTGATACCGTTTCAACAATGGACAATATTTAAAACGTGAAAATGTCCCTATCCTTTAACAATGGAAAATATTATAGTGACAAATTTTCCCAAGCTTTCAACAATGAAGAAATCTTACATTAAGAAGTTTTTACCGCAACAATAATAAGTTCGACTTTAAGTCATCATTTTTCAATTGTTATTATGAAAAATTTATTTATAATTATATTAGAAATTATCTACAATGAAAACTTTCCGGCACTTCCAAGAATGAAAAAAATTCCATTGACAAATATTGATACCCTTTCAACAATGAATAATATTTAAAGCGTGAAAATGTCCCTATCCATTAACAATGGAAAAAAATATAGTGCAAAATATTCCCACGATTTCAACAATGAAGAAATCTTAAAATATGAATTTTTTAACGCAACAATGAAAAATTCGACTTTAAGTCATCCTTTTCCAAGTGTTTTTATGACAAATTTATTTATAATAATATTAGAAGTTATCTATAATAACAACTTTCCCGCACTTCCAACAATGGAAAAAAATCCATTGACAAATATTGATACCGTTTCAACAATGGATAATATTTAAAACGTGAAAATGTCTCTATCCTTTAACAATGGAAAAATTTATAGTGACAAATTTTCCCGCGCTTTCAACAATGAAGAAATCTTAAATTAAGAAGTTTTTCCCGCAACAATGAACAATTCTATTTTGCGTCATCCCTTTTGAATTGTTATTATGAAAAATTTATTTATAATTATATTAGAAGTTATCTATAATGACAACTGTCCGGCACTTCCTACAATGGAAAAAATTGCATTGACTTCCTACAGTGGAAAAAATTCCATTGACAAATATTGATACCGTTTCTACAATGGGCAATATTTAAAACGTGAAAATGTCCCTATTCTTTAACAATGGAAAAAATGATAGTGACAAATTTTCCCACTCTTTCAACAATGAAGAAATCTTAAATTAAGAAATTTTTCTCGCAACAATAAAATTTTGACTTTATTTCATCATTTTCCAAGTGTTATTATGAAAAATTGATTTATAATTATATTAGAAATTATCTATAATTGCAAATTTCCCGCACCTCCAACAATGGAAAAAATTCCACTGACAAATACTGATACGGTTTCAACAATGGATAATATTTAAAAGGTGAAAATATCCCTATCCTTTAACAATGGAAAAACTTACAGTGACAATAGTATAATTATATGATTTATTGTGACAATTTATAGTGACAATAGTATAATGACAACTTTCTGGCACTTCCAATAATGTAAAAAATTCCATTGACAATTATTGATACCGTTTCAACAATGGACAATATTTAAAACGTGAAAATGTCCCTATCCTTTAACAATGGAAAAAATTATAGTGACAAATTTTCCCAAGATTTCAACAATGAAGAAATCTTAAATTAAGAAGTTTTCCTGCAACAATGAAAAGTTCGTCTTTAAGTCATCATTTTCCAAGTGTTACTGTGAAAAATTTATTTATAATTATATTATAAATTATCTATAATGACAACTTTCCCACACTTCCAAAAATGGAAAAAATTCCATTGACAAATATTGATACCGTTTCAACAATGAACAATGTTTAAAAGGTGAAAATGTCCCTATTCTTTAACAATGGAAAAAATTATAGTGACAAATTTTCACACGCTTTCAACAATGAAGAAATCTTAAATTAAGAATTTTTTCCTGCAACAATGAACAATTCTATTTTGAGTCATCCCTTTTGAATTGTTATTATGAAAAATTTATTTATAATTATATTAGAAGTTATCTATAATGACAACTGTCCTGCACTTCCTACAAAGGAAAAAATTGCATTGAATTCCTACAGTGGAAAAAATTCCATTGACAAATATTGATACCGTTTCAACAATGGGCAATATTTAAAACGTGAAAATGTCCCTATCCTTTAACAATGGAAAAAATTATAGTGACAAATTTTCCCACGCTTTCAACAATGAAGAAATCTTAAATTAAGAAATTTTTCCCGCAACAATAAAATTTCGACTTTAATTCAACATTTTCAAAGTGTTATTATGAAAAATGTATTTATAATTATGTTAGAAATTATCTATAATTGCAAATTTCCCGCACCTCCAACAATGGAAAAAATTCCATTGACAAATACTGATACGGTTTCAACAATGGATAATATTTAAAACGTGAAAATGTCCCAATCCTTTAACAATGGAAAAATTTATAGTGACAATAGTATATTTATATGATTTATAGTAACAATAGTATAATGACAACTTTCTGGCACTTCCAATAATGTAAAAAATTCCATTGACAAATATTGATACCGTTTCAACAATGGACAATATTTAAAACGTGAAAATGTCCCTATCCTTTAACAATGGAAAATATTATAGTGACAAATTTTCCCAAGCTTTCAACAATGAAGAAATCTTACATTAAGAAGTTTTTACCGCAACAATAATAAGTTCGACTTTAAGTCATCATTTTTCAATTGTTATTATGAAAAATTTATTTATAATTATATTAGAAATTATCTACAATGAAAACTTTCCGGCACTTCCAAGAATGAAAAAAATTCCATTGACAAATATTGATACCCTTTCAACAATGAATAATATTTAAAGCGTGAAAATGTCCCTATCCATTAACAATGGAAAAAAATATAGTGCAAAATATTCCCACGATTTCAACAATGAAGAAATCTTAAAATATGAATTTTTTAACGCAACAATGAAAAATTCGACTTTAAGTCATCCTTTTCCAAGTGTTTTTATGACAAATTTATTTATAATAATATTAGAAGTTATCTATAATAACAACTTTCCCGCACTTCCAACAATGGAAAAAAATCCATTGACAAATATTGATACCGTTTCAACAATGGATAATATTTAAAACGTGAAAATGTCTCTATCCTTTAACAATGGAAAAATTTATAGTGACAAATTTTCCCGCGCTTTCAACAATGAAGAAATCTTAAATTAAGAAGTTTTTCCCGCAACAATGAACAATTCTATTTTGCGTCATCCCTTTTGAATTGTTATTATGAAAAATTTATTTATAATTATATTAGAAGTTATCTATAATGACAACTGTCCGGCACTTCATACAATGGAAAAAATTGCATTGACTTCCTACAGTGGAAAAAATTCCATTGACAAATATTGATACCGTTTCTACAATGGGCAATATTTAAAACGTGAAAATGTCCCTATTCTTTAACAATGGAAAAAATGATAGTGACAAATTTTCCCACTCTTTCAACAATGAAGAAATCTTAAATTAAGAAATTTTTCTCGCAACAATAAAATTTTGACTTTATTTCATCATTTTCCAAGTGTTATTATGAAAAATTGATTTATAATTATATTAGAAATTATCTATAATTGCAAATTTCCCGCACCTCCAACAATGGAAAAAATTCCACTGACAAATACTGATACGGTTTCAACAATGGATAATATTTAAAAGGTGAAAATATCCCTATCCTTTAACAATGGAAAAACTTACAGTGACAATAGTATAATTATATGATTTATTGTGACAATTTATAGTGACAATAGTATAATGACAACTTTCTGGCACTTCCAATAATGTAAAAAATTCCATTGACAATTATTGATACCGTTTCAACAATGGACAATATTTAAAACGTGAAAATGTCCCTATCCTTTAACAATGGAAAAAATTATAGTGACAAATTTTCCCAAGATTTCAACAATGAAGAAATCTTAAATTAAGAAGTTTTCCTGCAACAATGAAAAGTTCGTCTTTAAGTCATCATTTTCCAAGTGTTACTGTGAAAAATTTATTTATAATTATATTATAAATTATCTATAATGACAACTTTCCCACACTTCCAAAAATGGAAAAAATTCCATTGACAAATATTGATACCGTTTCAACAATGAACAATGTTTAAAAGGTGAAAATGTCCCTATTCTTTAACAATGGAAAAAATTATAGTGACAAATTTTCACACGCTTTCAACAATGAAGAAATCTTAAATTAAGAATTTTTTCCTGCAACAATGAACAATTCTATTTTGAGTCATCCCTTTTGAATTGTTATTATGAAAAATTTATTTATAATTATATTAGAAGTTATCTATAATGACAACTGTCCTGCACTTCCTACAATGGAAAAAATTGCATTGAATTCCTACAGTGGAAAAAATTCCATTGACAAATATTGATACCGTTTCAACAATGGGCAATATTTAAAACGTGAAAATGTCCCTATCCTTTAACAATGGAAAAAATTATAGTGACAAATTTTCCCACGCTTTCAACAATGAAGAAATCTTAAATTAAGAAATTTTCCGCAACAGTAAACAGTTTGACTTTAAGTCATCATTTTCGAAGTGTTATTATGAAAAATTTATTTAAAATTATATTAGAAATTATCTATACTAACAACTTTCTGGCACTTCCAACAATGGGAAAAATTCGATTGACAAATATTGATACCGTTTCAACAATGGACAATATTTAAAACGTGAAAATGTCCCTATACTTCAACAATGGAAAAAAATATAGTGACAAAATTTCCCACGCTTTCAACAATGAAGAAATCTTAAATTAAGAAATTTTTCCCGCAACAATAAAATTTCGACTTTAATTGATCATTTTCCAAGTGTTACTATGAAAAATTTATTTATAATTATATTAGAAATTATCTATAATGACAACTTTCCCACACTTCCAAAAATGGAAAAAATTTCATTGACAAATATTGATACCGTTTCAACAATGAACAATGTTTAAAACGTGAAAATGTCCCTATACTTTAACAATGGAAAAAATTATAGTGACAAATTTTCGCACGCATTCAACAATGAAGAAATCTTAAATTAAAAAGTTTTTCCCGCAACAATGAACAATTCTATTTGAGTCATCCCTTTTGAATTGTAATTATGAAAAGTCTATTTATAATTATATTAAAAGTTATCTATAATGAAAACTTTCCGGCACTTCCAACAATGGAAAAGATTCCATTGACAAATATTGATACCGTTTCAACAATGGACAATATTTAAAACGTGAAAATGTCCCTATACTTTAACAATGGAAAAAATTATAGTGACAAATTTTCCTACGCTTTCTACGATGAAGAAATCTTAAATTAAGAAGTTTTTCCCGCAACAATGAACAATTCTACTTTGAGTCATTCCTTTTGAATTGTTATTATGAGAAATTTATTTATAATTATATTAGAAGTTACCTATAATGACAACTTTCCGGCACTTCAAATAATGAAAAAAATTCCATTGACAAATATTAATGCCGTTTCAACATTGGAAAATATTTAAAACGCGAAAATGTCCCTATCCTTTAACAATGGAAAAAAAATATAGTGAAAAACTTTCCCACGCTTTCAACAATGAAGAAATCTTAAATTAAGAAGTTTTCCTGCAACAATGAAAAGTTCGTCTTTAAGTCATCATTTTCCAATTGTTACTATGAAAAATTTATTGATAATTATATTATAAATTATTTATAATGACAACTTTCCCACACTTCCAAAAATGGAAAAAATTCCATTGACAAATATTGATACCGTTTCAACAATGAACAATGTTTAAAAGGTGAAAATGTCCCTATTCTTTAACAATGGAAAAAATTATAGTGACAAATTTTCACACGCTTTCAACAATGAAGAAATCTTAAATTAAGAATTTTTTCCTGCAACAATGAACAATTCTATTTTGAGTCATCCCTTTTGAATTGTTATTATGAAAAATTTATTTATAATTATATTTGAAGTTATCTATAATGACAACTGTCCTGCACTTCCTACAATGGAAAAAATTGCATTGAATTCCTACAGTGGAAAAAATTCCATTGACAAATATTGATACCGTTTCAACAATGGGCAATATTTAAAACGTGAAAATGTCCCTATCCTTTAACAATGGAAAAAATTATAGTGACAAATTTTCCCACGCTTTCAACAATGAAGAAATCTTAAATTAAGAAATTTTTCCCGCAACAATAAAATTTCGACTTTAATTCATCATTTTCCAAGTGTTATTATGAAAAATTTATTTATAATTATGTTAGAAATTATCTATAATGAAAACTTTCCCGCACCTCCAACAATGGAAAAAATTCCATTGACAAATACTGATACGGTTTCAACAATGGATAATATTTAAAACGTGAAAATGTCCCTATCCTTTAACAATGGAAAAATTTATAGTGACAATAGTATATTTATATGATTTATAGTAACAATAGTATAATGACAACTTTCTGGCACTTCCAATAATGTAAAAAATTCCATTGACAAATACTGATACCGTTTCAACAATGGACAATATTTAAAACGTGAAAATGTCCCTATCCTTTAACAATGGAAAAAATTATAGTGACAAATTTTCCCAAGCTTTCAACAATGAAGAAATCTTAAATTAAGAAGTTTTTACCGCAACAATAATAAGTTCGACATTAAGTCATCATTTTTCAATTGTCATTATGAAAAATTTATTTATAATTATATTAGAAATTATCTACAATGAAAACTTTCCCGCACTTCCAACAATGGAAAAAAATCCATTGACAAAAATTGATACCGTTTCAACAATGGATAATATTTAAAACGTGAAAATGTATCTATTCTTTAACAATGGAAAAATTTATAGTGACAAATTTTCCCGCGCTTTCAACAATGAAGAAATCTTAAATTAAGAAGTTTTTACCGCAACAATAAAGAGTTCGACTTTAAGTCATCATTTTTCAATTGTTATTATGAAAAATTTATTTAAAATTATATTAGAAATTATCTACAATGAAAACTTTCCGGCACATCCAACAATGCAAAATATTCCATTGACAAATATTGATACCGTTTCAACAATGGACAATATTTAAAACGGGAAAATGTCCCTATTCTTTAACAATGGAAAAAATTATAGTGACAATTTTTCGCACGATTTCAACAATGAAGAAATCTTAAATTAAGAAGATTTTCCCGCAACAGTAAACAGTTTGACTTTAAGTCATCATTTTCGAAGTGTTATTATGAAAAATTTATTTAAAATTATATTAGAAATTATCTATACTAACAACTTTCTGGCACTTCCAAGAATGGGAAAAATTCGATTGACAAATATTGATACCGTTTCAACAATGGACAATATTTAAAACGTGAAAATGTCCCTATACTTCAACAATGGAAAAAAATATAGTGACAAAATTTCCCACGCTTTCAACAATGAAGAAATCTTAAATAAGGAAATTTTTCCCGCAACAATAAAATTTCGACTTTAATTGATCATTTTCCAAGTGTTACTATGAAAAATTTATTTATAATTATATTAGAAATTATCTATAATGACAACTTTCCCACACTTCCAAAAATGGAAAAAATTTCATTGACAAATATTGATACCGTTTCAACAATGAACAATGTTTAAAACGTGAAAATGTCCCTATACTTTAACAATGGAAAAAATTATAGTGACAAATTTTCGCACGCATTCAACAATGAAGAAATCTTAAATTAAAAAGTTTTTCCCGCAACAATGAACAATTCTATTTGAGTCATCCCTTTTGAATTGTAATTATGAAAAGTCTATTTATAATTATATTAAAAGTTATCTATAATGAAAACTTTCCGGCACTTCCAACAATGGAAAAGATTCCATTGACAAATATTGATACCGTTTCAACAATGGACAATATTTAAAACGTGAAAATGTCCCTATACTTTAACAATGGAAAAAATTATAGTGACAAATTTTCCTACGCTTTCTACGATGAAGAAATCTTAAATTAAGAAGTTTTTCCCGCAACAATGAACAATTCTACTTTGAGTCATCCCTTTTGAATTGTTATTATGAGAAATTTATTTATAATTATATTAGAAGTTACCTATAATGACAACTTTCCGGCACTTCAAATAATGAAAAAAATTCCATTGACAAATATTAATGCCGTTTCAACATTGGAAAATATTTAAAACGCGAAAATGTCCCTATCCTTTAACAATGGAAAAAAAATATAGCGAAAAACTTTCCCACGCTTTCAACAATGAAGAAATCTTAAATTAAGAAGTTTTCCTGCAACAATGAAAAGTTCGTCTTTAAGTCATCATTTTCCAAGTGTTACTGTGAAAAATTTATTTATAATTATATTATAAATTATCTATAATGACAACTTTCCCACACTTCCAAAAATGGAAAAAATTCCATTGACAAATATTGATACCGTTTCAACAATGAACAATGTTTAAAAGGTGAAAATGTCCCTATTCTTTAACAATGGAAAAAATTATAGTGACAAATTTTCACACGCTTTCAACAATGAAGAAATCTTAAATTAAGAATTTTTTCCTGCAACAATGAACAATTCTATTTTGAGTCATCCCTTTTGAATTGTTATTATGAAAAATTTATTTATAATTATATTAGAAGTTATCTATAATGACAACTGTCCTGCACTTCCTACAATGGAAAAAATTGCATTGAATTCCTACAGTGGAAAAAATTCCATTGACAAATATTGATACCGTTTCAACAATGGGCAATATTTAAAACGTGAAAATGTCCCTATCCTTTAACAATGGAAAAAATTATAGTGACAAATTTTCCCACGCTTTCAACAATGAAGAAATCTTAAATTAAGAAATTTTTCCCTCAACAATAAAATTTCGACTTTAATTCAACATTTTCAAAGTGTTATTATGAAAAATGTATTTATAATTATGTTAGAAATTATCTATAATTGCAAATTTCCCGCACCTCCAACAATGGAAAAAATTCCATTGACAAATACTGATACGGTTTCAACAATGGATAATATTTAAAACGTGAAAATGTCCCAATCCTTTAACAATGGAAAAATTTATAGTGACAATAGTATATTTATATGATTTATAGTAACAATAGTATAATGACAACTTTCTGGCACTTCCAATAATGTAAAAAATTCCATTGACAAATATTGATACCGTTTCAACAATGGACAATATTTAAAACGTGAAAATGTCCCTATCCTTTAACAATGGAAAATATTATAGTGACAAATTTTCCCAAGCTTTCAACAATGAAGAAATCTTACATTAAGAAGTTTTTACCGCAACAATAATAAGTTCGACTTTAAGTCATCATTTTTCAATTGTTATTATGAAAAATTTATTTATAATTATATTAGAAATTATCTACAATGAAAACTTTCCGGCACTTCCAAGAATGAAAAAAATTCCATTGACAAATATTGATACCCTTTCAACAATGAATAATATTTAAAGCGTGAAAATGTCCCTATCCATTAACAATGGAAAAAAATATAGTGCAAAATATTCCCACGATTTCAACAATGAAGAAATCTTAAAATATGAATTTTTTAACGCAACAATGAAAAATTCGACTTTAAGTCATCCTTTTCCAAGTGTTTTTATGACAAATTTATTTATAATAATATTAGAAGTTATCTATAATAACAACTTTCCCGCACTTCCAACAATGGAAAAAAATCCATTGACAAATATTGATACCGTTTCAACAATGGATAATATTTAAAACGTGAAAATGTCTCTATCCTTTAACAATGGAAAAATTTATAGTGACAAATTTTCCCGCGCTTTCAACAATGAAGAAATCTTAAATTAAGAAGTTTTTCCCGCAACAATGAACAATTCTATTTTGCGTCATCCCTTTTGAATTGTTATTATGAAAAATTTATTTATAATTATATTAGAAGTTATCTATAATGACAACTGTCCGGCACTTCCTACAATGGAAAAAATTGCATTGACTTCCTACAGTGGAAAAAATTCCATTGACAAATATTGATACCGTTTCTACAATGGGCAATATTTAAAACGTGAAAATGTCCCTATTCTTTAACAATGGAAAAAATGATAGTGACAAATTTTCCCACTCTTTCAACAATGAAGAAATCTTAAATTAAGAAATTTTTCTCGCAACAATAAAATTTTGACTTTATTTCATCATTTTCCAAGTGTTATTATGAAAAATTGATTTATAATTATATTAGAAATTATCTATAATTGCAAATTTCCCGCACCTCCAACAATGGAAAAAATTCCACTGACAAATACTGATACGGTTTCAACAATGGATAATATTTAAAAGGTGAAAATATCCCTATCCTTTAACAATGGAAAAACTTACAGTGACAATAGTATAATTATATGATTTATTGTGACAATTTATAGTGACAATAGTATAATGACAACTTTCTGGCACTTCCAATAATGTAAAAAATTCCATTGACAATTATTGATACCGTTTCAACAATGGACAATATTTAAAACGTGAAAATGTCCCTATCCTTTAACAATGGAAAAAATTATAGTGACAAATTTTCCCAAGATTTCAACAATGAAGAAATCTTAAATTAAGAAGTTTTCCTGCAACAATGAAAAGTTCGTCTTTAAGTCATCATTTTCCAAGTGTTACTGTGAAAAATTTATTTATAATTATATTATAAATTATCTATAATGACAACTTTCCCACACTTCCAAAAATGGAAAAAATTCCATTGACAAATATTGATACCGTTTCAACAATGAACAATGTTTAAAAGGTGAAAATGTCCCTATTCTTTAACAATGGAAAAAATTATAGTGACAAATTTTCACACGCTTTCAACAATGAAGAAATCTTAAATTAAGAATTTTTTCCTGCAACAATGAACAATTCTATTTTGAGTCATCCCTTTTGAATTGTTATTATGAAAAATTTATTTATAATTATATTAGAAGTTATCTATAATGACAACTGTCCTGCACTTCCTACAATGGAAAAAATTGCATTGAATTCCTACAGTGGAAAAAATTCCATTGACAAATATTGATACCGTTTCAACAATGGGCAATATTTAAAACGTGAAAATGTCCCTATCCTTTAACAATGGAAAAAATTATAGTGACAAATTTTCCCACGCTTTCAACAATGAAGAAATCTTAAATTAAGAAATTTTTCCCGCAACAATAAAATTTCGACTTTAATTCAACATTTTCAAAGTGTTATTATGAAAAATGTATTTATAATTATGTTAGAAATTATCTATAATTGCAAATTTCCCGCACCTCCAACAATGGAAAAAATTCCATTGACAAATACTGATACGGTTTCAACAATGGATAATATTTAAAACGTGAAAATGTCCCAATCCTTTAACAATGGAAAAATTTATAGTGACAATAGTATATTTATATGATTTATAGTAACAATAGTATAATGACAACTTTCTGGCACTTCCAATAATGTAAAAAATTCCATTGACAAATATTGATACCGTTTCAACAATGGACAATATTTAAAACGTGAAAATGTCCCTATCCTTTAACAATGGAAAATATTATAGTGACAAATTTTCCCAAGCTTTCAACAATGAAGAAATCTTACATTAAGAAGTTTTTACCGCAACAATAATAAGTTCGACTTTAAGTCATCATTTTTCAATTGTTATTATGAAAAATTTATTTATAATTATATTAGAAATTATCTACAATGAAAACTTTCCGGCACTTCCAAGAATGAAAAAAATTCCATTGACAAATATTGATACCCTTTCAACAATGAATAATATTTAAAGCGTGAAAATGTCCCTATCCATTAACAATGGAAAAAAATATAGTGCAAAATATTCCCACGATTTCAACAATGAAGAAATCTTAAAATATGAATTTTTTAACGCAACAATGAAAAATTCGACTTTAAGTCATCCTTTTCCAAGTGTTTTTATGACAAATTTATTTATAATAATATTAGAAGTTATCTATAATAACAACTTTCCCGCACTTCCAACAATGGAAAAAAATCCATTGACAAATATTGATACCGTTTCAACAATGGATAATATTTAAAACGTGAAAATGTCTCTATCCTTTAACAATGGAAAAATTTATAGTGACAAATTTTCCCGCGCTTTCAACAATGAAGAAATCTTAAATTAAGAAGTTTTTCCCGCAACAATGAACAATTCTATTTTGCGTCATCCCTTTTGAATTGTTATTATGAAAAATTTATTTATAATTATATTAGAAGTTATCTATAATGACAACTGTCCGGCACTTCCTACAATGGAAAAAATTGCATTGACTTCCTACAGTGGAAAAAATTCCATTGACAAATATTGATACCGTTTCTACAACGGGGAATATTTAAAACGTGAAAATGTCCCTATTCTTTAACAATGGAAAAAATGATAGTGACAAATTTTCCCACTCTTTCAACAATGAAGAAATCTTAAATTAAGAAATTTTTCTCGCAACAATAAAATTTTGACTTTATTTCATCATTTTCCAAGTGTTATTATGAAAAATTGATTTATAATTATATTAGAAATTATCTATAATTGCAAATTTCCCGCACCTCCAACAATGGAAAAAATTCCACTGACAAATACTGATACGGTTTCAACAATGGATAATATTTAAAAGGTGAAAATATCCCTATCCTTTAACAATGGAAAAACTTACAGTGACAATAGTATAATTATATGATTTATTGTGACAATTTATAGTGACAATAGTATAATGACAACTTTCTGGCACTTCCAATAATGTAAAAAATTCCATTGACAATTATTGATACCGTTTCAACAATGGACAATATTTAAAACGTGAAAATGTCCCTATCCTTTAACAATGGAAAAAATTATAGTGACAAATTTTCCCAAGATTTCAACAATGAAGAAATCTTAAATTAAGAAGTTTTCCTGCAACAATGAAAAGTTCGTCTTTAAGTCATCATTTTCCAAGTGTTACTGTGAAAAATTTATTTATAATTATATTATAAATTATCTATAATGACAACTTTCCCACACTTCCAAAAATGGAAAAAATTCCATTGACAAATATTGATACCGTTTCAACAATGAACAATGTTTAAAAGGTGAAAATGTCCCTATTCTTTAACAATGGAAAAAATTATAGTGACAAATTTTCACACGCTTTCAACAATGAAGAAATCTTAAATTAAGAATTTTTTCCTGCAACAATGAACAATTCTATTTTGAGTCATCCCTTTTGAATTGTTATTATGAAAAATTTATTTATAATTATATTAGAAGTTATCTATAATGACAACTGTCCTGCACTTCCTACAATGGAAAAAATTGCATTGAATTCCTACAGTGGAAAAAATTCCATTGACAAATATTGATACCGTTTCAACAATGGGCAATATTTAAAACGTGAAAATGTCCCTATCCTTTAACAATGGAAAAAATTATAGTGACAAATTTTCCCACGCTTTCAACAATGAAGAAATCTTAAATTAAGAAATTTTTCCCGCAACAATAAAATTTCGACTTTAATTCAACATTTTCAAAGTGTTATTATGAAAAATGTATTTATAATTATGTTAGAAATTATCTATAATTGCAAATTTCCCGCACCTCCAACAATGGAAAAAATTCCATTGACAAATACTGATACGGTTTCAACAATGGATAATATTTAAAACGTGAAAATGTCCCAATCCTTTAACAATGGAAAAATTTATAGTGACAATAGTATATTTATATGATTTATAGTAACAATAGTATAATGACAACTTTCTGGCACTTCCAATAATGTAAAAAATTCCATTGACAAATATTGATACCGTTTCAACAATGGACAATATTTAAAACGTGAAAATGTCCCTATCCTTTAACAATGGAAAATATTATAGTGACAAATTTTCCCAAGCTTTCAACAATGAAGAAATCTTACATTAAGAAGTTTTTACCGCAACAATAATAAGTTCGACTTTAAGTCATCATTTTTCAATTGTTATTATGAAAAATTTATTTATAATTATATTAGAAATTATCTACAATGAAAACTTTCCGGCACTTCCAAGAATGAAAAAAATTCCATTGACAAATATTGATACCCTTTCAACAATGAATAATATTTAAAGCGTGAAAATGTCCCTATCCATTAACAATGGAAAAAAATATAGTGCAAAATATTCCCACGATTTCAACAATGAAGAAATCTTAAAATATGAATTTTTTAACGCAACAATGAAAAATTCGACTTTAAGTCATCCTTTTCCAAGTGTTTTTATGACAAATTTATTTATAATAATATTAGAAGTTATCTATAATAACAACTTTCCCGCACTTCCAACAATGGAAAAAAATCCATTGACAAATATTGATACCGTTTCAACAATGGATAATATTTAAAACGTGAAAATGTCTCTATCCTTTAACAATGGAAAAATTTATAGTGACAAATTTTCCCGCGCTTTCAACAATGAAGAAATCTTAAATTAAGAAGTTTTTCCCGCAACAATGAACAATTCTATTTTGCGTCATCCCTTTTGAATTGTTATTATGAAAAATTTATTTATAATTATATTAGAAGTTATCTATAATGACAACTGTCCGGCACTTCCTACAATGGAAAAAATTGCATTGACTTCCTACAGTGGAAAAAATTCCATTGACAAATATTGATACCGTTTCTACAATGGGCAATATTTAAAACGTGAAAATGTCCCTATTCTTTAACAATGGAAAAAATGATAGTGACAAATTTTCCCACTCTTTCAACAATGAAGAAATCTTAAATTAAGAAATTTTTCTCGCAACAATAAAATTTTGACTTTATTTCATCATTTTCCAAGTGTTATTATGAAAAATTGATTTATAATTATATTAGAAATTATCTATAATTGCAAATTTCCCGCACCTCCAACAATGGAAAAAATTCCACTGACAAAT
The DNA here is from genome assembly GCA_963931845.1 of Maratus michaelseni. Taxonomy (NCBI): domain Eukaryota; kingdom Metazoa; phylum Arthropoda; class Arachnida; order Araneae; family Salticidae; genus Maratus; species Maratus michaelseni. Next base: position 280,841,586 of record OZ007598.1, on the reverse strand, counting down.
ACTGATACGGTTTCAACAATGGATAATATTTAAAAGGTGAAAATATCCCTATCCTTTAACAATGGAAAAACTTACAGTGACAATAGTATAATTATATGATTTATTGTGACAATTTATAGTGACAATAGTATAATGACAACTTTCTGGCACTTCCAATAATGTAAAAAATTCCATTGACAATTATTGATACCGTTTCAACAATGGACAATATTTAAAACGTGAAAATGTCCCTATCCTTTAACAATGGAAAAAATTATAGTGACAAATTTTCCCAAGATTTCAACAATGAAGAAATCTTAAATTAAGAAGTTTTTACCGCAACAATAAAAAGTTCGACTTTAAGTCATCATTTTTCAATTGTTATTATGAAAAATTTATTTAAAATTATATTAGAAATTATCTACAATGAAAACTTTCCGGCACATCCAACAATGCAAAATATTCCATTGACAAATATTGATACCGTTTCAACAATGGACAATATTTAAAACGGGAAAATGTCCCTATTCTTTAACAATGGAAAAAATTATAGTGACAATTTTTCGCACGATTTCAACAATAAAGAAAACTTAAACTAAGAAATTTTTCTCGCAACAATGAACAATTCTATTTTGAGTCATGCCTTTTGAATTGTTATTATGAAAAATTTATTTATAATTGTATTAGAAGTTATCTATAATGGCAACTTTCTGGCACTTCCAACAATCGAAAAAATTCCATTCACAAATATTGATACCGTTTAACAATGGATAATATTTAAAACGTGAAAATGTCCCAATCCTTTAACAATGGAAAAATTTATAGTGACAATAGTATATTTATATGATTTATAGTAACAATAGTATAATGACAACTTTCTGGCACTTCCAATAATGTAAAAAATTCCATTGACAAATATTGATACCGTTTCAACAATGGACAATATTTAAAACGTGAAAATGTCCCTATCCTTTAACAATGGAAAATATTATAGTGACAAATTTTCCCAAGCTTTCAACAATGAAGAAATCTTACATTAAGAAGTTTTTACCGCAACAATAATAAGTTCGACTTTAAGTCATCATTTTTCAATTGTTATTATGAAAAATTTATTTATAATTATATTAGAAATTATCTACAATGAAAACTTTCCGGCACTTCCAAGAATGAAAAAAATTCCATTGACAAATATTGATACCCTTTCAACAATGAATAATATTTAAAGCGTGAAAATGTCCCTATCCATTAACAATGGAAAAAAATATAGTGCAAAATATTCCCACGATTTCAACAATGAAGAAATCTTAAAATATGAATTTTTTAACGCAACAATGAAAAATTCGACTTTAAGTCATCCTTTTCCAAGTGTTTTTATGACAAATTTATTTATAATAATATTAGAAGTTATCTATAATAACAACTTTCCCGCACTTCCAACAATGGAAAAAAATCCATTGACAAATATTGATACCGTTTCAACAATGGATAATATTTAAAACGTGAAAATGTCTCTATCCTTTAACAATGGAAAAATTTATAGTGACAAATTTTCCCGCGCTTTCAACAATGAAGAAATCTTAAATTAAGAAGTTTTTCCCGCAACAATGAACAATTCTATTTTGCGTCATCCCTTTTGAATTGTTATTATGAAAAATTTATTTATAATTATATTAGAAGTTATCTATAATGACAACTGTCCGGCACTTCCTACAATGGAAAAAATTGCATTGACTTCCTACAGTGGAAAAAATTCCATTGACAAATATTGATACCGTTTCTACAATGGGCAATATTTAAAACGTGAAAATGTCCCTATTCTTTAACAATGGAAAAAATGATAGTGACAAATTTTCCCACTCTTTCAACAATGAAGAAATCTTAAATTAAGAAATTTTTCTCGCAACAATAAAATTTGGACTTTATTTCATCATTTTCCAAGTGTTATTATGAAAAATTGATTTATAATTATATTAGAAATTATCTATAATTGCAAATTTCCCGCACCTCCAACAATGGAAAAAATTCCACTGACAAATACTGATACGGTTTCAACAATGGATAATATTTAAAAGGTGAAAATATCCCTATCCTTTAACAATGGAAAAACTTACAGTGACAATAGTATAATTATATGATTTATTGTGACAATTTATAGTGACAATAGTATAATGACAACTTTCTGGCACTTCCAATAATGTAAAAAATTCCATTGACAATTATTGATACCGTTTCAACAATGGACAATATTTAAAACGTGAAAATGTCCCTATCCTTTAACAATGGAAAAAATTATAGTGACAAATTTTCCCAAGATTTCAACAATGAAGAAATCTTAAATTAAGAAGTTTTTACCGCAACAATAAAAAGTTCGACTTTAAGTCATCATTTTTCAATTGTTATTATGAAAAATTTATTTAAAATTATATTAGAAATTATCTACAATGAAAACTTTCCGGCACATCCAACAATGCAAAATATTCCATTGACAAATATTGATACCGTTTCAACAATGGACAATATTTAAAACGGGAAAATGTCCCTATTCTATAACAATGGAAAAAATTATAGTGACAATTTTTCGCACGATTTCAACAATAAAGAAAACTTAAACTAAGAAATTTTTCTCGCAACAATGAACAATTCTATTTTGAGTCATGCCTTTTGAATTGTTATTATGAAAAATTTATTTATAATTGTATTAGAAGTTATCTATAATGGCAACTTTCTGGCACTTCCAACAATCGAAAAAATTCCATTCACAAATATTGATACCGTTTAACAATGGATAATATTTAAAACGTGAAAATGTCCCAATCCTTTAACAATGGAAAAATTTATAGTGACAATAGTATATTTATATGATTTATAGTAACAATAGTATAATGACAACTTTCTGGCACTTCCAATAATGTAAAAAATTCCATTGACAAATATTGATACCGTTTCAACAATGGACAATATTTAAAACGTGAAAATGTCCCTATCCTTTAACAATGGAAAATATTATAGTGACAAATTTTCCCAAGCTTTCAACAATGAAGAAATCTTACATTAAGAAGTTTTTACCGCAACAATAATAAGTTCGACTTTAAGTCATCATTTTTCAATTGTTATTATGAAAAATTTATTTATAATTATATTAGAAATTATCTACAATGAAAACTTTCCGGCACTTCCAAGAATGAAAAAAATTCCATTGACAAATATTGATACCCTTTCAACAATGAATAATATTTAAAGCGTGAAAATGTCCCTATCCATTAACAATGGAAAAAAATATAGTGCAAAATATTCCCACGATTTCAACAATGAAGAAATCTTAAAATATGAATTTTTTAACGCAACAATGAAAAATTCGACTTTAAGTCATCCTTTTCCAAGTGTTTTTATGACAAATTTATTTATAATAATATTAGAAGTTATCTATAATAACAACTTTCCCGCACTTCCAACAATGGAAAAAAATCCATTGACAAATATTGATACCGTTTCAACAATGGATAATATTTAAAACGTGAAAATGTCTCTATCCTTTAACAATGGAAAAATTTATAGTGACAAATTTTCCCGCGCTTTCAACAATGAAGAAATCTTAAATTAAGAAGTTTTTCCCGCAACAATGAACAATTCTATTTTGCGTCATCCCTTTTGAATTGTTATTATGAAAAATTTATTTATAATTATATTAGAAGTTATCTATAATGACAACTGTCCGGCACTTCCTACAATGGAAAAAATTGCATTGACTTCCTACAGTGGAAAAAATTCCATTGACAAATATTGATACCGTTTCTACAATGGGCAATATTTAAAACGTGAAAATGTTCCTATTCTTTAACAATGGAAAAAATGATAGTGACAAATTTTCCCACTCTTTCAACAATGAAGAAATCTTAAATTAAGAAATTTTTCTCGCAACAATAAAATTTTGACTTTATTTCATCATTTTCCAAGTGTTATTATGAAAAATTGATTTATAATTATATTAGAAATTATCTATAATTGCAAATTTCCCGCACCTCCAACAATGGAAAAAATTCCACTGACAAATACTGATACGGTTTCAACAATGGATAATATTTAAAAGGTGAAAATATCCCTATCCTTTAACAATGGAAAAACTTACAGTGACAATAGTATAATTATATGATTTATTGTGACAATTTATAGTGACAATAGTATAATGACAACTTTCTGGCACTTCCAATAATGTAAAAAATTCCATTGACAATTATTGATACCGTTTCAACAATGGACAATATTTAAAACGTGAAAATGTCCCTATCCTTTAACAATGGAAAAAATTATAGTGACAAATTTTCCCAAGATTTCAACAATGAAGAAATCTTAAATTAAGAAGTTTTTACCGCAACAATAAAAAGTTCGACTTTAAGTCATCATTTTTCAATTGTTATTATGAAAAATTTATTTAAAATTATATTAGAAATTATCTACAATGAAAACTTTCCGGCACATCCAACAATGCAAAATATTCCATTGACAAATATTGATACCGTTTCAACAATGGACAATATTTAAAACGGGAAAATGTCCCTATTGTTTAACAATGGAAAAAATTATAGTGACAATTTTTCGCACGATTTCAACAATAAAGAAAACTTAAACTAAGAAATTTTTCTCGCAACAATGAACAATTCTATTTTGAGTCATGCCTTTTGAATTGTTATTATGAAAAATTTATTTATAATTGTATTAGAAGTTATCTATAATGGCAACTTTCTGGCACTTCCAACAATCGAAAAAATTCCATTCACAAATATTGATACCGTTTAACAATGGGCAATATTTAAAACGTGAAAATGTCCCTATTCTTTAATAATGGAAAAAATTATAGTGACAAACTTTCGCACGCATTCAACAATGAAGAAATCTTAAATTAAGAAGTTTTTCCCGCAACAATGAACAATTCTATTTTGAGTCATCCCTTTTGAATTGTAATTATGAAAAGTCTATTTATAATTATATTAGAAGTTATCTATAATGACAACTTTCCGGCACTTCAAATAATGAAAAAAATTCCATTGACAAATATTGATACCGTTTCAACATTGGAAAATATTTAAAACGCGAAAATGTCCCTATCCTTTAACAATGGAAAAAAAATATAGTGAAAAATTTTCCCACGCTTTCAACAATGAAGATATCTTAAATTAAGAAGTTTTCCTGCAACAATGAAAAGTTCGACTTTAAGTCATCATTTTCCAAGTCTTACTATGAAAAATTTATTTATAATTATATTAGAAATTATCTATAATAACATCTTTCCCACACTTCCAAAAATGGAAAAAATTCCATTGACAAATATTGATACCGTTTCAACAATGAACAATGTTTAAAACGTGAAAATGTCCCTATTCTTTAACAATGGAAAAAATTATAGTGACAAATTTTCACACGCTTTCAACAATGAAGAAATCTTAAATTAAGAAGTTTTTCCCGCAACAATGAACAATTCTATTTTGAGTCATCCCTTTTGAATTGTAATTATGAAAAGTCTATTTATAATTATATTATAAGTTATCTATAATGACAACTTTCTGGCACTTACAATAATATAAAAAATTCCATTGACAAATATTGATACCGTTTCAACAATGGACAATATTTAAAACGTGAAATTGTCCCTATCCTTTAACAATGGAAAAAATTATAGTGACAAATTTTCCCAAACTTTCAACAATGAAGAAATCTTAAATTAAGAAGTTTTTACCGCAACAATGAACAATTCTATTTTGAGTCATCCCTTTTGAATTGTAATTATGAAAAGTCTATTTATAATTATATTAGAAGTTATCTATAATGACATCTTTCCGGCACTTCCAACCATGGAAAAGATTCCATTGACAAATATTGATACCGTTTCAACAATGGACAATATTTAAAACGTGAAAATGTCCCTATACTTTAACAATGGAAAAATTATAGTGACAAATTTTCCTACGCTTTCTAGGATGAAGAAATCTTAAATTAAGAAGTTTTTCCCGCAACAATGAACAATTCTACTTTGAGTCATCCCTTTTGAATTGTTATTATGAAAAATTTATTTATAATTATATTAGAAGTTACCTATAATGACAACTTTCCGGCACTTCAAATAATGAAAAAAATTCCATTGACAAATATTGATACCGTTTCAACATTGGAAAATATTTAAAACGCGAAAATGTCCCTATCCTTTAAAAATGGAAAAAAAATATAGTGAAAAATTTTCCCACGTTTTCAACAATGAAGATATCTTAAATTAAGAAGTTTTCCTGCAACAATGAACAGTTCGACTTTAAGTCATCATTTTCCAAGTGTTACTATGAAAAATTTATTTATAATTATATTAGAAATTATCTATAATGACAACTTTCCCACACTTCCAAAAATGGAAAAAATTCCATTGACAAATATTGATACCGTTTCAACAATGAACAATGTTTAAAACGTGAAAATGTCCCTATTCTTTAACAATGGAAAAAATTATAGTGACAAATTTTCTCACGCTTTCAACAATGAAGAAATCTTAAATTAAGAAGATTTTCCCGCAACAGTAAACAGTTTGACTTTAAGTCATCATTTTCGAAGTGTTATTATGAAAAATTTATTTAAAATTATATTAGAAATTATCTATACTAACAACTTTCTGGCACTTCCAACAATGGGAAAAATTCGATTGACAAATATTGATACCGTTTCAACAATGGACAATATTTAAAACGTGAAAATGTCCCTATACTTCAACAATGGAAAAAAATATAGTGACAAAATTTCCCACGCTTTCAACAATGAAGAAATCTTAAATTAAGAAATTTTTCCCGCAACAATAAAATTTCGACTTTAATTGATCATTTTCCAAGTGTTACTATGAAAAATTTATTTATAATTATATTAGAAATTATCTATAATGACAACTTTCCCACACTTCCAAAAATGGAAAAAATTTCATTGACAAATATTGATACCGTTTCAACAATGAACAATGTTTAAAACGTGAAAATGTCCCTATACTTTAACAATGGAAAAAATTATAGTGACAAATTTTCGCACGCATTCAACAATGAAGAAATCTTAAATTAAAAAGTTTTTCCCGCAACAATGAACAATTCTATTTGAGTCATCCCTTTTGAATTGTAATTATGAAAAGTCTATTTATAATTATATTAAAAGTTATCTATAATGAAAACTTTCCGGCACTTCCAACAATGGAAAAGATTCCATTGACAAATATTGATACCGTTTCAACAATGGACAATATTTAAAACGTGAAAATGTCCCTATACTTTAACAATGGAAAAAATTATAGTGACAAATTTTCCTACGCTTTCTACGATGAAGAAATCTTAAATTAAGAAGTTTTTCCCGCAACAATGAACAATTCTACTTTGAGTCATTCCTTTTGAATTGTTCCCAGATAACAATTTTTGATTTTTAAAACATTTTTCTAACCTTAACATGTAAATGACTAGATGCTTTTTAAAGGCTTTGTCTGAAAAGTGTGCAAACATTGTAAAAAGGATTATAAAAGGTTGCTAGTTGACACAATCCGAGGTACTTTGTAAGTGTTTTAGGACAAGCATACCAAAAGGTAGAAATGTAAGGCTAGTTACAGTATTTCTTATTAGCCATTGTAACAAGAATTACAATCAAAGGTAGATAATAATGCTTTTATTATATGCATCTATAAAGGAAATCAGAAAGGTTTTGATTAATCTGTTAGTTTTAAATCTTAACTGACAGCGGCATTAGATTTTCATCAAAATAACCTGACTTAGAAATTTCCTTTGTTGCTGTGGGAAACTAAATTTTAGCTTAATTTTTATATACTGAAGAAAAAAAATGGAAAATAAGGATTTTTATTAGCTCACATTATATTTAAGAAATCATAGTAAGTTACATACTTTAATTAATATATTTCTTTTTTTATTTGCTAAAATTCCTTTCCTATGTAATTGCTAAAATTTGAATATATTTTATTTTCTATATTTTAACTAATATACTGCTTCTAAAAAAAAATATTACTTGTTGATAACATTAAAAAATTTTAAATCTAATATGCATTTTGTTAGAATGAACTGTGAGGATAAATTTTACGAAAGTTTTCTAACTTTTGTTTGAATTTGACATAACTAATTAAAATAGATAACTTATTTTTTTCCCCTTGTATCTCTTACCATTAATTAGTTTTAAAAATAAAGTCTAAAATATACGGGGGATAATATTTTCTTTTTAAAGTGAATTCGGGCAACAAGAAAATTTGTATAGTATATTTTTGCTTAAGCCCTACTACATTATCCTGAAAGTTTCACAATAGTTTAAATTTCTGAGTTTATGTCTTGGTTTTTATGTTGTCTTTATTTATTGTTTTTATATTTGGAAAGTGATAATGGTCAGCCCACTATCAATTACTGTTATTTATTAGTTTATTGACAAACTGAAGTAAGTTAAACATTACTGCATAATTTAATTTCATAAAGATTTAAGAACTTCATTTAAGAACTATATAAAACCAAATTTTGGTGTTTATATAATTACTGAGAAAAATTAGAAACAAATATGCAATTTCCATTTATAACATTTTTATATCATATGCATATTACCAATTTGTTTATTTTTAGTCTACTTTAAGCATGTTTTCATTTTACTTAAAACAGAAGAACAATAATTTTTCAGAATGATTTATCTCTGAATTAAATTTATTGATGCTCCATAATTAAAAATAAATAATAATAATCGGTTAAGATTATTTAGACTTTTCTTTTTCCCTTTTTTCTTTAAAATATAAAAATTCATTTTCAAAATCTTTCATAATTATTAGTATGTATATTGAAACGTTAAAATTTTAAATAGTTTGATTCCATTAAAACTCATTTTTTTAAACTCCATGAAAATAAAATGTATTAAACAAAGTAATAAAAATAACAATATTTAAAAATTTTGTAGCAGCGCATGCAATAAAAATTTTATATCTTAAACGTACATAATATAAAAACAATTGTCATTGAATATTTTAAAATGAAATTTTATACAACATAAATTACTAAAATATAAGAAAATAAAACGTATGCATAAAAATAATTAACTTTAACTAAATTACTGTTTAAATACTAGTACAAAATCTATTATTATTATTATTACGCAATATTTCAAACTTTTGACGGTAATTTTTAAGCACATGAACTATAAGATGAATATTTTAAAATTGGGGAGCATCAATAGATAACATAAACGATAATAATATATTGTAAAAGATAAACATAAACAAATGCTATTCTCTATCTATCGTATTTTGCAATGAAAATATGGTTAAAGAACTCGCATTAATTCGTTAAGAATAAAAAACATATTATAAATGGAAATTTCAAGAACTACAACAGAAATATGCGTATGTATGTAGTTCTTACAATAAGGTACATCTTTATGAAATTAAATAAATACAAAATAGCTTAACATACTTTAGATGGAACATGATTGCACCAAATGCAAAGCCGGCACTGGCAGAGAGACGCTATAGTGACCTGCTCGCACGCCAATATCACCTTCAATGAGTCATGAGTGAGTGAACGCAAGCACATGGATAATTGGTAGCACGAAATAAGTTGCGCATGCGCGAAAAATGAATAAGTAAAGATGATTTTAGAACGTAGGTTTTCTGACGGTTATTTCAAAAATCTAATATTGAAAACATTACTGTGACCGTAATATAAGGTAAAGATAATATACCTTTGCAGAAAAATTGAAAGAAAATGAAAAAAGACCGTTTTCGGAACCCTGCTTGCTATCTGGGTTATTATGAGAAATTTATTTATAATTATATTAGAAGTTACCTATAATGACAACTTTCCGGCACTTCAAATAATGAAAAAAATTCCATTGACAAATATTAATGCCGTTTCAACATTGGAAAATATTTAAAACGCGAAAATGTCCCTATCCTTTAACAATGGAAAAAAAATATAGTGAAAAACTTTCCCACGCTTTCAACAATGAAGAAATCTTAAATTAAGAAGTTTTCCTGCAACAATGAAAAGTTCGTCTTTAAGTCATCATTTTCCAATTGTTACTATGAAAAATTTATTTATAATTATATTATAAATTATCTATAATGACAACTTTCCCACACTTCCAAAAACGGAAAAAATTCCATTGACAAATATTGATACCGTTTCAACAATGAACAATGTTTAAAAGGTGAAAATGTCCCTATTCTTTAACAATGGAAAAAATTATAGTGACAAATTTTCACACGCTTTCAACAATGAAGAAATCTTAAATTAAGAATTTTTTCCTGCAACAATGAACAATTCTATTTTGAGTCATCCCTTTTGAATTGTTATTATGAAAAATTTATTTATAATTATATTTGAAGTTATCTATAATGACAACTGTCCTGAACTTCCTACAATGGAAAAAATTGCATTGAATTCCTACAGTGGAAAAAATTCCATTGACAAATATTGATACCGTTTCAACAATGGGCAATATTTAAAACGTGAAAATGTCCCTATCCTTTAACAATGGAAAAAATTATAGTGACAAATTTTCCCACGCTTTCAACAATGAAGAAATCTTAAATTAAGAAATTTTTCCCGCAACAATAAAATTTCGACTTTAATTCATCATTTTCCAAGTGTTATTATGAAAAATTTATTTATAATTATGTTAGAAATTATCTATAATGAAAACTTTCCCGCACCTCCAACAATGGAAAAAATTCCATTGACAAATACTGATACGGTTTCAACAATGGATAATATTTAAAACGTGAAAATGTCCCTATCCTTTAACAATGGAAAAATTTATAGTGACAATAGTATATTTATATGATTTATAGTAACAATAGTATAATGACAACTTTCTGGCACTTCAAATAATGTAAAAAATTCCATTGACAAATACTGATACCGTTTCAACAATGGACAATATTTAAAACGTGAAAATGTCCCTATCCTTTAACAATGGAAAAAATTATAGTGACAAATTTTCCCAAGCTTTCAACAATGAAGAAATCTTAAATTAAGAAGTTTTTACCGCAACAATAATAAGTTCGACATTAAGTCATCATTTTTCAATTGTCATTATGAAAAATTTATTTATAATTATATTAGAAATTATCTACAATGAAAACTTTCCGGCACTTCCAACAATGAAAAAATTTCCATTGACAAATATTCATACCGTTTCAACAATGAATAATATTTAAAGCGTGAAAATGTCCCTATCCATTAACAATGGAAAAAATTATAGTGCAAAATATTCCCACGCTTTCAACAATGAAGAAATCTTATAATATGAATTTTTTAACGCAACAATGAAAAATTCGACTTTAAGTCATCCTTTTCCAAGTGTTTTTATGAGAAATTTATTTATAATTATATTAGAAGTTATCTATAATAACAACTTTCCCGCACTTCCAAAAATGGAAAAAATTTCATTGACAAATATTGATACCGTTTCAACAATGAACAATGTTTAAAACGTGAAAATGTCCCTATACTTTAACAATGGAAAAAATTATAGTGACAAATTTTCGCACGCATTCAACAATGAAGAAATCTTAAATTAAAAAGTTTTTCCCGCAACAATGAACAATTCTATTTGAGTCATCCCTTTTGAATTGTAATTATGAAAAGTCTATTTATAATTATATTAAAAGTTATCTATAATGAAAACTTTCCGGCACTTCCAACAATGGAAAAGATTCCATTGACAAATATTGATACCGTTTCAACAATGGACAATATTTAAAACGTGAAAATGTCCCTATACTTTAACAATGGAAAAAATTATAGTGACAAATTTTCCTACGCTTTCTACGATGAAGAAATCTTAAATTAAGAAGTTTTTCCCGCAACAATGAACAATTCTACTTTGAGTCATCCCTTTTGAATTGTTATTATGAGAAATTTATTTATAATTATATTAGAAGTTACGTATAATGACAACTTTCCGGCACTTCAAATAATGAAAAAAATTCCATTGACAAATATTAATGCCGTTTCAACATTGGAAAATATTTAAAACGCGAAAATGTCCCTATCCTTTAACAATGGAAAAAAAATATAGTGAAAAACTTTCCCACGCTTTCAACAATGAAGAAATCTTAAATTAAGAAGTTTTCCTGCAACAATGAAAAGTTCGTCTTTAAGTCATCATTTTCCAAGTGTTACTGTGAAAAATTTATTTATAATTATATTATAAATTATCTATAATGACAACTTTCCCACACTTCCAAAAATGGAAAAAATTCCATTGACAAATATTGATACCGTTTCAACAATGAACAATGTTTAAAAGGTGAAAATGTCCCTATTCTTTAACAATGGAAAAAATTATAGTGACAAATTTTCACACGCTTTCAACAATGAAGAAATCTTAAATTAAGAATTTTTTCCTGCAACAATGAACAATTCTATTTTGAGTCATCCCTTTTGAATTGTTATTATGAAAAATTTATTTATAATTATATTAGAAGTTATCTATAATGACAACTGTCCTGCACTTCCTACAATGGAAAAAATTGCATTGAATTCCTACAGTGGAAAAAATTCCATTGACAAATATTGATACCGTTTCAACAATGGGCAATATTTAAAACGTGAAAATGTGCCTATCCTTTAACAATGGAAAAAATTATAGTGACAAATTTTCCCACGCTTTCAACAATGAAGAAATCTTAAATTAAGAAATTTTTCCCGCAACAATAAAATTTCGACTTTAATTCATAATTTTCCAAGTGTTATTATGAAAAATTTATTTATAATTATGTTAGAAATTATCTATAATTGCAAATTTCCCGCACCTCCAACAATGGAAAAAATTCCATTGACAAATACTGATACGGTTTCAACAATGGATAATATTTAAAACGTGAAAATGTCCCTATCCTTTAACAATGGAAAAATTTATAGTGACAATAGTATATTTATATGATTTATAGTAACAATAGTATAATGACAACTTTCTGGCACTTCCAATAATGTAAAAAATTCCATTGACAAATACTGATACCGTTTCAACAATGGACAATATTTAAAACGTGAAAATGTCCCTATCCTTTAACAATGGAAAAAATTATAGTGACAAATTTTCCCAAGCTTTCAACAATGAAGAAATCTTAAATTAAGAAGTTTTTACCGCAACAATAATAAGTTCGACATTAAGTCATCATTTTTCAATTGTCATTATGAAAAATTTATTTATAATTATATTAGAAATTATCTACAATGAAAACTTTCCGGCACTTCCAACAATGAAAAAAATTCCATTGACAAATATTGATACCGTTTCAACAATGAATAATATTTAAAGCGTGAAAATGTCCCTATCCATTAACAATGGAAAAAATTATAGTGCAAAATATTCCCACGCTTTCAACAATGAAGAAATCTTAAAATATGAATTTTTTAACGCAACAATGAAAAATTCGACTTTAAGTCATCCTTTTCCAAGTGTTTTTATGAGAAATTTATTTATAATTATATTAGAAGTTATCTATAATAACAACTTTCCCGCACTTCCAACAATGGAAAAAAATCCATTGACAAAAATTGATACCGTTTCAACAATGGATAATATTTAAAACGTGAAAATGTATCTATTCTTTAACAATGGAAAAATTTATAGTGACAAATTTTCCCGCGCTTTCAACAATGAAGAAATCTTAAAATAAGAAGTTTTTCCCGCAACAATGAACAATTCTATTTTGCGTCATCCCTTTTGAATTGTTATTATGAAAAATTTATTTATAATTATATTAGATGTTATCTATAATGACAACTGTCCGGCACTTCCTACAATGGAAAAAATTGCATTGACTTCCTACAGTGGAAAAAATTCCATTGACAGATATTGATACCGTTTCAACAATGGGCAATATTTAAAACGTGAAAATGTCCCTATTCTTTAACAATGGAAAAAATTATAGTGACAAATTTTCCCACGCTTTCAACAATGAAGAAATCTTAAATTAAGAAGTTTTTCCCGCAACAATGAACAATTCTACTTTGAGTCATCCCTTTTGAATTGTTATTATGAGAAATTTATTTATAATTATATTAGAAGTTACGTATAATGACAACTTTCCGGCACTTCAAATAATGAAAAAAATTCAATTGACAAATATTAATGCCGTTTCAACATTGGAAAATATTTAAAACGCGAAAATGTCCCTATCCTTTAACAATGGAAAAAAAATATAGTGAAAAACTTTCCCACGCTTTCAACAATGAAGAAATCTTAAATTAAGAAGTTTTCCTGCAACAATGAAAAGTTCGTCTTTAAGTCATCATTTTCCAAGTGTTACTGTGAAAAATTTATTTATAATTATATTATAAATTATCTATAATGACAACTTTCCCACACTTCCAAAAATGGAAAAAATTCCATTGACAAATATTGATACCGTTTCAACAATGAACAATGTTTAAAAGGTGAAAATGTCCCTATTCTTTAACAATGGAAAAAATTATAGTGACAAATTTTCACACGCTTTCAACAATGAAGAAATCTTAAATTAAGAATTTTTTCCTGCAACAATGAACAATTCTATTTTGAGTCATCCCTTTTGAATTGTTATTATGAAAAATTTATTTATAATTATATTAGAAGTTATCTATAATGACAACTGTCCTGCACTTCCTACAATGGAAAAAATTGCATTGAATTCCTACAGTGGAAAAAATTCCATTGACAAATATTGATACCGTTTCAACAATGGGCAATATTTAAAACGTGAAAATGTGCCTATCCTTTAACAATGGAAAAAATTATAGTGACAAATTTTCCCACGCTTTCAACAATGAAGAAATCTTAAATTAAGAAATTTTTCCCGCAACAATAAAATTTCGACTTTAATTCATAATTTTCCAAGTGTTATTATGAAAAATTTATTTATAATTATGTTAGAAATTATCTATAATTGCAAATTTCCCGCACCTCCAACAATGGAAAAAATTCCATTGACAAATACTGATACGGTTTCAACAATGGATAATATTTAAAACGTGAAAATGTCCCTATCCTTTAACAATGGAAAAATTTATAGTGACAATAGTATATTTATATGATTTATAGTAACAATAGTATAATGACAACTTTCTGGCACTTCCAATAATGTAAAAAATTCCATTGACAAATACTGATACCGTTTCAACAATGGACAATATTTAAAACGTGAAAATGTCCCTATCCTTTAACAATGGAAAAAATTATAGTGACAAATTTTCCCAAGCTTTCAACAATGAAGAAATCTTAAATTAAGAAGTTTTTACCGCAACAATAATAAGTTCGACATTAAGTCATCATTTTTCAATTGTCATTATGAAAAATTTATTTATAATTATATTAGAAATTATCTACAATGAAAACTTTCCGGCACTTCCAACAATGAAAAAAATTCCATTGACAAATATTGATACCGTTTCAACAATGAATAATATTTAAAGCGTGAAAATGTCCCTATCCATTAACAATGGAAAAAATTATAGTGCAAAATATTCCCACGCTTTCAACAATGAAGAAATCTTAAAATATGAATTTTTTAACGCAACAATGAAAAATTCGACTTTAAGTCATCCTTTTCCAAGTGTTTTTATGAGAAATTTATTTATAATTATATTAGAAGTTATCTATAATAACAACTTTCCCGCACTTCCAACAATGGAAAAAAATCCATTGACAAAAATTGATACCGTTTCAACAATGGATAATATTTAAAACGTGAAAATGTATCTATTCTTTAACAATGGAAAAATTTATAGTGACAAATTTTCCCGCGCTTTCAACAATGAAGAAATCTTAAAATAAGAAGTTTTTCCCGCAACAATGAACAATTCTATTTTGCGTCATCCCTTTTGAATTGTTATTATGAAAAATTTATTTATAATTATATTAGATGTTATCTATAATGACAACTGTCCGGCACTTCCTACAATGGAAAAAATTGCATTGACTTCCTACAGTGGAAAAAATTCCATTGACAGATATTGATACCGTTTCAACAATGGGCAATATTTAAAACGTGAAAATGTCCCTATTCTTTAACAATGGAAAAAATTATAGTGACAAATTTTCCCACGCTTTCAACAATGAAGAAATCTTAAATTAAGAAATTTTTCCCGCAACAATAAAATTTCGACTTTATTTCATCATTTTCCAAGTGTTATTATGAAAAATTTATTTATAATTATATTAGAAATTATCTATAATTGCAAATTTCCCGCACCTCCAACAATGGAAAAAATTCCACTGACAAATACTGATACGGTTTCAACAATGGATAATATTTAAAACGTGAAAATATCCCTATCCTTTAACAATGGAAAAATTTATAGTGACAATAGTATATTTATATGATTTATTGTGATAATTTATAGTGACAATAGTATAATGACAACTTTCTGGCACTTCCAATAATGTAAAAAATTCCATTGACAATTATTGATACCGTTTCAACAATGGACAATATTTAAAACGTGAAAATGTCCCTATCCTTTAACAAAGGAAAAAATTATAGTGACAAATTTTCCCAAGATTTCAACAATGAAGAAATCTTAAATTAAGAAGTTTTTACCGCAACAATAAAAATTTCGACTATAAGTCATCATTTTTCAATTGTTATTATGAAAAATTTATTTATAATTATATTAGAAATTATCTACAATGAAAACTTTCCGGCACATCCAACAATGCAAAATATTCCATTGACAAATATTGATACCGTTTCAACAATGGACAATATTTAAAACGGGAAAATGTCCCTATTCTTTAACAATGGAAAAAATTATAGTGACAATTTTTCGCACGATTTCAACAATGAAGAAAACTTAAACTAAGAAATTTTTCTCGCAACAATGAACAATTCTATTTTGAGTCATGCCTTTTGAATTGTTATTATGAAAAATTTATTTATAATTGTATTAGAAGTTATCTATAATGGCAACTTTCTGGCACTTCCAACAATCGAAAAAATTCCATTCACAAATATTGATACCGTTTAACAATGGGCAATATTTAAAACGTGAAAATGTCCCTATTCTTTAATAATGGAAAAAATTATAGTGACAAATTTTCGCACGCATTCAACAATGAAGAAATCTTAAATTAAGAAGTTTTTCCCGCAACAATGAACAATTCTATTTTGAGTCATCCCTTTTGAATTGTAATTATGAAAAGTCTATTTATAATTATATTAGAAGTTATCTATAATGACAACTTTCCGGCACTTCCAACAATGGAAAAGATTCCATTGACAAATATTGATACCTTTTCAACAATGGACAATATTTAAAACGTGAAAATGTCCCTATACTTTAACAATGGAAAAAATTATAGTGACAAATTTTCCTACGCTTTCTAGGATGAAGAAATCTTAAATTAAGAAGTTTTTCCCGCAACAATGAACAATTCTACTTTGAGTCATCCCTTTTGAATTGTTATTATGAAAAATTTATTTATAATTATATTAGAAGTTACCTATAATGACAATTTTCCGGCACTTCAAATAATGAAAAAAATTCCATTGACAAATATTGATACCGTTTCTACATTGGAAAATATTTAAAACGCGAAAATGTCCCTATCCTTTAACAATGGAAAAAAAATATAGTGAAAAATTTTCCCACGCTTTCAACAATGAAGATATCTTACATTAAGAAGTTTTCCTGCAACAATGAAAAGTTCGACTTTAAGTCATCATTTTCCAAGTCTTACTATGAAAAATTAATTTATAATTATATTAGAAATTATCTATAATGACAACTTTCCCACACTTCCAAAAATGGAAAAAATTCCATTGACAAATATTGATACCGTTTCAACAATGAACAATGTTTAAAACGTGAAAATGTCCCTATTCTTTAACAATGGAAAAAATTATAGTGACAAATTTCCACGCGCTTTCAACAATGAAGAAATCTTAAATTAAGAAGATTTTCCCGCAACAATAAACAGTTTGACTTTAAGTCATCATTTTCGAAGTGTTATTATGAAAAATTTATTTAAAATTATATTAGAAATTATCTATACTAACAACTTTGAGGCACTTCCAGCAATGGGAAAAATTCGATAGACAAATATTGATACCGTTTCAACAATGGACAATATTTAAAACGTGAAAATGTCCCTATACTTAAACAATGGAAAAAAATATAGTGACAAAATTTCCCACGCTTTCAACAATGAAGAAATTTTAAATTAAGTTTTTCCCGCAACAATAAAAATTTCGACTATAAGTCATCATTTTTCAATTGTTATTATGAAAAATTTATTTATAATTATATTAGAAATTATCTACAATGAAAACCTTCCGGCACTTCCAACAATAAAAAAATTCAATTGAAAAATATTGATACCGTTTCAACAATGGGCAATATTTAGAACGTGAAAATGTCCCTATCCATTAACAATGGAAAAAAATTTAGTGACAAATTTTCCCAAGCTTTCAACAATGAAGAAATCTTAAATTAAGAAGTTTTTACCGCAACAATAAAAAGTTCGACTTTACGTCATCATTTTTCAATTGTTATTATGAAAAATTTATTTATAATTATATTAGAAATTATCTACAATGAAAACTTTCCGGCACTTCCAACAATGAAAAAAATTCCATTGACAAATTTTGATACCGTTTCAACAATGGACAATATTTAAAACGGGAAAATGTCCCTATTCTTTAACAATGGAAAAAAATATATTGACAAATTTTCGCAGGATTTCAACAATGAAGAAAACTTAAACTAAGAAATTTTTCCCGCAACAATGAACAATTCTATTTTGAGTCATGCCTTTTGAATTGTTATTATGAAAAATTTATTTATAATTGTATTAGAAGTTATCTATAATGGCAACTTTCTGTTACTTCCAACAATGGGAAAAATTCGATTGACAAATATTGATACCGTTGCAACAATGGACAATATTTAAAACGTGAAAATGTCCCTATACTTTAACAATCGAAAAATTATAGTGACAAATTTTCCTACGCTTTCTAGGATGAAGAAATCTTAAATTAAGAAATTTTTACCGCAACAATAAAAAGTTCGACTTTAAGTCATCATTTTTCAATTGTTATTATGAAAAATTTATTTATAATTATATTAGAAATTATCTACAATGAAAACTTTCCGGCACTTCCAAGAATGAAAAAAATTCCATTGACAAATATTGATACCGTTTCAACAATGAATAATATTTAAAGCGTGAAAATGTCCCTATCCATTAACAATGGAAAAACATATAGTGCAAAATATTCCCACGATTTCAACAATGAAGAAATCTTAAAATATGAATTTTTTAACGCAACAATGAAAAATTCGACTTTAAATCATCATTTTCCAAGTGTTTTTATGACAAATTTATTTATAATAATATTAGAAGTTATCTATAATAACAACTTTCCCGCACTTACAACAATGGAAACAAATCCATTGACAAATATTGATACCGTTTCAACAATGGATAATATTTAAAACGTGAAAATGTCTCTATCCTTTAACAATGGAAAAATTTATAGTGACAAATTTTCCCGCGCTTTCAACAATGAAGAAATCTTAAATTAAGAAGTTTTTCCCGCAACAATGAACAATTCTATTTTGCGTCATCCCTTTTGAATTGTTATTATGAAAAATTTATTTATAATTATATTAGAAGTTATCTATAATGACAACTGTCCGGCACTTCCTACAATGGAAAAAATTGCATTGACTTCCTACAGTGGAAAAAATTCCATTGACAAATATTGATACCGTTTCTACAATGGGCAATATTTAAAACGTGAAAATGTCCCTATTCTTTAACAATGGAAAAAATGATAGTGACAAATTTTCCCACTCTTTCAACAATGAAGAAATCTTAAATTAAGAAATTTTTCTCGCAACAATAAAATTTTGACTTTATTTCATCATTTTCCAAGTGTTATTATGAAAAATTGATTTATAATTATATTAGAAATTATCTATAATTGCAAATTTCCCGCACCTCCAACAATGGAAAAAATTCCACTGACAAATACTGATACGGTTTCAACAATGGATAATATTTAAAACGTGAAAATATCCCTATCCTTTAACAATGGAAAAATTTACAGTGACAATAGTATAATTATATGATTTATTGTGACAATTTATAGTGACAATAGTATAATGACAACTTTCTGGCACTTCCAATAATGTAAAAAATTCCATTGACAATTATTGATACCGTTTCAACAATGAACAATGTTTAAAACGTGAAAATGTCCCTATTCTTTAACAATGGAAAAAATTATAGTGACAAATTTCCACGCTCTTTCAACAATGAAGAAATCTTAAATTAAGAAGATTTTCCCGCAACAATAAACAGTTTGACTTTAAGTCATCATTTTCGAAGTGTTATTATGAAAAATTTATTTAAAATTATATTAGAAATTATCTATACTAACAACTTTGTGGCACTTCCAACAATGGGAAAAATTCGATAGACAAATATTGATACCGTTTCAACAATGGACAATATTTAAAACGTGAAAATGTCCCTATACTTAAACAATGGAAAAAAATATAGTGACAAAATTTCCCACGCTTTCAACAATGAAGAAATTTTAAATTAAGTTTTTCCCGCAACAATAAAAATTTCGACTATAAGTCATCATTTTTCAATTGTTATTATGAAAAATTTATTTATAATTATATTAGAAATTATCTACAATGAAAACTTTCCGGCACTTCCAACAATGAAAAAATTCAATTGAAAAATATTGATACCGTTTCAACAATGGGCAATATTTAGAACGTGAAAATGTCCCTATCCTTTAACAATGGAAAAAATTTTAGTGACAAATTTTCCCAAGCTTTCAACAATGAAGAAATCTTAAATTAAGAAGTTTTTACCGCAACAATAAAAAGTTCGACTTTAAGTCATCATTTTTCAATTGTTATTATGAAAAATTTATTTATAATTATATTAGAAATTATCTACAATGAAAACTTTCCGGGACTTCCAACAATGAAAAAAATTCCAGTGACAAATTTTGATACCGTTTCAACAATGGACAATATTTAAAACGGGAAAATGTCCCTATTCTTTAACAATGGAAAAAATTATATTGACAAATTTTCGCAGGATTTCAACAATGAAGAAAACTTAAACTAAGAAATTTTTCCTGCAACAATGAACAATTCTATTTTGAGTCATGCCTTTTGCATTGTTATCATGAAAAATTTATTTATAATTGTATTAGAAGTTATCTATAATGGCAACTTTCTGTTACTTCCAACAATGGGAAAAATTCCATTGACAAATATTGATACCGTTGCAACAATAGACAATATTTAAAACGTGAAAATGTCCCTATATTTTAACAATGGAAAAAATTATAGTGACAAATTTTCCCACGCTTTCAACAATGAAGAAATCTCAAATTAAGAAGATTTTCCCGCAACAATAAACAGTTTGACTTTAAGTCATCATTATTCAATTGTTATTATGAAATTTTTTTTATAATTATATTAGAAATTATCTACAATGAAAACTTTCCGGGACTTCCAACAATGAAAAAATTCAATTGAAAAATATTGATACCGTTTCAACAATGGGCAATATTTAGAACGTGAAAATGCCCCTATCCTTTAACAATGGAAAAAATTTTAGTGACAAATTTTCCCAAGCTTTCAACAATGAAGAAATCTTAAATTAAGAAATTTTTACCGCAACAATGAACAATTCTATTTTGAGTCATCCCTTTTGAATTGTAATTATGAAAAGTCTATTTATAATTATATTAGAAATTATCTATAATGACAACTTTCCGGCACTTCCAACAATGGAAAAGATTCCATTGACAAATATTGATACCGTTTCAAAAATGGACAATATTTAAAACGTGAAAATGTCCCTATTCTTTAACAATGGAAAAATTATAGTGACAAATTTTCGCACCCTTTCAACAATGAAGAAATCTTAAATTAATAAGTTTTTCCCGCAAAAATGAACAATTCTATTTTGAGTCATCCCTTTTGAATTGTAATTATGAAAAATCTATTTATAATTATATTAGAAATTATCTATAATGACAACTTTCCGGCACTTCCAACAATGGAAAAGATTCCATTGACAAATATTGATACCGTTTCAAAAATGGACAATATTTAAAACGTGAAATTGTCCCTATTCTTTAACAATGGAAAAAATTTTAGTGACAAAATTTCCCACGCTTTCAACAATGAAGAAATTTTAAATTAAGTTTTTCCCGCAACAATAAAAAGTTCGACTTTAAGTCATCATTTTCCAAGTGTTATTATGAAAAATTTATTTAATATTATATTAGAAATTATCTATAATAACAACTTTCCAGCTCTTCCAACAATGGAAAAAATTCCATTGACAAATATTGATACCGTTTCAACAATGAATAATATATAAAGAGTGGAAATGTCCCTATCTTTTAACAATGGAAAAAATTATAGTGCAAAATATTCCCACGCTTTCAACAATGAAGAAATCTTAAAATATGAATTTTTTAACGTAACAACGAAAAATTCAACTTTAAGTCATCCTTTTCCAAGTGTTTTTATGACAAATTTATTTATAATTATATTAGAAGTTATCTATAATAACAACTTTCCGGCACTTCCATCAATGGAAAAAATTCCATTCACAAATATTGATACCGTTTCAACAATGGATAATATTTAAAATGTGAAAATGTCTCTATCCTTTAACAATGGAAAAATTTATAGTGACAAATTTTCCCACGCTTTCAACAATGAAGAAATCTTAAATTAAGAAATTTTTCCCGCAACAATAAAATTTCGACTTTAATTCATCATTTTCCAAGTGTTACTATGAAATTTTTTTT
Organism: Maratus michaelseni; assembly: GCA_963931845.1. Taxonomy (NCBI): domain Eukaryota; kingdom Metazoa; phylum Arthropoda; class Arachnida; order Araneae; family Salticidae; genus Maratus; species Maratus michaelseni. The sequence goes on along the minus strand of OZ007598.1, from coordinate 280,818,770 downwards.
TTATAATTATATTAGAAATTATCTATAATGACAACTTTCCCAAACTTCCAAAAATGGAAAAAATTCCATTGACAAATATTGATACCGTTTCAACAATGAACAATGTTTAAAACGTGAAAATGTCCCTATTCTTTAACAATGGAAAAAATTAGAGTGACAAATTTTCACACGCTTTCAACAATGAAGAAATCTTAAATTAAGAAATTTTTCCCGCAACAATAAAATTTCGACTTTAATTCATCATTTTCCAAGTGTTACTATGAAAAATTTATTTATAATTATATTAGAAATTATCTATAATGACAACTTTCCCACACTTCCAAAAATGGAAAAAATTCCATTGACAAATATTGATACCGTTTCAACAATGAACAATGTTTAAAACGTGAAAATGTCCCTATTCTTTAACAATGGAAAAAATTATAGTGACAAATTTTCACACGCTTTCAACAATGAAGAAATCTTAAATTAAGAAGTTTTTCCCGCAACAATGAACAATTCTATTTTGAGTCATGCCTTTTGAATTGTAATTATGAAAAGTCAATTTATAATTATATTATAAAATATCTATAATGACAACTTTCTGGCACTTACAATAATGTAAAAAATTCCATTGACAAATATTGATACCGTTTCAACAATGGACAATATTTAAAACGGGAAAATGTCCCTATTCTTTAACAATGGAAAAATTATAGTGACAAATTTTCGCACCCTTTCAACAATGAAGAAATCTTAAATTAAGAAGTTTTTCCCGCAACAATGAACAATTCTACTTTGAGTCATCCCTTTTGAATTGTTATTATGAAAAAATTATTTATAATTATATTAGAAGTTACCTATAATGACAACTTTCCGGCACTTCAAATAATGAAAAAAATTCCATTGACAAATATTGATACCGTTTCAACATTGGAAAATATTTAAAACGCGAAAATGTCCCTATCCTTTAACATTGGAAAAAAAATATAGTGAAAAATGTTCCCACGCTTTCAACAATGAAGATATCTTAAATTAAGAAGTTTTCCTGCAACAATGAACAGTTCGACTTTAAGTCATCATTTTCCAAGTGTTACTATGAAAAATTTATTTATAATTATATTAGAAATTATCTATAATGACAACTTTCCCACACTTCCAAAAATGGAAAAAATTCCATTGACAAATATTGATACCGTTTCAACAATGAACAATGTTTAAAACGTGAAAATGTCCCTATTCTTTAACAATGGAAAAAATTATAGTGACAAATTTTCACACGCTTTCAACAATGAAGAAATCTTAAATTAAGAAGATTTTCCCGCAACAGTAAACAGTTTGACTTTAAGTCATCATTTTCGAAGTGTTATTATGAAAAATTTATTTAAAATTATATTAGAAATTATCTATACTAACAACTTTCTGGCACTTCCAACAATGGGAAAAATTCGATTGACAAATATTGATACCGTTTCAACAATGGACAATATTTAAAACGTGAAAATGTCCCTATACTTCAACAATGGAAAAAAATATAGTGACAAAATTTCCCACGCTTTCAACAATGAAGAAATTTTAAATTAAGTTTCTCCCGCAACAATAAAAAGTTCGACTTTAAGTCATCATTTTCCAAGTGTTATTATGAAAAATTTATTTAATATTATATTAGAAATTATCTATAATAACAACTTTCCCGCTCTTCCAACAATGGAAAAAATTCCATTGACAAATATTGATACCGTTTCAACAATGAATAATATATAAAGCGTAGAAACGTCCCTATCTTTTAACAATGGAAAAAATTATAGTGCAAAATATTCCCACGTTTTCAACAATGAATAAATCTTAAAATATGAATTTTTTAACGTAACAATGAAAAATTCGACTTTAAGTCATCCTTTTCCAAGTGTTTTTAGACAAATTTATTTATAATTATATTAGAAGTTATCTATAATGACAACTTTCCGGCACTTCCATCAATGGAAAAAATTCCATTCACAAATATTGATACCGTTTCAACAATGGATAATATTTAAAACGTGAAAATGTCTCTATCCTTTAACAATGGAAAAATTTATAGTGACAAATTTTCCCACGCTTTCAACAATGAAGAAATCTTAAATTAAGAAATTTTTCCCGCAACAATAAAATTTCGACTTTAATTCATCATTTTCCAAGTGTTACTATGAAAAATTTATAGCGACAATAGTATATTTATATGATTTATAGTGACAATATTATAATGACAACTTTCCGGCACTTCCAATAATGTAAAAAATTCCATTGACAAATTATTGATACCGTTTCAACAATGGACAATATTTAAAATGTGAAAATGTCCCTATCCTTTAACAATGGAAAAAATTATAGTGACAAATTTTCCCAAGCTTTCAACAATGAAGAAATCTTAAATTAAGAAGTTTTTCCCGTAACAATGAACAATTCTAGTTTGAGTCATCCCTTTTGAATTGTTATTATGACAAATTTATTTATAATTATATTAGAAGTTATCTATAATGACAACTTTCCGGCACTTCCATCAATGGAAAAAATTCCATTCACAAATATTGATACCGTTTCAACAATGGATAATATTTAAAATGTGAAAATGTCTCTATCCTTTAACAATGGAAAAATTTATAGTGACAAATTTTCCCACGCTTTCAACAATGGAGAAATCTTAAATTAAGAAATTTTTCCCGCAACAATAAAATTTCGACTTTAATTGATCATTTTCCAAGTGTTACTATGAAAAATTTATTTATCATTATATTAGAAATTATCTATAATGACAACTTTCCCACACTTCCAAAAATGGAAAAAATTCCATTGACAATTATTGATACCGTTTCAACAATGGACAATATTTAAAACGTGAAAATGTCCCTATACTTAAACAATGGAAAAAAATATAGTGACAAAATTTCCCACGCTTTCAACAATGAAGAAATTTTAAATTAAGTTTTTCCCGCAACAATAAAAATTTCGACTATAAGTCATCATTTTTCAATTGTTATTATGAAAAATTTATTTATAATTATATTAGAAATTATCTACAATGAAAACTTTCCGGCACTTCCAACAATGAAAAAATTCAATTGAAAAATATTGATACCGTTTCAACAATGGGCAATATTTAGAACGTGAAAATGTCCCTATCCTTTAACAATGGAAAAAATTTTAGTGACAAATTTTCCCAAGCTTTCAACAATGAAGAAATCTTAAATTAAGAAGTTTTTACCGCAACAATAAAAAGTTCGACTTTAAGTCATCATTTTTCAATTGTTATTATGAAAAATTTATTTATAATTATATTAGAAATTATCTACAATGAAAACTTTCCGGGACTTCCAACAATGAAAAAAATTCCAGTGACAAATTTTGATACCGTTTCAACAATGGACAATATTTAAAACGGGAAAATGTCCCTATTCTTTAACAATGGAAAAAATTATATTGACAAATTTTCGCAGGATTTCAACAATGAAGAAAACTTAAACTAAGAAATTTTTCCTGCAACAATGAACAATTCTATTTTGAGTCATGCCTTTTGCATTGTTATCATGAAAAATTTATTTATAATTGTATTAGAAGTTATCTATAATGGCAACTTTCTGTTACTTCCAACAATGGGAAAAATTCCATTGACAAATATTGATACCGTTGCAACAATAGACAATATTTAAAACGTGAAAATGTCCCTATATTTTAACAATGGAAAAAATTATAGTGACAAATTTTCCCACGCTTTCAACAATGAAGAAATCTCAAATTAAGAAGATTTTCCCGCAACAATAAACAGTTTGACTTTAAGTCATCATTATTCAATTGTTATTATGAAATTTTTTTTATAATTATATTAGAAATTATCTACAATGAAAACTTTCCGGCACTTCCAACAATGAAAAAATTCAACTGAAAAATATTGATACCGTTTCAACAATGGGCAATATTTAGAACGTGAAAATGCCCCTATCCTTTAACAATGGAAAAAATTTTAGTGACAAATTTTCCCAAGCTTTCAACAATGAAGAAATCTTAAATTAAGAAATTTTTACCGCAACAATGAACAATTCTATTTTGAGTCATCCCTTTTGAATTGTAATTATGAAAAGTCTATTTATAATTATATTAGAAATTATCTATAATGACAACTTTCCGGCACTTCCAACAATGGAAAAGATTCCATTGACAAATATTGATACCGTTTCAAAAATGGACAATATTTAAAACGTGAAAATGTCCCTATTCTTTAACAATGGAAAAATTATAGTGACAAATTTTCGCACCCTTTCAACAATGAAGAAATCTTAAATTAATAAGTTTTTCCCGCAAAAATGAACAATTCTATTTTGAGTCATCCCTTTTGAATTGTAATTATGAAAAATCTATTTTTAATTATATTAGAAGTTATCTATAATGACAACTTTCCGGCACTTCCAACAATGGAAAAAATTCCATTGACAAATATTGATACCGTTCCAACAATGGGCAATATTTAAAACGTGAAATTGTCCCTATTCTTTAACAATGGAAAAAATTATAGTGACAAAATTTCCCACGCTTTCAACAATGAAGAAATTTTAAATTAAGTTTTTCCCGCAACAATAAAAAGTTCGACTTTAAGTCATCATTTTCCAAGTGTTATTATGAAAAATTTATTTAATATTATATTAGAAATTATCTATAATAACAACTTTCCAGCTCTTCCAACAATGGAAAAAATTCCATTGACAAATATTGATACCGTTTCAACAATGAATAATATATAAAGAGTGGAAATGTCCCTATCTTTTAACAATGGAAAAAATTATAGTGCAAAATATTCCCACGCTTTCAACAATGAAGAAATCTTAAAATATGAATTTTTTAACGTAACAACGAAAAATTCAACTTTAAGTCATCCTTTTCCAAGTGTTTTTATGACAAATTTATTTATAATTATATTAGAAGTTATCTATAATAACAACTTTCCGGCACTTCCATCAATGGAAAAAATTCCATTCACAAATATTGATACCGTTTCAACAATGGATAATATTTAAAATGTGAAAATGTCTCTATCCTTTAACAATGGAAAAATTTATAGTGACAAATTTTCCCACGCTTTCAACAATGAAGAAATCTTAAATTAAGAAATTTTTCCCGCAACAATAAAATTTCGACTTTAATTCATCATTTTCCAAGTGTTACTATGAAAATTTTTTTTTATAATTATATTAGAAATTATCTATAATGACAACTTTCCCAAACTTCCAAAAATGGAAAAAATTCCATTGACAAATATTGATACCGTTTCAACAATGAACAATGTTTAAAACGTGAAAATGTCCCTATTCTTTAACAATGGAAAAAATTAGAGTGACAAATTTTCACACGCTTTCAACAATGAAGAAATCTTAAATTAAGAAATTTTTCCCGCAACAATAAAATTTCGACTTTAATTCATCATTTTCCAAGTGTTACTATGAAAAATTTATTTATAATTATATTAGAAATTATCTATAATGACAACTTTCCCACACTTCCAAAAATGGAAAAAATTCCATTGACAAATATTGATACCGTTTCAACAATGAACAATGTTTAAAACGTGAAAATGTCCCTATTCTTTAACAATGGAAAAAATTATAGTGACAAATTTTCACACGCTTTCAACAATGAAGAAATCTTAAATTAAGAAGTTTTTCCCGCAACAATGAACAATTCTATTTTGAGTCATGCCTTTTGAATTGTAATTATGAAAAGTCAATTTATAATTATATTATAAAATATCTATAATGACAACTTTCTGGCACTTACAATAATGTAAAAAATTCCATTGACAAATATTGATACCGTTTCAACAATGGACAATATTTAAAACGGGAAAATGTCCCTATTCTTTAACAATGGAAAAATTATAGTGACAAATTTTCGCACCCTTTCAACAATGAAGAAATCTTAAATTAAGAAGTTTTTCCCGCAACAATGAACAATTCTACTTTGAGTCATCCCTTTTGAATTGTTATTATGAAAAAATTATTTATAATTATATTAGAAGTTACCTATAATGACAACTTTCCGGCACTTCAAATAATGAAAAAAATTCCATTGACAAATATTGATACCGTTTCAACATTGGAAAATATTTAAAACGCGAAAATGTCCCTATCCTTTAACATTGGAAAAAAAATATAGTGAAAAATGTTCCCACGCTTTCAACAATGAAGATATCTTAAATTAAGAAGTTTTCCTGCAACAATGAACAGTTCGACTTTAAGTCATCATTTTCCAAGTGTTACTATGAAAAATTTATTTATAATTATATTAGAAATTATCTATAATGACAACTTTCCCACACTTCCAAAAATGGAAAAAATTCCATTGACAAATATTGATACCGTTTCAACAATGAACAATGTTTAAAACGTGAAAATGTCCCTATTCTTTAACAATGGAAAAAATTATAGTGACAAATTTTCACACGCTTTCAACAATGAAGAAATCTTAAATTAAGAAGATTTTCCCGCAACAGTAAACAGTTTGACTTTAAGTCATCATTTTCGAAGTGTTATTATGAAAAATTTATTTAAAATTATATTAGAAATTATCTATACTAACAACTTTCTGGCACTTCCAACAATGGGAAAAATTCGATTGACAAATATTGATACCGTTTCAACAATGGACAATATTTAAAACGTGAAAATGTCCCTATACTTCAACAATGGAAAAAAATATAGTGACAAAATTTCCCACGCTTTCAACAATGAAGAAATTTTAAATTAAGTTTCTCCCGCAACAATAAAAAGTTCGACTTTAAGTCATCATTTTCCAAGTGTTATTATGAAAAATTTATTTAATATTATATTAGAAATTATCTATAATAACAACTTTCCCGCTCTTCCAACAATGGAAAAAATTCCATTGACAAATATTGATACCGTTTCAACAATGAATAATATATAAAGCGTAGAAACGTCCCTATCTTTTAACAATGGAAAAAATTATAGTGCAAAATATTCCCACGTTTTCAACAATGAATAAATCTTAAAATATGAATTTTTTAACGTAACAATGAAAAATTCGACTTTAAGTCATCCTTTTCCAAGTGTTTTTAGACAAATTTATTTATAATTATATTAGAAGTTATCTATAATGACAACTTTCCGGCACTTCCATCAATGGAAAAAATTCCATTCACAAATATTGATACCGTTTCAACAATGGATAATATTTAAAACGTGAAAATGTCTCTATCCTTTAACAATGGAAAAATTTATAGTGACAAATTTTCCCACGCTTTCAACAATGAAGAAATCTTAAATTAAGAAATTTTTCCCGCAACAATAAAATTTCGACTTTAATTCATCATTTTCCAAGTGTTACTATGAAAAATTTATAGCGACAATAGTATATTTATATGATTTATAGTGACAATATTATAATGACAACTTTCCGGCACTTCCAATAATGTAAAAAATTCCATTGACAAATTATTGATACCGTTTCAACAATGGACAATATTTAAAATGTGAAAATGTCCCTATCCTTTAACAATGGAAAAAATTATAGTGACAAATTTTCCCAAGCTTTCAACAATGAAGAAATCTTAAATTAAGAAGTTTTTCCCGTAACAATGAACAATTCTAGTTTGAGTCATCCCTTTTGAATTGTTATTATGACAAATTTATTTATAATTATATTAGAAGTTATCTATAATGACAACTTTCCGGCACTTCCATCAATGGAAAAAATTCCATTCACAAATATTGATACCGTTTCAACAATGGATAATATTTAAAATGTGAAAATGTCTCTATCCTTTAACAATGGAAAAATTTATAGTGACAAATTTTCCCACGCTTTCAACAATGGAGAAATCTTAAATTAAGAAATTTTTCCCGCAACAATAAAATTTCGACTTTAATTGATCATTTTCCAAGTGTTACTATGAAAAATTTATTTAAAATTATATTAGAAATTATCTATACTAACAACTTTGTGGCACTTCCAACAATGGGAAAAATTCGATAGACAAATATTGATACCGTTTCAACAATGGACAATATTTAAAACGTGAAAATGTCCCTATACTTAAACAATGGAAAAAAATATAGTGACAAAATTTCCCACGCTTTCAACAATGAAGAAATTTTAAATTAAGTTTTTCCCGCAACAATAAAAATTTCGACTATAAGTCATCATTTTTCAATTGTTATTATGAAAAATTTATTTATAATTATATTAGAAATTATCTACAATGAAAACTTTCCGGCACTTCCAACAATGAAAAAATTCAATTGAAAAATATTGATACCGTTTCAACAATGGGCAATATTTAGAACGTGAAAATGTCCCTATCCTTTAACAATGGAAAAAATTTTAGTGACAAATTTTCCCAAGCTTTCAACAATGAAGAAATCTTAAATTAAGAAGTTTTTACCGCAACAATAAAAAGTTCGACTTTAAGTCATCATTTTTCAATTGTTATTATGAAAAATTTATTTATAATTATATTAGAAATTATCTACAATGAAAACTTTCCGGGACTTCCAACAATGAAAAAAATTCCAGTGACAAATTTTGATACCGTTTCAACAATGGACAATATTTAAAACGGGAAAATGTCCCTATTCTTTAACAATGGAAAAAATTATATTGACAAATTTTCGCAGGATTTCAACAATGAAGAAAACTTAAACTAAGAAATTTTTCCTGCAACAATGAACAATTCTATTTTGAGTCATGCCTTTTGCATTGTTATCATGAAAAATTTATTTATAATTGTATTAGAAGTTATCTATAATGGCAACTTTCTGTTACTTCCAACAATGGGAAAAATTCCATTGACAAATATTGATACCGTTGCAACAATAGACAATATTTAAAACGTGAAAATGTCCCTATATTTTAACAATGGAAAAAATTATAGTGACAAATTTTCCCACGCTTTCAACAATGAAGAAATCTCAAATTAAGAAGATTTTCCCGCAACAATAAACAGTTTGACTTTAAGTCATCATTATTCAATTGTTATTATGAAATTTTTTTTATAATTATATTAGAAATTATCTACAATGAAAACTTTCCGGGACTTCCAACAATGAAAAAATTCAATTGAAAAATATTGATACCGTTTCAACAATGGGCAATATTTAGAACGTGAAAATGCCCCTATCCTTTAACAATGGAAAAAATTTTAGTGACAAATTTTCCCAAGCTTTCAACAATGAAGAAATCTTAAATTAAGAAATTTTTACCGCAACAATGAACAATTCTATTTTGAGTCATCCCTTTTGAATTGTAATTATGAAAAGTCTATTTATAATTATATTAGAAATTATCTATAATGACAACTTTCCGGCACTTCCAACAATGGAAAAGATTCCATTGACAAATATTGATACCGTTTCAAAAATGGACAATATTTAAAACGTGAAAATGTCCCTATTCTTTAACAATGGAAAAATTATAGTGACAAATTTTCGCACCCTTTCAACAATGAAGAAATCTTAAATTAATAAGTTTTTCCCGCAAAAATGAACAATTCTATTTTGAGTCATCCCTTTTGAATTGTAATTATGAAAAATCTATTTATAATTATATTAGAAATTATCTATAATGACAACTTTCCGGCACTTCCAACAATGGAAAAGATTCCATTGACAAATATTGATACCGTTTCAAAAATGGACAATATTTAAAACGTGAAATTGTCCCTATTCTTTAACAATGGAAAAAATTTTAGTGACAAAATTTCCCACGCTTTCAACAATGAAGAAATTTTAAATTAAGTTTTTCCCGCAACAATAAAAAGTTCGACTTTAAGTCATCATTTTCCAAGTGTTATTATGAAAAATTTATTTAATATTATATTAGAAATTATCTATAATAACAACTTTCCAGCTCTTCCAACAATGGAAAAAATTCCATTGACAAATATTGATACCGTTTCAACAATGAATAATATATAAAGAGTGGAAATGTCCCTATCTTTTAACAATGGAAAAAATTATAGTGCAAAATATTCCCACGCTTTCAACAATGAAGAAATCTTAAAATATGAATTTTTTAACGTAACAACGAAAAATTCAACTTTAAGTCATCCTTTTCCAAGTGTTTTTATGACAAATTTATTTATAATTATATTAGAAGTTATCTATAATAACAACTTTCCGGCACTTCCATCAATGGAAAAAATTCCATTCACAAATATTGATACCGTTTCAACAATGGATAATATTTAAAATGTGAAAATGTCTCTATCCTTTAACAATGGAAAAATTTATAGTGACAAATTTTCCCACGCTTTCAACAATGAAGAAATCTTAAATTAAGAAATTTTTCCCGCAACAATAAAATTTCGACTTTAATTCATCATTTTCCAAGTGTTACTATGAAATTTTTTTTTTATAATTATATTAGAAATTATCTATAATGACAACTTTCCCAAACTTCCAAAAATGGAAAAAATTCCATTGACAAATATTGATACCGTTTCAACAATGAACAATGTTTAAAACGTGAAAATGTCCCTATTCTTTAACAATGGAAAAAATTAGAGTGACAAATTTTCACACGCTTTCAACAATGAAGAAATCTTAAATTAAGAAATTTTTCCCGCAACAATAAAATTTCGACTTTAATTCATCATTTTCCAAGTGTTACTATGAAAAATTTATTTATAATTATATTAGAAATTATCTATAATGACAACTTTCCCACACTTCCGAAAATGGAAAAAATTCCATTGACAAATATTGATACCGTTTCAACAATGAACAATGTTTAAAACGTGAAAATGTCCCTATTCTTTAACAATGGAAAAAATTATAGTGACAAATTTTCACACGCTTTCAACAATGAAGAAATCTTAAATTAAGAAGTTTTTCCCGCAACAATGAACAATTCTATTTTGAGTCATGCCTTTTGAATTGTAATTATGAAAAGTCAATTTATAATTATATTATAAAATATCTATAATGACAACTTTCTGGCACTTACAATAATGTAAAAAATTCCATTGACAAATATTGATACCGTTTCAACAATGGACAATATTTAAAACGGGAAAATGTCCCTATTCTTTAACAATGGAAAAATTATAGTGACAAATTTTCGCACCCTTTCAACAATGAAGAAATCTTAAATTAAGAAGTTTTTCCCGCAACAATGAACAATTCTACTTTGAGTCATCCCTTTTGAATTGTTATTATGAAAAAATTATTTATAATTATATTAGAAGTTACCTATAATGACAACTTTCCGGCACTTCAAATAATGAAAAAAATTCCATTGACAAATATTGATACCGTTTCAACATTGGAAAATATTTAAAACGCGAAAATGTCCCTATCCTTTAACATTGGAAAAAAAATATAGTGAAAAATGTTCCCACGCTTTCAACAATGAAGATATCTTAAATTAAGAAGTTTTCCTGCAACAATGAACAGTTCGACTTTAAGTCATCATTTTCCAAGTGTTACTATGAAAAATTTATTTATAATTATATTAGAAATTATCTATAATGACAACTTTCCCACACTTCCAAAAATGGAAAAAATTCCATTGACAAATATTGATACCGTTTCAACAATGAACAATGTTTAAAACGTGAAAATGTCCCTATTCTTTAACAATGGAAAAAATTATAGTGACAAATTTTCACACGCTTTCAACAATGAAGAAATCTTAAATTAAGAAGATTTTCCCGCAACAGTAAACAGTTTGACTTTAAGTCATCATTTTCGAAGTGTTATTATGAAAAATTTATTTAAAATTATATTAGAAATTATCTATACTAACAACTTTCTGGCACTTCCAACAATGGGAAAAATTCGATTGACAAATATTGATACCGTTTCAACAATGGACAATATTTAAAACGTGAAAATGTCCCTATACTTCAACAATGGAAAAAAATATAGTGACAAAATTTCCCACGCTTTCAACAATGAAGAAATTTTAAATTAAGTTTCTCCCGCAACAATAAAAAGTTCGACTTTAAGTCATCATTTTCCAAGTGTTATTATGAAAAATTTATTTAATATTATATTAGAAATTATCTATAATAACAACTTTCCCGCTCTTCCAACAATGGAAAAAATTCCATTGACAAATATTGATACCGTTTCAACAATGAATAATATATAAAGCGTAGAAACGTCCCTATCTTTTAACAATGGAAAAAATTATAGTGCAAAATATTCCCACGTTTTCAACAATGAATAAATCTTAAAATATGAATTTTTTAACGTAACAATGAAAAATTCGACTTTAAGTCATCCTTTTCCAAGTGTTTTTAGACAAATTTATTTATAATTATATTAGAAGTTATCTATAATGACAACTTTCCGGCACTTCCATCAATGGAAAAAATTCCATTCACAAATATTGATACCGTTTCAACAATGGATAATATTTAAAACGTGAAAATGTCTCTATCCTTTAACAATGGAAAAATTTATAGTGACAAATTTTCCCACGCTTTCAACAATGAAGAAATCTTAAATTAAGAAATTTTTCCCGCAACAATAAAATTTCGACTTTAATTCATCATTTTCCAAGTGTTACTATGAAAAATTTATAGCGACAATAGTATATTTATATGATTTATAGTGACAATATTATAATGACAACTTTCCGGCACTTCCAATAATGTAAAAAATTCCATTGACAAATTATTGATACCGTTTCAACAATGGACAATATTTAAAATGTGAAAATGTCCCTATCCTTTAACAATGGAAAAAATTATAGTGACAAATTTTCCCAAGCTTTCAACAATGAAGAAATCTTAAATTAAGAAGTTTTTCCCGTAACAATGAACAATTCTAGTTTGAGTCATCCCTTTTGAATTGTTATTATGACAAATTTATTTATAATTATATTAGAAGTTATCTATAATGACAACTTTCCGGCACTTCCATCAATGGAAAAAATTCCATTCACAAATATTGATACCGTTTCAACAATGGATAATATTTAAAATGTGAAAATGTCTCTATCCTTTAACAATGGAAAAATTTATAGTGACAAATTTTCCCACGCTTTCAACAATGGAGAAATCTTAAATTAAGAAATTTTTCCCGCAACAATAAAATTTCGACTTTAATTGATCATTTTCCAAGTGTTACTATGAAAAATTTATTTATCATTATATTAGAAATTATCTATAATGACAACTTTCCCACACTTCCAAAAATGGAAAAAATTCCATTGACAATTATTGATACCGTTTCAACAATGGACAATATTTAAAACGTGAAAATGTCCCTATACTTAAACAATGGAAAAAAATATAGTGACAAAATTTCCCACGCTTTCAACAATGAAGAAATTTTAAATTAAGTTTTTCCCGCAACAATAAAAATTTCGACTATAAGTCATCATTTTTCAATTGTTATTATGAAAAATTTATTTATAATTATATTAGAAATTATCTACAATGAAAACTTTCCGGCACTTCCAACAATGAAAAAATTCAATTGAAAAATATTGATACCGTTTCAACAATGGGCAATATTTAGAACGTGAAAATGTCCCTATCCTTTAACAATGGAAAAAATTTTAGTGACAAATTTTCCCAAGCTTTCAACAATGAAGAAATCTTAAATTAAGAAGTTTTTACCGCAACAATAAAAAGTTCGACTTTAAGTCATCATTTTTCAATTGTTATTATGAAAAATTTATTTATAATTATATTAGAAATTATCTACAATGAAAACTTTCCGGGACTTCCAACAATGAAAAAAATTCCAGTGACAAATTTTGATACCGTTTCAACAATGGACAATATTTAAAACGGGAAAATGTCCCTATTCTTTAACAATGGAAAAAATTATATTGACAAATTTTCGCAGGATTTCAACAATGAAGAAAACTTAAACTAAGAAATTTTTCCTGCAACAATGAACAATTCTATTTTGAGTCATGCCTTTTGCATTGTTATCATGAAAAATTTATTTATAATTGTATTAGAAGTTATCTATAATGGCAACTTTCTGTTACTTCCAACAATGGGAAAAATTCCATTGACAAATATTGATACCGTTGCAACAATAGACAATATTTAAAACGTGAAAATGTCCCTATATTTTAACAATGGAAAAAATTATAGTGACAAATTTTCCCACGCTTTCAACAATGAAGAAATCTCAAATTAAGAAGATTTTCCCGCAACAATAAACAGTTTGACTTTAAGTCATCATTATTCAATTGTTATTATGAAATTTTTTTTATAATTATATTAGAAATTATCTACAATGAAAACTTTCCGGCACTTCCAACAATGAAAAAATTCAATTGAAAAATATTGATACCGTTTCAACAATGGGCAATATTTAGAACGTGAAAATGCCCCTATCCTTTAACAATGGAAAAAATTTTAGTGACAAATTTTCCCAAGCTTTCAACAATGAAGAAATCTTAAATTAAGAAATTTTTACCGCAACAATGAACAATTCTATTTTGAGTCATCCCTTTTGAATTGTAATTATGAAAAGTCTATTTATAATTATATTAGAAATTATCTATAATGACAACTTTCCGGCACTTCCAACAATGGAAAAGATTCCATTGACAAATATTGATACCGTTTCAAAAATGGACAATATTTAAAACGTGAAAATGTCCCTATTCTTTAACAATGGAAAAATTATAGTGACAAATTTTCGCACCCTTTCAACAATGAAGAAATCTTAAATTAATAAGTTTTTCCCGCAAAAATGAACAATTCTATTTTGAGTCATCCCTTTTGAATTGTAATTATGAAAAATCTATTTTTAATTATATTAGAAGTTATCTATAATGACAACTTTCCGGCACTTCCAACAATGGAAAAAATTCCATTGACAAATATTGATACCGTTCCAACAATGGGCAATATTTAAAACGTGAAATTGTCCCTATTCTTTAACAATGGAAAAAATTATAGTGACAAAATTTCCCACGCTTTCAACAATGAAGAAATTTTAAATTAAGTTTTTCCCGCAACAATAAAAAGTTCGACTTTAAGTCATCATTTTCCAAGTGTTATTATGAAAAATTTATTTAATATTATATTAGAAATTATCTATAATAACAACTTTCCAGCTCTTCCAACAATGGAAAAAATTCCATTGACAAATATTGATACCGTTTCAACAATGAATAATATATAAAGAGTGGAAATGTCCCTATCTTTTAACAATGGAAAAAATTATAGTGCAAAATATTCCCACGCTTTCAACAATGAAGAAATCTTAAAATATGAATTTTTTAACGTAACAACGAAAAATTCAACTTTAAGTCATCCTTTTCCAAGTGTTTTTATGACAAATTTATTTATAATTATATTAGAAGTTATCTATAATAACAACTTTCCGGCACTTCCATCAATGGAAAAAATTCCATTCACAAATATTGATACCGTTTCAACAATGGATAATATTTAAAATGTGAAAATGTCTCTATCCTTTAACAATGGAAAAATTTATAGTGACAAATTTTCCCACGCTTTCAACAATGAAGAAATCTTAAATTAAGAAATTTTTCCCGCAACAATAAAATTTCGACTTTAATTCATCATTTTCCAAGTGTTACTATGAAAATTTTTTTTTATAATTATATTAGAAATTATCTATAATGACAACTTTCCCAAACTTCCAAAAATGGAAAAAATTCCATTGACAAATATTGATACCGTTTCAACAATGAACAATGTTTAAAACGTGAAAATGTCCCTATTCTTTAACAATGGAAAAAATTAGAGTGACAAATTTTCACACGCTTTCAACAATGAAGAAATCTTAAATTAAGAAATTTTTCCCGCAACAATAAAATTTCGACTTTAATTCATCATTTTCCAAGTGTTACTATGAAAAATTTATTTATAATTATATTAGAAATTATCTATAATGACAACTTTCCCACACTTCCAAAAATGGAAAAAATTCCATTGACAAATATTGATACCGTTTCAACAATGAACAATGTTTAAAACGTGAAAATGTCCCTATTCTTTAACAATGGAAAAAATTATAGTGACAAATTTTCACACGCTTTCAACAATGAAGAAATCTTAAATTAAGAAGTTTTTCCCGCAACAATGAACAATTCTATTTTGAGTCATGCCTTTTGAATTGTAATTATGAAAAGTCAATTTATAATTATATTATAAAATATCTATAATGACAACTTTCTGGCACTTACAATAATGTAAAAAATTCCATTGACAAATATTGATACCGTTTCAACAATGGACAATATTTAAAACGGGAAAATGTCCCTATTCTTTAACAATGGAAAAATTATAGTGACAAATTTTCGCACCCTTTCAACAATGAAGAAATCTTAAATTAAGAAGTTTTTCCCGCAACAATGAACAATTCTACTTTGAGTCATCCCTTTTGAATTGTTATTATGAAAAAATTATTTATAATTATATTAGAAGTTACCTATAATGACAACTTTCCGGCACTTCAAATAATGAAAAAAATTCCATTGACAAATATTGATACCGTTTCAACATTGGAAAATATTTAAAACGCGAAAATGTCCCTATCCTTTAACATTGGAAAAAAAATATAGTGAAAAATGTTCCCACGCTTTCAACAATGAAGATATCTTAAATTAAGAAGTTTTCCTGCAACAATGAACAGTTCGACTTTAAGTCATCATTTTCCAAGTGTTACTATGAAAAATTTATTTATAATTATATTAGAAATTATCTATAATGACAACTTTCCCACACTTCCAAAAATGGAAAAAATTCCATTGACAAATATTGATACCGTTTCAACAATGAACAATGTTTAAAACGTGAAAATGTCCCTATTCTTTAACAATGGAAAAAATTATAGTGACAAATTTTCACACGCTTTCAACAATGAAGAAATCTTAAATTAAGAAGATTTTCCCGCAACAGTAAACAGTTTGACTTTAAGTCATCATTTTCGAAGTGTTATTATGAAAAATTTATTTAAAATTATATTAGAAATTATCTATACTAACAACTTTCTGGCACTTCCAACAATGGGAAAAATTCGATTGACAAATATTGATACCGTTTCAACAATGGACAATATTTAAAACGTGAAAATGTCCCTATACTTCAACAATGGAAAAAAATATAGTGACAAAATTTCCCACGCTTTCAACAATGAAGAAATTTTAAATTAAGTTTCTCCCGCAACAATAAAAAGTTCGACTTTAAGTCATCATTTTCCAAGTGTTATTATGAAAAATTTATTTAATATTATATTAGAAATTATCTATAATAACAACTTTCCCGCTCTTCCAACAATGGAAAAAATTCCATTGACAAATATTGATACCGTTTCAACAATGAATAATATATAAAGCGTAGAAACGTCCCTATCTTTTAACAATGGAAAAAATTATAGTGCAAAATATTCCCACGTTTTCAACAATGAATAAATCTTAAAATATGAATTTTTTAACGTAACAATGAAAAATTCGACTTTAAGTCATCCTTTTCCAAGTGTTTTTAGACAAATTTATTTATAATTATATTAGAAGTTATCTATAATGACAACTTTCCGGCACTTCCATCAATGGAAAAAATTCCATTCACAAATATTGATACCGTTTCAACAATGGATAATATTTAAAACGTGAAAATGTCTCTATCCTTTAACAATGGAAAAATTTATAGTGACAAATTTTCCCACGCTTTCAACAATGAAGAAATCTTAAATTAAGAAATTTTTCCCGCAACAATAAAATTTCGACTTTAATTCATCATTTTCCAAGTGTTACTATGAAAAATTTATAGCGACAATAGTATATTTATATGATTTATAGTGACAATATTATAATGACAACTTTCCGGCACTTCCAATAATGTAAAAAATTCCATTGACAAATTATTGATACCGTTTCAACAATGGACAATATTTAAAATGTGAAAATGTCCCTATCCTTTAACAATGGAAAAAATTATAGTGACAAATTTTCCCAAGCTTTCAACAATGAAGAAATCTTAAATTAAGAAGTTTTTCCCGTAACAATGAACAATTCTAGTTTGAGTCATCCCTTTTGAATTGTTATTATGACAAATTTATTTATAATTATATTAGAAGTTATCTATAATGACAACTTTCCGGCACTTCCATCAATGGAAAAAATTCCATTCACAAATATTGATACCGTTTCAACAATGGATAATATTTAAAATGTGAAAATGTCTCTATCCTTTAACAATGGAAAAATTTATAGTGACAAATTTTCCCACGCTTTCAACAATGGAGAAATCTTAAATTAAGAAATTTTTCCCGCAACAATAAAATTTCGACTTTAATTGATCATTTTCCAAGTGTTACTATGAAAAATTTATTTATCATTATATTAGAAATTATCTATAATGACAACTTTCCCACACTTCCAAAAATGGAAAAAATTCCATTGACAATTATTGATACCGTTTCAACAATGAACAATGTTTAAAACGTGAAAATGTCCCTATTCTTTAACAATGGAAAAAATTAGAGTGACAAATTTTCACACGCTTTCAACAATGAAGAAATCTTAAATTAAGAAATTTTTCCCGCAACAATAAAATTTCGACTTTAATTGATCATTTTCCAAGTGTTACTATGAAAAATTTATTTATAATTATATTAGAAATTATCTATAATGACAACTTTCCCACACTTCCAAAAATGGAAAAAATTTCATTGACAAATATTGATACCGTTTCAACAATGAACAATGTTTAAAACGTGAAAATGTCCCTATTCTTTAACAATGGAAAAAATTATAGTGACAAATTTTCACACGCTTTCAACAATGAAGAAATCTTAAATTAAGAAGTTTTTCCCGCAACAATGAACAATTCTATTTTGAGTCATGCCTTTTGAATTGTAATTATGAAAAGTCTATTTATAATTATATTATAAGTTATCTATAATGACAACTTTCCGGCACTTCCAACAATGGAAAAGATTCCATTGACAAATATTGATACCGTTTCAACAATGGACAATATTTAAAACGTGAAAATGTCCCTATACTTTAACAATGGAAAAATTATAGTGACAAATTTTCCCAAGCTTTCAACAATGAAGAAAACTTAAACTAAGAAATTTTTCCCGCAACAATGAACAATTCTATTTGTAGTCATGCCTTTTGAATTGTTATTATGAAAAATTTATTTATAATTGTATTAGAAGTTATCTATAATGGCAACTTTCTGTTACTTCCAACAATGGGAAAAATTCGATTGACAAATATTGGTACCGTTGCAACAATATGCAATATTTAAAACGTGAAAATGTCCCTATATTTTAACAATGGAAAAAATTATAGTGACAAATTTACCCACGCTTTCAACAATGGAGAAATCTCAAATTAAGAAGATTTTCCCGCAACAATAAACAGTTGACTTTAAGTCATCATTTTCGAAGTGTTATTATGAAAAATTTATTTAAAATTATATTAGAAATTATCTATACTAACAACTTTCTGGCACTTCCAACAATGAGAAAAATTCGATTGACAAATATTGATACCGTTTCAACAATGGACAATATTTAAAACGTGAAAATGTCCCTATACTTCAACAATGGAAAAAATATAGAGACAAAATTTCCCACGCTTTCAACAATGAAGAAATTTTAAATTAAGTTTTTCCCGCAACAATAAAAATTTCGACTATAAGTCATCATTTTTCAATTGTTATTTTGAAAAATTTATTTATAATTATATTAGAAATTATCTACAATGAAAACTTTCCGGCACTTCCAACAATGAAAAAATTCAATTGAAAAATATTAATACCGTTTCAACAATGGGCAATATTTAGAACGTGAAAATGTCCCTATCCTTTAACAATGGAAAAAATTTTAGGGACAAATTTTCCCAAGCTTTCAACAATGAAGAAATCTTAAATTAAGAAGTTTTTACCGCAACAATAAAAAGTTCGACTTTAAGTCATCATTTTTCAATTGTTATTATGAAAAATTTATTTATAATTATATTAGAAATTATCTACAAGGAAAACTTTCCGGCACTTCCAACAATGAAAAAAATTCCATTGACAAATATTGATACCGTTTAACAATGGGCAATATTTAAAACGTGAAAATGTCCCTATTCTTTAATAATGGAAAAATTATAGTGACAAATTTTCGCACGCTTTCAACAATGAAGAAATCTTAAATTAATAAGTTTTTCCCGCAAAAATGAACAATTCTATTTTGAGTCATCCCTTTTGAATTGTAATTATGAAAAGTCTATTTTTAATTATATTAGAAGTTATCTATAATGACAACTTTCCGGCACTTCCAACAATGGAAAAAATTTCATTGACAAATATTGATACCGTTTCAACAATGGACAATATTTAAAACGTGAAATTGTCCCTATCCTTTAACAATGGAAAAAATTATAGTGACAAATTTTCCCAAACTTTCAACAATGAAGAAATCTTAAATTAAGAAGTTTTTACCGCAACAATTAACAATTCTATTTTGAGTCATCCCTTTTGAATTGTAATTATGAAAAGTCTATTTATAATTATATTAGAAGTTATCTATAATGACAACTTTCCGGCACTTCCAACAATGGAAAGGATTCCATTGACAAATATTGATACCGTTTCAACAATGGACAATATTTAAAACGTGAAAATGTCCCTATACTTTAACAATGGAAAAATTATAGTGACAAATTTTCCTACGCTTTCTAGGATGAAGAAATCTTAAATTAAGAAGTTTTTCCCGCAACAATGAACAATTCTACTTTGAGTCATCCCTTTTGAATTGTTATTATGAAAAATTTATTTATAATTATATTAGAAGTTACCTATAATGACAACTTTCCGGCACTTCAAATAATGAAAAAAATTCCATTGACAAATATTGATACCGTTTCAACATTGGAAAATATTTAAAACGCGAAAATGTCCCTATCCTTTAACAATGGAAAAAAAATATAGTGAAAAATTTTCCCACGTTTTCAACAATGAAGATATCTTAAATTAAGAAGTTTTCCTGCAACAATGAACAGTTCGACCTTAAGTCATCATTTTCCAAGTGTTACTATGAAAATTTATTTATAATTATATTAGAAATTATCTATAATGACAACTTTCCCACACTTCCAAAAATGGAAAAAATTCCATTGACAAATATTGATACCGTTTCAACAATGAACAATATTTAAAACGTGAAAATGTCCCTATACTTCAACAATGGAAAAAAATATAGTGACAAAATTTCCCAAGCTTTCAACAATGAAGAAATCTTAAATTAAGAAATTTTTCCCGCAACAATAAAATTTCGACTTTAATTGATCATTTTCCAAGTGTTACTATGAAAAATTTATTTATAATTATATTAGAAATTATCTATAATGACAACTTTCCCACACTTCCAAAAATGGAAAAAATTTCATTGACAAATATTGATACCGTTTCAACAATGAACAATGTTTAAAACGTGAAAATGTCCCTATTCTTTAACAATGGAAAAAATTATAGTGACAAATTTTCACACGCTTTCAACAATGAAGAAATCTTAAATTAAGAAGTTTTTCCCGCAACAATGAACAATTCTATTTTGAGTCATGCCTTTTGAATTGTAATTATGAAAAGTCTATTTATAATTATATTATAAGTTATCTATAATGACAACTTTCTGGCACTTACAATAATGTAAAAAATTCCATTGACAAATATTGATACCGTTTCAACAATGGACAATATTTAAAACGTGAAAATGTCCCTATCCTTTAACAATGGAAAAAATTATAGTGACAAATTTTCCCAAGCTTTCAACAATGAAGAAAACTTAAACTAAGAAATTTTTCCCGCAACAATGAACAATTCTATTTGTAGTCATGCCTTTTGAATATTTATTATGAAAAATTTATTTATAATTGTATTAGAAGTTATCTATAATGGCAACTTTCTGTTACTTCCAACAATGGGAAAAATTCGATTGACAAATATTGGTACCGTTGCAACAATATGCAATATTTAAAACGTGAAAATGTCCCTATATTTTAACAATGGAAAAAATTATAGTGACAAATTTTCCCACGCTTTCAACAATGGAGAAATCTCAAATTAAGAAGATTTTCCCGCAACAATAAACAGTTTGACTTTAAGTCATCATTTTCGAAGTATTATTATGAAAAATTTATTTAAAATTATATTAGAAATTATCTACAATGAAAACTTTCCGGCACTTCCAACAATGAAAAAATTCAATTGAAAAATATTAATACCGTTTCAACAATGGGGAATATTTAGAACGTGAAAATGTCCCTATCCTTTAACAATGGAAAAAATTTTAGTGACAAATTTTCCCAAGCTTTCAACAATGAAGAAATCTTAAATTAAGAAGTTTTTCCCACAACAATGAAAAATTCGACTTTAAGTCATTCTTTTCCAAGTGTTTTTATGACAAATTTATTTATAATTATATTAGAAATTATCTATAATTGCAAATTTTCCGCACCTCCAACAATGGAAAAAATTCCATTGACAAATACTGATACGGTTTCAACAATGGATAATATTTAAAACGTGAAAATGTCCCTATCCTTTAACAATGGAAAAATTTATATTGACAATAGTATATTTATATGATTTATAGTGACAATTTATAGTGACAATAGTATAATGACAACTTTCTGGCACTTCCAATAATGTAAAAAATTCCATTGACAAATATTGATACCGTTTCAACAATGGGCAATATTTAAAACGTGAAAATGTCCCTATACTTTAACAATGGAAAAAATTATAGTGACAAATTTTCGCACGATTTCAACAAAGGAAAAATCTTAAACTAAGAAATTTTTCCCGCAACAATGAACAATTCTATTTTGAGTCATGCCTTCTGAATTGTTATTATGAAAAATTTATTTATAATTGTATTAGAAGTTATCTATAATGGCAACTTTCTGGCATTTCCAAAAATGGGAAAAATTCGTTTGTCAAATATTGATACCGTTGCAACAATACACGATATTTAAAACGTGAAAATGTCCCTATACTTTAACAATAGAAAAAATTATAGTGACAAATTTTCCCATGATTTCAACAATGAAGAAATGTTAAATTAAAAAGTTTTTCCCGCAACAACAAAAAGTTCGACTTTAAGTCATCATTTTCCAAGTATTATTATGAAAAATTTATTTAATATTATATTAGAAATTATCTATAATAACAACTTTCCCGCACTTCCAACAACGGAAAAAATTCCATTGACAAATATTGATACCGTTTCAACAATGAATAATATTTAAAGCGTGAAAATGTCCCTATCCTTTAACAATGGAAAAAATTATAGTGCAAAACATTCCCACGCTTTCAACAATGAAGAAATCTTAAAATATGAATTTTTTAACGCAACAATGAAAATTTCGACTTTAAGTCATCATTTTCCAAGTGTTATTATGAAAAATTTATTTATAATTATATTAGAAATTATCTATAATAACAACTTTCTCGCACTTCCAACAATGGAAAAAATTACATTGACAAATATTGATACCGTTTCAACGATGGACAGTATGTAAAATGTGAAAATTTCCCTATTCTTTAACAATGGAAAAAATTATAGTGACAAATTTTCACACGCTTTCAACCATGAAGAAAACTTAAATTAAGAAGTTTTTCCCGCAACAATGAAAAGTACGACTTTAAGTCATCATTTTCCAAGTGTTTGTATGACAAATTTATTTAGAATTATATTAGAAGTTAACTATAATTGCAATTTTCCCGCACCTCCAACAATGGAAAAAATTCCATTGACAAATATTGATACGGTTTCAACAATGGATAATATTTAAAACGTGAAAATATCCCTATCCTTTAACATTGGAAAAATTTTTAGTGACAAATTTTCCCACGCTTTCAACAATGAAGAAATCTTAAAATATGAATTTTTTAACGCAACAATGAAAATTTCGACTTTAAGTCATCATTTTCCAAGTGTTATTATGAAAAATTTATTTATAATTATATTAGAAATTATCTATAATAACAACTTTCTCGCACTTCCAACAATGGAAAAAATTACATTGACAAATATTGATACCGTTTCAACGATGGACAGTATGTAAAATGTGAAAATTTCCCTATTCTTTAACAATGGAAAAAATTATAGTGACAAATTTTCACACGCTTTCAACAATGAAGAAAACTTAAATTAAGAAGTTTTTCCCGCAACAATGAACAATTTTATTTTGAGTCATCCCTTTTGAATTGTTATTATGAAAAATTTATTTATAATTATATTAGAAGTTATCTATAATGACAACATTCCGGCACTTCCAACAATGGAAAGGATTCCATTGACAAATATTGATACCGTTTCAACAATGGACAGTATTTAAAACGTGAAAATGTCCCTATACTTTAACAATGGAAAAAATGATAATGATAAATTTGCGCACGATTTCAACAATGAAGTAAACTTAAACAAAGAAATTTTTCCGCAACAATAAACAATTCTATTTTGAGTCATGCCTTTTGAATTGTTATTATGAAAAATTTATTTATAATTGTATTAGAAGTTATCTATAATGAAAACTTTCTGGCACTTCCAACAATGGGAAAAATTCGATTGACAAATATTGATACCGTTGCAACAATAGACAATATTTAAAACGTGAAAATGTACCTATCCTTTAACAATGGAAAAAAATATAGTGACAAATCTTCCCACGCTTTCAACAATGAAGAAATCTTAAATTAAGAAATTTTTCCCGCAACAATAAAATTTCGAATTTAATTCATCATTTTCCAAGTGTTATTATGAAAAATTTATTTATAATTATATTAGAAATTATCTATAATTACAAATTTCCCGCACCTCCAACAATGGAAAAAATTCCATTGACAAATACTGATACGGTTTTAACAATGGATAATATTTAAAACGAGAAAATGTCCCTATCCTTTAACAATGGAACAATTTATAGTGACAATAGTATATTTATATGATTTATAGTGACAATAGTATAATGACAACTTTCTGGAACTTCCAATAATGTAAAAAACTCCATTGACAAATTATTGATACCGTTTCAACAATGGACAATATTTAAAACGTGAAAATGTCCCTATCCTTTAACAATGGAAAAAATTATAGTGACAAATTTTCCCAAGCTTTCAACAATGAAGAAATCTTAAATTAAGAAGTTTTTACCGCAACAATAAAAAGTTCGACTTTAAGTCATCATTTTACAATTGTTATTATGAAAAATTTATTTATAATTATATTAGCAATTATCTACAATGAAAACTTTCCGGCACTTCCAACAATGAAAAAAATTCCATTGACAAATATTGATACCGTTTCAACAATGGACAATATTTGAAACGTGAAAATGTCCCTATTCTTTAACAATGGAAAAAATTATAGTGACAAATTTTCACACGATTTCAACAATGAAGAAAACTTAAACTAAGAAATTTTTCCCGCATTAATGAACAATTCTATTTTTAGTCATGCCTTTTGAATTGTTATTATGAAAAATTTATTTATAATTATATTAGAAGTTATCTATAATGGCAACTTTCTGGCACTTCCAACAATGGGAAAAATTCGATTGACAAATATTGATACCGTTGCAACAATAGACAATATTTAAAACGTGAAAATGTCCCTATCCTTTAACAATGGAAAAAAATATAGTGACAAATCTTCCCACGCTTTCAACAATGAAGAAATCTTAAATTAAGAAATTTTTCCCGCAACAATAAAATTTCGACTTTAATTCATCATTTTCCAAGTATTATTATGAAAAATTTATTCATAATTATATTAGAAATTATCTATAATTACAAATTTCCCGCACCTCCATCAATGGAAAAAATTCCATTGACAAATACTGATACGGTTTCAACAATGGATAATATTTAAAACGAGAAAATGTCCCTATCCTTTAACAATGGAACAATTTATAGTGACAATAGTATATTTATATGATTTATAGTGACAATAGTATAATGACAACTTTCTGGAACTTCCAATAATGTAAAAAACTCCATTGACAAATTATTGATACCGTTTCAACAATGGACAATATTTAAAACGTGAAAATGTCCCTATCCTTTAACAATGGAAAAAATTATAGTGACAAATTTTCCCAAGCTTTCAACAATGAAGAAATCTTAAATTAAGAAGTTTTTACCGCAACAATAAAAAGTTCGACTTTAAGTCATCATTTTTCAATTGTTATTATGAAAAATTTATTTATAATTATATTAGCAATTATCTACAATGAAAACTTTCCGGCACTTCCAACAATGAAAAAAATTCCATTGACAAATATTGATACCGTTTCAACAATGGACAATATTTGAAACGTGAAAATGTCCCTATTCTTTAACAATGGAAAAAATTATAGTGACAAATTTTCACACGATTTCAACAATGAAGAAAACTTAAACTAAGAAATTTTTCCCGCATTAATGAACAATTCTATTTTTAGTCATGCCTTTTGAATTGTTATTATGAAAAATTTATTTATAATTATATTAGAAGTTATCTATAATGGCAACTTTCTGGCACTTCCAACAATGGGAAAAATTCGATTGACAAATATTGATACCGTTGCAACAATAGACAATATTTAAAACGTGAAAATGTCCCTATCCTTTAACAATGGAAAAAAATATAGTGACAAATCTTCCCACGCTTTCAACAATGAAGAAATCTTAAATTAAGAAATTTTTCCCGCAACAATAAAATTTCGACTTTAATTCATCATTTTCCAAGTATTATTATGAAAAATTTATTCATAATTATATTAGAAATTATCTATAATTACAAATTTCCCGCACCTCCATCAATGGAAAAAATTCCATTGACAAATACTGATACGGTTTCAACAATGGATAATATTTAAAACGTGAAAATGTCCCTATCCTTTAACAATGGAACAATTTATAGTGACAATAGTATATTTATATGATTTATGGTGACAATAGTATAATGACAACTTTCTGGCACTTCCAATAATGTAAAAAATTCCATTGACAAATTATTGATACCGTTTCAACAATGGACAATATTTAAAACGTGAAAATGTCCCTATCCTTTAACAATGGAAAAAATTATAGTGACAAATTTTCCCACGCTTTCAACAATGAAGAAAACTTAAATTAAGAAATTTTTCCCGCAACAATAAAATTTCGACTTTAATTCATCATTTTCCAAGTGTTATTATGAAAAATTTATTTGTAATTATATTAGAAATTGTCTACAATGAAAACTTTCCGGCACTCCCAACAATGAAAAAAATTCCATTGACAAATATTGATACCGTTTCAACAATGGACAATATTTAAAACGGGAAAATGTCCCTATACTTTAACAATGGAAAAAATTATAGTGACAAATTTTCGCACGATTTCAACAAAGGAAAAATCTTAAACTAAGAAATTTTTCCCGCAACAATGAACAATTCTATTTTGAGTCATGCCTTCTGAATTGTTATTATGAAAAATTTATTTATAATTGTATTAGAAGTTATCTATAATGGCAACTTTCTGGCATTTCCAAAAATGGGAAAAATTCGATTGACAAATATTGATACCGTTGCAACAATACACGATATTTAAAACGTGAAAATGTCCCTATACTTTAACAATAGAAAAAATTATAGTGACAAATTTTCCCATGCTTTCAACAATGAAGAAATGTTAAATTAAGAAGTTTTTCCCGCAACAACAAAAAGTTCGACTTTAAGTCATCATTTTCCAAGTATTATTATGAAAAATTTATTTAATATTATATTAGAAATTATCTATAATAACAACTTTCCCGCACTTCCAACAACGGAAAAAATTCCATTGACAAATATTGATACCGTTTCAACAATGAATAATATTTAAAGCGTGAAAATGTCCCTATCCTTTAACAATGGAAAAAATTATAGTGCAAAACATTCCCACGCTTTCAACAATGAAGAAATCTTAAAATATGAATTTTTTAACGCAACAATGAAAAGTTCGACTTTAAGTCATCATTTTCCAAGTGTTATTATGAAAAATTTATTTATAATTATATTAGAAATTATCTATAATAACAACTTTCTCGCACTTCCAACAATGGAAAAAATTACATTGACAAATATTGATACCGTTTCAACGATGGACAGTATGTAAAATGTGAAAATTTCTCTATTCTTTAACAATGGAAAAAATTATAGTGACAAATTTTCACACGCTTTCAACAATGAAGAAAACTTAAATTAAGAAGTTTTTCCCGCAACAATGAAAAGTACGACTTTAAGTCATCATTTTCCAAGTGTTTGTATGACAAATTTATTTAGAATTATATTAGAAGTTAACTATAATTGTAATTTTCCCGCACCTCCAACAATGGAAAAAATTCCATTGACAAATATTGATACGGTTTCAACAATGGATAATATTTAAAACGTGAAAATATCCCTATCCTTTAACATTGGAAAAATTTTTAGTGACAAATTTTCCCACGCTTTCAACAATGAAGAAATCTTAAAATATGAATTTTTTAACGC
The DNA here is from genome assembly GCA_963931845.1 of Maratus michaelseni. Classification (NCBI taxonomy): domain Eukaryota; kingdom Metazoa; phylum Arthropoda; class Arachnida; order Araneae; family Salticidae; genus Maratus; species Maratus michaelseni. The sequence continues at coordinate 280,790,300 of OZ007598.1, read as the reverse complement.
AACAATGAAAATTTCGACTTTAAGTCATCATTTTCCAAGTGTTATTATGAAAAATTTATTTATAATTATATTAGAAATTATCTATAATAACAACTTTCTCGCACTTCCAACAATGGAAAAAATTACATTGACAAATATTGATACCGTTTCAACGATGGACAGTATGTAAAATGTGAAAATTTCCCTATTCTTTAACAATGGAAAAAATTATAGTGACAAATTTTCACACGCTTTCAACAATGAAGAAAACTTAAATTAAGAAGTTTTTCCTGCAACAATGAACAATTGTATTTTGAGTCATCCCTTTTGAATTGTTATTATGAAAAATTTATTTATAATTATATTAGAAGTTATCTATAATGACAACATTCCGGCACTTCCAACAATGGAAAGGATTCCATTGACAAATATTGATACCGTTTCAACAATGGACAGTATTTAAAACGTGAAAATGTCCCTATACTTTAACAATGGAAAAAATGATAATGATAAATTTGCGCACGATTTCAACAATGAAGTAAACTTAAACAAAGAAATTTTTCCGCAACAATGAACAATTCTATTTTGAGTCATGCCTTTTGAATTGTTATTATGAAAAATTTATTTATAATTGTATTAGAAGTTATCTATAATGAAAACTTTCTGGCACTTCCAACAATGGGAAAAATTCGATTGACAAATATTGATACCGTTGCAACAATAGACAATATTTAAAACGTGAAAATGTCCCTATCCTTTAACAATGGAAAAAAATATAGTGACAAATCTTCCCACGCTTTCAACAATGAAGAAATCTTAAATTAAGAAATTTTTCCCGCAACAATAAAATTTCGACTTTAATTCATCATTTTCCAAGTGTTATTATGAAAAATTTATTTATAATTATATTAGAAATTATCTATAATTACAAATTTCCCGCACCTCCAACAATGGAAAAAATTCCATTGACAAATACTGATACGGTTTCAACAATGGATAATATTTAAAACGAGAAAATGTCCCTATCCTTTAACAATGGAACAATTTATAGTGACAATAGTATATTTATATGATTTATAGTGACAATAGTATAATGACAACTTTCTGGACCTTCCAATAATGTAAAAAACTCCATTGACAAATTATTGATACCGTTTCAACAATGGACAATATTTAAAACGTGAAAATGTCCCTATCCTTTAACAATGGAAAAAATTATAGTGACAAATTTTCCCAAGCTTTCAACAATGAAGAAATCTTAAATTAAGAAGTTTTTACCGCAACAATAAAAAGTTCGACTTTAAGTCATCATTTTTCAATTGTTATTATGAAAAATTTATTTATAATTATATTAGCAATTATCTACAATGAAAACTTTCCGGCACTTCCAACAATGAAAAAAATTCCATTGACAAATATTGATACCGTTTCAACAATGGACAATATTTGAAACGTGAAAATGTCCCTATTCTTTAACAATGGAAAAAATTATAGTGACAAATTTTCACACGATTTCAACAATGAAGAAAACTTAAACTAAGAAATTTTTCCCGCATTAATGAACAATTCTATTTTTAGTCATGCTTTTTGAATTGTTATTATGAAAAATTTATTTATAATTATATTAGAAGTTATCTATAATGGCAACTTTCTGGCACTTCCAACAATGGGAAAAATTCGATTGACAAATATTGATACCGTTGCAACAATAGACAATATTTAAAACGTGAAAATGTCCCTATCCTTTAACAATGGAAAAAAATATAGTGACAAATCTTCCCACGCTTTCAACAATGAAGAAATCTTAAATTAAGAAATTTTTCCCGCAACAATAAAATTTCGACTTTAATTCATCATTTTCCAAGTATTATTATGAAAAATTTATTCATAATTATATTAGAAATTATCTATAATTACAAATTTCCCGCACCTCCATCAATGGAAAAAATTCCATTGACAAATACTGATACGGTTTCAACAATACATAATATTTAAAACGTGAAAATGTCCCTATCCTTTAACAATGGAACAATTTATAGTGACAATAGTATATTTATATGATTTATGGTGACAATAGTATAATGACAACTTTCTGGCACTTCCAATAATGTAAAAAATTCCATTGACAAATTATTGATACCGTTTCAACAATGGACAATATTTAAAACGTGAAAATGTCCCTATCCTTTAACAATGGAAAAAATTATAGTGACAAATTTTCCCAAGCTTTCAACAATGAAGAAATCTTAAATTAAGAAGTTTTTACCGCAACAATAAAAAGTTCGACTTTAAGTCATCATTTTTTATTGTTATTATGAAAAATTTATTTATAATTATATTAGCAATTATCTACAATGAAAACTTTCCGGCACTTCCAACAATGAAAAAAATTCCATTGACAAATATTGATACCGTTTCAACAATGGACAATATTTAAAACGTGAAAATGTCCCTATTCTTTAACAATGGAAAAAATTATAGTGACAAATTTTCGCACGATTTCAACAATGAAGAAAACTTAAACTAAGAAATTTTTCCCGCATTAATGAACAATTCTATTTTGAGTCATGCCTTTTGAATTGTTATTATGAAAAATTTATTTATAATTATATTAAAAGTTATCTATAATGGCAACTTTCTGGCACTTCCAACAATGGGAAAAATTCGATTGACAGATATTGATACCGTTGCAACAATAGACAATATTTAAAACGTGAAAATGTCCCTATACTTTAGCAATGGAAAAAATTATAGTGACAAATTTCCCCACGCTTTCAACAATGAAGAAATTTTAAATTAAGTTTTTCCCGCAACAATAAAAATTTCGACTATAAGTCATCATTTTTCAATTGTTATTATGAAAAATTTATTTATAATTGTATTAGAAGTTATCTATAATGACAACTTTCTGGCACTTCCAACAATGGAAAAAAAATCCATTGACAAATATTGATAGCGTTTCAACAATGAATAATATTTAAAGCGTGAAAATGCCCCTATCCTTTAACAATGAAAAAATTATAGTGCAAAATATTCTCACGCTTTCAATAATGAAGAAATCTTAAAATATGAATATTTTAACGCAACAATGAAAAATTCGACTTTAAGTCATCCTTTTCCAAGTGTTTTTATGACAAATTTATTTATAATTATATTAGAAATTATCTATAATTGCAAATTTCCCGCACCTCCAACAATGGAAAAAATTCCATTGACAAATACTGACACGGTTTCAACAATGGGTAATATTTAAAACGTGAAAATGTCCCTATCCTTTAACAATGCAAAAAATTATAGTGACAAATTTTCCCACGCTTTCAACAATGAAGAAAACTTAAATTAAGAAATTTTTCCCGCAACAATAAAATTTCGACTTTAATTCATCATTTTCCAAGTGTTATTATGAAAAATTTATTTATAATTATATTAGAAATTGTCTACAATGAAAACTTTCCGGCACTCCCAACAATGAAAAAAATTCTATTGACAAATATTGATACCGTTTCAACAATGGACAATATTTAAAACGAGAAAATGTCCCTATACTTTAACAATGGAAAAAATTATAGTGACAAATTTTCGCACGATTTCAACAATGGAGAAATCTTAAACTAAGAAATTTTTCCCGCAAAAATGAACAATTCTATTTTGAGTCATGCCTTTTGAATTGTTATTATGAAAAATTTATTTATAATTGTATTAGAAGTTATCTATAATGGCAACTTTCTGGCACTTACAACAATGGGAAAAATTCGATTGACAAATATTGATACCGTTTCAAATATGGACAATTTTTAAAACGTGAAAATGTCCCTATTCTTTAACAATGGAAAAAATTATAGTGACAAATTTTCACATGCTTTCAACAATGAAGAAATCTTAAATTAAGAAGTTTTTCCCACAACAATGAACAATTCTATTTTGAGTCATCGCTTTTGAATTGTTATTATGAAAAATTTATTTAGAATTATATTAGAAATTATCTATAATTGCAAATTTCCCGCACCTCCAACAATGGAAAAAAATCCATTGACAAATATTGATACCGTTTCAACAATGAATAATATTTAAAGCGTGAAAATGTCCCTATTCTTTAACAATGAAAAAATTATAGTGCAAAATATTCCCACGCTTTCAATAATGAAGAAATCTTAAAATATGAATTTTTTAACGCAACAATGAAAAATTCGACTTTAAGTCATTCTTTTCCAAGTGTTTTTATGACAAATTTATTTATAATTACATTAGAAATTATCTATAATTGCAAATTTCAAGCACCTCCAACAATGGAAAAAATTCCATTGACAAATACTGATACGGTTTCAACAATGGATAATATTTAAAACGTGAAAATGTCCCTATCCTTTAACAATGGAAAAATTTATATTGACAATAGTATATTTATATGATTTATAGTGACAATTTATAGTGACAATAGTATAATGACAACTTTCTGGCACTTCCAATAATGTAAAAAATTCCATTGACAAATATTGATACCGTTTCAACAATGGGCAATATTTAAAACGTGAAAATGTCCCTATCCTTTAACAATGCAAAAAATTATAGTGACAAATTTTCCCACGCTTTCAACAATGAAGAAAACTTAAATTAAGAAATTTTTCCCGCAAGAATAAAATTTCGACTTTAATTCATCATTTTCCAAGTGTTATTATGAAAAATTTATTTATAATTATATTAGAAATTGTCTACAATGAAAACTTTCCTGCACTCCCAACAATGAAAAAAATTCCATTGACAAATATTGATACCGTTTCAACAATGGACAATATTTAAAACGGGAAAATGTCCCTATACTTTAACAATGGAAAAAATTATAGTGACAAATTTTCGCACGATTTCAACAATGGAAAAATCTTAAACTAAGAAATTTTTCCCGCAACAATGAGCAATTCTATTTTGAGTCATGCCTTCTGAATTGTTATTATGAAAAATTTATTTATAATTGTATTAGAAGTTATCTATAATGGCAACTTTCTGGCATTTCCAAAAATGGGAAAAATTCGATTGACAAATATTGATACCGTTGCAACAATACACGATATTTAAAACGTGAAAATGTCCCTATACTTTAACAATAGAAAAAATTATAGTGACAAATTTTCCCATGCTTTCAACAATGAAGAAATGTTAAATTAAGAAGTTTTTCCCGCAACAACAAAAAGTTCGACTTTAAGTCATCATTTTTTATTGTTATTATGAAAAATTTATTTATAATTATATTAGCAATTATCTACAATGAAAACTTTGGGGCACTTCCAACAATGAAAAAAATTCCATTGACAAATATTGATACCGTTTCAACAATGGACAATATTTAAAACGTGAAAATGTCCCTATTCTTTAACAATGGAAAAAATTATAGTGACAAATTTTCGCACGATTTCAACAATGAAGAAAACTTAAACTAAGAAATTTTTCCCGCATTAATGAACAATTCTATTTTGAGTCATGCCTTTTGAATTGTTATTATGAAAAATTTATTTATAATTATATTAAAAGTTATCTATAATGGCAACTTTCTGGCACTTCCAACAATGGGAAAAATTCGATTGACAAATATTGATACCGTTGCAACAATAGACAATATTTAAAACGTGAAAATGTCCCTATACTTTAGCAATGGAAAAAATTATAGTGACAAATTTCCCCACGCTTTCAACAATGAAGAAATTTTAAATTAAGTTTTTCCCGCAACAATAAAAATTTCGACTATAAGTCATCATTTTTCAATTGTTATTATGAAAAATTTATTTATAATTGTATTAGAAGTTATCTATAATGACAACTTTCTGGCACTTCCAACAAAGGAAAAAAATCCATTGACAAATATTGATAGCGTTTCAACAATGAATAATATTTAAAGCGTGAAAATGCCCCTATCCTTTAACAATGAAAAAATTATAGTGCAAAATATTCCCACGCTTTCAATAATGAAGAAATCTTAAAATATGAATATTTTAACGCAACAATGAAAAATTCGACTTTAAGTCATCCTTTTCCAAGTGTTTTTATGACAAATTTATTTATAATTATATTAGAAATTATCTATAATTGCAAATTTCCCGCACCTCCAACAATGGAAAAAATTCCATTGACAAATACTGACACGGTTTCAACAATGGGTAATATTTAAAACGTGAAAATGTCCCTATCCTTTAACAATGCAAAAAATTATAGTGACAAATTTTCCCACGCTTTCAACAATGAAGAAAACTTAAATTAAGAAATTTTTCCCGCAACAATAAAATTTCGACTTTAATTCATCATTTTCCAAGTGTTATTATGAAAAATTTATTTATAATTATATTAGAAATTGTCTACAATGAAAACTTTCCGGCACTCCCAACAATGAAAAAAATTCTATTGACAAATATTGATACCGTTTCAACAATGGACAATATTTAAAACGAGAAAATGTCCCTATACTTTAACAATGGAAAAAATTATAGTGACAAATTTTCGCACGATTTCAACAATGGAGAAATCTTAAACTAAGAAATTTTTCCCGCAAAAATGAACAATTCTATTTTGAGTCATGCCTTTTGAATTGTTATTATGAAAAATTTATTTATAATTGTATTAGAAGTTATCTATAATGGCAACTTTCTGGCACTTACAACAATGGGAAAAATTCGATTGACAAATATTGATACCGTTTCAAATATGGACAATTTTTAAAACGTGAAAATGTCCCTATTCTTTAACAATGGAAAAAATTATAGTGACAAATTTTCACATGCTTTCAACAATGAAGAAATCTTAAATTAAGAAGTTTTTCCCACAACAATGAACAATTCTATTTTGAGTCATCGCTTTTGAATTGTTATTATGAAAAATTTATTTAGAATTATATTAGAAATTATCTATAATTGCAAATTTCCCGCACCTCCAACAATGGAAAAAAATCCATTGACAAATATTGATACCGTTTCAACAATGAATAATATTTAAAGCGTGAAAATGTCCCTATTCTTTAACAATGAAAAAATTATAGTGCAAAATATTCCCACGCTTTCAATAATGAAGAAATCTTAAAATATGAATTTTTTAACGCAACAATGAAAAATTCGACTTTAAGTCATTCTTTTCCAAGTGTTTTTATGACAAATTTATTTATAATTATATTAGAAATTATCTATAATTGCAAATTTCAAGCACCTCCAACAATGGAAAAAATTCCATTGACAAATACTGATACGGTTTCAACAATGGATAATATTTAAAACGTGAAAATGTCCCTATCCTTTAACAATGGAAAAATTTATATTGACAATAGTATATTTATATGATTTATAGTGACAATTTATAGTGACAATAGTATAATGACAACTTTCTGGCACTTCCAATAATGTAAAAAATTCCATTGACAAATATTGATACCGTTTCAACAATGGGCAATATTTAAAACGTGAAAATGTCCCTATCCTTTAACAATAGAAAAAAATTATAGTGACAAATTTTCCCACGCTTTCAACAATGAAGAAAACTTAAATTAAGAAATTTTTCCCGCAACAATAAAATTTCGACTTTAATTCATCATTTTCCAAGTGTTATTATGAAAAATTTATTTATAATTATATTAGAAATTGTCTACAATGAAAACTTTCCGGCACTCCCAACAATGAAAAAAATTCCATTGACAAATATTGATACCGTTTCAACAATGGACAATATTTAAAACGGGAAAATGTCCCTATACTTTAACAATGGAAAAAATTATAGTGACAAATTTTCGCACGATTTCAACAATGGAAAAATCTTAAACTAAGAAATTTTTCCCGCAACAATGAACAATTCTATTTTGAGTCATGCCTTCTGAATTGTTATTATGAAAAATTTATTTATAATTGTATTAGAAGTTATCTATAATGGCAACTTTCTGGCATTTCCAAAAATGGGAAAAATTCGATTGACAAATATTGATACCGTTGCAACAATACACGATATTTAAAACGTGAAAATGTCCCTATACTTTAACAATAGAAAAAATTATAGTGACAAATTTTCCCATGCTTTCAACAATGAAGAAATGTTAAATTAAGAAGTTTTTCCCGCAACAACAAAAAGTTCGACTTTAAGTCATCATTTTCCAAGTATTATTATGAAAAATTTATTTAATATTATATTAGAAATTATCTATAATAACATTTTTCCCGCACTTCCAACAACGGAAAAAATTCCATTGACAAATATTGATACCGTTTCAACAATGAATAATATTTAAAGCGTGAAAATGTCCCTATCCTTTAACAATGGAAAAAATTATAGTGCAAAACATTCCCACGCTTTCAACAATGAAGAAATCTTAAAATATGAATTTTTTAACGCAACAATGAAAATTTCGACTTTAAGTCATCATTTTCCAAGTGTTATTATGAAAAATTTATTTATAATTATATTAGAAATTATCTATAATAACAACTTTCTCGCACTTCCAACAATGGAAAAAATTACATTGACAAATATTGATACCGTTTCAACGATGGACAGTATGTAAAATGTGAAAATTTCCCTATTCTTTAACAATGGAAAAAATTATAGTGACAAATTTTCACACGCTTTCATCAATGAAGAAAATTTAAATTAAGAAGTTTTTCCCGCAACAATGAAAAGTACGACTTTAAGTCATCATTTTCCAAGTGTTTGTATGACAAATTTATTTAGAATTATATTAGAAGTTAACTATAATTGCAATTTTCCCGCACCTCCAACAATGGAAAAAATTCCATTGACAAATATTGATACGGTTTCAACAATGGATAATATTTAAAACGTGAAAATATCCCTATCCTTTAACATTGGAAAAATTTTTAGTGACAATTTTTCCCACGCTTTCAACAATGAAGAAATCTTAAAATATGAATTTTTTAACGCAACAATGAAAATTTCGACTTTAAGTCATCATTTTCCAAGTGTTATTATGAAAAATTTATTTATAATTATATTAGAAATTATCTATAATAACAACTTTCTCGCACTTCCAACAATGGAAAAAATTACATTGACAAATATTGATACCGTTTCAACGATAGACAGTATGTAAAATGTGAAAATTTCCCTATTCTTTAACAATGGAAAAAATTATAGTGACAAATTTTCACACGCTTTCAACAATGAAGAAAACTTAAATTAAGAAGTTTTTCCCGCAACAATGAACAATTGTATTTTGAGTCATCCCTTTTGAATTGTTATTATGAAAAATTTATTTATAATTATATTAGAAGTTATCTATAATGACAACATTCCGGCGCTTCCAACAATGGAAAGGATTCCATTGACAAATATTGATACCGTTTCAACAATGGACAGTATTTAAAACGTGAAAATGTCCCTATACTTTAACAATGGAAAAAATGATAATGATAAATTTGCGCACGATTTCAACAATGAAGTAAACTTAAACAAAGAAATTTTTCCGCAACAATGAACAATTCTATTTTGAGTCATGCCTTTTGAATTGTTATTATGAAAAATTTATTTATAATTGTATTAGAAGTTATCTATAATGAAAACTTTCTGGCACTTCCAACAATGGGAAAAATTCGATTGACAAATATTGATACCGTTGCAACAATAGACAATATTTAAAACGTGAAAATGTCCCTATCCTTTAACAATGGAAAAAAATATAGTGACAAATCTTCCCACGCTTTCAACAATGAAGAAATCTTAAATTAAGAAATTTTTCCCGCAAATATAAAATTTCGACTTTAATTCATCATTTTCCAAGTGTTATTATGAAAAATTTATTTATAATTATATTAGAAATTATCTATAATTACAAATTTCCCGCACCTCCAACAATGGAAAAAATTCCATTGACAAATACTGATACGGTTTCAACAATGGATAATATTTAAAACGAGAAAATGTCCCTATCCTTTAACAATGGAACAATTTATAGTGACAATAGTATATTTATATGATTTATAGTGACAATAGTATAATGACAACTTTCTGGAACTTCCAATAATGTAAAAAATTCCATTGACAAATTATTGATACCGTTTCAACAATGGACAATATTTAAAACGTGAAAATGTCCCTATCCTTTAACAATGGAAAAAATTATAGTGACAAATTTTCCCAAGCTTTCAACAATGAAGAAATCTTAAATTAAGAAGTTTTTACCGCAACAATAAAAAGTTCGACTTTAAGTCATCATTTTTCAATTGTTATTATGAAAAATTTATTTATAATTATATTAGCAATTATCTACAATGAAAACTTTCCGGCACTTCCAACAATGAAAAAAATTCCATTGACAAATATTGATACCGTTTCAACAATGGACAATATTTGAAACGTGAAAATGTCCCTATTCTTTAACAATGGAAAAAATTATAGTGACAAATTTTCACACGATTTCAACAATGAAGAAAACTTAAACTAAGAAATTTTTCCCGCATTAATGAACAATTCTATTTTTAGTCATGCCTTTTGAATTGTTATTATGAAAAATTTATTTATAATTATATTAGAAGTTATCTATAATGGCAACTTTCTGGCACTTCCAACAATGGGAAAAATTCGATTGACAAATATTGATACCGTTGCAACAATAGACAATATTTAAAACGTGAAAATGTCCCTATCCTTTAACAATGGAAAAAAATATAGTGACAAATCTTCCCACGCTTTCAACAATGAAGAAATCTTAAATTAAGAAATTTTTCCCGCAACAATAAAATTTCGACTTTAATTCATCATTTTCCAAGTATTATTATGAAAAATTTATTCATAATTATATTAGAAATTATCTATAATTACAAATTTCCCGCACCTCCAGCAATGGAAAAAATTCCATTGACAAATACTGATACGGTTTCAACAATGGATAATATTTAAAACGTGAAAATGTCCCTATCCTTTAACAATGGAACAATTTATAGTGACAATAGTATATTTATATGATTTATGGTGACAATAGTATAATGACAACTTTCTGGCACTTCCAATAATGTAAAAAATTCCATTGACAAATTATTGATACCGTTTCAACAATGGACAATATTTAAAACGTGAAAATGTCCCTATCCTTTAACAATGGAAAAAAGTATAGTGACAAATTTTCCCAAGCTTTCAACAAGGAAGAAATCTTAAATTAAGAAGTTTTTACCGCAACAATAAAAAGTTCGACTTTAAGTCATCATTTTTTATTGTTATTATGAAAAATTTATTTATAATTATATTAGCAATTATCTACAATGAAAACTTTCCGGCACTTCCAACAATGAAAAAAATTCCATTGACAAATATTGATACCGTTTCAACAATGGACAATATTTAAAACGTGAAAATGTCCCTATTCTTTAACAATGGAAAAAATTATAGTGACAAATTTTCGCACGATTTCAACAATGAAGAAAACTTAAACTAAGAAATTTTTCCCGCATTAATGAACAATTCTATTTTGAGTCATGCCTTTTGAATTGTTATTATGAAAAATTTATTTATAATTATATTAAAAGTTATCTATAATGGCAACTTTCTGGCACTTCCAACAATGGGAAAAATTCGATTGACAAATTATTGATACCGTTTCAACAATGGACAATATTTAAAACGTGAAAATGTCCCTATCCTTTAACAATGGAAAAAAGTATAGTGACAAATTTTCCCAAGCTTTCAACAAGGAAGAAATCTTAAATTAAGAAGTTTTTACCGCAACAATAAAAACTTCGACTTTAAGTCATCATTTTTTATTGTTATTATGAAAAATTTATTTATAATTATATTAGCAATTATCTACAATGAAAACTTTCCGGCACTTCCAACAATGAAAAAAATTCCATTGACAAATATTGATACCGTTGCAACAATAGACAATATTTAAAACGTGAAAATGTCCCTATACTTTAGCAATGGAAAAAATTATAGTGACAAATTTCCCCACGCTTTCAACAATGAAGAAATTTTAAATTAAGTTTTTCCCGCAACAATAAAAATTTCGACTATAAGTCATCATTTTTCAATTGTTATTATGAAAAATTTATTTATAATTGTATTAGAAGTTATCAATAATGACAACTTTCTGGCACTTCCAACAATGGAAAAAAATCCATTGACAAATATTGATAGCGTTTCAACAATGAATAATATTTAAAGCGTGAAAATGTCCCTATCCTTTAACAATGAAAAAATTATAGTGCAAAATATTCCCACGCTTTCAATAATGAAGAAATCTTAAAATATGAATATTTTAACGCAACAATGAAAAATTCGACTTTAAGTCATCCTTTTCCAAGTGTTTTTATGACAAATTTATTTATAATTATATTAGAAATTATCTATAATTGCAAATTTCCCGCACCTCCAACAATGGAAAAAATTCCATTGACAAATACTGACACGGTTTCAACAATGGGTAATATTTAAAACGTGAAAATGTCCCTATCCTTTAACAATGCAAAAAATTATAGTGACAAATTTTCCCACGCTTTCAACAATGAAGAAAACTTAAATTAAGAAATTTTTCCCGCAACAATAAAATTTCGACTTTAATTCATCATTTTCCAAGTGTTATTATGAAAAATTTATTTATAATTATATTAGAAATTGTCTACAATGAAAACTTTCCGGCACTCCCAACAATGAAAAAAATTCTATTGACAAATATTGATACCGTTTCAACAATGGACAATATTTAAAACGGGAAAATGTCCCTATACTTTAACAATGGAAAAAATTATAGTGACAAATTTTCGCACGATTTCAACAATGGAGAAATCTTAAACTAAGAAATTTTTCCCGCAACAATGAACAATTCTATTTTGAGTCATGCCTTTTGAATTGTTATTATGAAAAATTTATTTATAATTGTATTAGAAGTTATCTATAATGGCAACTTTCTGGCACTTACAACAATGGGAAAAATTCGATTGACAAATATTGATACCGTTTCAAATATGGACAATTTTTAAAACGTGAAAATGTCCCTATTCTTTAACAATGGAAAAAATTATAGTGACAAATTTTCACATGCTTTCAACAATGAAGAAATCTTAAATTAAGAAGTTTTTCCCACAACAATGAACAATTCTATTTTGAGTCATCGCTTTTGAATTGTTATTATGAAAAATTTATTTAGAATTATATTAGAAATTATCTATAATTGCAAATTTCCCGCACCTCCAACAATGGAAAAAATCCATTGACAAATATTGATACCGTTTCAACAATGAATAATATTTAAAGCGTGAAAATGTCCCTATTCTTTAACAATGAAAAAATTATAGTGCAAAATATTCCCACGCTTTCAATAATGAAGAAATCTTAAAATATGAATTTTTTAACGCAACAATGAAAAATTCGACTTTAAGTCATTCTTTTCCAAGTGTTTTTATGACAAATTTATTTATAATTATATTAGAAATTATCTATAATTGCAAATTTCCCGCACCTCCAACAATGGAAAAAATTCCATTGACAAATACTGATACGGTTTCAACAATGGATAATATTTAAAACGTGAAAATGTCCCTATCCTTTAACAATGGAAAAATTTATATTGACAATAGTATATTTATATGATTTATAGTGACAATTTATAGTGACAATAGTATAATGACAACTTTCTGGCACTTCCAATAATGTAAAAATTCCATTGACAAATATTGATACCGTTTCAACAATGGGCAATATTTAAAACGTGAAAATGTCCCTATCCTTTAACAATGCAAAAAATTATAGTGACAAATTTTCCCACGCTTTCAACAATGAAGAAAACTTAAATTAAGAAATTTTTCCCGCAACAATAAAATTTCGACTTTAATTCATCATTTTCCAAGTGTTATTATGAAAAATTTATTTATAATTATATTAGAAATTGTCTACAATGATAACTTTCCGGCCCTCCCAACAATGAAAAAAATTCCATTGACAAATATTGATACCGTTTCAACAATGGACAATATTTAAAACGGGAAAATGTCCCTATACTTTAACAATGGAAAAAATTATAGTGACAAATTTACGCACATTATTTCAACAATGGAAAAATCTTAAACTAAGAAATTTTTCCCGCAACAATGAACAATTCTATTTTGAGTCATGCCTTCTGAATTGTTATTATGAAAAATTTATTTATAATTGTATTAGAAGTTATCTATAATGGCAACTTTCTGGCATTTCCAAAAATGGGAAAAATTCGATTGACAAATATTGATACCGTTGCAACAATACACGATATTTAAAACGTGAAAATGTCCCTATACTTTAACAATAGAAAAAATTATAGTGACAAATTTTCCCATGCTTTCAACAATGAAGAAATGTTAAATTAAGAAGTTTTTTCCGCAACAACAAAAAATTCGACTTTAAGTCATCATTTTCCAAGTATTATTATGAAAAATTTATTTAATATTATATTAGAAATTATCTATAATAACAACTTTCCCGCACTTCCAACAACGGAAAAAATTCCATTGACAAATATTGATACCGTTTCAACAATGAATAATATTTAAAGCGTGAAAATGTCCCTATCCTTTAACAATGGAAAAAATTATAGTGCAAAACATTCCCACGCTTTCAACAATGAAGAAATCTTAAAATATGAATTTTTTAACGCAACAATGAAAATTTCGACTTTAAGTCATCATTTTCCAAGTGTTATTATGAAAAATTTATTTATAATTATATTAGAAATTATCTATAATAACAACTTTCTCGCACTTCCAACAATGGAAAAAATTACATTGACAAATATTGATACCGTTTCAACGATGGACAGTATGTAAAATGTGAAAATTTCCCTATTCTTTAACAATGGAAAAAATTATAGTGACAAATTTTCACACGCTTTCAACAATGAAGAAAACTTAAATTAAGAAGTTTTTCCCGCAACAATGAAAAGTACGACTTTAAGTCATCATTTTCCAAGTGTTTGTATGACAAATTTATTTAGAATTATATTAGAAGTTAACTATAATTGCAATTTTCCCGCACCTCCAACAATGGAAAAAATTCCATTGACAAATATTGATACGGTTTCAACAATGGATAATATTTAAAACGTGAAAATATCCCTATCCTTTAACATTGGAAAAATTTTTAGTGACAAATTTTCCCACGCTTTCAACAATGAAGAAATCTTAAAATATGAATTTTTTAACGCAACAATGAAAATTTCGACTTTAAGTCATCATTTTCCAAGTGTTATTATGAAAAATTTATTTATAATTATATTAGAAATTATCTATAATAACAACTTTCTCGCACTTCCAACAATGGAAAAAATTACATTGACAAATATTGATACCGTTTCAACGATAGAGAGTATGTAAAATGTGAAAATTTCCCTATTCTTTAACAATGGAAAAAATTATAGTGACAAATTTTCACACGCTTTCAAGAATGAAGAAAACTTAAATTAAGAAGTTTTTCCCGCAACAATGAACAATTGTATTTTGAGTCATCCCTTTTGAATTGTTATTATGAAAAATTTATTTATAATTATATTAGAAGTTATCTATAATGACAACATTCCGGCACTTCCAACAATGGAAAGGATTCCATTGACAAATATTGATACCGTTTCAACAATGGACAGTATTTAAAACGTGAAAATGTCCCTATACTTTAACAATGGAAAAAATGATAATGATAAATTTGCGCACGATTTCAACAATGAAGTAAACTTAAACAAAGAAATTTTTCCGCAACAATGAACAATTCTATTTTGAGTCATGCCTTTTGAATTGTTATTATGAAAAATTTATTTATAATTGTATTAGAAATTGTCTACAATGAAAACTTTCCGGCACTCCCAACAATGAAAAAAATTCCATTGACAAATATTGATACCGTTGCAACAATAGACAATATTTAAAACGTGAAAATGTCCCTATCCTTTAACAATGGAAAAAAATATAGTGACAAATCTTCCCACGCTTTCAACAATGAAGAAATCTTAAATTAAGAAATTTTTCCCGCAACAATAAAATTTCGACTTTAATTCATCATTTTCCAAGTGTTATTATGAAAAATTTATTTATAATTATATTAGAAATTATCTATAATTACAAATTTCCCGCACCTCCAACAATGGAAAAAATTCCAGTGACAAATACTGATACGGTTTCAACAATGGATAATATTTAAAACGAGAAAATGTCCCTATCCTTTAACAATGGAACAATTTATAGTGACAATAGTATATTTATATGATTTATAGTGACAATAAAATAATGACAACTTTCTGGAACTTCCAATAATTTAAAAAATTCCATTGACAAATTATTGATACCGTTTCAACAATGGACAATATTTAAAACGTGAAAATGTCCCTATCCTTTAACAATGGAAAAAATTATAGTGACAAATTTTCCCAAGCTTTCAACAATGAAGAAATCTTAAATTAAGAAGTTTTTACCGCAACAATAAAAAGTTCGACTTTAAGTCATCATTTTTTATTGTTATTATGAAAAATTTATTTATAATTATATTAGCAATTATCTACAATGAAAACTTTCCGGCACTTCCAACAATGAAAAAAATTCCATTGACAAATATTGATACCGTTTCAACAATGGACAATATTTAAAACGTGAAAATGTCCCTATTCTTTAACAATGGAAAAAATTATAGTGACAAATTTTCGCACGATTTCAACAATGAAGAAAACTTAAACTAAGAAATTTTTCCCGCATTAATGAACAATTCTATTTTGAGTCATGCCTTTTGAATTGTTATTATGAAAAATTTATTTATAATTATATTAAAAGTTATCTATAATGGCAACTTTCTGGCACTTCCAACAATGGGAAAAATTCGATTGACAAATATTGATACCGTTGCAACAATAGACAATATTTAAAACGTGAAAATGTCCCTATACTTTAGCAATGGAAAAAATTATAGTGAAAAATTTCCCCACGCTTTCAACAATGAAGAAATTTTAAATTAAGTTTTTCCCAAAACAATAAAAATTTCGACTATAAGTCATCATTTTTTAATTGTTATTATGAAAAATTTATTTATAATTGTATTAGAAGTTATCTATAATGACAACTTTCTGGCACTTCCAACAATGGAAAAAAATCCATTGACAAATATTGATAGCGTTTCAACAATGAATAATATTTAAAGCGTGAAAATGTCCCTAACCTTTAACAATGAAAAAATTATAGTGCAAAATATTCCCACGCTTTCAATAATGAAGAAATCTTAAAATATGAATATTTTAACGCAACAATGAAAAATTCGACTTTAAGTCATCCTTTTCCAAGTGTTTTTATGACAAATTTATTTATAATTATATTAGAAATTATCTATAATTGCAAATTTCCCGCACCTCCAACAATGGAAAAAATTCCATTGACAAATACTGACACGGTTTCAACAGTGGGTAATATTTAAAACGTGAAAATGTCCCTATCCTTTAACAATGCAAAAAATTATAGTGACAAATTTTCCCACGCTTTCAACAATGAAGAAAACTTAAATTAAGAAATTTTTCCCGCATCAATAAAATTTCGACTTTAATTCATCATTTTCCAAGAGTTATTATGAAAAATTCATTTATAATTATATTAGAAATTGTCTACAATGAAAACTTTCCGGCACTCCCAACAATGAAAAAAATTCTATTGACAAATATTGATACCGTTTCAACAATGGACAATATTTAAAACGGGAAAATGTCCCTATACTTTAACAATGGAAAAAATTATAGTGACAAATTTTCGCACGATGTCAACAATGGAGAAATCTTAAACTAAGAAATTTTTCCCGCAACAATGAACAATTCTATTTTGAGTCATGCCTTTTGAATTGTTATTTTAAAAAATTTATTTATAATTGTATTAGAAGTTATCTATAATGGCAACTTTCTGGCACTTACAACAATGGGAAAAATTCGATTGACAAATATTGATACCGTTTCAAATATGGACAATTTTTAAAACGTGAAAATGTCCCTATTCTTTAACAATGGAAAAAATTATAGTGACAAATTTTCACATGCTTTCAACAATGAAGAAATCTTAAATTAAGAAGTTTTTCCCACAACAATGAACAATTCTATTTTGAGTCATCGCTTTTGAATTGTTATTATGAAAAATTTATTTATAATTATATTAGAAATTATCTATAATTGCAAATTTCCCGCACCTCCAACAATGGAGAAAATTCCATTGACAAATACTGATACGGTTTCAACAATGGATAATATTTAAAACGTGAAAATGTCCCTATCCTTTAACAATGGAAAAATTTATATTGACAATAGTATATTTATATGATTTATAGTGACAATGTATAGTGACAATAGTATAATGACAACTTTCTGGCACTTCCAACAATGTAAAAAATTCCATTGACAAATATTGATACCGTTTCAACAATGAATAATATTTAAAGCGTGAAAATGTCCCTATCCTTTAACAATGGAAAAAATTATAGTGCAAAACATTTCCACGCTTTCAACAATGAAGAAAACTTAAATTAAGAAGTTTTTCCCGCAACAATGAACAATTCTATTTTGAGTCATCCCTTTTGAACTGTTATTATGAAAAATCTATTTATAATTATATTAGAAGTTATCTAAAATGGAAATTTTCCGGCACTTCCAATAATGAAAAAAATTCCATTGAGAAATATTCATACCGTTTCAACAATGGACAGTATTTAAAACGTGAAAATGTCCCTATACTTTAAAAATGGAAAAAATTATAGTGACAAATTTTCCTACGCTTTCAACAATGAAGAAATCATAAATTAAGAAGTTTTTCCAGCAACAATGAAAAGTTCGACTTTAAGTCATCATTTTCCAAGTGTTTGTATGACAAAATTATTTAGAATTATATTAGAAGTTAAATATAATTGCAATTTTCCCGCAGCTCCAACAATGGAAAAAATTCCATTGACAAATATTGATACGGTTTCAACAATGGATAATATTTAAAACGTCAAAATATCCCTATCCTTTAACATTGGAAAAATTTTTAGTGACAAATTTTCCCAAGCTTTCAACAATGAAGAAATCTTAAGTTAAGAAGTTTTTCCCGCAACAATGAACAATTGTATTTTGAGTCATCCCTTTTGAATTGTTATTATGAAAAATTTATTTATAATTGTATTAGAAGTTATCTATAATGACAAATTTCTGGCACTTCCAACAATGGGAAAAATTCGATTGACAAATATTGATACCGTTGCAACAATAGACAATATTTAAAACGTGAAAATGTCCCTATACTTTAACAATGGAAAAAATTATAGTGACAAATTTCCCCACGCTTTCAACAATGAAGAAATTTTAAATTAAATTTTTCCCGCAACAATAAAAATTTCGACTATAAGTCATCATTTTTCAATTGTTATTATGAAAAATTTATTTATAATTGTATTAGAAGTTATCTATAATGACAACTTTCTGGCACTTCCAACAATGGAAAAAATTCCATTGACAAATATTGATACCGTTTCAGCAATAGACGATATTTAAAACGTGAAAATGTCAATATACTTTAACAATGGAAAAAATTATAGCGACAAATTTTCCCACGCTTTCAACAATGGAGAAATCTTAAATTAAGAAGTTTTTCCCGCAACAATAAAAAGTTCGACTTAAAGTCATCATTTTCCAAGTGTTATTATGAAAAATTTATTTAATATTATATTAGAAATTATCTATAATAACAACTTTCCCGCACTTCCAACAATGGAAAAAAATCCACTGACAAATATTGATACCGTTTCAACAATGAATAATATTTAAAACGTGAAAATGTCCCTATCCTTTAACAATGAAAAAATTATAGTGCAAAATATTCCCACGCTTTCAATAATGAAGAAATCTTAAAATATGAATTTTTTAACGCAACAATGAAAAATTCGACTTTAAGTCATCCTTTTCCAAGTGTTTTTATGACAAATTTATTTATAATTATATTAGAAGTTATCTATAATAACAACTTTCCCGCACTTCCAACAATGCAAAAAATTCCATTGACAAATATTGATACCGTTTCAACAATGGGCAATATTTAAAACGTGAAAATATCCCTACCCTTTAACAATGGAAAAAATTATAGTGACAAATTTTCCCACGCTTTCAACAATGAAGAAAACTTAAATTAAGAAATTTTTCCCGCAACAATATAATTTCGATTTTAATTCATCATTTTTCAAGTGTTATTATGAAAAATTTATTTATAATTATATTAGAAATTATCTATAATTGCAAATTTCCCGCACCTCCAACAATGGAAAAAATTCCATTGACAAATACTGATACGGTTTCAACAATGGATAATATTTAAAACGTGAAAATGTCCCTATCCTTTAACAATGGAAAAATTTATATTGACAATAGTATATTTATATGATTTATAGTGACAATTTATAGTGACAATAGTATAATGACATCTTTCTGGCACTTCCAATAATGTAAAAAATTCCATTGACAAATATTGATACCGTTTCAACAATGGGCAATATTTAAAACGTGAAAATTTCCCTACGCTTTAACAACGCAAAAAATTATAGTGACAAATTTTCCCACGCTTTCAACAATGAAGAAAACTTAAATTAAGAAATTTTTCCCGCAACAATAAAATTTCGACTTTAATTCATCCTTTTCCAAGTGTTATTATGAAAAATGTATTTATAATTATATTGGAAATTGTCTACAATGAAATCTTTCCGGCACTCCCAACAATGAAAAAAATTCCATTGACAAATATTGATAGCGTTTCAACAATGGACAATATTTAAAACGGGAAAATGTCCCTATACTTTAACAATGGAAAAAATTATAGTGACAAATTTTCGCACGATTTCAACGATGAAGAAAACTTAAACTAAGAAATTTTTCCCGCAACAATGAACAATTCTATTTTGAGTCATGCCTTTTGAATTGTTATTATGAGAAATTTATTTATAATTGTATTAGAAGTTATCAATAATGGCAACTTTCTGGCATTTCCAAAAATGGGAAAAATTCGATTGACAAATATTGATACCGTTGCAACAATACACGATATTTAAAACGTGAAAATGTCCCTATACTTTAACAATAGAAAAAATTATAGTGACAAATTTTCCCATGCTTTCAACAATGAAGAAATGTTAAATTAAGAAGTTTTTCCCGCAACAACAAAAAGTTCGACTTTAAGTCATCATTTTCAAAGTATTATTATGAAAAATTTATTTAATATTATATTAGAAATTATCTATAATAACAACTTTCCCGCACTTCCAACAACGGAAAAAATTCCATTGACAAATATTGATACCGTTTCAACAATGAATAATATTTAAAGCGTGAAAATGTCCCTATCCTTTAACAATGAAAAAATTATAGTGCAAAACATTCCCACGCTTTCAACAATGAAGAAAACTTAAATTAAGAAGTTTTTCCCGCAACAATGAACAATTCTATTTTGAGTCATCCCTTTTGAACTGTTATTATGAAAAATCTATTTATAATTATATTAGAAGTTATCTAAAATGGCAATTTTCCGGCACTTCCAATAATGAAAAAAATTCCATTGAGAAATATTGATACCGTTGCAACAATAGACAATATTTAAAACGTGAAAATGTCCCTATCCTTTAACAATGGAACAATTTATAGTGACAATAGTATATTTATATGATTTATAGTGACAATAGTATAATGACAACTTTCTGGAACTTCCAATAATGTAAAAAATTCCATTGACAAATTATTGATATCGTTTCAACAATGGACAATATTTAAAACGTGAAAATGTCCCTATCCTTTAACAATGGAAAAAATTATAGTGACAAATTTTCCCAAGCTTTCAACAATGAAGAAAAGTTAAATTAAGAAATTTTTCCCGCAACAATAAAATTTCGACTTTAATTCATCATTTTCCAAGTGTTATTATGAAAAATTTATTTATAATTATATTAGAAATTGTCTACAATGAAAACTTTCCGGCACTCCCAACAATGAAAAAAATTCCATTGACAAATATTGATACCATTTCAACAATGGACAATATTTAAAACGGGAAAATGTCCCTATCCTATAACAATGGAAAAAAATATAGTGACAAATCTTCCCACGCTTTCAACAATGAAGAAATCTTAAATTAAGAAATTTTTCCCGCAACAATAAAATTTCGAATTTAATTCATCATTTTCCAAGTGTTATTATGAAAAATTTATTTATAATTATATTAGAAATTATCTATAATTACAAATTTCCCGCACCTCCAACAATGGAAAAAATTCCATTGACAAATACTGATACGGTTTCAACAATGGATAATATTTAAAACGAGAAAATGTCCCTATCCTTTAACAATGGAACAATTTATAGTGAAAATAGTATATTTATATGATTTATAGTGACAATAGTATAATGACAACTTTCTGGAACTTCCAATAATGTAAAAAATTCCTTTGACAAATTATTGATACCGTTTCAACAATGGACAATATTTAAAACGTGAAAATGTCCCTATCCTTTAACAATGGAAAAAATTATAGTGACAAATTTTCCCAAGCTTTCAACAATGAAGAAATCTCAAATTAAGAAGTTTTTACCGCAACAATAAAAAGTTCGACTTTAAGTCATCATTTTTCAATTGTTATTATGAAAAATTTATTTATAATTATATTAGCAATTATCTACAATGAAAACTTTCCGGCACTTCCAACAATGAAAAAAATTCCATTGACAAATATTGATACCGTTTCAACAATGGACAATATTTGAAACGTGAAAATGTCCCTATTCTTTAACAATGGAAAAAATTATAGTGACAAATTTTCACACGATTTCAACAATGAAGAAAACTTAAACTAAGAAATTTTTCCCGCATTAATGAACAATTCTATTTTTAGTCATGCCTTTTGAATTGTTATTATGAAAAATTTATTTATAATTGTATTAGAAGTTATCTATAATGGCAACTTTCTGGCACTTCCAACAATGGGAAAAATTCGATTGACAAATATTGATACCGTTGCAACAATAGACAATATTTAAAACGTGAAAATGTCCCTATCCTTTAACAATGGAAAAAAATATAGTGACAAATCTTCCCACGCTTTCAACAATGAAGAAATCTTAAATTAAGAAATTTTTCCCGCAACAATAAAATTTCGACTTTAATTCATCATTTTCAAGTTTTATTATGAAAAATTTATTCATAATTATATTAGAAATTATCTATAATTACAAATTTCCCGCACCTACATCAATGGAAAAAATTCCATTGACAAATACTGATACGGTTTCAACAATGGATAATATTTAAAACGTGAAAATGTCCCTATCCTTTAACAATGGAACAATTTATAGTGACAATAGTATATTTATATGATTTATGGTGACAATAGTATAATGACAACTTTCTGGCACTTCCAATAATGTAAAAAATTCCATTGACAAATTATTGATACCGTTTCAACAATGGACAATATTTAAAACGTGAAAAGATCCCTATCCTTTAACAATGGAAAAAATTATAGTGACAAATTTTCCCAAGCTTTCAACAATGAAGAAATCTTAAATTAAGAAGTTTTTACCGCAACAATAAAAAGTTCGACTTTAAGTCATCATTTTTTATTGTTATTATGAAAAATTTATTTATAATTATATTAGCAATTATCTACAATGAAAACTTTCCGGCACTTCCAACAATGAAAAAAATTCCATTGACAAATATTGATACCGTTTCAACAATGGACAATATTTAAAACGTGAAAATGTCCCTATTCTTTAACAATGGAAAAAATTATAGTGACAAATTTTCGCACGATTTCAACAATGAAGAAAACTTAAACTAAGAAATTTTTCCCGCATTAATGAACAATTCTATTTTGAGTCATGCCTTTTGAATTGTTATTATGAAAAATTTATTTATAATTATATTAGAAGTTATCTAAAATGGCAACTTTCTGGCACTTCCAACAATGGGAAAAATTCGATTGACAAATATTGATACCGTTGCAACAATAGACAATATTTAAAACGTGAAAATGTCCCTATACTTTAGCAATGGAAAAAATTATAGTGACAAATTTCCCCACGCTTTCAACAATGAAGAAATTTTAAATTAAGTTTTTCCCGCAACAATAAAAATTTCGACTATAAGTCATCATTTTTCAATTGTTATTATGAAAAATTTATTTATAATTGTATTAGAAGTTATCTATAATGACAACTTTCTGGCATTTCCAACAACGGAAAAAAATCCATTGACAAATATTGATACCGTTTCAACAATGAATAATATTTAAAGCGTGAAAATGTCCCTATCCTTTAACAATGAAAAAATTATAGTGCAAAATATTCCCACGCTTTCAATAATGAAGAAATCTTAAAATATGAATATTTTAACGCAACAATGAAAAATTCGACTTTAAGTCATCCTTTTCCAAGTGTTTTTATGACAAATTTATTTATAATTATATTAGAAATTATCTATAATTGCAAATTTCCCGCACCTCCAACAATGGAAAAAATTCCATTGACAAATACTGACACGGTTTCAACAATGGGTAATATTTAAAACGTGAAAATGTCCCTATCCTTTAACAATGGAAAAATTTATATTGACATTAGTATATTTATATGATTTATAGTGACAATTTATAGTGACAATAGTATAATGACAACTTTCTGGCACTTCCAATAATGTAAAAAATTCCATTGACAAATATTGATGCCGTTTCAACAATGGGCAATATTTAAAACGTGAAAATGTCCCTATCCTTAAACAATGGAAAAAATTATAGTGACAAATTTTCCCACGCTTTCAACAATGAAGAAATCTTAAATTAAGAAGTTTTTACTGCAACAATAAAAAGTTCGACTTTAAGTCATCATTTTTCAATTATTATTATGAAAAATTTATTTATAATTATATTAGAAATTGTCTTCAATGAAAACTTTCCGGCACTTCCAACAATGAAAAAAATTCCATTGACAAATATTGATACCGTTTCAACAATGGACAATATTTAAAACGGGAAAATGTCCCTATACTTTAACAATGGAAAAAATTATAGTGACAAATTTTCGCACGATTTCAACGATGAAGAAAACTTAAACTAAGAAATTTTTCCCGCAACAATGAACAATTCTATTTTGAGTCATGCCTTTTGAATTGTTATTTTGAAAAATTTATTTATAATTGTATTAGAAGTTATCAATAATGGCAACTTTCTGGCATTTCCAAAAATGGGAAAAATTCGATTGACAAATATTGATACCGTTGCAACAATACACGATATTTAAAACGTGAAAATGTCCCTATACTTTAACATTAGAAAAAATTATAGTGACAAATTTTCCCATGCCTTCAACAATGAAGAAATGTTAAATTAAGAAGTTTTTCCCGCAACAACAAAAAGTTCGACTTTAAGTCATCATTTTCAAAGTATTATTATGAAAAATTTATTTAATATTATATTAGAAATTATCTATAATAACAACTTTCCCGCACTTCCAACAACGGAAAAAATTCCATTGACAAATATTGATACCGTTTCAACAATGAATAATATTTAAAGCGTGAAAATGTCCCTATCCTTTAACAATGGAAAAAATTATAGTGCAAAACATTTCCACGCTTTCAACAATGAAGAAATCTTAAAATATGAATTTTTTAACGCAACAATGAAAAGTTCGACTTTAAGTCATCATTTTCCAAGTGTTATTATGAAAAATTTATTTATAATTATATTAGAAATTATCTATAATAACAACTTTCTCGCACTTCCAACAATGGAAAAAATTACATTGACAAATATTGATACCGTTTCAACGATGGACAATATTTAAAACGTGAAAATTTCCCTATTCTTTAACAATGGAAAAAAATATAGTGACAAATTTTCACACGCTTTCAACAATGAAGAAAACTTAAATTAAGAAGTTTTTCCCGCAACAATGAACAATTCTATTTTGAGTCATCCCTTTTGAACTGTTATTATGAAAAATCTATTTATAATTATATTAGAAGTTATCTAAAATGGCAATTTTCCGGCACTTCCAATAATGAAAAAAATTCCATTGAGAAATATTGAGACCGTTTCAACAATGGACAGTATTTAAAACGTGAAAATGTCCCTATACTTTAAAAATGGAAAAAATTATAGTGACAAATGTTCCTACGCTTTCAACAATGAAGAAATCTTAAATTAAGAAGTTTTTCCAGCAACAATGAAAAGTTCGACTTTAAGTCATCATTTTCCAAGTGTTTGTATGACAAAATTATTTAGAATTATATTAGAAGTTAAATATAATTGCAATTTTCCCGCACCTCCAACAATGGAAAAAATTCCATTGACAAATATTGATACGGTTTCAACAATGGATAATATTTAAAACGTGAAAATATCCCTATCCTTTAACATTGGAAAAATTTTTAGTGACAAATTTTCCCACGCTTTCAACAATGAAGAACTCTTAAGTTAAGAAGTTTTTCCCGCAACAATGAACAATTGTATTTTGAGTCATCCCTTTTGAATTGTTATTATGAAAAATTTATTTATAATTGTATTAAAAGTTATCTATAATGACAACTTTCTGGCACTTCCAACAATGGGAAAAATTCGATTGACAAATATTGATACCGTTGCAACAATAGACAATATTTAAAACGTGAAAATGTCCCTATACTTTAACAATGGAAAAAATTATAGTGACAAATTTCCCCACGCTTTCAACAATGAAGAAATTTTAAATTAAGTTTTTCCCGCAACAATAAAAATTTCGACTATAAGTCATCATTTTTCAATTGTTATTATGAAAAATTTATTTATAATTGTATTAGAAGTTATCTATAATGACAACTTTCTGGAACTTCCAACAATGGAAAAAATTCCATTGACAAATATTGATACCGTTTCAGCAATAGACGATATTTAAAACGTGAAAATGTCAATATACTTTAACAATGGAAAAAATTATAGCGACAAATTTTCCCACGCTTTCAACAATGGAGAAATCTTAAATCAAGAAGTTTTTCCCGCAACAATAAAAAGTTCGACTTAAAGTCATCATTTTCCAAGTGTTATTATGAAAAATTTATTTAATATTATATTAGAAATTATCTATAATAACAACTTTCCCGCACTTCCAACAATGGAAAAAAATCCATTGACAAATATTGATACCGTTTCAACAATGAATAATATTTAAAACGTGAAAATGTCCCTATCCTTTAACAATGAAAAAATTATAGTGCAAAATATTCCCACGCTTTCAATAATGAAGAAATCTTAAAATATGAATTTTTTAACGCAACAATGAAAAATTCGACTTTAAGTCATCCTTTTCCAAGTGTTTTTATGACAAATTTATTTATAATTATATTAGAAGTTATCTATAATATTAACTTTCCCGCACTTCCAACAATGCAAAAAATTCCATTGACAAATATTGATACCGTTTCAACAATGGGCAATATTTAAAACGTGAAAATGTCCCTACCCTTTAACAATGGAAAAAATTATAGTGACAAATTTTCCCACGCTTTCAACAATGAAGAAAACTTAAATTAAGAAATTTTTCCGGCAACAATATAATTTCGACTTTAATTCATCATTTTTCAAGTGTTATTATGAAAAATTTATTTATAATTATATTAGAAATTATCTATAATTGCAAATTTCCCGCACCTCCAACAATGGAAAAAATTCCATTGACAAATACTGATACGGTTTCAACAATGGATAATATTTAAAACGTGAAAATGTCCCTATCCTTTAACAATGGAAAAATTTATATTGACAATAGTATATTTATATGATTTATAGTGACAATTTATAGTAACAATAGTATAATGACAACTTTCTGGCACTTCCAATAATGTAAAAAATTCCATTGACAAATATTGATACCGTTTCAACAATGGGCAATATTTAAAACGTGAAAATGTCCCTATTCTTTAACAATGGAAAAAATTATAGTGACAAATTTTCCCACGCTTTCAACAATGAAGAAAACTTAAATTAAAAAATTTTTCCCGCAACAATAAAATTTCGACTTTAATTCATCATTTTCCAAGTGTTATTATGAAAAATTTATTTATAATTATATTAGAAATTGTCTACAATGAAATCTTTCCGGCACTCCCAACAATGAAAAAAATTCCATTGACAAATATTGATACCGTTTCAACAATGGACAATATTTAAAACGTGAAAATGTCCCTATACTTTAACAATAGAAAAAATTATAGTGACAAATTTTCCCATGCTTTCAACAATGAAGAAATGTTAAATTAAGAAGTTTTTCCCGCAACAACAAAAAGTTCGACTTTAAGTCATCATTTTCAAAGTATTATTATGAAAAATTTATTTAATATTAAATTAGAAATTATCTATAATAACAACTTTCCCGCACTTCCAACAATGGGAAAAATTCGATTGACAAATATTGATACCGTTGCAACAATAGACAATATTTAAAACGTGAAAATGTCCCTATACTTTAGCAATGGAAAAAATTATAGTGACAAATTTCCCCACGCTTTCAACAATGAAGAAATTTTAAATTAAGTTTTTCCCGCAACAATAAAAATTTCGACTATAAGTCATCATTTTTCAATTGTTATTATGAAAAATTTATTTATAATTGTATTAGAAGTTATCTATAATGACAACTTTCTGGCATTTCCAACAACGGAAAAAAATCCATTGACAAATATTGATACCGTTTCAACAATGAATAATATTTAAAGCGTGAAAATGTCCCTATCCTTTAACAATGAAAAAATTATAGTGCAAAATATTCCCACGCTTTCAATAATGAAGAAATCTTAAAATATGAATATTTTAACGCAACAATGAAAAATTCGACTTTAAGTCATCCTTTTCCAAGTGTTTTTATGACAAATTTATTTATAATTATATTAGAAATTATCTATAATTGCAAATTTCCCGCACCTCCAACAATGGAAAAAATTCCATTGACAAATACTGACACGGTTTCAACAATGGGTAATATTTAAAACGTGAAAATGTCCCTATCCTTTAACAATGGAAAAATTTATATTGACATTAGTATATTTATATGATTTATAGTGACAATTTATAGTGACAATAGTATAATGACAACTTTCTGGCACTTCCAATAATGTAAAAAATTCCATTGACAAATATTGATGCCGTTTCAACAATGGGCAATATTTAAAACGTGAAAATGTCCCTATCCTTAAACAATGGAAAAAATTATAGTGACAAATTTTCCCACGCTTTCAACAATGAAGAAATCTTAAATTAAGAAGTTTTTACTGCAACAATAAAAAGTTCGACTTTAAGTCATCATTTTTCAATTATTATTATGAAAAATTTATTTATAATTATATTAGAAATTGTCTTCAATGAAAACTTTCCGGCACTTCCAACAATGAAAAAAATTCCATTGACAAATATTGATACCGTTTCAACAATGGACAATATTTAAAACGGGAAAATGTCCCTATACTTTAACAATGGAAAAAATTATAGTGACAAATTTTCGCACGATTTCAACGATGAAGAAAACTTAAACTAAGAAATTTTTCCCGCAACAATGAACAATTCTATTTTGAGTCATGCCTTTTGAATTGTTATTATGAAAAATTTATTTATAATTGTATTAGAAGTTATCAATAATGGCAACTTTCTGGCATTTCCAAAAATGGGAAAAATTCGATTGACAAATATTGATACCGTTGCAACAATACACGATATTTAAAACGTGAAAATGTCCCTATACTTTAACAATAGAAAAAATTATAGTGACAAATTTTCCCATGCTTTCAACAATGAAGAAATGTTAAATTAAGAAGTTTTTCCCGCAACAACAAAAAGTTCGACTTTAAGTCATCATTTTCAAAGTATTATTATGAAAAATTTATTTAATATTATATTAGAAATTATCTATAATAACAACTTTCCCGCACTTCCAACAACGGAAAAAATTCCATTGACAAATATTGATACCGTTTCAACAATGAATAATATTTAAAGCGTGAAAATGTCCCTATCCTTTAACAATGGAAAAAATTATAGTGCAAAACATTTCCACGCTTTCAACAATGAAGAAATCTTAAAATATGAATTTTTTAACGCAACAATGAAAAGTTCGACTTTAAGTCATCATTTTCCAAGTGTTATTATGAAAAATTTATTTATAATTATATTAGAAATTATCTATAATAACAACTTTCTCGCACTTCCAACAATGGAAAAAATTACATTGACAAATATTGATACCGTTTCAACGATGGACAATATTTAAAACGTGAAAATTTCCCTATTCTTTAACAATGGAAAAAAATATAGTGACAAATTTTCACACGCTTTCAACAATGAAGAAAACTTAAATTAAGAAGTTTTTCCCGCAACAATGAACAATTCTATTTTGAGTCATCCCTTTTGAACTGTTATTATGAAAAATCTATTTATAATTATATTAGAAGTTATCTAAAATGGCAATTTTCCGGCACTTCCAATAATGAAAAAAATTCCATTGAGAAATATTGAGACCGTTTCAACAATGGACAGTATTTAAAACGTGAAAATGTCCCTATACTTTAAAAATGGAAAAAATTATAGTGACAAATTTTCCTACGCTTTCAACAATGAAGAAATCTTAAATTAAGAAGTTTTTCCAGCAACAATGAAAAGTTCGACTTTAAGTCATAATTTTCCAAGTGTTTGTATGACAAAATTATTTAGAATTATATTAGAAGTTAAATATAATTGCAATTTTCCCGCACCTCCAACAATGGAAAAAATTCCATTGACAAATATTGATACGGTTTCAACAATGGATAATATTTAAAACGTGAAAATATCCCTATCCTTTAACATTGGAAAAATTTTTAGTGACAAATTTTCCCACGCTTTCAACAATGAAGAACTCTTAAGTTAAGAAGTTTTTCCCGCAACAATGAACAATTGTATTTTGAGTCATCCCTTTTGAATTGTTATTATGAAAAATTTATTTATAATTGTATTAAAAGTTATCTATAATGACAACTTTCTGGCACTTCCAACAATGGGAAAAATTCGATTGACAAATATTGATACCGTTGCAACAATAGACAATATTTAAAACGTGAAAATGTCCCTATACTTTAACAATGGAAAAAATTATAGTGACAAATTTCCCCACGCTTTCAACAATGAAGAAATTTTAAATTAAGTTTTTCCCGCAACAATAAAAATTTCGACTATAAGTCATCATTTTTCAATTGTTATTATGAAAAATTTATTTATAATTGTATTAGAAGTTATCTATAATGACAACTTTCTGGCACTTCCAACAATGGAAAAAATTCCATTGACAAATATTGATACCGTTTCAGCAATAGACGATATTTAAAACGTGAAAATGTCAATATACTTTAACAATGGAAAAAATTATAGCGACAAATTTTCCCACGCTTTCAACAATGGAGAAATCTTAAATCAAGAAGTTTTTCCCGAAACAATAAAAAGTTGGACTTAAAGTCATCATTTTCCAAGTGTTATTATGAAAAATTTATTTAATATTATATTAGAAATTATCTATAATAACAACTTTCCCGCACTTCCAACAATGGAAAAAAATCCATTGACAAATATTGATACCGTTTCAACAATGAATAATATTTAAAACGTGAAAATGTCCCTATCCTTTAACAATGAAAAAATTATAGTGCAAAATATTCCCACGCTTTCAATAATGAAGAAATCTTAAAATATGAATTTTTTAACGCAACAATGAAAAATTCGACTTTAAGTCATCCTTTTCCAAGTGTTTTTATGACAAATTTATTTATAATTATATTAGAAGTTATCTATAATATTAACTTTCCCGCACTTCCAACAATGCAAAAAATTCCATTGACAAATATTGATACCGTTTCAACAATGGATAATATTTAAAACGTGAAAATGTCCCTATCCTTTAACAATGGAAAAATTTATATTGACAATAGTATATTTATATGATTTATAGTGACAATTTATAGTAACAATAGTATAATGACAACTTTCTGGCACTTCCAATAATGTAAAAAATTCCATTGACAAATATTGATACCGTTTCAACAATGGGCAATATTTAAAACGTGAAAATGTCCCTATTCTTTAACAATGGAAAAAATTATAGTGACAAATTTTCCCACGCTTTCAACAATGAAGAAAACTTAAATTAAGAAATTTTTCCCGCAACAATAAAATTTCGACTTTAATTCATCATTTTCCAAGTGTTATTATGAAAAATTTATTTATAATTATATTAGAAATTGTCTACAATGAAATCTTTCCGGCACTCCCAACAATGAAAAAAATTCCATTGACAAATATTGATACCGTTTCAACAATGGACAATATTTAAAACGTGAAAATGTCCCTATTCTTTAACAATGGAAAAAATTATAGTGACAAATTTTCCCACGCTTTCAACAATGAAGAAAACTTAAATTAAGAAATTTTTCCCGCAACAATAAAATTTCGACTTTAATTCATCATTTTCAAAGTATTATTATGAAAAATTTATTTAATATTATATTAGAAATTATCTATAATAACAACTTTCCCGCACTTCCAACAACGGAAAAAATTCCATTGACAAATATTGATACCGTTTCAATAATGAATAATATTTAAAGCGTGAAAATGTCCCTATCCTTTAACAATGAAAAAATTATAGTGCAAAACATTCCCACGCTTTCAACAATGAAGAAATCTTAAAATATGAATTTTTTAACGCAACAATGAAAAGTTCGACTTTAAGTCATCATTTTCCAAGTGTTATTATGAAAAATTTATTTATAATTATATTAGAAATTATCTATAATAACAACTTTCCCGCACTTCCAACAATGCAAAAAATTCCATTGACAAATATTGATACCGTTTCAACAATGGGCAATATTTAAAACGTGAAAATTTCCCTATTCTTTAACAATGGAAAAAATTATAGTGACAAATTTTCACACGCTTTCAACAATGAAGAAAACTTAAATTAAGAAGTTTTTCCCGCAACAATGAACAATTCTATTTTGAGTCATCCCTTTTGAACTGTTATTATGAAAAATCTATTTATAATTATATTAGAAGTTATCTAAAATGGCAATTTTCCGGCACTTCCAATAATGAAAAAAATTCCATTGAGAAATATTGATACCGTTTCAACAATGGACAGTATTTAAAACGTGAAAATGTCCCTATACTTTAAAAATGGAAAAAATTATAGTGACAAATTTTCCTACGCTTTCAACAATGAAGAAATCTTAAATTAAGAAGTTTTTCCAGCAACAATGAAAAGTTCGACTTTAAGTCATCATTTTCCAAGTGTTTGTATGACAAATTTATTTAGAATTATATTAGAAGTTAAATATAATTGCAATTTTCCCGCACCTCCAACAATGGAAAAAATTCCATTGACAAATATTGATACGGTTTCAACAATGGATAACATTTAAAACGTGAAAATATCCCTATCCTTTAACATTGGAAAAATTTTTAGTGACAAATTTTCCCACGCTTTCAACAATGAAGAAAACTTAAGTTAAGAAGTTTTTCCCGCAACAATGAACAATTGTATTTTGAGTCATCCCTTTTGAATTGTTATTATGAAAAATTTATTTATAATTATATTAGAAGTTATCTATAATGACAACATTCCGGCACTTCCAACAATGGAAAGGATTCCATTGACAAATATTGATACCGTTTCAACAATGGACAGTATTTAAAACGTGAAAATGTCCCTATACTTTAACAATGGAAAAAATGATAGTGATAAATTTTCGCACGATTTCAACAATGAAGTAAACTTAAACTAAGAAATTTTTCCGCAACAATGAACAATTCTATTTTGAGTCATGCCTTTTGAATTGTTATTATGAAAAATTTATTTATAATTGTATTAGAAGTTATTATATAATGACAACTTTCTGGCACTTCCAACAATGGGAAAAATTCGATTGACAAATATTGATACCGTTGCAACAATAGACAATATTTAAAACGTGAAAATGTCCCTATACTTTAACAATGGAAAAAATTATAGTGACAAATTTCCCCACGCTTTCAACAATGAAGAAATTTTAAATTAAGTTTTTCCCGCAACAATAAAAATTTCGACTATAAGTCATCATTTTTCAATTGTTATTATTAAAAATTTATTTATAATTGTATTAGAAGTTATCTATAATGACAACTTTCTGGCACTTCAAACAATGGAAGAAATTCCATAAACAAATATTGATACCGTTTCAGCAATAGACGATATTTAAAACGTGAAAATGTCAATATACTTTAACAATGGAAAAAATTATAGCGACAAATTTTCCCACGCTTTCAACAATGGAGAAATCTTAAATTAAGAAGTTTTTCCCGCAACAATAAAAAGTTCGACTTAAAGTCATCATTTTCCAAGAGTTATTATGAAAAATTTCTTTAATATTATATTAGAAATTGTCTTCAATGAAAACTTTCCGGCACTTCCAACAATGAAAAAAATTCCATTGACAAATATTGATACCGTTTCAACAATGGACAATATTTAAAACGTGAAAATGTCCCTATTCTTTAACAATGGAAAAAATTATAGTGACAAATTTTCGCACGATTTCAACATTGAAGAAAACTTAAACTAAGAAATTTTTCCCGCATTAATAAACAATTCTATTTTGAGTCATGCCTTTTGAATTGTTATTATGAAAAATTTATTTATAATTATATTAGAAGTTATCTATAATGGCAAATTTCTGGCACTTCCAATAATGTAAAAAATTCCATTGACAAATTATTGATACCGTTTCAACAATGGACAATATTTAAAACGTGAAAATGCCCTATCCTTTAACAATGGAAAAAATTATAGTGACAAATTTTCCCAAGCTTTCAACAATGAAGAAATCTTAAATTAAGAAGTTTTTACCGCAACAATAAAAAGTTCGACTTTAAGTCATCATTTTTTAATTGTTATTATGAAAAATTTATTTATAATTATATCAGCAATTATCTACAATGAAAACTTTCCGGCACTTCCAACAATGAAAAAAATTCCATTGACAAATATTGATACCGTTTCAACAATGGACAATATTTAAAACGTGAAAATGTCCCTATTCTTTAACAATGGAAAAAATTATAGTGACAAATTTTCGCACGATTTCAACAATGAAGAAAACTTAAACTAAGTAATTTTTTCCGCATTAATAAACAATTCTATTTTGAGTCATGCCTTTTGAATTGTTATTATGAAAAATTTATTTATAATTATATTAGAAGTTATCTATAATGGCAACTTTCTGGCACTTCCAACAATGGGAAAAATTCGATTGACAAATATTGATACCGTTGCAACAATAGACGATATTTAAAACGTGAAAATGTCAATATACTTTAACAATGGAAAAAATTATAGCGACAAATTTTCCCACGCTTTCAACAATGGAGAAATCTTAAATTAAGAAGTTTTTCCCGCAACAATAAAAATTTCGACTTTAAGTCATCATTTTTCAATTGTTATTATGAAAAATTTATTTATAATTGTATTAGAAGTTATCTATAATGACAACTTTCTGGCACTTCCAACAATGGAAAAAATTCCATTGACAAATATTGATACCGTTTCAGCAATAGACGATATTTAAAACGTGAAAATGTCAATATACTTTAACAATGGAAAAAATTATAGCGACAAATTTTCCCACGCTTTCAACAATGGAGAAATCTTAAATTAAGAAGTTTTTCCCGCAACAATAAAAAGTTCGACTTAAAGTCATCATTTTCCAAGTGTTATTATGAAAAATTTATTTAATATTATATTAGAAATTATCTATAATAACAACTTTCCCGCACTTCCAACAATGGAAAAAAATCCATTGACAAATAATGATACCGTTTCAACAATGAATAATATTTAAAGTGTGAAAATGTCCCTATCCTTTAACAATGAAAAAATTATAGTGCAAAATATTCCCACGCTTTCAACAATGAAGAAATCTTAAAATAGGAATTTTTTAACGCAACAATGAAAAATTCTACTTTAAGCCATCCTTTTCGAAGTGTTTTTATGACAAATTTATTTATAATTATATTAGAAGTTATCTATAATAAACACTTTCCCGCACTTCCATCAATGGAAAAAAATCCATTGACAAATATTGATACCGTTTCAACAATGGATAATATTTAAAACGTGAAAATGTCTCTATCCTTTAACAATGGAAAAATTTATAGTGGCAAATTTTCCCACGCTTTCAACAATGAAGAAATCTTAAATTAAGAAATTTTTCCCGCAACAATAAAATTTCAACTTTAATTCATCATTTTCCAAGTGTTATTATGAAAAATTTATTTATAATTATATTAGAAATTATCTATAATTGCAAATTTCCCGCACCTCCAACAATGGAAAAAATTCCATTGACAAATACTGATACGGTTTCAACAATGGATAATATTTAAAACGTGAAAATGTCCCTATCCTTTAACAATGGAACAATTTATAGTGACAATAGTATATTTATATGATTTATAGTGACAATAGCATAATGACAACTTTCTGGCACTTCCAATAATGTAAAAAATTCCATTGACAAATTATTGATACCGTTTCAACAATGGACAATATTTAAAACGTGAAAATGTCCCTATCCTTTAACAATGGAAAAAATTATAGTGACAAATTTTCCCAAGCTTTCAACAATGAAGAAATCTTAAATTAAGAAGTTTTTACCGCAACAATAAAAAGTTCGACTTTAAGTCATCATTTTTCAATTATTATTATGAAAAATTTATTTATAATTATATTAGAAATTGTCTTCAATGAAAACTTTCCGGCACTTCCAACAATGAAAAAAATTCCATTGACAAATATTGATACCGTTTCAACAATGGACAATATTTAAAACGGGAAAATGTCCCTATACTTTAACAATGGAAAAAATTATAGTGACAAATTTTCGCACGATTTCAACGATGAAGAAAACTTAAACTAAGAAATTTTTCCCGCAACAATGAACAATTCTATTTTGAGTCATGCCTTTTGAATTGTTATTATGAAAAATTTATTTATAATTGTATTAGAAGTTATCAATAATGGCAACTTTCTGGCATTTCCAAAAATGGGAAAAATTCGATTGACAAATATTGATACCGTTGCAACAATACACGATATTTAAAACGTGAAAATGTCCCTATACTTTAACAATAGAAAAAATTATAGTGACAAATTTTCCCATGCTTTCAACAATGAAGAAATGTTAAATTAAGAAGTTTTTCCCGCAACAACAAAAAGTTCGACTTTAAGTCATCATTTTCAAAGTATTATTATGAAAAATTTATTTAATATTATATTAGAAATTATCTATAATAACAACTTTCCCGCACTTCCAACAACGGAAAAAATTTTATTGACAAATATTGATACCGTTTCAACAATGAATAATATTTAAAGCGTGAAAATGTCCCTATCCTTTAACAATGGAAAAAATTATAGTGCAAAACATTTCCACGCTTTCAACAATGAAGAAATCTTAAAATATGAATTTTTTAACGCAACAATGAAAAGTTCGACTTTAAGTCATCATTTTCCAAGTGTTATTATGAAAAATTTATTTATAATTATATTAGAAATTATCTATAATAACAACTTTCTCGCACTTCCAACAATGGAAAAAATTACATTGACAAATATTGATACCGTTTCAACGATGGACAATATTTAAAACGTGAAAATTTCCCTATTCTTTAACAATGGAAAAAATTATAGTGACAAATTTTCACACGCTTTCAACAATGAAGAAATCTTAAATTAAGAAGTTTTTCCAGCAACAATGAACAATTCTATTTTGAGTCATCCCTTTTGAACTGTTATTATGAAAAATCTATTTATAATTATATTAGAAGTTATCTAAAATGGCAATTTTCCGGCACTTCCAATAATGAAAAAAATTCCATTGAGAAATATTGAGACCGTTTCAACAATGGACAGTATTTAAAACGTGAAAATGTCCCTATACTTTAAAAATGGAAAAAATTATAGTGACAAATTTTCCTACGCTTTCAACAATGAAGAAATCTTAAATTAAGAAGTTTTTCCAGCAACAATGAAAAGTTCGACTTTAAGTCATCATTTTCCAAGTGTTTGTATGACAAAATTATTTAAAATTATATTAGAAGTTAAATATAATTGCAATTTTCCCGCACCTACAACAATGGAAAAAATTCCATTGACAAATATTGATACGGTTTCAACAATGGATAATATTTAAAACGTGAAAATATCCCTATCCTTTAATATTGGAAAAATTTTTAGTGACAAATTTTCCCACGCTTTCAACAATGAAGAACTCTTAAGTTAAGAAGTTTTTCCCGCAACAATGAACAATTGTATTTTGAGTCATCCCTTTTGAATTGTTATTATGAAAAATTTATTTATAATTGTATTAAAAGTTATCTATAATGACAACTTTCTGGCACTTCCAACAATGGGAAAAATTCGATTGACAAATATTGATACCGTTGCAACAATAGACAATATTTAAAACGTGAAAATGTCCCTATACTTTAACAATGGAAAAAATTATAGTGACAAATTTCCCCACGCTTTCAACAATGAAGAAATTTTAAATTAAGTTTTTCCCGCAACAATAAAAATTTCGACTATAAGTCATCATTTTTCAATTGTTATTATGAAAAATTTATTTATAATTGTATTAGAAGTTATCTATAATGACAACTTTCTGGCACTTCCAACAATGGAAAAAATTCCATTGACAAATATTGATACCGTTTCAGCAATAGACGATATTTAAAACGTGAAAATGTCAATATACTTTAACAATGGAAAAAATTATAGCGACAAATTTTCCCACGCTTTCAACAATGGAGAAATCTTAAATCAAGAAGTTTTTCCCGCAACAATAAAAAGTTCGACTTAAAGTCATCATTTTCCAAGTGTTATTATGAAAAATTTATTTAATATTATATTAGAAATTATCTATAATAACAACTTTCCCGCACTTCCAACAATGGAAAAAAATCCATTGACAAATATTGATACCGTTTCAACAATGAATAATATTTAAAACGTGAAAATGTCCCTATCCTTTAACAATGAAAAAATTATAGTGCAAAATATTCCCACGCTTTCAATAATGAAGAAATCTTAAAATATGAATTTTTTAACGCAACAATGAAAAATTCGACTTTAAGTCATCCTTTTCCAAGTGTTTTTATGACAAATTTATTTATAATTATATTAGAAGTTATCTATAATATTAACTTTCCAGCACTTCCAACAATGCAAAAAATTCCATTGACAAATATTGATACCGTTTCAACAATGGGCAATATTTAAAACGTGAAAATGTCCCTACCCTTTAACAATGGAAAAAATTATAGTGACAAATTTTCCCACGCTTTCAACAATGAAGAAAACTTAAATTAAGAAATTTTTCCCGCAACAATATAATTTCGACTTTAATTCATCATTTTTCAAGTGTTATTATGAAAAATTTATTTATAATTATATTAGAAATTATCTATAATTGCAAATTTCCCGCACCTCCAACAATGGAAAAAATTCCATTGACAAATACTGATACGGTTTCAACAATGGATAATATTTAAAACGTGAAAATGTCCCTATCCTTTAACAATGGAAAAATTTATATTGACAATAGTATATTTATATGATTTATAGTGACAATTTATAGTAACAATAGTATAATGACAACTTTCTGGCACTTCCAATAATGTAAAAAATTCCATTGACAAATATTGATACCGTTTCAACAATGGGCAATATTTAAAACGTGAAAATGTCCCTATTCTTTAACAATGGAAAAAATTATAGTGACAAATTTTCCCACGCTTTCAACAATGAAGAAAATTTAAATTAAGAAATTTTTCCCGCAACAATAAAATTTCGACTTTAATTCATCATTTTCCAAGTGTTATTATGAAAAATTTATTTATAATTATATTAGAAATTGTCTACAATGAAATCTTTCCGGCACTCCCAACAATGAAAAAAATTCCATTGACAAATATTGATACCGTTTCAACAATGGACAATATTTAAAACGTGAAAATGTCCCTATACTTTAACAATAGAAAAAATTATAGTGACAAATTTTCCCATGCTTTCAACAATGAAGAAATGTTAAATTAAGAAGTTTTTCCCGCAACAACAAAAAGTTCGACTTTAAGTCATCATTTTCAAAGTATTATTATGAAAAATTTATTTAATATTATATTAGAAATTATCTATAATAACAACTTTCCCGCACTTCCAACAACGGAAAAAATTCCATTGACAAATATTGATACCGTTTCAACAATGAATAATATTTAAAGCGTGAAAATGTCCCTATCCTTTAACAATGAAAAAATTATAGTGCAAAACATTCCCACGCTTTCAACAATGAAGAAACCTTAAAATATGAATTTTTTAACGCAACAATGAAAAGTTCGACTTTAGGTCATCATTTTCCAAGTGTTATTATGAAAAATTTATTTATAATTATATTAGAAATTATCTATAATAACAACTTTCCCGCACTTCCAACAATGCAAAAAATTCCATTGACAAATATTGATACCGTTTCAACAATGGGCAATATTTAAAACGTGAAAATTTCCCTATTCTTTAACAATGGAAAAAATTATAGTGACAAATTTTCACACGCTTTCAACAATGAAGAAAACTTAAATTAAGAAGTTTTTCCCGCAACAATGAACAATTCTATTTTGAGTCATCCCTTTTGAACTGTTATTATGAAAAATCTATTTATAATTATATTAGAAGTTATCTAAAATGGCAATTTTCCGGCACTTCCAATAATGAAAAAAATTCCATTGAGAAATATTGATACCGTTTCAACAATGGACAATATTTAAAACGGGAAAATGTCCCTATACTTTAACAATGGAAAAAATTATAGTGACAAATTTTCGCACGATGTCAACAATGGAGAAATCTTAAACTAAGAAATTTTTCCCGCAACAATGAACAATTCTATTTTGAGTCATGCCTTTTGAATTGTTATTATGAAAAATTTATTTATAATTGTATTAGAAGTTATCTATAATGGCAACTTTCTGGCACTTACAACAATGGGAAAAATTCGATTGACAAATATTGATACCGTTTCAAATATGGACAATTTTTAAAACGTGAAAATGTCCCTATTCTTTAACAATGGAAAAAATTATAGTGACAAATTTTCACATGCTTTCAACAATGAAGAAATCTTAAATTAAGAAGTTTTTCCCACAACAATGAACAATTCTATTTTGAGTCATCGCTTTTGAATTGTTATTATGAAAAATTTATTTATAATTATATTAGAAATTATCTATAATTGCAAATTTCCCGCACCTCCAACAATGGAAAAAATTCCATTGACAAATACTGATACGGTTTCAACAATGGATAATATTTAAAACGTGAAAATGTCCCTATCCTTTAACAATGGAAAAAATTATAGTGCAAAACATTTCCACGCTTTCAACAATGAAGAAAACTTAAATTAAGAAGTTTTTCCCGCAACAATGAACAATTCTATTTTGAGTCATCCCTTTTGAACTGTTATTATGAAAAATCTATTTATAATTATATTAGAAGTTATCTAAAATGGAAATTTTCCGGCACTTCCAATAATGAAAAAAATTCCATTGAGAAATATTCATACCGTTTCAACAATGGACAGTATTTAAAACGTGAAAATGTCCCTATACTTTAAAAATGGAAAAAATTATAGTGACAAATTTTCCTACGCTTTCAACAATGAAGAAATCTTAAATTAAGAAGTTTTTCCAGCAACAATGAAAAGTTCGACTTTAAGTCATCATTTTCCAAGTGTTTGTATGACAAAATTATTTAGAATTATATTAGAAGTTAAATATAATTGCAATTTTCCCGCACCTCCAACAATGGAAAAAATTCCATTGACAAATATTGATACGGTTTCAACAATGGATAATATTTAAAACGTGAAAATATCCCTATCCTTTAACATTGGAAAAATTTTTAGTGACAAATTTTCCCACGCTTTCAACAATGAAGAAATCTTAAGTTAAGAAGTTTTTCCCGCAACAATGAACAATTGTATTTTGAGTCATCCCTTTTGAATTGTTATTATGAAAAATTTATTTATAATTGTATTAGAAGTTATCTATAATGACAAATTTCTGGCACTTCCAACAATGGGAAAAATTCGATTGACAAATATTGATACCGTTGCAACAATAGACAATATTTAAAACGTGAAAATGTCCCTATACTTTAACAATGGAAAAAATTATAGTGACAAATTTCCCCACGCTTTCAACAATGAAGAAATTTTAAATTAAGTTTTTCCCGCAACAATAAAAATTTCGACTATAAGTCATCATTTTTCAATTGTTATTATGAAAAATTTATTTATAATTGTATTAGAAGTTATCTATAATGACAACTTTCTGGCACTTCCAACAATGGAAAAAATTCCATTGACAAATATTGATACCGTTTCAGCAATAGACGATATTTAAAACGTGAAAATGTCAATATACTTTAACAATGGAAAAAATTATAGCGACAAATTTTCCCACGCTTTCAACAATGGAGAAATCTTAAATTAAGAAGTTTTTCCCGCAACAATAAAAAGTTCGACTTAAAGTCATCATTTTCCAAGTGTTATTATGAAAAATTTATTTAATATTATATTAGAAATTATCTATAATAACAACTTTCCCGCACTTCCAACAATGGAAAAAAATCCACTGACAAATATTGATACCGTTTCAACAATGAATAATATTTAAAACGTGAAAATGTCCCTATCCTTTAACAATGAAAAAATTATAGTGCAAAATATTCCCACGCTTTCAATAATGAAGAAATCTTAAAATATGAATTTTTTAACGCAACAATGAAAAATTCGACTTTAAGTCATCCTTTTCCAAGTGTTTTTATGACAAATTTATTTATAATTATATTAGAAGTTATCTATAATAACAACTTTCCCGCACTTCCAACAATGCAAAAAATTCCATTGACAAATATTGATACCGTTTCAACAATGGGCAATATTTAAAACGTGAAAATATCCCTACCCTTTAACAATGGAAAAAATTATAGTGACAAATTTTCCCACGCTTTCAACAATGAAGAAAACTTAAATTAAGAAATTTTTCCCGCAACAATATAATTTCGACTTTAATTCATCATTTTTCAAGTGTTATTATGAAAAATTTATTTATAATTATATTAGAAATTATCTATAATTGCAAATTTCCCGCACCTCCAACAATGGAAAAAATTCCATTGACAA
Organism: Maratus michaelseni; assembly: GCA_963931845.1. Taxonomy (NCBI): domain Eukaryota; kingdom Metazoa; phylum Arthropoda; class Arachnida; order Araneae; family Salticidae; genus Maratus; species Maratus michaelseni. Next base: position 280,747,044 of record OZ007598.1, on the reverse strand, counting down.
ATACTGATACGGTTTCAACAATGGATAATATTTAAAACGTGAAAATGTCCCTATCCTTTAACAATGGAAAAATTTATATTGACAATAGTATATTTATATGATTTATAGTGACAATTTATAGTGACAATAGTATAATGACAACTTTCTGGCACTTCCAATAATGTAAAAAATTCCATTGACAAATATTGATACCGTTTCAACAATGGGCAATATTTAAAACGTGAAAATGTCCCTACGCTTTAACAACGCAAAAAATTATAGTGACAAATTTTCCCACGCTTTCAACAATGAAGAAAACTTAAATTAAGAAATTTTTCCCGCAACAATAAAATTTCGACTTTAATTCATCCTTTTCCAAGTGTTATTATGAAAAATGTATTTATAATTATATTGGAAATTGTCTACAATGAAATCTTTCCGGCACTCCCAACAATGAAAAAAATTCCATTGACAAATATTGATAGCGTTTCAACAATGGACAATATTTAAAACGGGAAAATGTCCCTATACTTTAACAATGGAAAAAATTATAGTGACAAATTTTCGCACGATTTCAACGATGAAGAAAACTTAAACTAAGAAATTTTTCCCGCAACAATGAACAATTCTATTTTGAGTCATGCCTTTTGAATTGTTATTATGAGAAATTTATTTATAATTGTATTAGAAGTTATCAATAATGGCAACTTTCTGGCATTTCCAAAAATGGGAAAAATTCGATTGACAAATATTGATACCGTTGCAACAATACACGATATTTAAAACGTGAAAATGTCCCTATACTTTAACAATAGAAAAAATTATAGTGACAAATTTTCCCATGCTTTCAACAATGAAGAAATGTTAAATTAAGAAGTTTTTCCCGCAACAACAAAAAGTTCGACTTTAAGTCATCATTTTCAAAGTATTATTATGAAAAATTTATTTAATATTATATTAGAAATTATCTATAATAACAACTTTCCCGCACTTCCAACAACGGAAAAAATTCCATTGACAAATATTGATACCGTTTCAACAATGAATAATATTTAAAGCGTGAAAATGTCCCTATCCTTTAACAATGAAAAAATTATAGTGCAAAACATTCCCACGCTTTCAACAATGAAGAAATCTTAAAATATGAATTTTTTAACGCAACAATGAAAAGTTCGACTTTAAGTCATCATTTTCCAAGTGTTATTATGAAAAATTTATTTATAATTATATTAGAAATTATCTATAATAACAACTTTCCCGCAATTCCAACAATGCAAAAAATTCCATTGACAAATATTGATACCGTTTCAACAATGGGCAATATTTAAAACGTGAAAATTTCCCTATTCTTTAACAATGGAAAAAATTATAGTGACAAATTTTCACACGCTTTCAACAATGAAGAAAACTTAAATTAAGAAGTTTTTCCCGCAACAATGAACAATTCTATTTTGAGTCATCCCTTTTGAACTGTTATTATGAAAAATCTATTTATAATTATATTAGAAGTTATCTAAAATGGCAATTTTCCGGCACTTCCAATAATGAAAAAAATTCCATTGAGAAATATTGATACCGTTGCAACAATAGACAATATTTAAAACGTGAAAATGTCCCTATCCTTTAACAATGGAACAATTTATAGTGACAATAGTATATTTATATGATTTATAGTGACAATAGTATAATGACAACTTTCTGGAACTTCCAATAATGTAAAAAATTCCATTGACAAATTATTGATATCGTTTCAACAATGGACAATATTTAAAACGTGAAAATGTCCCTATCCTTTAACAATGGAAAAAATTATAGTGACAAATTTTCCCAAGCTTTCAACAATGAAGAAAAGTTAAATTAAGAAATTTTTCCCGCAACAATAAAATTTCGACTTTAATTCATCATTTTCCAAGTGTTATTATGAAAAATTTATTTATAATTATATTAGAAATTGTCTACAATGAAAACTTTCCGGCACTCCCAACAATGAAAAAAATTCCATTGACAAATATTGATACCGTTTCAACAATGGACAATATTTAAAACGGGAAAATGTCCCTATACTTTAACAATGGAAAAAATTATAGTGACAAATTTTCGCACGATGTCAACAATGGAGAAATCTTAAACTAAGAAATTTTTCCCGCAACAATGAACAATTCTATTTTGAGTCATGCCTTTTGAATTGTTATTATGAAAAATTTATTTATAATTGTATTAGAAGTTATCTATAATGGCAACTTTCTGGCACTTACAACAATGGGAAAAATTCGATTGACAAATATTGATACCGTTTCAAATATGGACAATTTTTAAAACGTGAAAATGTCCCTATTCTTTAACAATGGAAAAAATTATAGTGACAAATTTTCACATGCTTTCAACAATGAAGAAATCTTAAATGAAGAAGTTTTTCCCACAACAATGAACAATTCTATTTTGAGTCATCGCTTTTGAATTGTTATTATGAAAAATTTATTTATAATTATATTAGAAATTATCTATAATTGCAAATTTCCCGCACCTCCAACAATGGAAAAAATTCCATTGACAAATACTGATACGGTTTCAACAATGGATAATATTTAAAACGTGAAAATGTCCCTATCCTTTAACAATGGAAAAAATTATAGTGCAAAACATTTCCACGCTTTCAACAATGAAGAAAACTTAAATTAAGAAGTTTTTCCCGCAACAATGAACAATTCTATTTTGAGTCATCCCTTTTGAACTGTTATTATGAAAAATCTATTTATAATTATATTAGAAGTTATCTAAAATGGAAATTTTCCGGCACTTCCAATAATGAAAAAAATTCCATTGAGAAATATTCATACCGTTTCAACAATGGACAGTATTTAAAACGTGAAAATGTCCCTATACTTTAAAAATGGAAAAAATTATAGTGACAAATTTTCCTACGCTTTCAACAATGAAGAAATCTTAAATTAAGAAGTTTTTCCAGCAACAATGAAAAGTTCGACTTTAAGTCATCATTTTCCAAGTGTTTGTATGACAAAATTATTTAGAATTATATTAGAAGTTAAATATAATTGCAATTTTCCCGCACCTCCAACAATGGAAAAAATTCCATTGACAAATATTGATACGGTTTCAACAATGGATAATATTTAAAACGTGAAAATATCCCTATCCTTTAACATTGGAAAAATTTTTAGTGACAAATTTTCCCACGCTTTCAACAATGAAGAAATCTTAAGTTAAGAAGTTTTTCCCGCAACAATGAACAATTGTATTTTGAGTCATCCCTTTTGAATTGTTATTATGAAAAATTTATTTATAATTGTATTAGAAGTTATCTATAATGACAAATTTCTGGCACTTCCAACAATGGGAAAAATTCGATTGACAAATATTGATACCGTTGCAACAATAGACAATATTTAAAACGTGAAAATGTCCCTATACTTTAACAATGGAAAAAATTATAGTGACAAATTTCCCCACGCTTTCAACAATGAAGAAATTTTAAATTAAGTTTTTCCCGCAACAATAAAAATTTCGACTATAAGTCATCATTTTTCAATTGTTATTATGAAAAATTTATTTATAATTGTATTAGAAGTTATCTATAATGACAACTTTCTGGCACTTCCAACAATGGAAAAAATTCCATTGACAAATATTGATACCGTTTCAGCAATAGACGATATTTAAAACGTGAAAATGTCAATATACTTTAACAATGGAAAAAATTATAGCGACAAATTTTCCCACGCTTTCAACAATGGAGAAATCTTAAATTAAGAAGTTTTTCCCGCAACAATAAAAAGTTCGACTTAAAGTCATCATTTTCCAAGTGTTATTATGAAAAATTTATTTAATATTATATTAGAAATTATCTATAATAACAACTTTCCCGCACTTCCAACAATGGAAAAAAATCCACTGACAAATATTGATACCGTTTCAACAATGAATAATATTTAAAACGTGAAAATGTCCCTATCCTTTAACAATGAAAAAATTATAGTGCAAAATATTCCCACGCTTTCAATAATGAAGAAATCTTAAAATATGAATTTTTTAACGCAACAATGAAAAATTCGACTTTAAGTCATCCTTTTCCAAGTGTTTTTATGACAAATTTATTTATAATTATATTAGAAGTTATCTATAATAACAACTTTCCCGCACTTCCAACAATGCAAAAAATTCCATTGACAAATATTGATACCGTTTCAACAATGGGCAATATTTAAAACGTGAAAATATCCCTACCCTTTAACAATGGAAAAAATTATAGTGACAAATTTTCCCACGCTTTCAACAATGAAGAAAACTTAAATTAAGAAATTTTTCCCGCAACAATATAATTTCGACTTTAATTCATCATTTTTCAAGTGTTATTATGAAAAATTTATTTATAATTATATTAGAAATTATCTATAATTGCAAATTTCCCGCACCTCCAACAATGGAAAAAATTCCATTGACAAATACTGATACGGTTTCAACAATGGATAATATTTAAAACGTGAAAATGTCCCTATCCTTTAAAAATGGAAAAATTTATATTGACAATAGTATATTTATATGATTTATAGTGACAATTTATAGTGACAATAGTATAATGACAACTTTCTGGCACTTCCAATAATGTAAAAAATTCCATTGACAAATATTGATACCGTTTCAACAATGGGCAATATTTAAAACGTGAAAATGTCCCTACGCTTTAACAACGCAAAAAATTATAGTGACAAATTTTCCCACGCTTTCAACAATGAAGAAAACTTAAATTAAGAAATTTTTCCCGCAACAATAAAATTTCGACTTTAATTCATCCTTTTCCAAGTGTTATTATGAAAAATGTATTTATAATTATATTGGAAATTGTCTACAATGAAATCTTTCCGGCACTCCCAACAATGAAAAAAATTCCATTGACAAATATTGATAGCGTTTCAACAATGGACAATATTTAAAACGGGAAAATGTCCCTATACTTTAACAATGGAAAAAATTATAGTGACAAATTTTCGCACGATTTCAACGATGAAGAAAACTTAAACTAAGAAATTTTTCCCGCAACAATGAACAATTCTATTTTGAGTCATGCCTTTTGAATTGTTATTATGAGAAATTTATTTATAATTGTATTAGAAGTTATCTATAATGACAACTTTCTGGCACTTCCAACAATGGGAAAAATTCGATTGACAAATATTGATACCGTTGCAACAATAGACAATATTTAAAACGTGAAAATGTCCCTATACTTTAACAATGGAAAAAATTATAGTGACAAATTTCCCCACGCTTTCAACAATGAAGAAATTTTAAATTAAGTTTTTCCCGCAACAATAAAAATTTCGACTATAAGTCATCATTTTTCAATTGTTATTATGAAAAATTTATTTATAATTGTATTAGAAGTTATCTATAATGACAACTTTCTGGCACTTCCAACAATGGAAAAAATTCCATTGACAAATATTGATACCGTTTCAGCAATAGACGATATTTAAAACGTGAAAATGTCAATATTCTTTAACAATGGAAAAAATTATAGCGACAAATTTTCCCACGCTTTCAACAATGGAGAAATCTTAAATCAAGAAGTTTTTCCCGAAACAATAAAAAGTTCGACTTAAAGTCATCATTTTCCAAGTGTTATTATGAAAAATTTATTTAATATTATATTAGAAATTATCTATAATAACAACTTTCCCGCACTTCCAACAATGGAAAAAAATCCATTGACAAATATTGATACCGTTTCAACAATGAATAATATTTAAAACGTGAAAATGTCCCTATCCTTTAACAATGAAAAAATTATAGTGCAAAATATTCCCACGCTTTCAATAATGAAGAAATCTTAAAATATGAATTTTTTAACGCAACAATGAAAAATTCGACTTTAAGTCATCCTTTTCCAAGTGTTTTTATGACAAATTTATTTATAATTATATTAGAAGTTATCTATAATATTAACTTTCCCGCACTTCCAACAATGCAAAAAATTCCATTGACAAATATTGATACCGTTTCAACAATGGGCAATATTTAAAACGTGAAAATGTCCCTACCCTTTAACAATGGAAAAAATTATAGTGACAAATTTTCCCACGCTTTCAACAATGAAGAAAACTTAAATTAAGAAATTTTTCCCGCAACAATATAATTTCGACTTTAATTCATCATTTTTCAAGTGTTATTATGAAAAATTTATTTATAATTATATTAGAAATTATCTATAATTGCAAATTTCCCGCACCTCCAACAATGGAAAAAATTCCATTGACAAATACTGATACGGTTTCAACAATGGATAATATTTAAAACGTGAAAATGTCCCTATCCTTTAACAATGGAAAAATTTATATTGACAATAGTATATTTATATGATTTATAGTGACAATTTATAGTAACAATAGTATAATGACAACTTTCTGGCACTTCCAATAATGTAAAAAATTCCATTGACAAATATTGATACCGTTATTATGATACCGTTATTAATTTAATATTAAATTAGAAATTATCTATAATAACAACTTTCCCGCACTTCCAACAATGGGAAAAATTCGATTGACAAATATTGATACCGTTGCAACAATAGACAATATTTAAAACGTGAAAATGTCCCTATCCTTTAACAATGGAAAAAATTATAGTGCAAAACATTTCCACGCTTTCAACAATGAAGAAATCTTAAAATATGAATTTTTTAACGCAACAATGAAAAGTTCGACTTTAAGTCATCATTTTCCAAGTGTTATTATGAAAAATTTATTTATAATTATATTAGAAATTATCTATAATAACAACTTTCTCGCACTTCCAACAATGGAAAAAATTACATTGACAAATATTGATACCGTTTCAACGATGGACAATATTTAAAACGTGAAAATTTCCCTATTCTTTAACAATGGAAAAAATTATAGTGACAAATTTTCCCATGCTTTCAACAATGAAGAAATGTTAAATTAAGAAGTTTTTCCCGCAACAACAAAAAGTTCGACTTTAAGTCATCATTTTCAAAGTATTATTATGAAAAATTTATTTAATATTAAATTAGAAATTATCTATAATAACAACTTTCCCGCACTTCCAACAATGGGAAAAATTCGATTGACAAATATTGATACCGTTGCAACAATAGACAATATTTAAAACGTGAAAATGTCCCTATCCTTTAACAATGGAAAAAATTATAGTGCAAAACATTTCCACGCTTTCAACAATGAAGAAATCTTAAAATATGAATTTTTTAACGCAACAATGAAAAGTTCGACTTTAAGTCATCATTTTCCAAGTGTTATTATGAAAAATTTATTTATAATTATATTAGAAATTATCTATAATAACAACTTTCTCGCACTTCCAACAATGGAAAAAATTACATTGACAAATATTGATACCGTTTCAACGATGGACAATATTTAAAACGTGAAAATTTCCCTATTCTTTAACAATGGAAAAAATTATAGTGACAAATTTTCACACGCTTTCAACAATGAAGAAAACTTAAATTAAGAAGTTTTTCCCGCAACAATGAACAATTCTATTTTGAGTCATCCCTTTTGAACTGTTATTATGAAAAATCTATTTATAATTATATTAGAAGTTATCTAAAATGGCAATTTTCCGGCACTTCCAATAATGAAAAAAATTCCATTGAGAAATATTGAGACCGTTTCAACAATGGACAGTATTTAAAACGTGAAAATGTCCCTATACTTTAAAAATGGAAAAAATTATAGTGACAAATTTTCCTACGCTTTCAACAATGAAGAAATCTTAAATTAAGAAGTTTTTCCAGCAACAATGAAAAGTTCGACTTTAAGTCATCATTTTCCAAGTGTTTGTATGACAAAATTATTTAGAATTATATTAGAAGTTAAATATAATTGCAATTTTCCCGCACCTCCAACAATGGAAAAAATTCCATTGACAAATATTGATACGGTTTCAACAATGGATAATATTTAAAACGTGAAAATATCCCTATCCTTTAACATTGGAAAAATTTTTAGTGACAAATTTTCCCACGCTTTCAACAATGAAGAACTCTTAAGTTAAGAAGTTTTTCCCGCAACAATGAACAATTGTATTTTGAGTCATCCCTTTTGAATTGTTATTATGAAAAATTTATTTATAATTGTATTAAAAGTTATCTATAATGACAACTTTCTGGCACTTCCAACAATGGGAAAAATTCGATTGACAAATATTGATACCGTTGCAACAATAGACAATATTTAAAACGTGAAAATGTCCCTATACTTTAACAATGGAAAAAATTATAGTGACAAATTTCCCCACGCTTTCAACAATGAAGAAATTTTAAATTAAGTTTTTCCCGCAACAATAAAAATTTCGACTATAAGTCATCATTTTTCAATTGTTATTATGAAAAATTTATTTATAATTGTATTAGAAGTTATCTATAATGACAACTTTCTGGCACTTCCAACAATGGAAAAAATTCCATTGACAAATATTGATACCGTTTCAGCAATAGACGATATTTAAAACGTGAAAATGTCAATATTCTTTAACAATGGAAAAAATTATAGCGACAAATTTTCCCACGCTTTCAACAATGGAGAAATCTTAAATCAAGAAGTTTTTCCCGAAACAATAAAAAGTTCGACTTAAAGTCATCATTTTCCAAGTGTTATTATGAAAAATTTATTTAATATTATATTAGAAATTATCTATAATAACAACTTTCCCGCACTTCCAACAATGGAAAAAAATCCATTGACAAATATTGATACCGTTTCAACAATGAATAATATTTAAAACGTGAAAATGTCCCTATCCTTTAACAATGAAAAAATTATAGTGCAAAATATTCCCACGCTTTCAATAATGAAGAAATCTTAAAATATGAATTTTTTAACGCAACAATGAAAAATTCGACTTTAAGTCATCCTTTTCCAAGTGTTTTTATGACAAATTTATTTATAATTATATTAGAAGTTATCTATAATATTAACTTTCCCGCACTTCCAACAATGCAAAAAATTCCATTGACAAATATTGATACCGTTTCAGCAATAGACGATATTTAAAACGTGAAAATGTCAATATTCTTTAACAATGGAAAAAATTATAGCGACAAATTTTCCCACGCTTTCAACAATGGAGAAATCTTAAATCAAGAAGTTTTTCCCGAAACAATAAAAAGTTCGACTTAAAGTCATCATTTTCCAAGTGTTATTATGAAAAATTTATTTAATATTATATTAGAAATTATCTATAATAACAACTTTCCCGCACTTCCAACAATGGAAAAAAATCCATTGACAAATATTGATACCGTTTCAACAATGAATAATATTTAAAACGTGAAAATGTCCCTATCCTTTAACAATGAAAAAATTATAGTGCAAAATATTCCCACGCTTTCAATAATGAAGAAATCTTAAAATATGAATTTTTTAACGCAACAATGAAAAATTCGACTTTAAGTCATCCTTTTCCAAGTGTTTTTATGACAAATTTATTTATAATTATATTAGAAGTTATCTATAATATTAACTTTCCCGCACTTCCAACAATGCAAAAAATTCCATTGACAAATATTGATACCGTTTCAACAATGGGCAATATTTAAAACGTGAAAATGTCCCTACCCTTTAACAATGGAAAAAATTATAGTGACAAATTTTCCCACGCTTTCAACAATGAAGAAAACTTAAATTAAGAAATTTTTCCCGCAACAATATAATTTCGACTTTAATTCATCATTTTTCAAGTGTTATTATGAAAAATTTATTTATAATTATATTAGAAATTATCTATAATTGCAAATTTCCCGCACCTCCAACAATGGAAAAAATTCCATTGACAAATACTGATACGGTTTCAACAATGGATAATATTTAAAACGTGAAAATGTCCCTATCCTTTAACAATGGAAAAATTTATATTGACAATAGTATATTTATATGATTTATAGTGACAATTTATAGTAACAATAGTATAATGACAACTTTCTGGCACTTCCAATAATGTAAAAAATTCCATTGACAAATATTGATACCGTTATTATGATACCGTTATTAATTTAATATTAAATTAGAAATTATCTATAATAACAACTTTCCCGCACTTCCAACAATGGGAAAAATTCGATTGACAAATATTGATACCGTTGCAACAATAGACAATATTTAAAACGTGAAAATGTCCCTATCCTTTAACAATGGAAAAAATTATAGTGCAAAACATTTCCACGCTTTCAACAATGAAGAAATCTTAAAATATGAATTTTTTAACGCAACAATGAAAAGTTCGACTTTAAGTCATCATTTTCCAAGTGTTATTATGAAAAATTTATTTATAATTATATTAGAAATTATCTATAATAACAACTTTCTCGCACTTCCAACAATGGAAAAAATTACATTGACAAATATTGATACCGTTTCAACGATGGACAATATTTAAAACGTGAAAATTTCCCTATTCTTTAACAATGGAAAAAATTATAGTGACAAATTTTCCCATGCTTTCAACAATGAAGAAATGTTAAATTAAGAAGTTTTTCCCGCAACAACAAAAAGTTCGACTTTAAGTCATCATTTTCAAAGTATTATTATGAAAAATTTATTTAATATTAAATTAGAAATTATCTATAATAACAACTTTCCCGCACTTCCAACAATGGGAAAAATTCGATTGACAAATATTGATACCGTTGCAACAATAGACAATATTTAAAACGTGAAAATGTCCCTATCCTTTAACAATGGAAAAAATTATAGTGCAAAACATTTCCACGCTTTCAACAATGAAGAAATCTTAAAATATGAATTTTTTAACGCAACAATGAAAAGTTCGACTTTAAGTCATCATTTTCCAAGTGTTATTATGAAAAATTTATTTATAATTATATTAGAAATTATCTATAATAACAACTTTCTCGCACTTCCAACAATGGAAAAAATTACATTGACAAATATTGATACCGTTTCAACGATGGACAATATTTAAAACGTGAAAATTTCCCTATTCTTTAACAATGGAAAAAATTATAGTGACAAATTTTCACACGCTTTCAACAATGAAGAAAACTTAAATTAAGAAGTTTTTCCCGCAACAATGAACAATTCTATTTTGAGTCATCCCTTTTGAACTGTTATTATGAAAAATCTATTTATAATTATATTAGAAGTTATCTAAAATGGCAATTTTCCGGCACTTCCAATAATGAAAAAAATTCCATTGAGAAATATTGAGACCGTTTCAACAATGGACAGTATTTAAAACGTGAAAATGTCCCTATACTTTAAAAATGGAAAAAATTATAGTGACAAATTTTCCTACGCTTTCAACAATGAAGAAATCTTAAATTAAGAAGTTTTTCCAGCAACAATGAAAAGTTCGACTTTAAGTCATCATTTTCCAAGTGTTTGTATGACAAAATTATTTAGAATTATATTAGAAGTTAAATATAATTGCAATTTTCCCGCACCTCCAACAATGGAAAAAATTCCATTGACAAATATTGATACGGTTTCAACAATGGATAATATTTAAAACGTGAAAATATCCCTATCCTTTAACATTGGAAAAATTTTTAGTGACAAATTTTCCCACGCTTTCAACAATGAAGAACTCTTAAGTTAAGAAGTTTTTCCCGCAACAATGAACAATTGTATTTTGAGTCATCCCTTTTGAATTGTTATTATGAAAAATTTATTTATAATTGTATTAAAAGTTATCTATAATGACAACTTTCTGGCACTTCCAACAATGGGAAAAATTCGATTGACAAATATTGATACCGTTGCAACAATAGACAATATTTAAAACGTGAAAATGTCCCTATACTTTAACAATGGAAAAAATTATAGTGACAAATTTCCCCACGCTTTCAACAATGAAGAAATTTTAAATTAAGTTTTTCCCGCAACAATAAAAATTTTGACTATAAGTCATCATTTTTCAATTGTTATTATGAAAAATTTATTTATAATTGTATTAGAAGTTATCTATAATGACAACTTTCTGGCACTTCCAACAATGGAAAAAATTCCATTGACAAATATTGATACCGTTTCAGCAATAGACGATATTTAAAACGTGAAAATGTCAATATTCTTTAACAATGGAAAAAATTATAGCGACAAATTTTCCCACGCTTTCAACAATGGAGAAATCTTAAATCAAGAAGTTTTTCCCGAAACAATAAAAAGTTCGACTTAAAGTCATCATTTTCCAAGTGTTATTATGAAAAATTTATTTAATATTATATTAGAAATTATCTATAATAACAACTTTCCCGCACTTCCAACAATGGAAAAAAATCCATTGACAAATATTGATACCGTTTCAACAATGAATAATATTTAAAACGTGAAAATGTCCCTATCCTTTAACAATGAAAAAATTATAGTGCAAAATATTCCCACGCTTTCAATAATGAAGAAATCTTAAAATATGAATTTTTTAACGCAACAATGAAAAATTCGACTTTAAGTCATCCTTTTCCAAGTGTTTTTATGACAAATTTATTTATAATTATATTAGAAGTTATCTATAATATTAACTTTCCCGCACTTCCAACAATGCAAAAAATTCCATTGACAAATATTGATACCGTTTCAACAATGGGCAATATTTAAAACGTGAAAATGTCCCTACCCTTTAACAATGGAAAAAATTATAGTGACAAATTTTCCCACGCTTTCAACAATGAAGAAAACTTAAATTAAGAAATTTTTCCCGCAACAATATAATTTCGACTTTAATTCATCATTTTTCAAGTGTTATTATGAAAAATTTATTTATAATTATATTAGAAATTATCTATAATTGCAAATTTCCCGCACCTCCAACAATGGAAAAAATTCCATTGACAAATACTGATACGGTTTCAACAATGGATAATATTTAAAACGTGAAAATGTCCCTATCCTTTAACAATGGAAAAATTTATATTGACAATAGTATATTTATATGATTTATAGTGACAATTTATAGTAACAATAGTATAATGACAACTTTCTGGCACTTCCAATAATGTAAAAAATTCCATTGACAAATATTGATACCGTTTCAACAATGGGCAATATTTAAAACGTGAAAATGTCCCTATTCTTTAACAATGGAAAAAATTATAGTGACAAATTTTCCCACGCTTTCAACAATGAAGAAAACTTAAATTAAGAAATTTTTCCCGCAACAATAAAATTTCGACTTTAATTCATCATTTTCCAAGTGTTATTATGAAAAATTTATTTATAATTATATTAGAAATTGTCTACAATGAAATCTTTCCGGCACTCCCAACAATGAAAAAAATTCCATTGACAAATATTGATACCGTTTCAACAATGGACAATATTTAAAACGTGAAAATGTCCCTATACTTTAACAATAGAAAAAATTATAGTGACAAATTTTCCCATGCTTTCAACAATGAAGAAATGTTAAATTAAGAAGTTTTTCCCGCAACAACAAAAAGTTCGACTTTAAGTCATCATTTTCAAAGTATTATTATGAAAAATTTATTTAATATTAAATTAGAAATTATCTATAATAACAACTTTCCCGCACTTCCAACAATGGGAAAAATTCGATTGACAAATATTGATACCGTTGCAACAATAGACAATATTTAAAACGTGAAAATGTCCCTATACTTTAGCAATGGAAAAAATTATAGTGACAAATTTCCCCACGCTTTCAACAATGAAGAAATTTTAAATTAAGTTTTTCCCGCAACAATAAAAATTTCGACTATAAGTCATCATTTTTCAATTGTTATTATGAAAAATTTATTTATAATTGTATTAGAAGTTATCTATAATGACAACTTTCTGGCATTTCCAACAACGGAAAAAAATCCATTGACAAATATTGATACCGTTTCAACAATGAATAATATTTAAAGCGTGAAAATGTCCCTATCCTTTAACAATGAAAAAATTATAGTGCAAAATATTCCCACGCTTTCAATAATGAAGAAATCTTAAAATATGAATATTTTAACGCAACAATGAAAAATTCGACTTTAAGTCATCCTTTTCCAAGCGTTTTTATGACAAATTTATTTATAATTATATTAGAAATTATCTATAATTGCAAATTTCCCGCACCTCCAACAATGGAAAAAATTCCATTGACAAATACTGACACGGTTTCAACAATGGGTAATATTTAAAACGTGAAAATGTCCCTATCCTTTAACAATGGAAAAATTTATATTGACATTAGTATATTTATATGATTTATAGTGACAATTTATAGTGACAATAGTATAATGACAACTTTCTGGCACTTCCAATAATGTAAAAAATTCCATTGACAAATATTGATGCCGTTTCAACAATGGGCAATATTTAAAACGTGAAAATGTCCCTATCCTTAAACAATGGAAAAAATTATAGTGACAAATTTTCCCACGCTTTCAACAATGAAGAAATCTTAAATTAAGAAGTTTTTACTGCAACAATAAAAAGTTCGACTTTAAGTCATCATTTTTCAATTATTATTATGAAAAATTTATTTATAATTATATTAGAAATTGTCTTCAATGAAAACTTTCCGGCACTTCCAACAATGAAAAAAATTCCATTGACAAATATTGATACCGTTTCAACAATGGACAATATTTAAAACGGGAAAATGTCCCTATACTTTAACAATGGAAAAAATTATAGTGACAAATTTTCGCACGATTTCAACGATGAAGAAAACTTAAACTAAGAAATTTTTCCCGCAACAATGAACAATTCTATTTTGAGTCATGCCTTTTGAATTGTTATTATGAAAAATTTATTTATAATTGTATTAGAAGTTATCAATAATGGCAACTTTCTGGCATTTCCAAAAATGGGAAAAATTCGATTGACAAACATTGATACCGTTGCAACAATACACGATATTTAAAACGTGAAAATGTCCCTATACTTTAACAATAGAAAAAATTATAGTGACAAATTTTCCCATGCTTTCAACAATGAAGAAATGTTAAATTAAGAAGTTTTTCCCGCAACAACAAAAAGTTCGACTTTAAGTCATCATTTTCAAAGTATTATTATGAAAAATTTATTTAATATTATATTAGAAATTATCTATAATAACAACTTTCCCGCACTTCCAACAACGGAAAAAATTCCATTGACAAATATTGATACCGTTTCAACAATGAATAATATTTAAAGCGTGAAAATGTCCCTATCCTTTAACAATGGAAAAAATTATAGTGCAAAACATTTCCACGCTTTCAACAATGAAGAAATCTTAAAATATGAATTTTTTAACGCAACAATGAAAAGTTCGACTTTAAGTCATCATTTTCCAAGTGTTATTATGAAAAATTTATTTATAATTATATTAGAAATTATCTATAATAACAACTTTCTCGCACTTCCAACAATGGAAAAAATTACATTGACAAATATTGATACCGTTTCAACGATGGACAATATTTAAAACGTGAAAATTTCCCTATTCTTTAACAATGGAAAAAATTATAGTGACAAATTTTCACACGCTTTCAACAATGAAGAAAACTTAAATTAAGAAGTTTTTCCCGCAACAATGAACAATTCTATTTTGAGTCATCCCTTTTGAACTGTTATTATGAAAAATCTATTTATAATTATATTAGAAGTTATCTAAAATGGCAATTTTCCGGCACTTCCAATAATGAAAAAAATTCCATTGAGAAATATTGAGACCGTTTCAACAATGGACAGTATTTAAAACGTGAAAATGTCCCTATACTTTAAAAATGGAAAAAATTATAGTGACAAATTTTCCTACGCTTTCAACAATGAAGAAATCTTAAATTAAGAAGTTTTTCCAGCAACAATGAAAAGTTCGACTTTAAGTCATCATTTTCCAAGTGTTTGTATGACAAAATTATTTAGAATTATATTAGAAGTTAAATATAATTGCAATTTTCCCGCACCTCCAACAATGGAAAAAATTCCATTGACAAATATTGATACGGTTTCAACAATGGATAATATTTAAAACGTGAAAATATCCCTATCCTTTAACATTGGAAAAATTTTTAGTGACAAATTTTCCCACGCTTTCAACAATGAAGAACTCTTAAGTTAAGAAGTTTTTCCCGCAACAATGAACAATTGTATTTTGAGTCATCCCTTTTGAATTGTTATTATGAAAAATTTATTTATAATTGTATTAAAAGTTATCTATAATGACAACTTTCTGGCACTTCCAACAATGGGAAAAATTCGATTGACAAATATTGATACCGTTGCAACAATAGACAATATTTAAAACGTGAAAATGTCCCTATACTTTAACAATGGAAAAAATTATAGTGACAAATTTCCCCACGCTTTCAACAATGAAGAAATTTTAAATTAAATTTTTCCCGCAACAATAAAAATTTCGACTATAAGTCATCATTTTTCAATTGTTATTATGAAAAATTTATTTATAATTGTATTAGAAGTTATCTATAATGACAACTTTCTGGCACTTCCAACAATGGAAAAAATTCCATTGACAAATATTGATACCGTTTCAGCAATAGACGATATTTAAAACGTGAAAATGTCAATATTCTTTAACAATGGAAAAAATTATAGCGACAAATTTTCCCACGCTTTCAACAATGGAGAAATCTTAAATCAAGAAGTTTTTCCCGAAACAATAAAAAGTTCGACTTAAAGTCATCATTTTCCAAGTGTTATTATGAAAAATTTATTTAATATTATATTAGAAATTATCTATAATAACAACTTTCCCGCACTTCCAACAATGGAAAAAAATCCATTGACAAATATTGATACCGTTTCAACAATGAATAATATTTAAAACGTGAAAATGTCCCTATCCTTTAACAATGAAAAAATTATAGTGCAAAATATTCCCACGCTTTCAATAATGAAGAAATCTTAAAATATGAATTTTTTAACGCAACAATGAAAAATTCGACTTTAAGTCATCCTTTTCCAAGTGTTTTTATGACAAATTTATTTATAATTATATTAGAAGTTATCTATAATATTAACTTTCCCGCACTTCCAACAATGCAAAAAATTCCATTGACAAATATTGATACCGTTTCAACAATGGGCAATATTTAAAACGTGAAAATGTCCCTACCCTTTAACAATGGAAAAAATTATAGTGACAAATTTTCCCACGCTTTCAACAATGAAGAAAACTTAAATTAAGAAATTTTTCCCGCAACAATATAATTTCGACTTTAATTCATCATTTTTCAAGTGTTATTATGAAAAATTTATTTATAATTATATTAGAAATTATCTATAATTGCAAATTTCCCGCACCTCCAACAATGGAAAAAATTCCATTGACAAATACTGATACGGTTTCAACAATGGATAATATTTAAAACGTGAAAATGTCCCTATCCTTTAACAATGGAAAAATTTATATTGACAATAGTATATTTATATGATTTATAGTGACAATTTATAGTAACAATAGTATAATGACAACTTTCTGGCACTTCCAATAATGTAAAAAATTCCATTGACAAATATTGATACCGTTTCAACAATGGGCAATATTTAAAACGTGAAAATGTCCCTATTCTTTAACAATGGAAAAAATTATAGTGACAAATTTTCCCACGCTTTCAACAATGAAGAAAACTTAAATTAAGAAATTTTTCCCGCAACAATAAAATTTCGACTTTAATTCATCATTTTCCAAGTGTTATTATGAAAAATTTATTTATAATTATATTAGAAATTGTCTACAATGAAATCTTTCCGGCACTCCCAACAATGAAAAAAATTCCATTGACAAATATTGATACCGTTTCAACAATGGACAATATTTAAAACGTGAAAATGTCCCTATACTTTAACAATAGAAAAAATTATAGTGACAAATTTTCCCATGCTTTCAACAATGAAGAAATGTTAAATTAAGAAGTTTTTCCCGCAACAACAAAAAGTTCGACTTTAAGTCATCATTTTCAAAGTATTATTATGAAAAATTTATTTAATATTAAATTAGAAATTATCTATAATAACAACTTTCCCGCACTTCCAACAATGGGAAAAATTCGATTGACAAATATTGATACCGTTGCAACAATAGACAATATTTAAAACGTGAAAATGTCCCTATCCTTTAACAATGGAAAAAATTATAGTGCAAAACATTTCCACGCTTTCAACAATGAAGAAATCTTAAAATATGAATTTTTTAACGCAACAATGAAAAGTTCGACTTTAAGTCATCATTTTCCAAGTGTTATTATGAAAAATTTATTTATAATTATATTAGAAATTATCTATAATAACAACTTTCTCGCACTTCCAACAATGGAAAAAATTACATTGACAAATATTGATACCGTTTCAACGATGGACAATATTTAAAACGTGAAAATTTCCCTATTCTTTAACAATGGAAAAAATTATAGTGACAAATTTTCACACGCTTTCAACAATGAAGAAAACTTAAATTAAGAAGTTTTTCCCGCAACAATGAACAATTCTATTTTGAGTCATCCCTTTTGAACTGTTATTATGAAAAATCTATTTATAATTATATTAGAAGTTATCTATAATATTAACTTTCCCGCACTTCCAACAATGCAAAAAATTCCATTGACAAATATTGATACCGTTTCAACAATGGGCAATATTTAAAACGTGAAAATGTCCCTATTCTTTAACAATGGAAAAAATTATAGTGACAAATTTTCCCACGCTTTCAACAATGAAGAAAACTTAAATTAAGAAATTTTTCCCGCAACAATAAAATTTCGACTTTAATTCATCATTTTCCAAGTGTTATTATGAAAAATTTATTTATAATTATATTAGAAATTGTCTACAATGAAATCTTTCCGGCACTCCCAACAATGAAAAAAATTCCATTGACAAATATTGATACCGTTTCAACAATGGACAATATTTAAAACGTGAAAATGTCCCTATACTTTAACAATAGAAAAAATTATAGTGACAAATTTTCCCATGCTTTCAACAATGAAGAAATGTTAAATTAAGAAGTTTTTCCCGCAACAACAAAAAGTTCGACTTTAAGTCATCATTTTCAAAGTATTATTATGAAAAATTTATTTAATATTAAATTAGAAATTATCTATAATAACAACTTTCCCGCACTTCCAACAATGGGAAAAATTCGATTGACAAATATTGATACCGTTGCAACAATAGACAATATTTAAAACGTGAAAATGTCCCTATACTTTAGCAATGGAAAAAATTATAGTGACAAATTTCCCCACGCTTTCAACAATGAAGAAATTTTAAATTAAGTTTTTCCCGCAACAATAAAAATTTCGACTATAAGTCATCATTTTTCAATTGTTATTATGAAAAATTTATTTATAATTGTATTAGAAGTTATCTATAATGACAACTTTCTGGCATTTCCAACAACGGAAAAAAATCCATTGACAAATATTGATACCGTTTCAACAATGAATAATATTTAAAGCGTGAAAATGTCCCTATCCTTTAACAATGAAAAAATTATAGTGCAAAATATTCCCACGCTTTCAATAATGAAGAAATCTTAAAATATGAATATTTTAACGCAACAATGAAAAGTTCGACTTTAAGTCATCATTTTCCAAGTGTTATTATGAAAAATTTATTTATAATTATATTAGAAATTATCTATAATAACAACTTTCTCGCACTTCCAACAATGGAAAAAATTACATTGACAAATATTGATACCGTTTCAACGATGGACAATATTTAAAACGTGAAAATTTCCCTATTCTTTAACAATGGAAAAAATTATAGTGACAAATTTTCACACGCTTTCAACAATGAAGAAAACTTAAATTAAGAAGTTTTTCCCGCAACAATGAACAATTCTATTTTGAGTCATCCCTTTTGAACTGTTATTATGAAAAATCTATTTATAATTATATTAGAAGTTATCTAAAATGGCAATTTTCCGGCACTTCCAATAATGAAAAAAATTCCATTGAGAAATATTGAGACCGTTTCAACAATGGACAGTATTTAAAACGTGAAAATGTCCCTATACTTTAAAAATGGAAAAAATTATAGTGACAAATTTTCCTACGCTTTCAACAATGAAGAAATCTTAAATTAAGAAGTTTTTCCAGCAACAATGAAAAGTTCGACTTTAAGTCATCATTTTCCAAGTGTTTGTATGACAAAATTATTTAGAATTATATTAGAAGTTAAATATAATTGCAATTTTCCCGCACCTCCAACAATGGAAAAAATTCCATTGACAAATATTGATACGGTTTCAACAATGGATAATATTTAAAACGTGAAAATATCCCTATCCTTTAACATTGGAAAAATTTTTAGTGACAAATTTTCCCACGCTTTCAACAATGAAGAACTCTTAAGTTAAGAAGTTTTTCCCGCAACAATGAACAATTGTATTTTGAGTCATCCCTTTTGAATTGTTATTATGAAAAATTTATTTATAATTGTATTAAAAGTTATCTATAATGACAACTTTCTGGCACTTCCAACAATGGGAAAAATTCGATTGACAAATATTGATACCGTTGCAACAATAGACAATATTTAAAACGTGAAAATGTCCCTATACTTTAACAATGGAAAAAATTATAGTGACAAATTTCCCCACGCTTTCAACAATGAAGAAATTTTAAATTAAGTTTTTCCCGCAACAATAAAAATTTCGACTATAAGTCATCATTTTTCAATTGTTATTATGAAAAATTTATTTATAATTGTATTAGAAGTTATCTATAATGACAACTTTCTGGCACTTCCAACAATGGAAAAAATTCCATTGACAAATATTGATACCGTTTCAGCAATAGACGATATTTAAAACGTGAAAATGTCAATATTCTTTAACAATGGAAAAAATTATAGCGACAAATTTTCCCACGCTTTCAACAATGGAGAAATCTTAAATCAAGAAGTTTTTCCCGAAACAATAAAAAGTTCGACTTAAAGTCATCATTTTCCAAGTGTTATTATGAAAAATTTATTTAATATTATATTAGAAATTATCTATAATAACAACTTTCCCGCACTTCCAACAATGGAAAAAAATCCATTGACAAATATTGATACCGTTTCAACAATGAATAATATTTAAAACGTGAAAATGTCCCTATCCTTTAACAATGAAAAAATTATAGTGCAAAATATTCCCACGCTTTCAATAATGAAGAAATCTTAAAATATGAATTTTTTAACGCAACAATGAAAAATTCGACTTTAAGTCATCCTTTTCCAAGTGTTTTTATGACAAATTTATTTATAATTATATTAGAAGTTATCTATAATATTAACTTTCCCGCACTTCCAACAATGCAAAAAATTCCATTGACAAATATTGATACCGTTTCAACAATGGGCAATATTTAAAACGTGAAAATGTCCCTACCCTTTAACAATGGAAAAAATTATAGTGACAAATTTTCCCACGCTTTCAACAATGAAGAAAACTTAAATTAAGAAATTTTTCCCGCAACAATATAATTTCGACTTTAATTCATCATTTTTCAAGTGTTATTATGAAAAATTTATTTATAATTATATTAGAAATTATCTATAATTGCAAATTTCCCGCACCTCCAACAATGGAAAAAATTCCATTGACAAATACTGATACGGTTTCAACAATGGATAATATTTAAAACGTGAAAATGTCCCTATCCTTTAACAATGGAAAAATTTATATTGACAATAGTATATTTATATGATTTATAGTGACAATTTATAGTAACAATAGTATAATGACAACTTTCTGGCACTTCCAATAATGTAAAAAATTCCATTGACAAATATTGATACCGTTTCAACAATGGGCAATATTTAAAACGTGAAAATGTCCCTATTCTTTAACAATGGAAAAAATTATAGTGACAAATTTTCCCACGCTTTCAACAATGAAGAAAACTTAAATTAAGAAATTTTTCCCGCAACAATAAAATTTCGACTTTAATTCATCATTTTCCAAGTGTTATTATGAAAAATTTATTTATAATTATATTAGAAATTGTCTACAATGAAATCTTTCCGGCACTCCCAACAATGAAAAAAATTCCATTGACAAATATTGATACCGTTTCAACAATGGACAATATTTAAAACGTGAAAATGTCCCTATACTTTAACAATAGAAAAAATTATAGTGACAAATTTTCCCATGCTTTCAACAATGAAGAAATGTTAAATTAAGAAGTTTTTCCCGCAACAACAAAAAGTTCGACTTTAAGTCATCATTTTCAAAGTATTATTATGAAAAATTTATTTAATATTAAATTAGAAATTATCTATAATAACAACTTTCCCGCACTTCCAACAATGGGAAAAATTCGATTGACAAATATTGATACCGTTGCAACAATAGACAATATTTAAAACGTGAAAATGTCCCTATACTTTAGCAATGGAAAAAATTATAGTGACAAATTTCCCCACGCTTTCAACAATGAAGAAATTTTAAATTAAGTTTTTCCCGCAACAATAAAAATTTCGACTATAAGTCATCATTTTTCAATTGTTATTATGAAAAATTTATTTATAATTGTATTAGAAGTTATCTATAATGACAACTTTCTGGCATTTCCAACAACGGAAAAAAATCCATTGACAAATATTGATACCGTTTCAACAATGAATAATATTTAAAGCGTGAAAATGTCCCTATCCTTTAACAATGAAAAAATTATAGTGCAAAATATTCCCACGCTTTCAATAATGAAGAAATCTTAAAATATGAATATTTTAACGCAACAATGAAAAATTCGACTTTAAGTCATCCTTTTCCAAGCGTTTTTATGACAAATTTATTTATAATTATATTAGAAATTATCTATAATTGCAAATTTCCCGCACCTCCAACAATGGAAAAAATTCCATTGACAAATACTGACACGGTTTCAACAATGGGTAATATTTAAAACGTGAAAATGTCCCTATCCTTTAACAATGGAAAAATTTATATTGACATTAGTATATTTATATGATTTATAGTGACAATTTATAGTGACAATAGTATAATGACAACTTTCTGGCACTTCCAATAATGTAAAAAATTCCATTGACAAATATTGATGCCGTTTCAACAATGGGCAATATTTAAAACGTGAAAATGTCCCTATCCTTAAACAATGGAAAAAATTATAGTGACAAATTTTCCCACGCTTTCAACAATGAAGAAATCTTAAATTAAGAAGTTTTTACTGCAACAATAAAAAGTTCGACTTTAAGTCATCATTTTTCAATTATTATTATGAAAAATTTATTTATAATTATATTAGAAATTGTCTTCAATGAAAACTTTCCGGCACTTCCAACAATGAAAAAAATTCCATTGACAAATATTGATACCGTTTCAACAATGGACAATATTTAAAACGGGAAAATGTCCCTATACTTTAACAATGGAAAAAATTATAGTGACAAATTTTCGCACGATTTCAACGATGAAGAAAACTTAAACTAAGAAATTTTTCCCGCAACAATGAACAATTCTATTTTGAGTCATGCCTTTTGAATTGTTATTATGAAAAATTTATTTATAATTGTATTAGAAGTTATCAATAATGGCAACTTTCTGGCATTTCCAAAAATGGGAAAAATTCGATTGACAAACATTGATACCGTTGCAACAATACACGATATTTAAAACGTGAAAATGTCCCTATACTTTAACAATAGAAAAAATTATAGTGACAAATTTTCCCATGCTTTCAACAATGAAGAAATGTTAAATTAAGAAGTTTTTCCCGCAACAACAAAAAGTTCGACTTTAAGTCATCATTTTCAAAGTATTATTATGAAAAATTTATTTAATATTATATTAGAAATTATCTATAATAACAACTTTCCCGCACTTCCAACAACGGAAAAAATTCCATTGACAAATATTGATACCGTTTCAACAATGAATAATATTTAAAGCGTGAAAATGTCCCTATCCTTTAACAATGGAAAAAATTATAGTGCAAAACATTTCCACGCTTTCAACAATGAAGAAATCTTAAAATATGAATTTTTTAACGCAACAATGAAAAGTTCGACTTTAAGTCATCATTTTCCAAGTGTTATTATGAAAAATTTATTTATAATTATATTAGAAATTATCTATAATAACAACTTTCTCGCACTTCCAACAATGGAAAAAATTACATTGACAAATATTGATACCGTTTCAACGATGGACAATATTTAAAACGTGAAAATTTCCCTATTCTTTAACAATGGAAAAAATTATAGTGACAAATTTTCACACGCTTTCAACAATGAAGAAAACTTAAATTAAGAAGTTTTTCCCGCAACAATGAACAATTCTATTTTGAGTCATCCCTTTTGAACTGTTATTATGAAAAATCTATTTATAATTATATTAGAAGTTATCTAAAATGGCAATTTTCCGGCACTTCCAATAATGAAAAAAATTCCATTGAGAAATATTGAGACCGTTTCAACAATGGACAGTATTTAAAACGTGAAAATGTCCCTATACTTTAAAAATGGAAAAAATTATAGTGACAAATTTTCCTACGCTTTCAACAATGAAGAAATCTTAAATTAAGAAGTTTTTCCAGCAACAATGAAAAGTTCGACTTTAAGTCATCATTTTCCAAGTGTTTGTATGACAAAATTATTTAGAATTATATTAGAAGTTAAATATAATTGCAATTTTCCCGCACCTCCAACAATGGAAAAAATTCCATTGACAAATATTGATACGGTTTCAACAATGGATAATATTTAAAACGTGAAAATATCCCTATCCTTTAACATTGGAAAAATTTTTAGTGACAAATTTTCCCACGCTTTCAACAATGAAGAACTCTTAAGTTAAGAAGTTTTTCCCGCAACAATGAACAATTGTATTTTGAGTCATCCCTTTTGAATTGTTATTATGAAAAATTTATTTATAATTGTATTAAAAGTTATCTATAATGACAACTTTCTGGCACTTCCAACAATGGGAAAAATTCGATTGACAAATATTGATACCGTTGCAACAATAGACAATATTTAAAACGTGAAAATGTCCCTATACTTTAACAATGGAAAAAATTATAGTGACAAATTTCCCCACGCTTTCAACAATGAAGAAATTTTAAATTAAATTTTTCCCGCAACAATAAAAATTTCGACTATAAGTCATCATTTTTCAATTGTTATTATGAAAAATTTATTTATAATTGTATTAGAAGTTATCTATAATGACAACTTTCTGGCACTTCCAACAATGGAAAAAATTCCATTGACAAATATTGATACCGTTTCAGCAATAGACGATATTTAAAACGTGAAAATGTCAATATTCTTTAACAATGGAAAAAATTATAGCGACAAATTTTCCCACGCTTTCAACAATGGAGAAATCTTAAATCAAGAAGTTTTTCCCGAAACAATAAAAAGTTCGACTTAAAGTCATCATTTTCCAAGTGTTATTATGAAAAATTTATTTAATATTATATTAGAAATTATCTATAATATTAACTTTCCCGCACTTCCAACAATGCAAAAAATTCCATTGACAAATATTGATACCGTTTCAACAATGGGCAATATTTAAAACGTGAAAATGTCCCTACCCTTTAACAATGGAAAAAATTATAGTGACAAATTTTCCCACGCTTTCAACAATGAAGAAAACTTAAATTAAGAAATTTTTCCCGCAACAATATAATTTCGACTTTAATTCATCATTTTTCAAGTGTTATTATGAAAAATTTATTTATAATTATATTAGAAATTATCTATAATTGCAAATTTCCCGCACCTCCAACAATGGAAAAAATTCCATTGACAAATACTGATACGGTTTCAACAATGGATAATATTTAAAACGTGAAAATGTCCCTATCCTTTAACAATGGAAAAATTTATATTGACAATAGTATATTTATATGATTTATAGTGACAATTTATAGTAACAATAGTATAATGACAAATTTCTGGCACTTCCAATAATGTAAAAAATTCCATTGACAAATATTGATACCGTTTCAACAATGGGCAATATTTAAAACGTGAAAATGTCCCTATTCTTTAACAATGGAAAAAATTATAGTGACAAATTTTCCCACGCTTTCAACAATGAAGAAAACTTAAATTAAGAAATTTTTCCCGCAACAATAAAATTTCGACTTTAATTCATCATTTTCCAAGTGTTATTATGAAAAATTTATTTATAATTATATTAGAAATTGTCTACAATGAAATCTTTCCGGCACTCCCAACAATGAAAAAAATTCCATTGACAAATATTGATACCGTTTCAACAATGGACAATATTTAAAACGTGAAAATGTCCCTATACTTTAACAATAGAAAAAATTATAGTGACAAATTTTCCCATGCTTTCAACAATGAAGAAATGTTAAATTAAGAAGTTTTTCCCGCAACAACAAAAAGTTCGACTTTAAGTCATCATTTTCAAAGTATTATTATGAAAAATTTATTTAATATTAAATTAAAAATTATCTATAATAACAACTTTCCCGCACTTCCAACAATGGGAAAAATTCGATTGACAAATATTGATACCGTTGCAACAATAGACAATATTTAAAACGTGAAAATGTCCCTATCCTTTAACAATGGAAAAAATTATAGTGCAAAACATTTCCACGCTTTCAACAATGAAGAAATCTTAAAATATGAATTTTTTAACGCAACAATGAAAAGTTCGACTTTAAGTCATCATTTTCCAAGTGTTATTATGAAAAATTTATTTATAATTATATTAGAAATTATCTATAATAACAACTTTCTCGCACTTCCAACAATGGAAAAAATTACATTGACAAATATTGATACCGTTTCAACGATGGACAATATTTAAAACGTGAAAATTTCCCTATTCTTTAACAATGGAAAAAATTATAGTGACAAATTTTCACACGCTTTCAACAATGAAGAAAACTTAAATTAAGAAGTTTTTCCCGCAACAATGAACAATTCTATTTTGAGTCATCCCTTTTGAACTGTTATTATGAAAAATCTATTTATAATTATATTAGAAGTTATCTATAATATTAACTTTCCCGCACTTCCAACAATGCAAAAAATTCCATTGACAAATATTGATACCGTTTCAACAATGGGCAATATTTAAAACGTGAAAATGTCCCTATTCTTTAACAATGGAAAAAATTATAGTGACAAATTTTCCCACGCTTTCAACAATGAAGAAAACTTAAATTAAGAAATTTTTCCCGCAACAATAAAATTTCGACTTTAATTCATCATTTTCCAAGTGTTATTATGAAAAATTTATTTATAATTATATTAGAAATTGTCTACAATGAAATCTTTCCGGCACTCCCAACAATGAAAAAAATTCCATTGACAAATATTGATACCGTTTCAACAATGGACAATATTTAAAACGTGAAAATGTCCCTATACTTTAACAATAGAAAAAATTATAGTGACAAATTTTCCCATGCTTTCAACAATGAAGAAATGTTAAATTAAGAAGTTTTTCCCGCAACAACAAAAAGTTCGACTTTAAGTCATCATTTTCAAAGTATTATTATGAAAAATTTATTTAATATTAAATTAGAAATTATCTATAATAACAACTTTCCCGCACTTCCAACAATGGGAAAAATTCGATTGACAAATATTGATACCGTTGCAACAATAGACAATATTTAAAACGTGAAAATGTCCCTATACTTTAGCAATGGAAAAAATTATAGTGACAAATTTCCCCACGCTTTCAACAATGAAGAAATTTTAAATTAAGTTTTTCCCGCAACAATAAAAATTTCGACTATAAGTCATCATTTTTCAATTGTTATTATGAAAAATTTATTTATAATTGTATTAGAAGTTATCTATAATGACAACTTTCTGGCATTTCCAACAACGGAAAAAAATCCATTGACAAATATTGATACCGTTTCAACAATGAATAATATTTAAAGCGTGAAAATGTCCCTATCCTTTAACAATGAAAAAATTATAGTGCAAAATATTCCCACGCTTTCAATAATGAAGAAATCTTAAAATATGAATATTTTAACGCAACAATATAATTTCGACTTTAATTCATCATTTTTCAAGTGTTATTATGAAAAATTTATTTATAATTATATTAGAAATTATCTATAATTGCAAATTTCCCGCACCTCCAACAATGGAAAAAATTCCATTGACAAATACTGATACGGTTTCAACAATGGATAATATTTAAAACGTGAAAATGTCCCTATCCTTTAACAATGGAAAAATTTATATTGACAATAGTATATTTATATGATTTATAGTGACAATTTATAGTAACAATAGTATAATGACAACTGTCTGGCATTTCCAACAACGGAAAAAAATCCATTGAAAAATATTGATACCGTTTCAACAATGAATAATATTTAAAGCGTGAAAATGTCCCTATCCTTTAACAATGAAAAAATTATAGTGCAAAATATTCCCACGCTTTCAATAATGAAGAAATCTTAAAATATGAATATTTTAACGCAACAATGAAAAATTCGACTTTAAGTCATCCTTTTCCAAGTGTTTTTATGACAAATTTATTTATAATTATATTAGAAATTATCTATAATTGCAAATTTCCCGCACCTCCAACAATGGAAAAAATTCCATTGACAAATACTGACACGGTTTCAACAATGGGTAATATTTAAAACGTGAAAATGTCCCTATCCTTTAACAATGGAAAAATTTATATTGACATTAGTATATTTATATGATTTATAGTGACAATTTATAGTGACAATAGTATAATGACAACTTTCTGGCACTTCCAATAATGTAAAAAATTCCATTGACAAATATTGATGCCGTTTCAACAATGGGCAATATTTAAAACGTGAAAATGTCCCTATTCTTTAACAATGGAAAAAATTATAGTGACAAATTTTCCCACGCTTTCAACAATGAAGAAAACTTAAATTAAGAAATTTTTCCCGCAACAATAAAATTTCGACTTTAATTCATCATTTTCCAAGTGTTATTATGAAAAATTTATTTATAATTATATTAGAAATTGTCTACAATGAAATCTTTCCGGCACTCCCAACAATGAAAAAAATTCCATTGACAAATATTGATACCGTTTCAACAATGGACAATATTTAAAACGTGAAAATGTCCCTATACTTTAACAATAGAAAAAATTATAGTGACAAATTTTCCCATGCTTTCAACAATGAAGAAATGTTAAATTAAGAAGTTTTTCCCGCAACAACAAAAAGTTCGACTTTAAGTCATCATTTTCAAAGTATTATTATGAAAAATTTATTTAATATTAAATTAGAAATTATCTATAATAACAACTTTCCCGCACTTCCAACAATGGGAAAAATTCGATTGACAAATATTGATACCGTTGCAACAATAGACAATATTTAAAACGTGAAAATGTCCCTATCCTTTAACAATGGAAAAAATTATAGTGCAAAACATTTCCACGCTTTCAACAATGAAGAAATCTTAAAATATGAATTTTTTAACGCAACAATGAAAAGTTCGACTTTAAGTCATCATTTTCCAAGTGTTATTATGAAAAATTTATTTATAATTATATTAGAAATTATCTATAATAACAACTTTCTCGCACTTCCAACAATGGAAAAAATTACATTGACAAATATTGATACCGTTTCAACGATGGACAATATTTAAAACGTGAAAATTTCCCTATTCTTTAACAATGGAAAAAATTATAGTGACAAATTTTCACACGCTTTCAACAATGAAGAAAACTTAAATTAAGAAGTTTTTCCCGCAACAATGAACAATTCTATTTTGAGTCATCCCTTTTGAACTGTTATTATGAAAAATCTATTTATAATTATATTAGAAGTTATCTAAAATGGCAATTTTCCGGCACTTCCAATAATGAAAAAAATTCCATTGAGAAATATTGAGACCGTTTCAACAATGGACAGTATTTAAAACGTGAAAATGTCCCTATACTTTAAAAATGGAAAAAATTATAGTGACAAATTTTCCTACGCTTTCAACAATGAAGAAATCTTAAATTAAGAAGTTTTTCCAGCAACAATGAAAAGTTCGACTTTAAGTCATCATTTTCCAAGTGTTTGTATGACAAAATTATTTAGAATTATATTAGAAGTTAAATATAATTGCAATTTTCCCGCACCTCCAACAATGGAAAAAATTCCATTGACAAATATTGATACGGTTTCAACAATGGATAATATTTAAAACGTGAAAATATCCCTATCCTTTAACATTGGAAAAATTTTTAGTGACAAATTTTCCCACGCTTTCAACAATGAAGAACTCTTAAGTTAAGAAGTTTTTCCCGCAACAATGAACAATTGTATTTTGAGTCATCCCTTTTGAATTGTTATTATGAAAAATTTATTTATAATTGTATTAAAAGTTATCTATAATGACAACTTTCTGGCACTTCCAACAATGGGAAAAATTCGATTGACAAATATTGATACCGTTGCAACAATAGACAATATTTAAAACGTGAAAATGTCCCTATACTTTAACAATGGAAAAAATTATAGTGACAAATTTCCCCACGCTTTCAACAATGAAGAAATTTTAAATTAAGTTTTTCCCGCAACAATAAAAATTTCGACTATAAGTCATCATTTTTCAATTGTTATTATGAAAAATTTATTTATAATTGTATTAGAAGTTATCTATAATGACAACTTTCTGGCACTTCCAACAATGGAAAAAATTCCATTGACAAATATTGATACCGTTTCAGCAATAGACGATATTTAAAACGTGAAAATGTCAATATTCTTTAACAATGGAAAAAATTATAGCGACAAATTTTCCCACGCTTTCAACAATGGAGAAATCTTAAATCAAGAAGTTTTTCCCGAAACAATAAAAAGTTCGACTTAAAGTCATCATTTTCCAAGTGTTATTATGAAAAATTTATTTAATATTATATTAGAAATTATCTATAATAACAACTTTCCCGCACTTCCAACAATGGAAAAAAATCCATTGACAAATATTGATACCGTTTCAACAATGAATAATATTTAAAACGTGAAAATGTCCCTATCCTTTAACAATGAAAAAATTATAGTGCAAAATATTCCCACGCTTTCAATAATGAAGAAATCTTAAAATATGAATTTTTTAACGCAACAATGAAAAATTCGACTTTAAGTCATCCTTTTCCAAGTGTTTTTATGACAAATTTATTTATAATTATATTAGAAGTTATCTATAATATTAACTTTCCCGCACTTCCAACAATGCAAAAAATTCCATTGACAAATATTGATACCGTTTCAACAATGGGCAATATTTAAAACGTGAAAATGTCCCTACCCTTTAACAATGGAAAAAATTATAGTGACAAATTTTCCCACGCTTTCAACAATGAAGAAAACTTAAATTAAGAAATTTTTCCCGCAACAATATAATTTCGACTTTAATTCATCATTTTTCAAGTGTTATTATGAAAAATTTATTTATAATTATATTAGAAATTATCTATAATTGCAAATTTCCCGCACCTCCAACAATGGAAAAAATTCCATTGACAAATACTGATACGGTTTCAACAATGGATAATATTTAAAACGTGAAAATGTCCCTATCCTTTAACAATGGAAAAATTTATATTGACAATAGTATATTTATATGATTTATAGTGACAATTTATAGTAACAATAGTATAATGACAACTTTCTGGCATTTCCAACAACGGAAAAAAATCCATTGACAAATATTGATACCGTTTCAACAATGAATAATATTTAAAGCGTGAAAATGTCCCTATCCTTTAACAATGAAAAAATTATAGTGCAAAATATTCCCACGCTTTCAATAATGAAGAAATCTTAAAATATGAATATTTTAACGCAACAATGAAAAATTCGACTTTAAGTCATCCTTTTCCAAGTGTTTTTATGACAAATTTATTTATAATTATATTAGAAATTATCTATAATTGCAAATTTCCCGCACCTCCAACAATGGAAAAAATTCCATTGACAAATACTGACACGGTTTCAACAATGGGTAATATTTAAAACGTGAAAATGTCCCTATCCTTTAACAATGGAAAAATTTATATTGACATTAGTATATTTATATGATTTATAGTGACAATTTATAGTGACAATAGTATAATGACAACTTTCTGGCACTTCCAATAATGTAAAAAATTCCATTGACAAATATTGATGCCGTTTCAACAATGGGCAATATTTAAAACGTGAAAATGTCCCTATTCTTTAACAATGGAAAAAATTATAGTGACAAATTTTCCCACGCTTTCAACAATGAAGAAAACTTAAATTAAGAAATTTTTCCCGCAACAATAAAATTTCGACTTTAATTCATCATTTTCCAAGTGTTATTATGAAAAATTTATTTATAATTATATTAGAAATTGTCTACAATGAAATCTTTCCGGCACTCCCAACAATGAAAAAAATTCCATTGACAAATATTGATACCGTTTCAACAATGGACAATATTTAAAACGTGAAAATGTCCCTATACTTTAACAATAGAAAAAATTATAGTGACAAATTTTCCCATGCTTTCAACAATGAAGAAATGTTAAATTAAGAAGTTTTTCCCGCAACAACAAAAAGTTCGACTTTAAGTCATCATTTTCAAAGTATTATTATGAAAAATTTATTTAATATTAAATTAGAAATTATCTATAATAACAAATTTCCCGCACTTCCAACAATGGGAAAAATTCGATTGACAAATATTGATACCGTTGCAACAATAGACAATATTTAAAACGTGAAAATGTCCCTATCCTTTAACAATGGAAAAAATTATAGTGCAAAACATTTCCACG
This sequence comes from Maratus michaelseni, assembly GCA_963931845.1. Classification (NCBI taxonomy): domain Eukaryota; kingdom Metazoa; phylum Arthropoda; class Arachnida; order Araneae; family Salticidae; genus Maratus; species Maratus michaelseni. The sequence continues at coordinate 280,714,326 of OZ007598.1, read as the reverse complement.
CTTTCAACAATGAAGAAATCTTAAAATATGAATTTTTTAACGCAACAATGAAAAGTTCGACTTTAAGTCATCATTTTCCAAGTGTTATTATGAAAAATTTATTTATAATTATATTAGAAATTATCTATAATAACAACTTTCTCGCACTTCCAACAATGGAAAAAATTACATTGACAAATATTGATACCGTTTCAACGATGGACAATATTTAAAACGTGAAAATTTCCCTATTCTTTAACAATGGAAAAAATTATAGTGACAAATTTTCACACGCTTTCAACAATGAAGAAAACTTAAATTAAGAAGTTTTTCCCGCAACAATGAACAATTCTATTTTGAGTCATCCCTTTTGAACTGTTATTATGAAAAATCTATTTATAATTATATTAGAAGTTATCTAAAATGGCAATTTTCCGGCACTTCCAATAATGAAAAAAATTCCATTGAGAAATATTGAGACCGTTTCAACAATGGACAGTATTTAAAACGTGAAAATGTCCCTATACTTTAAAAATGGAAAAAATTATAGTGACAAATTTTCCTACGCTTTCAACAATGAAGAAATCTTAAATTAAGAAGTTTTTCCAGCAACAATGAAAAGTTCGACTTTAAGTCATCATTTTCCAAGTGTTTGTATGACAAAATTATTTAGAATTATATTAGAAGTTAAATATAATTGCAATTTTCCCGCACCTCCAACAATGGAAAAAATTCCATTGACAAATATTGATACGGTTTCAACAATGGATAATATTTAAAACGTGAAAATATCCCTATCCTTTAACATTGGAAAAATTTTTAGTGACAAATTTTCCCACGCTTTCAACAATGAAGAACTCTTAAGTTAAGAAGTTTTTCCCGCAACAATGAACAATTGTATTTTGAGTCATCCCTTTTGAATTGTTATTATGAAAAATTTATTTATAATTGTATTAAAAGTTATCTATAATGACAACTTTCTGGCACTTCCAACAATGGGAAAAATTCGATTGACAAATATTGATACCGTTGCAACAATAGACAATATTTAAAACGTGAAAATGTCCCTATACTTTAACAATGGAAAAAATTATAGTGACAAATTTCCCCACGCTTTCAACAATGAAGAAATTTTAAATTAAGTTTTTCCCGCAACAATAAAAATTTCGACTATAAGTCATCATTTTTCAATTGTTATTATGAAAAATTTATTTATAATTGTATTAGAAGTTATCTATAATGACAACTTTCTGGCACTTCCAACAATGGAAAAAATTCCATTGACAAATATTGATACCGTTTCAGCAATAGACGATATTTAAAACGTGAAAATGTCAATATTCTTTAACAATGGAAAAAATTATAGCGACAAATTTTCCCACGCTTTCAACAATGGAGAAATCTTAAATCAAGAAGTTTTTCCCGAAACAATAAAAAGTTCGACTTAAAGTCATCATTTTCCAAGTGTTATTATGAAAAATTTATTTAATATTATATTAGAAATTATCTATAATAACAACTTTCCCGCACTTCCAACAATGGAAAAAAATCCATTGACAAATATTGATACCGTTTCAACAATGAATAATATTTAAAACGTGAAAATGTCCCTATCCTTTAACAATGAAAAAATTATAGTGCAAAATATTCCCACGCTTTCAATAATGAAGAAATCTTAAAATATGAATTTTTTAACGCAACAATGAAAAATTCGACTTTAAGTCATCCTTTTCCAAGTGTTTTTATGACAAATTTATTTATAATTATATTAGAAGTTATCTATAATATTAACTTTCCCGCACTTCCAACAATGCAAAAAATTCCATTGACAAATATTGATACCGTTTCAACAATGGGCAATATTTAAAACGTGAAAATGTCCCTACCCTTTAACAATGGAAAAAATTATAGTGACAAATTTTCCCACGCTTTCAACAATGAAGAAAACTTAAATTAAGAAATTTTTCCCGCAACAATATAATTTCGACTTTAATTCATCATTTTTCAAGTGTTATTATGAAAAATTTATTTATAATTATATTAGAAATTATCTATAATTGCAAATTTCCCGCACCTCCAACAATGGAAAAAATTCCATTGACAAATACTGATACGGTTTCAACAATGGATAATATTTAAAACGTGAAAATGTCCCTATCCTTTAACAATGGAAAAATTTATATTGACAATAGTATATTTATATGATTTATAGTGACAATTTATAGTAACAATAGTATAATGACAACTTTCTGGCACTTCCAATAATGTAAAAAATTCCATTGACAAATATTGATACCGTTTCAACAATGGGCAATATTTAAAACGTGAAAATGTCCCTATTCTTTAACAATGGAAAAAATTATAGTGACAAATTTTCCCACGCTTTCAACAATGAAGAAAACTTAAATTAAGAAATTTTTCCCGCAACAATAAAATTTCGACTTTAATTCATCATTTTCCAAGTGTTATTATGAAAAATTTATTTATAATTATATTAGAAATTGTCTACAATGAAATCTTTCCGGCACTCCCAACAATGAAAAAAATTCCATTGACAAATATTGATACCGTTTCAACAATGGACAATATTTAAAACGTGAAAATGTCCCTATACTTTAACAATAGAAAAAATTATAGTGACAAATTTTCCCATGCTTTCAACAATGAAGAAATGTTAAATTAAGAAGTTTTTCCCGCAACAACAAAAAGTTCGACTTTAAGTCATCATTTTCAAAGTATTATTATGAAAAATTTATTTAATATTAAATTAGAAATTATCTATAATAACAACTTTCCCGCACTTCCAACAATGGGAAAAATTCGATTGACAAATATTGATACCGTTGCAACAATAGACAATATTTAAAACGTGAAAATGTCCCTATACTTTAGCAATGGAAAAAATTATAGTGACAAATTTCCCCACGCTTTCAACAATGAAGAAATTTTAAATTAAGTTTTTCCCGCAACAATAAAAATTTCGACTATAAGTCATCATTTTTCAATTGTTATTATGAAAAATTTATTTATAATTGTATTAGAAGTTATCTATAATGACAACTTTCTGGCATTTCCAACAACGGAAAAAAATCCATTGACAAATATTGATACCGTTTCAACAATGAATAATATTTAAAGCGTGAAAATGTCCCTATCCTTTAACAATGAAAAAATTATAGTGCAAAATATTCCCACGCTTTCAATAATGAAGAAATCTTAAAATATGAATATTTTAACGCAACAATGAAAAATTCGACTTTAAGTCATCCTTTTCCAAGTGTTTTTATGACAAATTTATTTATAATTATATTAGAAATTATCTATAATTGCAAATTTCCCGCACCTCCAACAATGGAAAAAATTCCATTGACAAATACTGACACGGTTTCAACAATGGGTAATATTTAAAACGTGAAAATGTCCCTATCCTTTAACAATGGAAAAATTTATATTGACATTAGTATATTTATATGATTTATAGTGACAATTTATAGTGACAATAGTATAATGACAACTTTCTGGCACTTCCAATAATGTAAAAAATTCCATTGACAAATATTGATGCCGTTTCAACAATGGGCAATATTTAAAACGTGAAAATGTCCCTATCCTTAAACAATGGAAAAAATTATAGTGACAAATTTTCCCACGCTTTCAACAATGAAGAAATCTTAAATTAAGAAGTTTTTACTGCAACAATAAAAAGTTCGACTTTAAGTCATCATTTTTCAATTATTATTATGAAAAATTTATTTATAATTATATTAGAAATTGTCTTCAATGAAAACTTTCCGGCACTTCCAACAATGAAAAAAATTCCATTGACAAATATTGATACCGTTTCAACAATGGACAATATTTAAAACGGGAAAATGTCCCTATACTTTAACAATGGAAAAAATTATAGTGACAAATTTTCGCACGATTTCAACGATGAAGAAAACTTAAACTAAGAAATTTTTCCCGCAACAATGAACAATTCTATTTTGAGTCATGCCTTTTGAATTGTTATTATGAAAAATTTATTTATAATTGTATTAGAAGTTATCAATAATGGCAACTTTCTGGCATTTCCAAAAATGGGAAAAATTCGATTGACAAATATTGATACCGTTGCAACAATACACGATATTTAAAACGTGAAAATGTCCCTATACTTTAACAATAGAAAAAATTATAGTGACAAATTTTCCCATGCTTTCAACAATGAAGAAATGTTAAATTAAGAAGTTTTTCCCGCAACAACAAAAAGTTCGACTTTAAGTCATCATTTTCAAAGTATTATTATGAAAAATTTATTTAATATTATATTAGAAATTATCTATAATAACAACTTTCCCGCACTTCCAACAACGGAAAAAATTCCATTGACAAATATTGATACCGTTTCAACAATGAATAATATTTAAAGCGTGAAAATGTCCCTATCCTTTAACAATGGAAAAAATTATAGTGCAAAACATTTCCACGCTTTCAACAATGAAGAAATCTTAAAATATGAATTTTTTAACGCAACAATGAAAAGTTCGACTTTAAGTCATCATTTTCCAAGTGTTATTATGAAAAATTTATTTATAATTATATTAGAAATTATCTATAATAACAACTTTCTCGCACTTCCAACAATGGAAAAAATTACATTGACAAATATTGATACCGTTTCAACGATGGACAATATTTAAAACGTGAAAATTTCCCTATTCTTTAACAATGGAAAAAATTATAGTGACAAATTTTCACACGCTTTCAACAATGAAGAAAACTTAAATTAAGAAGTTTTTCCCGCAACAATGAACAATTCTATTTTGAGTCATCCCTTTTGAACTGTTATTATGAAAAATCTATTTATAATTATATTAGAAGTTATCTAAAATGGCAATTTTCCGGCACTTCCAATAATGAAAAAAATTCCATTGAGAAATATTGAGACCGTTTCAACAATGGACAGTATTTAAAACGTGAAAATGTCCCTATACTTTAAAAATGGAAAAAATTATAGTGACAAATTTTCCTACGCTTTCAACAATGAAGAAATCTTAAATTAAGAAGTTTTTCCAGCAACAATGAAAAGTTCGACTTTAAGTCATCATTTTCCAAGTGTTTGTATGACAAAATTATTTAGAATTATATTAGAAGTTAAATATAATTGCAATTTTCCCGCACCTCCAACAATGGAAAAAATTCCATTGACAAATATTGATACGGTTTCAACAATGGATAATATTTAAAACGTGAAAATATCCCTATCCTTTAACATTGGAAAAATTTTTAGTGACAAATTTTCCCACGCTTTCAACAATGAAGAACTCTTAAGTTAAGAAGTTTTTCCCGCAACAATGAACAATTGTATTTTGAGTCATCCCTTTTGAATTGTTATTATGAAAAATTTATTTATAATTGTATTAAAAGTTATCTATAATGACAACTTTCTGGCACTTCCAACAATGGGAAAAATTCGATTGACAAATATTGATACCGTTGCAACAATAGACAATATTTAAAACGTGAAAATGTCCCTATACTTTAACAATGGAAAAAATTATAGTGACAAATTTCCCCACGCTTTCAACAATGAAGAAATTTTAAATTAAGTTTTTCCCGCAACAATAAAAATTTCGACTATAAGTCATCATTTTTCAATTGTTATTATGAAAAATTTATTTATAATTGTATTAGAAGTTATCTATAATGACAACTTTCTGGCACTTCCAACAATGGAAAAAATTCCATTGACAAATATTGATACCGTTTCAGCAATAGACGATATTTAAAACGTGAAAATGTCAATATTCTTTAACAATGGAAAAAATTATAGCGACAAATTTTCCCACGCTTTCAACAATGGAGAAATCTTAAATCAAGAAGTTTTTCCCGAAACAATAAAAAGTTCGACTTAAAGTCATCATTTTCCAAGTGTTATTATGAAAAATTTATTTAATATTATATTAGAAATTATCTATAATAACAACTTTCCCGCACTTCCAACAATGGAAAAAAATCCATTGACAAATATTGATACCGTTTCAACAATGAATAATATTTAAAACGTGAAAATGTCCCTATCCTTTAACAATGAAAAAATTATAGTGCAAAATATTCCCACGCTTTCAATAATGAAGAAATCTTAAAATATGAATTTTTTAACGCAACAATGAAAAATTCGACTTTAAGTCATCCTTTTCCAAGTGTTTTTATGACAAATTTATTTATAATTATATTAGAAGTTATCTATAATATTAACTTTCCCGCACTTCCAACAATGCAAAAAATTCCATTGACAAATATTGATACCGTTTCAACAATGGGCAATATTTAAAACGTGAAAATGTCCCTACCCTTTAACAATGGAAAAAATTATAGTGACAAATTTTCCCACGCTTTCAACAATGAAGAAAACTTAAATTAAGAAATTTTTCCCGCAACAATATAATTTCGACTTTAATTCATCATTTTTCAAGTGTTATTATGAAAAATTTATTTATAATTATATTAGAAATTATCTATAATTGCAAATTTCCCGCACCTCCAACAATGGAAAAAATTCCATTGACAAATACTGATACGGTTTCAACAATGGATAATATTTAAAACGTGAAAATGTCCCTATCCTTTAACAATGGAAAAATTTATATTGACAATAGTATATTTATATGATTTATAGTGACAATTTATAGTAACAATAGTATAATGACAACTTTCTGGCACTTCCAATAATGTAAAAAATTCCATTGACAAATATTGATACCGTTTCAACAATGGGCAATATTTAAAACGTGAAAATGTCCCTATTCTTTAACAATGGAAAAAATTATAGTGACAAATTTTCCCACGCTTTCAACAATGAAGAAAACTTAAATTAAGAAATTTTTCCCGCAACAATAAAATTTCGACTTTAATTCATCATTTTCCAAGTGTTATTATGAAAAATTTATTTATAATTATATTAGAAATTGTCTACAATGAAATCTTTCCGGCACTCCCAACAATGAAAAAAATTCCATTGACAAATATTGATACCGTTTCAACAATGGACAATATTTAAAACGTGAAAATGTCCCTATACTTTAACAATAGAAAAAATTATAGTGACAAATTTTCCCATGCTTTCAACAATGAAGAAATGTTAAATTAAGAAGTTTTTCCCGCAACAACAAAAAGTTCGACTTTAAGTCATCATTTTCAAAGTATTATTATGAAAAATTTATTTAATATTAAATTAGAAATTATCTATAATAACAACTTTCCCGCACTTCCAACAATGGGAAAAATTCGATTGACAAATATTGATACCGTTGCAACAATAGACAATATTTAAAACGTGAAAATGTCCCTATACTTTAGCAATGGAAAAAATTATAGTGACAAATTTCCCCACGCTTTCAACAATGAAGAAATTTTAAATTAAGTTTTTCCCGCAACAATAAAAATTTCGACTATAAGTCATCATTTTTCAATTGTTATTATGAAAAATTTATTTATAATTGTATTAGAAGTTATCTATAATGACAACTTTCTGGCATTTCCAACAACGGAAAAAAATCCATTGACAAATATTGATACCGTTTCAACAATGAATAATATTTAAAGCGTGAAAATGTCCCTATCCTTTAACAATGAAAAAATTATAGTGCAAAATATTCCCACGCTTTCAATAATGAAGAAATCTTAAAATATGAATATTTTAACGCAACAATGAAAAATTCGACTTTAAGTCATCCTTTTCCAAGTGTTTTTATGACAAATTTATTTATAATTATATTAGAAATTATCTATAATTGCAAATTTCCCGCACCTCCAACAATGGAAAAAATTCCATTGACAAATACTGACACGGTTTCAACAATGGGTAATATTTAAAACGTGAAAATGTCCCTATCCTTTAACAATGGAAAAATTTATATTGACATTAGTATATTTATATGATTTATAGTGACAATTTATAGTGACAATAGTATAATGACAACTTTCTGGCACTTCCAATAATGTAAAAAATTCCATTGACAAATATTGATGCCGTTTCAACAATGGGCAATATTTAAAACGTGAAAATGTCCCTATCCTTAAACAATGGAAAAAATTATAGTGACAAATTTTCCCACGCTTTCAACAATGAAGAAATCTTAAATTAAGAAGTTTTTACTGCAACAATAAAAAGTTCGACTTTAAGTCATCATTTTTCAATTATTATTATGAAAAATTTATTTATAATTATATTAGAAATTGTCTTCAATGAAAACTTTCCGGCACTTCCAACAATGAAAAAAATTCCATTGACAAATATTGATACCGTTTCAACAATGGACAATATTTAAAACGGGAAAATGTCCCTATACTTTAACAATGGAAAAAATTATAGTGACAAATTTTCGCACGATTTCAACGATGAAGAAAACTTAAACTAAGAAATTTTTCCCGCAACAATGAACAATTCTATTTTGAGTCATGCCTTTTGAATTGTTATTATGAAAAATTTATTTATAATTGTATTAGAAGTTATCAATAATGGCAACTTTCTGGCATTTCCAAAAATGGGAAAAATTCGATTGACAAATATTGATACCGTTGCAACAATACACGATATTTAAAACGTGAAAATGTCCCTATACTTTAACAATAGAAAAAATTATAGTGACAAATTTTCCCATGCTTTCAACAATGAAGAAATGTTAAATTAAGAAGTTTTTCCCGCAACAACAAAAAGTTCGACTTTAAGTCATCATTTTCAAAGTATTATTATGAAAAATTTATTTAATATTATATTAGAAATTATCTATAATAACAACTTTCCCGCACTTCCAACAACGGAAAAAATTCCATTGACAAATATTGATACCGTTTCAACAATGAATAATATTTAAAGCGTGAAAATGTCCCTATCCTTTAACAATGGAAAAAATTATAGTGCAAAACATTTCCACGCTTTCAACAATGAAGAAATCTTAAAATATGAATTTTTTAACGCAACAATGAAAAGTTCGACTTTAAGTCATCATTTTCCAAGTGTTATTATGAAAAATTTATTTATAATTATATTAGAAATTATCTATAATAACAACTTTCTCGCACTTCCAACAATGGAAAAAATTACATTGACAAATATTGATACCGTTTCAACGATGGACAATATTTAAAACGTGAAAATTTCCCTATTCTTTAACAATGGAAAAAATTATAGTGACAAATTTTCACACGCTTTCAACAATGAAGAAAACTTAAATTAAGAAGTTTTTCCCGCAACAATGAACAATTCTATTTTGAGTCATCCCTTTTGAACTGTTATTATGAAAAATCTATTTATAATTATATTAGAAGTTATCTAAAATGGCAATTTTCCGGCACTTCCAATAATGAAAAAAATTCCATTGAGAAATATTGAGACCGTTTCAACAATGGACAGTATTTAAAACGTGAAAATGTCCCTATACTTTAAAAATGGAAAAAATTATAGTGACAAATTTTCCTACGCTTTCAACAATGAAGAAATCTTAAATTAAGAAGTTTTTCCAGCAACAATGAAAAGTTCGACTTTAAGTCATCATTTTCCAAGTGTTTGTATGACAAAATTATTTAGAATTATATTAGAAGTTAAATATAATTGCAATTTTCCCGCACCTCCAACAATGGAAAAAATTCCATTGACAAATATTGATACGGTTTCAACAATGGATAATATTTAAAACGTGAAAATATCCCTATCCTTTAACATTGGAAAAATTTTTAGTGACAAATTTTCCCACGCTTTCAACAATGAAGAACTCTTAAGTTAAGAAGTTTTTCCCGCAACAATGAACAATTGTATTTTGAGTCATCCCTTTTGAATTGTTATTATGAAAAATTTATTTATAATTGTATTAAAAGTTATCTATAATGACAACTTTCTGGCACTTCCAACAATGGGAAAAATTCGATTGACAAATATTGATACCGTTGCAACAATAGACAATATTTAAAACGTGAAAATGTCCCTATACTTTAACAATGGAAAAAATTATAGTGACAAATTTCCCCACGCTTTCAACAATGAAGAAATTTTAAATTAAGTTTTTCCCGCAACAATAAAAATTTCGACTATAAGTCATCATTTTTCAATTGTTATTATGAAAAATTTATTTATAATTGTATTAGAAGTTATCTATAATGACAACTTTCTGGCACTTCCAACAATGGAAAAAATTCCATTGACAAATATTGATACCGTTTCAGCAATAGACGATATTTAAAACGTGAAAATGTCAATATTCTTTAACAATGGAAAAAATTATAGCGACAAATTTTCCCACGCTTTCAACAATGGAGAAATCTTAAATCAAGAAGTTTTTCCCGAAACAATAAAAAGTTCGACTTAAAGTCATCATTTTCCAAGTGTTATTATGAAAAATTTATTTAATATTATATTAGAAATTATCTATAATAACAACTTTCCCGCACTTCCAACAATGGAAAAAAATCCATTGACAAATATTGATACCGTTTCAACAATGAATAATATTTAAAACGTGAAAATGTCCCTATCCTTTAACAATGAAAAAATTATAGTGCAAAATATTCCCACGCTTTCAATAATGAAGAAATCTTAAAATATGAATTTTTTAACGCAACAATGAAAAATTCGACTTTAAGTCATCCTTTTCCAAGTGTTTTTATGACAAATTTATTTATAATTATATTAGAAGTTATCTATAATATTAACTTTCCCGCACTTCCAACAATGCAAAAAATTCCATTGACAAATATTGATACCGTTTCAACAATGGGCAATATTTAAAACGTGAAAATGTCCCTACCCTTTAACAATGGAAAAAATTATAGTGACAAATTTTCCCACGCTTTCAACAATGAAGAAAACTTAAATTAAGAAATTTTTCCCGCAACAATATAATTTCGACTTTAATTCATCATTTTTCAAGTGTTATTATGAAAAATTTATTAATAATTATATTAGAAATTATCTATAATTGCAAATTTCCCGCACCTCCAACAATGGAAAAAATTCCATTGACAAATACTGATACGGTTTCAACAATGGATAATATTTAAAACGTGAAAATGTCCCTATCCTTTAACAATGGAAAAATTTATATTGACAATAGTATATTTATATGATTTATAGTGACAATTTATAGTAACAATAGTATAATGACAACTTTCTGGCACTTCCAATAATGTAAAAAATTCCATTGACAAATATTGATACCGTTTCAACAATGGGCAATATTTAAAACGTGAAAATGTCCCTATTCTTTAACAATGGAAAAAATTATAGTGACAAATTTTCCCACGCTTTCAACAATGAAGAAAACTTAAATTAAGAAATTTTTCCCGCAACAATAAAATTTCGACTTTAATTCATCATTTTCCAAGTGTTATTATGAAAAATTTATTTATAATTATATTAGAAATTGTCTACAATGAAATCTTTCCGGCACTCCCAACAATGAAAAAAATTCCATTGACAAATATTGATACCGTTTCAACAATGGACAATATTTAAAACGTGAAAATGTCCCTATACTTTAACAATAGAAAAAATTATAGTGACAAATTTTCCCATGCTTTCAACAATGAAGAAATGTTAAATTAAGAAGTTTTTCCCGCAACAACAAAAAGTTCGACTTTAAGTCATCATTTTCAAAGTATTATTATGAAAAATTTATTTAATATTATATTAGAAATTATCTATAATAACAACTTTCCCGCACTTCCAACAACGGAAAAAATTCCATTGACAAATATTGATACCGTTTCAACAATGAATAATATTTAAAGCGTGAAAATGTCCCTATCCTTTAACAATGAAAAAATTATAGTGCAAAACATTCCCACGCTTTCAACAATGAAGAAATCTTAAAATATGAATTTTTTAACGCAACAATGAAAAGTTCGACTTTAAGTCATCATTTTCCAAGTGTTATTATGAAAAATTTATTTATAATTATATTAGAAATTATCTATAATAACAACTTTCCCGCACTTCCAACAATGCAAAAAATTCCATTGACAAATATTGATGCCGTTTCAACAATGGGCAATATTTAAAACGTGAAAATTTCCCTATTCTTTAACAATGGAAAAAATTATAGTGACAAATTTTCACACGCTTTCAACAATGAAGAAAACTTAAATTAAGAAGTTTTTCCCGCAACAATGAACAATTCTATTTTGAGTCATCCCTTTTGAACTGTTATTATGAAAAATCTATTTATAATTATATTAGAAGTTATCTAAAATGGCAATTTTCCGGCACTTCCAATAATGAAAAAAATTCCATTGAGAAATATTGATACCGTTTCAACAATGGACAGTATTTAAAACGTGAAAATGTCCCTATACTTTAAAAATGGAAAAAATTATAGTGACAAATTTTCCTACGCTTTCAACAATGAAGAAATCTTAAATTAAGAAGTTTTTCCAGCAACAATGAAAAGTTCGACTTTAAGTCATCATTTTCCAAGTGTTTGTATGACAAATTTATTTAGAATTATATTAGAAGTTAAATATAATTGCAATTTTCCCGCACCTCCAACAATGGAAAAAATTCCATTGACAAATATTGATACGGTTTCAACAATGGATAATATTTAAAACGTGAAAATATCCCTATCCTTTAACATTGGAAAAATTTTTAGTGACAAATTTTCCCACGCTTTCAACAATGAAGAAATCTTAAGTTAAGAAGTTTTTCCCGCAACAATGAACAATTGTATTTTGAGTCATCCCTTTTGAATTGTTATTATGAAAAATTTATTTATAATTATATTAGAAGTTATCTATAATGACAACATTCCGGCACTTCCAACAATGGAAAGGATTCCATTGACAAATATTGATACCGTTTCAACAATGGACAGTATTTAAAACGTGAAAATGTCCCTATACTTTAACAATGGAAAAAATGATAGTGATAAATTTTCGCACGATTTCAACAATGAAGTAAACTTAAACTAAGAAATTTTTCCGCAACAATGAACAATTCTATTTTGAGTCATGCCTTTTGAATTGTTATTATGAAAAATTTATTTATAATTGTATTAGAAGTTATTATATAATGACAACTTTCTGGCACTTCCAACAATGGGAAAAATTCGATTGACAAATATTGATACCGTTGCAACAATAGACAATATTTAAAACGTGAAAATGTCCCTATACTTTAACAATGGAAAAAATTATAGTGACAAATTTCCCCACGCTTTCAACAATGAAGAAATTTTAAATTAAGTTTTTCCCGCAACAATAAAAATTTCGACTATAAGTCATCATTTTTCAATTGTTATTATTAAAAATTTATTTATAATTGTATTAGAAGTTATCTATAATGACAACTTTCTGGCACTTCAAACAATGGAAGAAATTCCATAAACAAATATTGATACCGTTTCAGCAATAGACGATATTTAAAACGTGAAAATGTCAATATACTTTAACAATGGAAAAAATTATAGCGACAAATTTTCCCACGCTTTCAACAATGGAGAAATCTTAAATTAAGAAGTTTTTCCCGCAACAATAAAAAGTTCGACTTAAAGTCATCATTTTCCAAGTGTTATTATGAAAAATTTATTTAATATTATATTAGAAATTGTCTTCAATGAAAACTTTCCGGCACTTCCAACAATGAAAAAAATTCCATTGACAAATATTGATACCGTTTCAACAATGGACAATATTTAAAACGTGAAAATGTCCCTATTCTTTAACAATGGAAAAAATTATAGTGACAAATTTTCGCACGATTTCAACATTGAAGAAAACTTAAACTAAGAAATTTTTCCCGCATTAATAAACAATTCTATTTTGAGTCATGCCTTTTGAATTGTTATTATGAAAAATTTATTTATAATTATATTAGAAGTTATCTATAATGGCAAATTTCTGGCACTTCCAATAATGTAAAAAATTCCATTGACAAATTATTGATACCGTTTCAACAATGGACAATATTTAAAACGTGAAAATGCCCTATCCTTTAACAATGGAAAAAATTATAGTGACAAATTTTCCCAAGCTTTCAACAATGAAGAAATCTTAAATTAAGAAGTTTTTACCGCAACAATAAAAAGTTCGACTTTAAGTCATCATTTTTTAATTGTTATTATGAAAAATTTATTTATAATTATATCAGCAATTATCTACAATGAAAACTTTCCGGCACTTCCAACAATGAAAAAAATTCCATTGACAAATATTGATACCGTTTCAACAATGGACAATATTTAAAACGTGAAAATGTCCCTATTCTTTAACAATGGAAAAAATTATAGTGACAAATTTTCGCACGATTTCAACAATGAAGAAAACTTAAACTAAGTAATTTTTCCCGCATTAATAAACAATTCTATTTTGAGTCATGCCTTTTGAATTGTTATTATGAAAAATTTATTTATAATTATATTAGAAGTTATCTATAATGGCAACTTTCTGGCACTTCCAACAATGGGAAAAATTCGATTGACAAATATTGATACCGTTGCAACAATAGACAATATTTAAAACGTGAAAATGTCCCTATACTTTAACAATGGAAAAAATTATAGTGACAAATTTCCCCACGCTTTCAACAATGAAGAAATTTTAAATTAAGTTTTTCCCGCAACAATAAAAATTTCGACTTTAAGTCATCATTTTTCAATTGTTATTATGAAAAATTTATTTATAATTGTATTAGAAGTTATCTATAATGACAACTTTCTGGCACTTCCAACAATGGAAAAAATTCCATTGACAAATATTGATACCGTTTCAGCAATAGACGATATTTAAAACGTGAAAATGTCAATATACTTTAACAATGGAAAAAATTATAGCGACAAATTTTCCCACGCTTTCAACAATGGAGAAATCTTAAATTAAGAAGTTTTTCCCGCAACAATAAAAAGTTCGACTTAAAGTCATCATTTTCCAAGTGTTATTATGAAAAATTTATTTAATATTATATTAGAAATTATCTATAATAACAACTTTCCCGCACTTCCAACAATGGAAAAAAATCCATTGACAAATAATGATACCGTTTCAACAATGAATAATATTTAAAGTGTGAAAATGACCCTATCCTTTAACAATGAAAAAATTATAGTGCAAAATATTCCCACGCTTTCAACAATGAAGAAATCTTAAAATAGGAATTTTTTAACGCAACAATGAAAAATTCTACTTTAAGCCATCCTTTTCCAAGTGTTTTTATGACAAATTTATTTATAATTATATTAGAAGTTATCTATAATAAACACTTTCCCGCACTTCCATCAATGGAAAAAAAATCCATTGACAAATATTGATACCGTTTCAACAATGGATAATATTTAAAACGTGAAAATGTCTCTATCCTTTAACAATGGAAAAATTTATAGTGGCAAATTTTCCCACGCTTTCAACAATGAAGAAATCTTAAATTAAGAAATTTTTCCCGCAACAATAAAATTTCAACTTTAATTCATCATTTTCCAAGTGTTATTATGAAAAATTTATTTATAATTATATTAGAAATTATCTATAATTGCAAATTTCCCGCACCTCCAACAATGGAAAAAATTCCATTGACAAATACTGATACGGTTTCAACAATGGATAATATTTAAAACGTGAAAATGTCCCTATCCTTTAACAATGGAACAATTTATAGTGACAATAGTATATTTATATGATTTATAGTGACAATAGTATAATGACAACTTTCTGGCACTTCCAATAATGTAAAAAATTCCATTGACAAATTATTGATACCGTTTCAACAATGGACAATGTTTAAAACGTGAAAATGTCCCTATCCTTTAACAATGGAAAAAATTATAGTGACAAATTTTCCCAAGCTTTCAACAATGAAGAAATCTTAAATTAAGAAGTTTTTACCGCAACAATAAAAAGTTCGACTTTAAGTCATCATTTTTCAATTATTATTATGAAAAATTTATTTATAATTATATTAGAAATTGTCTTCAATGAAAACTTTCCGGCACTTCCAACAATGAAAAAAATTCCATTGACAAATATTGATACCGTTTCAACAATGGACAATATTTAAAACGGGAAAATGTCCCTATACTTTAACAATGGAAAAAATTATAGTGACAAATTTTCGCACGATTTCAACGATGAAGAAAACTTAAACTAAGAAATTTTTCCCGCAACAATGAACAATTCTATTTTGAGTCATGCCTTTTAAATTGTTATTATGAAAAATTTATTTATAATTGTATTAGAAGTTATAAATAATGGCAACTTTCTGGCATTTCCAAAAATGGGAAAAATTCGATTGACAAATATTGATACCGTTGCAACAATACACGATATTTAAAACGTGAAAATGTCCCTATACTTTAACAATAGAAAAAATTATAGTGACAAATTTTCCCATGCTTTCAACAATGAAGAAATGTTAAATTAAGAAGTTTTTCCCGCAACAACAATAAGTTCGACTTTAAGTCATCATTTTCAAAGTATTATTATGAAAAATTTATTTAATATTATATTAGAAATTATCTATAATAACAACTTTCCCGCACTTCCAACAACGGAAAAAATTCCATTGACAAATATTGATACCGTTTCAACAATGAATAATATTTAAAGCGTGAAAATGTCCCTATCCTTTAACAATGGAAAAAATTATAGTGCAAAACATTTCCACGCTTTCAACAATGAAGAAATCTTAAAATATGAATTTTTTAACGCAACAATGAAAAGTTCGACTTTAAGTCATCATTTTCCAAGTGTTATTATGAAAAATTTATTTATAATTATATTAGAAATTATCTATAATAACAACTTTCTCGCACTTCCAACAATGGAAAAAATTACATTGACAAATATTGATACCGTTTCAACGATGGACAATATTTAAAACGTGAAAATTTCCCTATTCTTTAACAATGGAAAAAATTATAGTGACAAATTTTCACACGCTTTCAACAATGAAGAAAACTTAAATTAAGAAGTTTTTCCCGCAACAATGAACAATTCTATTTTGAGTCATCCCTTTTGAACTGTTATTATGAAAAATCTATTTATAATTATATTAGAAGTTATCTAAAATGGCAATTTTCCGGCACTTCCAATAATGAAAAAAATTCCATTGACAAATGTTGATACCGTTTCAACAATGGACAGTATTTAAAACGTGAAAATGTCCCTATACTTTAAAAATGGAAAAAATTATAGTGACAAATTTTCCTACGCTTTCAACAATGAAGAAATCTTAAATTAAGAAGTTTTTCCAGCAACAATGAAAAGTTCGACTTTAAGTCATCATTTTCCAAGTGTTTGTATGACAAATTTATTTAGAATTATATTAGAAGTTAACTATAATTGCAATTTTCCCGCACCTCCAACAATGGAAAAAATTCCATTGACAAATATTGATACGGTTTCAACAATGGATAATATTTAAAACGTGAAAATATCCCTATCCTTTAACATTGGAAAAATTTTTAGTGACAAATTTTCCCACGCTTTCAACAATGAAGACATCTTAATTTAAGAAGTTTTTCCCGCAACAATGAACAATTGTATATTGAGTCATCCCTTTTGAATTGTTATTATGAAAAATTTATTTATAATTGTATTAGAAGTTATCTATAATGACAACTTTCTGGTACTTCCAACAATGGAAAAAATTCCATTGACAAATATTGATACCGTTTCAACAATAGACAATATTTAAAACGTGAAAATGTCCCTATACTTTAACAATGGAAAAAATTATAGCGACAAATTTTCCCACGCTTTCAACAATGAAGAAATCTTAAATTAAGAAGTTTTTCCCGCAACAATAAAAAGTTCGACTTTAAATCATCATTTTCCAAGTGTTATTATGAAAAATTTATTTAATACTATATTAGAAATTATCTATAATAACAACTTTCCCGCACTTCCAACAATGGAAAAAATTCCATTGACAAATATTGATACCGTTTCAACAATGAATAATATTTAAAGCGTGAAAATGTCTCTATCTTTTAACAATGGAAAAAATTATAGTGCAAAATATTCCCACGCTTTCAACAATGAAGAAATCTTAAATTAAGAAATTTTTCCCGCAACAATAAAATTTCGACTTTAATTCATCATTTTCCAAGTGTTATTATGAAAAATTTATTTATAATTATATTAGAAATTATCTATAATTGCAAATTTCCCGCACCTCCAACAATGGAAAAAATTCCATTGACAAATACTGATACGATTTCAACAATGGATAATATTTAAAACGTGAAAATGTCCCTATCCTTTAACAATGGAACAATTTATAGTGACAATAGTATATTTATATGATTTATAGTGACAATAGTATAATGACAACTTTCTGGCACTTCCAATAATGTAAAAAATTCCATTGACAAATTATTGATACCGTTTCAACAATGGACAATATTTAAAACGTGAAAATGTCCCTATCCGTTAACAAAGGAAAAAATTATAGTGACAAATTTTCCCAAGCTTTCAACAATGAAGAAATCTTAAATTAAGAAGTTTTTACAGCAACAATAAAAAGTTCGACTTTAAGTCATCATTTTTTAATTGTTATTATGAAAAATTTATTTATAATTATATTAGCAATTATCTACAATGAAAACTTTCCGGCACTTCCAACAATGACAAAAATTCCAGTGACAAATATTGATACCGTTTCAACAATGGACAATATTTAAAACGTGAAAATGTCCCTATTCTTTAACAATGGAAAAAATTATAGTGACAAATTTTCGCACGATTTCAACAATGAAGAAAACTTAAACTAAGAAATTTTTCCCGCATTAATGAACAATTCTATTTTGAGTCATGCCTTTTGAATTGTTATTATGAAAAATTTATTTATAATTATATTAGAAGTTATCTATAATGGCAACTTTCTGGCACTTCCAACAATGGGAAAAATTCGATTGACAAATATTGATACCGTTGCAACAATAGACAATATTTAAAACGTGAAAATGTCCCTATATTTTAACAATGGAAAAAATTATAGTGACAAATTTCCCCACGCTTTCAACAATGAAGAAATTTTAAATTAAGTTTTTCCCGCAACAATAAAAATTTCGACTATAAGTCATCATTTTTCAATTGTTATTATGAAAAATTTATTTATAATTGTATTAGAAGTTATCTATAATGACAACTTTCTGGCACTTCCAACAATGGAAAAAATTCCATTGACAAATATTGATACCGTTTCAGCAATAGACGATATTTAAAACGTGAAAATGTCCCTATCCTTTAACAATGGAAAAAATTATAGTGACAAATTTTCCCAAGCTTTCAACAATGAAGAAATCTTAAATTAAGAAGTTTTTACCGCAACAATAAAAAGTTCGACTTTAAGTCATCATTTTTTAATTGTTATTATGAAAAATTTATTTATAATTATATCAGCAATTATCTACAATGAAAACTTTCCGGCACTTCCAACAATGAAAAAAATTCCATTGACAAATATTGATAATGTTTCAACAATGGACAATATTTAAAACGTGAAAATTCCCTATTCTTTAACAATGGAAAAAATTATAGTGACAAATTTTCGCACGATTTCAACAATGAAGAAAACTTAAACTAAGAAATTTTTCCCGCATTAATAAACAATACTATTTTGAGTCATGCCTTTTGAATTGTTATTATGAAAAATTTATTTATAATTATATTAGAAGTTATCTATAATGGCAACTTTCTGGCACTTCCAACAATGGGAAAAATTCGATTGACAAATATTGATACCGTTGCAACAATAGACAATATTTAAAACGTGAAAATGTCCCTATACTTTAACAATGAAAAAAATTATAGTGACAAATTTCCCCACGCTTTCAACAATGAAGAAATTTTAAATTAAGTTTTTCCCGCAACAATAAAAATTTCGACTATAAGTCATCATTTTTCAATTGTTATTATGAAAAATTTATTTAATATTATATTAGAAATTATCTATAATAACAACTTTCCCGCACTTCCAACAATGGAAAAAAATCCATTGACAAATATTGATACCGTTTCAACAATGAATAATATTTAAAGCGTGAAAATGTCCCTATCCTTTAACAATGAAAAAATTATAGTGCAAAATATTCCCACGCTTTCAATAATGAAGAAATCTTAAAATATGAATTTTTTAACGCAACAATGAAAAATTCGACTTTAAGTCATCCTTTTCCAAGTGTTTTTATGACAAATTTATTTATAATTATATTAGAAGTTATCTATAATAACAACTTTCCCGCACTTCCAACAATGCAAAAAATTCCATTGACAAATATTGATACCGTTTCAACGATGGGCAATATTTAAAACGTGAAAATGTCCCTATCCTTTAACAATGGAAAAAATTATAGTGACAAATTTTCCCACGCTTTCAACAATGAAGAAAACTTAAATTAAGAAATTTTTCCCGCAACAATAAAATTTCGACTTTAATTCATCATTTTCCAAGTGTTATTATGAAAAATTTATTTAATACTATATTATAAATTATCTATAATAACAACTTTCCCGCACTTCCAACAATGGAAAAAATTCCATTGACAAATATTGATACCGTTTCAACAATGAATAATATTTAAAGCGTGAAAATGTCTCTATCTTTTAACAATGGAAAAAATTATAGTGCAAAATATTCCCACGCTTTCAACAATGAAGAAATCTTAAAATAGGAATTTTTTAACGCAACAATGAAAAATTCTACTTTAAGCCATCCTTTTCCAAGCCATCCTTTTCCCACAACAATGAACAATTCTATTTTGAGTCATCGCTTTTTAATTGTTATTATGAAAAATTTATTTATAATTATATTAGAAATTATCTATAATTGCAAATTTCCCGCACCTCCAACAATGGAAAAAATTCCATTGACAAATACTGATACGGTTTCAACAATGGATAATATTTAAAACGTGAAAATGTCCCTATCCTTTAACAATGGAAAAATTTATATTGACAATAGTATATTTATATGATTTATAGTGACAATGTATACTGACAATAGTATAATGACAACTTTCTGGCACTTCCAATAATGTAAAAAATTCCATTGACAAATATTGATACCGTTTCAACAATGGGCAATATTTAAAACGTGAAAATGTCCCTATCCTTAAACAATGGAAAAAATTATAGTGACAAATTTTCCCACGCTTTCAACAATGAAGAAATCTTAAATTAAGAAGTTTTTCCCGCAACAATAAAAAGTTCGACTTTAAGTCATCATTTTCCAAGTGTTATTATGAAAAATTAATTTAATACTATATTAGAAATTATCTATAATAACAACTGTCCCGCACTTCCAACAATGGAAAAAATTCCATTGACAAATATTGATACCGTTTCAACAATGAATAATATTTAAAGCGTGAAAATGTCTCTATCTTTTAACAATGGAAAAAATTATCGTGCAAAATATTCCCACGCTTTCAACAATGAAGAAATCTTAAAATAGGAATTTTTTAACGCAACAATGAAAAATTCTACTTTAAGCCATCCTTTTCCAAGTGTTTTTATGACAAATTTATTTATAATTATATTAGAAGTTATCTATAATAACAACTTTCCCGAACTTCCATCAATGGAAAAAAATCCATTGATAAATATTGATACCTTTTCAACAATGGATAATATTTAAAACGTGAATATGTCTCTATCCTTTAACAATGGAAAAATTTATAGTGGCAAATTTTCCCACGCTTTCAACAATGAAGAAATCTTAAATTAAGAAATTTTTCCCGCAACAATAAAATTTCGACTTTAATTCATCATTTTCCAAGTGTTATTATGAAAAATTTATTTATAATTATATTAGAAATTATCTATAATTGCAAATTTCTCGCACCTCCAACAATGGAAAAAATTCCATTGACAAATACTGATACGGTTTCAACAATGGATAATATTTAAAACGTGAAAATGTCCCTATCCTTTAACAATGGAAAAATTTATAGTGACAATAGTATATGATTTATAGTGACAATTTATAGTGACAATAGTATAATGACAAATTTCTGGCACTTCCAATAATGTAAAAAATTCCATTGAGGAATATTGATACCGTTTCAACAATGGACAATATTTAAAACGTGAAAATGTCCCTGTACTTTAACAATGGAAAAAATTATAGTGACAAATTTTCGCACGATTTCAACAATGAAGAAAACTTAAACTAAGAAATTTTTCCCGCAACAATGAACAATTCTATTTTGTGTCATGCCTTTTGAATTGTTATTATGAAAAATTTATTTATAATTGTATTAGAAGTTATCTATAATGACAACTTTCTGGCACTTCCAACAATGGTAAAAATTCCATTGACAAATATTGATACCGTTTCAACAATAGACAATATTTAAAACGTGAAAATGTCCCTATACTTTAACAATGGAAAAAATTATAGCGACAAATTTTCCCACGCTTTCAACAATGAAGAAATCTTAAATTAATAAGTTTTTCCCGCAACAATAAAAAGTTCGACTTTAAGTCATCATTTTCCAAGTGGTATTATGAAAAAATTTGTTATTATATATTAGAAATTATCTATAATAACAATTTTCCGACACTTCCAACAATGGAAAAAATTCCATTGCAAATATTGATACCGTTTCAACAATGAATATTATTTAAAGCGTGAAAATGTCCCTATCCTTTAACAATGGAAAAAATTATAGTGCAAAATATCCCCACGCTTTCAACAATGAAGAAATCTTAAAATATGAATTTTTTAACGCAACAATGAAAAATTCGACTTTAAGTCATCCTTTTCCAAGTGATTTTATGACAAATTTATTTATAATTATATTAGAAGTTATCTATAATAACAACTTTCCCGCACTTCCAACAATGGAAATAATTCCATTGATAAATATTGATACCGTTTCAACAATGGACAGTATTTAAAACGTGAAAATGTCCCTATACTTTATCAATGGAAAAAATGATAGTGATAAATTTTCGCACGATTTCAACAATGAAGTAAACTTAAACTAAGAAATTTTTCCGCAACAATGAACAATTCTATTTTGAGTCATGCCTTTTGAATTGTTATTATGAAAAATTTATTTATAATTGTATTAGAAGTTATCTATAATGACAATTTTCTGGCACTTCCAACAATGGAAAAAATTCCATGGACAAATATTGATACCGTTTCAACAATAGACAATATTTAAAACGTGAAAATGTCCCTATACTTTAACAATGGAAAAAATTATAGCGACAAATTTTCCCACGCTTTCAACAATGAAGAAATCTTAAATTAAGAAGTTTTTCCCGCAACAATAAAAAGTTAGACTTTAAGTCATCATTTTCCAAGTGTTATTATGAAAAATTTATTTAATACTATATTAGAAATTATCTATAATAACAACTTTCCCGCACTTCCAACAATGGAAAAAATTCCATTGACAAATATTGATACCGTTTCAACAATGAATAATATTTAAAGCGTGAAAATGTCTCTATCTTTTAACAATGGAAAAAATTATAGTGCAATATATTCCCACGCTTTCAACAATGAAGAAATCTTAAAATAGGAATTTTTTAACGCAACAATGAAAAATTCTACTTTAAGCCATCCTTTTCCAAGTGTTTTTATGACAAATTTATTTATAATTATATTAGAAGTTATCTATAATAACAACTTTCCCGCACTTCCATCAATGGAAAAAAATCCATTGACAAATATTGATACCGTTTCAACAATGGATAATATTTAAAACGTGAAAATGTCTCTATCCTTTAACAATGGAAAAATTTATAGTGGCAAATTTTCCCACGCTTTCAACAATGAAGAAATCTTAAATTAAGAAATTTTTCCCGCAACAATAAAATTTCGACTTTAATTCATCATTTTCCAAGTGTTATTATGAAAAATTTATTTATAATTATATTAGAAATTATCTATAATTGCAAATTTCCCGCACCTCCAACAATGCAAAAAATTCCATTGACAAATACTGATACGGTTTCAACAATGGATAATATTTAAAACGTGAAAATGTCCCTATCCTTTAACAATGGAAAAATTTATAGTGACAATATTATATGATTTATAGTGACAATTTATAGTGACAATAGTATAATGACAAATTTCTGGCACTTCCAATAATGTAAAAAATTCCATTGACGAATATTGATACCGTTTCAACAATGGACAATATTTAAAAAGTGAAAATGTCCCTATACTTTAACAATGGAAAAAATTATAGTGACAAATTTTCGCACGATTTCAACAATGAAGAAAACTTAAACTAAGTAATTTTTCCCGCAACAATGAACAATTCTATTTTGTGTCATGCCTTTTGAATTGTTATTATGAAAAATATATTTATAATTGTATTAGAAGTCATCTATAATGACAACTTTCTGGCACATCCAACAATGGAAAAAATTCCATTGACAAATATTGATACCGTTTCAACAATAGACAATATTTAAAACGTGAAAATGTACCTATACTTTAACAATGGAAAAAATTATAGCGACAAATTTTCCCACGCTTTCAACAATGAAGAAATCTTAAATTAATAAGTTTTTCCCGCAACAATAAAAAGTTCGACTTTAAGTCATCATTTTCCAAGTGGTATTATGAAAAAATTTGTTATTATATATTAGAAATTATCTATAATAACAACTTTCCGGCACTTCCAACAATGGAAAAAATTCCATTGACAAATATTGATACCGTTTTAACAATGAATATTATTTAAAGCGTGAAAATGTCCCTATCCTTTAACAATGGAAAAAATTATAGTGCAAAATATCCCCACGCTTTCAACAATGAAGAAATCTTAAAATATGAATTTTTTAACGCAACAATGAAAATTTCGACTTTAAGTCATCCTTTTCCAAGTGATTTTATGACAAATTTATTTATAATTATATTAGAAGTTATCTATAATAACAACTTTCCCGCACTTCCAACAATGGAAATAATTCCATTGACAAATATTGATACCGTTTCAACAATGGATAATATTTAAAACGTGAAAATGTCTCTATCCTTTAACAATGGAAAAATTTATAGTGACAAATTTTCCCACGCTTTCAACAATTAAGAAATCTTAAATTAAGAAGTTTTTCCCGCAACAATGAACAATTCTATTTTGAGTCATCCCTTTTGAATTGTTATTATGAAAAATTTATTTATAATTATATTAGAAGTTATCTATAATGACAACTGTCCGGCACTTCCTACAATGGAAAAAATTGCATTGACTTCCTACAGTGGAAAAAATGCCATTGACAAATATTGATACCGTTTCAACAATGGGCAATATTTAAAACGTGAAAATGTCCCTATACTTTAACAATGGAAAAAATTATAGCGACAAATTTTCCCATGCTTTCAACAATGAAGAAATCTTAAATTAAGTAGTTTTTCCCGCAACAATAAAAAGTTTGACTTTAAGTCTTCATTTTCCAAGTGGTATTATGAAAAAATTATTTATTATATATTAGAAATTATCTATAATAACAACTTTCCGGCACTTCCAACAATGGAAAAAATTCCATTGACAAATATTGATACCGTTTCAACAATGAATATTATTTAAAGCGTGAAAATGTCCCTATCCTTTAACAATGGAAAAATTATAGTGCAAAATATCCCCACGCTTTCAACAATGAAGAAATCTTAAAATATGAATTTTTTAAATACCTATTACCTCCTCCAATTTTATCCACTACGCAATATGAAAGTAGGGATCCTACATTAGAGAGTGATTGGAAATTGCGTCGCCGGCAGATTTGGCAAATCCGCCATTTTAGTTACGTCATATGTATATGCTGGTATTGCTTTCTGAAGAAAATTTGGATTTTAAAGATTCAACGTTTTAAATATTGTATCAAGACTTTCTACATTATTAATAGATAATTTTCTTTTGTTGTTTATAGTTACTTTTTAATATTTAGTAATGATTATTTATTTTGTAACATATTTTAAATTGTCAGAGTTCAATTGTTGTGCATGCGGTCAACTTTAAACAGTTTCATTAAATAAGAACTGTCGAAATGAGTAACACAAACAAAGCAATTTCGTTTCTGCGTCTCTTGTTTTACATTTTAAAACTGATTTTGATTTAAATCTTTCTGTAGTGAGTGAGAAAAACGTGTAAATAATTTGGAGTTTCGAAGTTTGACACAGTTGGCGGTAATTGGCAAACGTTGTTGGCGATGAATTTCTGTTTACATTTTGAAACATTTATTTTAAGAACGTAATACAGAATAAAATTGTATATAGTGCACTCTTTTTAAAATATGAAATTGTTTATAAATTATAAGGAATAATTGAATAAATTGTTAAACTGTTCATTTTTTAATAATTTCTTTTTTAAATATCCGCGGAATTTGAGAGCACAAGACATAAAGCATTTAAATTTTCCGCATAAAAAATCTATATATATATAAATGCTGACTCTGACAATTTCAAAAAATATATAAATTCACAATATATAAACCTCTATATAAATAAACATTACTAAGCATATGTGTGTAAATTTTTTTATTCAGTTTCTCAGAATGTTTTTTTTTCTTTTTGCATATTTAGATATATTTAGTATTATAAAGTGTATTATTCTAGAGAATTGAAGCTTTTTAATTTCATACAACCAATTAGTTTCTTTAAAACTATCTAAATTTATTAATGTAAATACATTAATAAAGAAGGTATATTAGGAATGAGTTTCAAAAATTTATACTTTTCTGAATATTTCCGTATTATTATTTTTTTAATTTCTTATTGCTGTTAAATGATATATTTTTAACCTTATAAAATTAAAAGAGTTCCCTCTAAGAAATTTTATTTATTTACTTAAAAAAGTAACATAACTAATCTATGTCATGAGTCATGACCATTTAAACAGAGGAAAGTAAAAAAATAAATACCCACACTACAAAAAATTACATTATGTAGCATTTCTTGTGTTATGCATAAATTAAAATGTTTATTTTAAGTGACCCCCCCCCCCCACAAAAAAAAAACTTGAATATTTGTTTATAATCAAATTCGATTATTTTAAGCATAATGTAAAGTCCCGAAATGTTAACCCTGCAATTCAGCCGAATAAAAGAAAAAGCATTTTCTGAGAATCCTTATTCATTAAAACGGAATTGTGCTCATGTTTGTGTTCTGAATGACTCTGTGAAGGCATATGAAATGAATTTCTGGTGATTTTAATAGAATAAAAAGTGTTGGACGCGGATGAAAATGCATTGCGTTCAACGGCGTTCCATCTGCTTTGTAACTAATATGGCGGACTTTTCGTCTATGTCCAATCCATGAACCTCTATACAGGACTTCTAACGCCGTGTGATAACATCGTGCCGAGACTTCGGCACGAAATGGCAGCTGCACAGCTACGCGCACCGTTCTGCGCAGCTGGCCAGAAACCGTGCTGCACTAGCGCCACCAGGAACCATGGCTGTCACTGTCAGTGTCAAACGGTGAAGCAGACGAATTTAGTGACGTAGACAGAAACCATCTTCACATGCGCCACCTATTTGAGGCTTTTTTCGCGGAACGATTTCCTTCTTGGAAAGGCTATTTCGTTAGAAGTCCAGGTATATAGGTTCATGGTCCAATCTCTCTCTAATGTAGAATCCCTATATGAAAGTGGAGAACGCCGCCCTCTAGGGGATTATGCAGCGAACGGCTCTCGACCAAAACGCACGTGTACTGGACAGATCCTGCCATCTATTGGCGTATCTCGGCACTGCCGTGAAGCAAAATGAAAATTCAAGGACGAAGCATGAGGGGGCAAACATTATCAGCTTGTTTAATTTGAATGCGATGGAACGCGATGCATAATGGTTGAACTCTCAAGATAACTTAGTTTAAAAATAGATGAGGTAAAGATTGGTAATTAACAATATTCTCTATAAAACCTTTTCAAACATATTTAAAGTAATTAGACCAATGCATATGGCTATATTTGCATAACAGCATCTTTTCTCCACCAGATGGCATATTCTAGCACTTCAATTTATAATAGCAGTTCAATCAGCAATAGCCAATGCAAGATGCGGCCAAATATGGCAGATACAGTGGGGGAGTGCGTAGGAATGGCTTCAAGTGAACTAATTATGTTGACGTCTCCTATGCTATACTCCTAGTCACTAAGTGAGTTTCGATATTTCAATTAGACTTCTGTTCTTGTGTACTGCAGAGTCACTTGATTGGCTATCGCTAGATGAGAATGCAAACTACTATTTGTTTACAAGGTTTACCATAAATTCATATTTAATACTTTGGAAATTTTTCCATAGAAAATTTGTGGCTCACGGAAAATATTCTATCTTGTGTTGCGTTTGTAGCCTTGCCAATATGTTATAGTGAGAAAGTTCGCGGCTGAGTATCGTTCCCAAGTGGTTCAGTTGGTAGAACGTCAATGCGCTATACTGATGACCCGAGTTCGAGTCCCGGCTTGGGTACTTTTCACTATGTTGGCTATACGCCTATTAAGCAATTAAAATTTGATTATTATAAATGCAAGGCGTGAGAATTTTTTTATGGAAAAATTTCCAAAGTATTAAATATGAATTCATTCAATTGTCGATGCTGGATTTTCTTTGGTTTCATATTTGCCCTAGGGTGGGTGGCTCACGGAAAATATTCCGTCTTTTGCTGTGTTTGTAGCCTTGCCAATATGTTATAGTGAGAAAGTTCGTGGCTGAGTATCGTTCCCAAGTGGTTCAGTTGGTAGAACGTCAATGCGCTATACTGATGACCTGGGTTCGAGTCCCGGCTTGGGTACTTTTTCACTATGTTGGCTATACGCCTATTAAGCAATTAAAATTTGATTATTATTAAAGTTTACCATATTTATTCAAAAGAGAGAGCGATACAAAAGGTTTTTGCTCTTTAATGTCTATCAAAAGGTCGTATTGCAGATAGTGATGGTATATTTAAATAATCAAGGTTTGAGAATCCTGTTAAGTTTTCATAGTACGGGCTTGCTCATTCATTCTCATGACGTCACAAATAGTGGCTGGCCGCGACCAGAGATTGGTACAAAGCGATTCGTCCATAGTTTTGTGCCAATCGCTGTATGTCTTTCGTCGCGGCAAGCCACCATTTGACGCGTCATGATAATGAATGAGCAAGCCCGGGAACTACTGTTGTCCTGATAGCAGCCCTGTATTAAGTTTTAACAAAAGAATATTTTAATATAATCAAAATAATTCGTTTCCACTTCAGGGAAGGTTCTTCTTCATTGTGTGAAAATTTCGATTTTTTTCCTTTTTTTTTGCATCTTAGATTGTTTTTCTAAAGCGGTTTCATGATATTCGACTTCTTTTCATTTTTTTTTATCAATGAACGTTAAGGTAGTTCGTTGAATATACCGTCATTGTAAAATTTCAAACCTGGTTTTCTCGAAACCTTGTTTTTCAAACTCGGCGACAATTGTTCTCGAGAAATATTCGCGCAGTATCCTTCATTTTTTTTATTTAAACGAAAGGTGGTAATTGTTGCTGGAGCTTATACCTTCGAAAAATATAATTTTCATTGATTAATTAGTTTTTAAGCTTGCAAAAATTTTTTAAAAAGGCAAAAAAAAAGAACTTCTTTGTTTAAATGACCGCCGTTTTATCAAAAATCAACTTCCTAACCTAAATGATTGTATGAGATTCATTGAATTGAATGTCCTTATTAAATTTGGCATTTAAATTTGATTTTGATGCTTGTGACCAGAGAAAAACAGTTGCTATATTAGAAGTTCACGGTGCACACCTGCATGGATTCCCCGTCATACAAGCCATATTATTAATTTTTTTACACACAAAAAATTAAATTTATAAGAGAATTGTCAATAAATATAATGCAAAATGTCTGAAGATGGTATCTCTTTTTATTTTAACAGAAAAAAAAATCAAGTGAAATTCAGGCCAAAGAAATAGAACCTCCCTTTAACATTTACAAAGGAAGCGGTAAAATTTTCTGAGTCTTCATTTCATTAAAATTGCCTTATGTGATTATTTTTATTGTAATTCTGCATATTAGGGCTTCCGACCTATAATATAAAAAATGTTGCACTTTAAAATGTTTACTTAAATATGTATTAATGTGAATGCGGTTAGGCACTCCCACCAATTTCACATGGCAACAGGCGGGTCTGACGAGCAAGCCGTGACGTCGACAGACCACAAGCCACAAGAATGCTGAGATAAATTTTTTGCCCTCGCTAGCCTGTGAACAGAAAATTTCAGATTTAAATTGGACGTGCAAAGGATCAGATGTGAGTCATGAAGTGCTGTCAGGACAAGAGAGCAAATATGATCAAATTGGGCCCAAACCAGCCAAATGTTACCCAATTTTCAGGAGTAAATAAGTGCAAATCCTCCCCTTCCCCTAATTTAGTCTGTAAATAATATTGTATTATATTTAACATTTAGTCTAGAACATTAAACTCGTGTTATACTTTAATTAAAGCTCCTGTTTATCTTAATCCCAACCCTCATATTAATATTGTTTTAAAGAATTTTAATTTTACGAAAATGTTGCTGAAGATATGGCCGAAATTTTGGTAGAAATTGAGTCTGATCAGAATTAAAATGAGCTTTTCTCTGTCCGTCCTGTGTCTGAAAAATTTTCAGTACTTACAGACCTCTAATATATTTACGTCACAATCGTAAGCAGGCAAGAGTCAATTAAAATTATGCAAAAGGAAAACTGTTACTTTGTTTCTGATAATTTAAATAAAAACAGAAATCAAATATATTTATAAACAGTGGACCTGTGGTAATAAGAACTCTGTTAATTCGAATTTTCATTCAATTTGACTTAATCATCAAGTACCAAAAACCTTATATTAATTTATTTTTTATCCCATTGGTTAATTCGAATTAATGCTTTCATTTTCTGTTTAAAAATAAAAAAAAGATGTAAGAAGATTAATGAATTTGCAAGTGTCATGATATGATAGTTCACTTGTTCTACTTAAATCGAAAAACAGTATTTCTTATCAAGTTATATGTGAGTATAGCTCTTATGCAAATAAAGACGTTTATACTACCTACATCAGGTATTTGCCAGAAATCTCTTTTCTTATCAATTAATTATTTTTTATGTAAATGAAGTTGCACTTTTTTATAATCCACTACAAATAAAGAGCATTCATTTTAAATGAAATGAAAGTACAGAAGTAAAAATATCAAAAAGAAATTTACTTATTTGGTCTCTTTTAATATTGAAACTGGTGAAAAACTTAAATTATTAGTCCTCCAAAACCACAATGTTTCAAAGTAACATAAGCCTTACTACTTGATCATGTAACCAATGATAAAGATAAGATGACACAGGATATTTTTCTACTTATTTATAGGTTTTGTAAAATAAATCATAACAATACATTTTTCATTACATGTGTATTTTTAAGGTTGTGAGCTTAAATATGTCATAATAATTGTAAGGTTTTCAAAATCAAACAACTTAGAATGTATGTTGTAACTTAACGATTTTAATAAATTAAAAATGTAATATGTGTTTATATAATTTAATACGTTTAAAAAAATTTGTATTATAGAAACAGTATCTTTTTACTAATGTTGGATAAGCATTTTGTCTTTAGCTATAGTATGAAAAGACATTCTATTTTTTAGAATTGGATAATTTGTACTTTTTCCCCAGTTCAACTATATTTTATCTCACTGTATTTATTCGACTAAATTACTTGATCAGCCCGTTTCATATTATGGCAATAATAAATTTAATAAATACGAAAATTTTCACTTATACTTATAAAATCTACTCTTCTCTAATTGTAACATATTAAAAGTTTTTAATTTAATTACCAATTGTTAATTCTTTTAAATTTTTCCTTTAATTAGAAAAAAATAAAAATTAAATTTCCTGAAATTATCATTTTTAAAGGAACCTTTAAAAAAACCACTCTTTTATAATATTAGAAATTATTAATCATTTTCTACTTTCAGGTTTTTTTGCCTCCCTTGCTTCCCTTGAATGTATGTGCCACTGGACATGGACATATGTCAGCGTCTTGCTAGAAATATCAATATTCATATAATACAAAGAAAAACTTGATTACACAACAGAGAAAGCAAATATGTGTTATTACTCTGGCAAGTTTTGCGAATTGAAATTGAACACATTATTAAAATGTACTTTGTGTGCCCATAACCAAAAAGTAAAAATTACATTGTTACTGCGAATTAAAATAGAAAAGCTTCATTTCAATGTTTCGTTAATGCTTTCCCTTCTGAAAAACGGACACAATTTTAGCCATTTGTGAATTCCCCCTATCATCTAACCGACAGTGAAATAATTTTTGAAATTGTAAGATAATTTTACAGAGCTTGTGAGTTGAAAATGTTTTTAATTTATTTCATCCTTTTAAATTGAGACTTTTTAAAAATTGCTCTTAGTTACATTTTATTTACGTCTTGAACAAAACCACCAGTTCAAATTTCAAGTTTTTAGCCCTGATAGTTTTAAAGAAATCGTAATTTATGAATGTTTTTTATTCCTGAACCTGCTTGGATGCAGAGGGTGCCAAGATTAAAAAAATATATATATCTATGTAGAAGTTTTGACAGTCATCATTATAAAAAACGAAAGAGCTTTTGAAATTGGTTGGTGGTTTCAGTGGAATTGCTATTAAAAAAAATTCTTGCTGATTTTATTCTTTTAAATTTCAATTTTTAAAAAATTGTTCTGTGTGCACATTTATGTCTTAAAGGAGCCACCATACCAACCTCCATATTTACTTCAAATTTCTGTTCCTAACAAATTCTAAGGGATCATAATTTTTTAAGTTTGTTCTCTTGCATTCCCTGAGAGACAGAGTTCTCAAGATAAAGACAAACAAGAAATTTTTAAGTAACAAGTAAAACCGAGTTAAAGAAATTGTTTTTACACTCTTTTATTTAACTCAACTTGGTTTTTCGTATGTAAAAAGAAATTTTGCAATCGATTGCTAATCCACTTCCTGATAGGCTAGAATAAAATAAAATATGCACAAAGGTGTGTCTAAGATGACAATACAACATTTTAATATTTTTACAACAGAATTATTAATTTATACATAAATTTTAATGCACTTTCCAACTAGCCTGCCACATGTGATAAATCTTCAAATATTCTCTGTAACATGTACAAGAGTATGAGAGTTGAAAGAACAATAGAGTTAATTATGTGCCCTTAAACGCTCGTCAAAATATGCCAAAGGGATGTGCAACAGTGAAACATTTTAAAAACTTAAAAGTAGATGAATTATTTTAAGATGTTTATTTATTTTTGGATTTTGTTGAATTTATAATAAAGTACTGAAGTAATTTTGATGAAATTTAAATAGGATCCATTCGAGAGTATCCTCTATCAATAAAAAAAAGCACGTGAATAGGTCACATAGTTTTCGAGTTATTGGTGAACGTAAATTAGGCGACATTGAAAATGCAACACTAAGAAGGAGTGGCCAGAATTTTATGCAAATTTCAGGGTAAACGCACGTCACCGAGTTATTCAAACGATGTGAAAGGCGCAGCTCTCCAGCGCACGTTGAATGAGATATAAGGGATGGAGCCTTCAGAATGGGCAATATTCGTGCAGTTATTTCTTCTAGGGAAATCATCGTAGAAATTTTTTTTCTTGTCTCAGAGGACGCGTGTAATAGCAGATAATGCCAGGCCACTGTCAACGGAGGCTGTTCCAGCAAACAGACGCTTTTACGAGGGGCATGGTGATTGGACTGAGAAAGGCAGGTTGGTCCATACGGCAAATTGCAGCTGATACACACCTGGATGCGTCCACAGTGCACCGGCTGAGGCGAATATGGTTGGAACGAGGAAATGTGCAAGTTTGAGGGATGCCGGTGCAGCCAGAGAGACGTCAGCACGCGTGGATCGACGCATTCACCGACAAGCGGTGGCGAACCCGCAAGCCACTTCTACCGCCATTCTGAAGCATGTTCAAGACACCCTGGATGTTCCCATATCGACCAGACCCATTTCCCGTCGATTGGTTGCTAGTGGCCTGCACTCATTACGTCCGTTAAGAAGACTGCCATTGACCCCACAGCATAGACGTCAACGTGTGCAATCGTGCCGGGCTAGGGCAATATGGACGACAGAATGGCACAGGGTCGTGTTCTCAGATGTGTCACGCTTCTCTATCCCCAGTGCTAGTCGCCACGTGCGAGTGTGGTGTCGATGTGGAGACAGGTACAGTCCGGCAGCAATTGTGGAACGCCCCGCCGCACGAGAAGGTGGATCAAGGTTTGGGGTGCAATTGCGTACGATTCCAGGTCACCTCCAGTTCTTATTCAGAGCACTATGACGGCCCAACGATTCGTGGATGATGTGTTGCGGCCGGTGGCACTCCCCAACCTTCAGGGAGTGCCCAATGCCCTTTATCAGCAGGATAATGCCGACCGCACACTGCTCGCATCAGCCAACATGCGCTGCAAGGTGTACAGATTCTTCTCTGGCTAGCGTACTCTTCTGATCTCTCACCAATCGAACACATTTGGAATGTGATTGGACGCCATTTGCAGACCCTGCCACTGCCGCGTTCAGAAAACGAACTGTGGCAAATGGTTGACAGGGAAATGGAGAGCAATTCCTCAGGACGCCATCCATACTCTCATTGACTCTGTCCCTAGATGTGTTGCTTCGTGTATCGCCGTCCACAGTGTCCTACATCCTACTGAGCCGACGCTATTCTCACTCTGTATTATGAATATCACTTCGAAATAAAGATCACTTATTGTTTGTTGCTGTCTCTCTCTGTTTGTTGAGTTTCATCGCTTTCCGAGTACTCCTTCTTGGTGTTGCATTTTCAATGTTACGTAGTGTACATAAAAAAATGCATACGTGTTGAACTGAGAACTTCCTACTTCTTTTGAAATCAGTTAAAAAAATCAACATAATATTTAAGAAATAGTCAACATTATAATATTGAAGGAATTTTTAAAGTCGTTTGGATAGTTTTGATGTAAATATGATTTTAGAACGTTTTCTGTTTATTTCATTATAAAATTTCAATTCTGTTCTTATTGAGCCTATACCTCTTAAAAGTAACCATTATGTTAATTTTCTAAATTTTAGCTCTAAAAGTTTCAAAGGAATTGTTAATTTAGAACTGTTATTTACTCTAGAACTCCCTTGGTGAAAAAGGTTGTTAGCATAAAATGTAGCCTATGTGGGAGAAAAGACTGTTAGCATTATTTTTAAATGGGTTTGGTAGTTCTAGAGATTACCTCCTACAAACAAACAAACAAATGCTTCTTCTTTAAAACACAGTATAGATTACAAATAATCATTATCTTGGGAGCACGCGTGTGGGGTATAACATAACCAGAATGCTTGTGAGTTTTATTGTGCCACAAATACTTCCAAATAATCAACATTATCCTTATTTAATCGCAGACATATTTACAAATTCTCTAATAAAGTAAAGCAAAATTACTTTTGTAAGATAATGGTAACAAATGTAAAAACTATACACAGACAATTTATGTCATACCTTGGGCATAAACTTCCGGGTTACAATAATAGTGAGTTATTTGTCAGAATTATAATCAGCACCGAACTCTTAATATTTCATATTCAGTTCATGCTTCTTTTCAGATTTATCATGCACCTGACCTGCCTAAGATATGATATCACAGTAATACACAGAAAAATAACAGAAGCATGTAAAGAGATTGCTGATGTCTGAGGAGTAGTTATAAATGTTGACATTACAGGAGAATTGAGTGACTGACCATCAGCTTCATGAATTTCAGAATTATTAAAGCAAATTAGTAGTAGAATCATAGCAGTAGAATCATCATTTGTTCAATTTTCTGGGGTTAGAACAGCATTTTCTATAAAAAAGGGTGTTACTTACTTCCAGTTATTGAAAAATACACATCTGCACAAAACTAGCACAATTTCTTCAAAAGCTCTCCGTAACACTTTATCACTATGAAGAAAATAAACTCTTTGCATCTGAAGACCTAGTTTTGCCTCTTATGAGAATTTACATCAGTGATAAAGATCTTTATGGATAAAACTTCATCCTTCTTTGGGATCAAGGAAAGAGAAAAACACAATTTCCGTCAGTGAATCATCAAAATGAATTGTCTGAATAACAGCAATAATGGTTCTAGATTAATATTATTCTTCAATATAAGTTAATACAATTACAGTATTTATAAAGTTAAGGGCAAATGAGGGCTATTGCTGAAGCATATCAACCATCTAAACATCGGAGACATGAGAACATGATCAAACCGTCTATCCAGACCAATTTTTAGTAACACACTGAATTTTAACAATTACTACTCAAGTGACAGCTCCTCAAAAACTATGCCTCAGCATATCCGTTTGGGTTAGGTATTTACATCGGATCTTTGCCCTAAGAAAGCTGCTTAGCTCATCTTGTAGCTAAGTGGGTGCCATGTGAATCCCTAACCTTAATCACATATGTGCCTAACCATAACCGCATACATAACTACTTGCCACTGGCAAGCAGTTTATCAAACTGAGAGAGTGAAATTTTTGGCAATTTTTAAAACTTGTTCAATCAGTGGTGAGATTCAGGGGTTCACACAGTTTTGGTAGAACCATTACATAATTTTTTGTTGAGTTTGGCGAACCAGTTATTAAAATTACATTTTTACTTTATTCAATAGCCTTGACTCATAACTATAGCTCTGACTCGAAATTTCCATCCTAATACAATTGATTGTAATACATTCATGTCAATTTTCTCCCACACATCTCAGAAAACTTTCTAAAGTTATTTCAATGTTCATGAAAGCTGTCTTTATAACTCTTGCTTTAACAACACAAATGTAGAAAAGAACATATGTGATTTTACATGTATTTCTTCAAATGAGACACAGTTTATTTCTATTTGTGATTCTTTCTTTTCTGAATATACAGCAGTTGACTTGGAAGAGTGACTGAAGACTTTGTCTGTATGAAGATTGACTTTATTGATATATTTTACATATAAATCTGGATATTCTTATTTTAATAAAGGTTCTAAAATATTTCACTCATAATAAAGCAAATTTACTGTAGCTTTACTTGATATTTTAACTTTAATTTACCTTCATAACAGACTCCAACAGCAATCACAAATCATTTTGAAAACTTTCCTTTACATTCACAAAATCATTTCATTGTTTGTCTGATTTTTTACGTTGATCGATAAAAAAATTGCTCAATTATTTGCTACAATCACTCCAACAGAACAATGTTTCATCCAGTGTTACCACAAGTTTCTATTTATCACCAGCTAAGTGTTTGTTAATGTGAGTGTTAGGTAGATGGCATCCACGGACACTGAGTAAACTTTGCAAAGATTTCCAAGAGGTGGGAGAGAAATTGGCATGATAGTACAAAGAAAAGTTCTAATATGATGGAAATTTTGAACCCAAACTTAAAGCTAAGACTAAGAGCCAAATTGTAAAATAGAATGTGGCATTTATGTGCAGAAATTAACTGTGAAAATTGTTCCATAAAGTTTGAAGGGCCTACTGTGTTTTTTACAACTACAATTTTCAAATTTATGTCTTGGCGATAATGGCAGGCTGGATGCAAAAATTATCAACTTTATTGAAAGAACTTTGCTTCAGGTTTTAAAAAAAATCAGTAATCAAGCTTCTACAATACACAGGACACGAATTATGTAAAATGTTTCAAATTTACATTGTAAAAGTTGCAAATATTTATAGCCAAAGAAAGAGTATAAATAGGAATGCTTCACAGTAAGAGAGTTAGAATAGTTCTTCTAATGTTAGAAAGTGTTGTATGATGTAAGTGTTATACTCTATTTTCCTTTCTTGTTTATACTTGAAAAAGTCACAACAGCATAGAACCAGCTGTTAAATTATTTCAATCCCACCACTAGATGCTAGTAGCATATCCAAGCCGAGATTTAAATTTTTCTGGAATTTTTCTTTGAAGTCTTGTTGTTGTTGGCGTGTCAGAGAAAGTGCCAAGGCACTACTCTGAAAGAAGGGGTGCCAGAGCCTCAAGAGAGGTTGGACTTCTAGAGCTGGTCTCCTAATTTTGAACCAATTTCAGATGAGAGACCTGCACCTGGATTGGTACCCCCAGAGGTAACGCTTATACTAAACTTGGAGGACATTGGAGCCATGAACAGATTTTACGTGCACCAGCTCCCAATAACGTACACGGTCCCACAGCAGCGGCAGTCGAGAGAGGTTGTCACCCTCCCAAGCATTGACCTTGGTCGATGATGCTTCGCTTTCAGCGATCTTACGAGAGCCGAGCTTAACCGTCCGCGCCACTGCGGGACCTTAGAAGTCTTGTGGTATGTACGATTAAAACTGATCTTTTAAAATAAATGCCATTTATTTTAAAAATTTAGCCATTAATGCCATTTTCAAAAATTTAGAGACCTAACTTGCCATGAATATGCACAATAAACTCACATGTATATAGTTATAGTACAATGATATTTATAAGTTGAATAAAATATAGATAGTAGGTAAATTATATTGAAAATATTATTGAAAATATAGGTAGCATACTTAAATTCATG
This sequence comes from Maratus michaelseni, assembly GCA_963931845.1. Classification (NCBI taxonomy): domain Eukaryota; kingdom Metazoa; phylum Arthropoda; class Arachnida; order Araneae; family Salticidae; genus Maratus; species Maratus michaelseni. The sequence continues at coordinate 280,675,862 of OZ007598.1, read as the reverse complement.
CTTTCAGTAAATGTTCAACTCAGCTTTTCGTTATAGTATAATGCATATATCACAAAAGAATAGAGAAAACTTCATATAGCGTAGCTATAAGTTACTATTAAAAAACTTTAATAAAATAAGAATTTCCCAATTATGAATTTAATTTCGTGAGATAAAAAGTTAGTTCTATCTAATTTTTGAGTTTCAAGAAATTCTCCAAGACTAAAGGTCTTGCATGAGTAGATGTATATCTTAATAAACTCTCAAAATTATTTTTCAACACATCTCATGGGCAATATACTTTATTTTGAAATAAGTGAGCAGATCAGCACTTATTTGCACTTCTTTCTAAAAAGTGCCTTGAAAAAAGGTTCAGACTTCTATCAATAGTAAATAAATTAAGATAAATATCTATGAATATGAATGCAAAGAAAAACTTGAAATTATTTTTTTAATTCAAGGATTAAAAGAAACATAAATTGCCTGATAAGTTTTAAATACCATTAATCATTTTGTATTAAGTACCAAAGGATGACTAGCATTTACTGTGCAGTTAAAGCCACGACAAGCCTGACCCCAGCAGAAAGATTGCTAATTACAGAATTTTTTCATTACAATATAAAATATATAAAATCAAATATAAAAAATAAATGCATATTAAAGAAAATAAGAAACATAAAATTATTTCATAAAACATAAAATTATTTCATAAAACATAAAATAATACAACACAAAATATATGACATGTCATTACAAAGAAAAAGCAGCATAAAGTTAGATATTTTTTCATTGACTACCATATCATTTTGTTGTTTAAAATGTTCGACAATAAATCACACTATATTATGATTAATTTATATCAAGGCCCTTAAAAAATGGAGTACCGAAATTAGTTGAAATCAATTTCATATTATGAGAGCATAAATAAGTACTTACTCTATTGCACTTTTGTGAAAAATTTTATTACCTGTCTCACAAACAAAACGATTCTCAACAGTATAAATTAAGAGATGATGTTTCAAATTACTCTTTTGAGCAAAATTATTTTTGCATATCACACAAACAAGTGTTTTTTAACCGTATGAAGGAACAGTTTGCTGTTTAAATTAATCTTTTGTGAGAATTTTTGCTGCATATCTCAGAGACATGGTTTCTCACCACAATGAATTAACAGTTGACTTTTGAAATAATTCATGTCAAAAAATTTTATATTGCATGTTTCACACAAAAGGTTTCTCACCAGTATGAACTAACAGATGTTTATTGAAAGACTTCTTTTGAGAGAACTTCTTGTTGCACACATCACATACAAAAGGTTTCTCACCAGTATGAAATAACATATGTGTTTTCAAGTTACTCTTTTGAGAGAATTTCTTATTGCATATCTCACACATATAAGGTTTCTCACCAGTATGAATTAGCAAATGTTTGCCTAAATCACTCTTTTTTAAAATTTTCTTGTTGCATATTTCACATACAAATGGTTTCTCACCAGTATGGACTAACAAATGTTTGTTTAAATCATTTTTCGAGACAATTTCTTGTTGCATATCTCACATCCAAATGGTTTCTCACCAGAATGAATTAACAGATGTGTTTTCAAATTACTTTTGATGGAAAATTTCTTGTTGCATATCTCACACTCAAAAGGTTTCTCACCAGTATGAACTAACATATGTTTGTTTAAATCACTCTTTTGAAAGGATTTTTTGTGGCATATCTCACAAACAATAGATTTTCTTTGATGCAAGTCAGAAGGTGCTTCTGTAAAATGTTGTTGCAAAGCAACCTTTTGTTCCATATTTCACACTTTAAATACTTTTGTCTGCCTTGACTAATATTATGGATATCTAAATGATCTTTTCTCTTTAACTACTTTATAGACATACACATCTGCAACAAATAAAATTGTTAATCTACGATATTTTACAATTCATAAAAAAACAAATTTTAGAGCAAAGGAGCTACCAGAAATTAAAATCAAGAAAGAAAATTGAATTTAGCTAATTTTCTAAGATATAGAACTCAAAATTATATTTATCCCCAGAACTATGTAAACAGAACTGCCACTGCCAAATGAAATCAAGCTGAGTTGCTTTAGTAGGCTCAATTTTTGTGTGCAAATTTTTACATTTCAATGAAGGTTACACCTTAAATATTCATATCATTTAAAAATCTCCTAAAGCTTGAATAAAACATCAATCAATTTCTTTGAATTATCTCACCTTCACATGAAAAAACTCATTTTCAGCATGGTTTTTCATAAGAACTTTATGTAAAATAAAATAGCAAAATTGGCATTAAAAGTCTGATTTTGTAACACCCAGTGGGTTAAATAGAACCGCTAAAAATATAAGAATGAAATGCATATTCTAAATTGTTGTTATTAACAACAATATAACTCTGTTATTAACTTAATAAAATGAGCTAAAAACATTATGTTTCTTTTTAATCAAGGCCCAATTAAAGCATTGCACAATGGTTCTGTTGTGTCTCATTTTTAAGAGACCAAAATTTGTTCTGCATTTTTAAAAACTGATGAAACTTTTAATCAGTTTTTCATCCTATAATGATTATGCACAATATTTTAGACTTTTTGAATAGGATAATGTTAAAAACAAAATATATAGATCATTATATAAAGAAGAATTTTATATATTCTTATATGCATATCAAACTTTATCAAATATTTTGAACAATTTTACATAATACTGACAAAGGATGTGAATTGATTTTCACTTTTCTAAACAACGCATAACCAACAGAATGAGAAAGGTTTCGAGACCGGGGATTGAACCCAGATACCTGGTATAGCGCACTTGAATTAATTTTCAATTTACTAAACAATGCATAACCAACAGAGTGAAAAATGTGTCCAGACCGGGTATAGAACCACTATACCAGGTGCGCTATACCAGGGTATCTGGGTTAGATCCCCGGTCTGGAAACCTTTTTCATTCTGTTGGTTATGCGTTGATTAGCAAAGTGAAAATCATTCACATCCTTTGTCAGTGTTATTAAATTTACGTGCAGTTTCAGTCCTGCTGGAAATTTAATTGGAAATTCAATTTTATATAATTGAAAGCAAGCACTTAAAACAAATTGAATGATAATCAGAAAACAGTTTTTTCTTTTGATAATTTCCATGTTATGAAAGTTTTTATTTCAAGTAAATATATTCTACATGAATTATGCTATTATTAGTTGAATTTTCAATTTGTGATAATTTTGTAATACTGATGCTTTTTTAATTTAGAAGATACATTCTATATCAATTACACTATATTTTTCAACAGAGTAATACTTATTATAGATTTTAAACAAATCTATAACAAAAAAAAATATATGTGAACATATTTTAAGTATTAAAAAGAAATGCCCATCTTCCACAATCATATGTTATTTGTGATACAGAATCGTGAAACTAATTTTTCATATTCATTTGAAAAGACGAACCCCACAATGATTGTAAAGAAAGCTTTACCTTAAAATTTTCTAATACTGTATTCACAAAAATTTCTTACATAATATAAGAAAAGATAACTTGAATTTTCATCTGTGTATTTTTCTCTTCTTTGGTTGTTAGTTGTAAAGAAATAAACATAAATATAAATAAGGAAAGAAAGAAATTTTACGTAAGGAAACTTCCAAATCAATTTTAGGAAAAACTTTCATTTTTTTTATCAAAAGTTTACATTTTAAGGAACTTTACTCCTTAAATGTTCATATCATTTAAAAATCTCTTAAAAGAGGAATAAAACATCAGTCAATGTCTTTGAATTAATGTACCTTCACATGGAAAGGCTCATATTTCAGCATATGATGTAACAAAAATATTTTCTCTTTTGGGATCATCTTTTAATTATGTCACACAAATTTTGCTGGATTTTAACCCTCCTTTTCTCTATGTCACTCCCTTGCCTCACCCAATCAGCTGCCTCTGACTAGGAGGTGAGGATTATAAAGATAATTTATTATTACAAAAATGTAATAAATACAGAAGAAAATATTTAATAAAGAGTTTTCAAGATTTTATATCATTGTGAGTTTAATGTGGAGGAAAAAATTTTTGTTTTTTTGTGGTAAAGAGAGAGGGGTATGAGAAGCTACGGCTGCCGAAGGCAGTCGTACTCCACTGCCAAATCCAGATTCTCGTGAATCCATGTGAGATCACGACCAAAGAGTGCCGGTTTACCTAGAGCTCCTATAATACAGGCTGAATCATACCGCCATTTAATGACCCAGCGGACCATAAACCAAGCTAAAACCGGTTGGCTTACCGTACTAGTGGACGGTGAGTGACAGTACCGGGGACGTTGAACACCTGCTCAGGCGGTTTCCCAATGCTGAGCTAGGTCACAATATAGCGATTATTTTGGGCAACAGAACGGATATGCGTTAGCTCCCCTTATAGGAGCATTAGGTTTACCTGGACACCTCCAAGGTGGTGCTCTTCGGCCGGGGGAGAGCCAGGGGCATGAGCCTCCTGCGCCTCTCTACCCTTTCCCAAAGGAATGACGACAGAGGTCTATGCGACATACGGTGGAGTCAAAGACAGAGGAAACCACCCCACAACAACCGACGCTGAGACGATCCGATGGCTTCGTACCACCAGTGACGGATCTAAGGGGGGATTAGCCGGGGCAACTGCCCCGGGTGCAAGACTTAGAAGGGCGCAAAAATGAGGAATCATAAAAGATTAAGAATAAAGGAAAATTAAAAATTCACAAGAAAATATATTCAATTTTATTTTGTTCAACGGCGGTTTACTTTCGTTTCATAAGGATCAGAAATAAAAAATAAATTAATTTGTGCTACATTATATAAAATATGCCATTGCTACCAGTATTTTTAAGAAATTTTTATTTATTTAAAATTCAAACATTTTGAGCCATTTTTTTTCTGACATTGTTTTATGTTGTTTTGCAGCGTGTGCAGTATTTTATTTCGGTTATGTCTAAAAGACATTGGGTGATTCTTACAGAAAGAAGGTTAAAAAAAGAGAAAAGGAGGCTTTACAGCTATCATCTAGTACAGGGGTTCTCAAACTATGGTACGCGTACCAGTACTGGTACGCAAAGCTCTGTCTACTGGTACGCGAAAGTGCGATGCTGGTACGTAAAATGAAATACCATCATAATAATATAAAATCAAAAACGGCATAAATTTATCATTTTGGAAATTTTCGAATAAAAATTATAGACTGTAAACAATTCTTTTTTTGTTACTAGAAATGTTTGTTATATCACACTCTTTGAAATCCGTACACGCTGCTTATGGTAAACCAGATTTTCAGAATTAAACAAATGTATTATTACATTTATACGGGAAATAATTGAAATTTGTAAATAAAATCCTAATTTAAATATTAATCAATCAAACAGTTTTAATTAGCAGAAAAACTGCTTTAAACATGTTTTTTTTTTAATTGTATTATCTGAAGGTAAAGTCTGAATCCGTGAAAATAGGAGGAGATTGTTCGAACAGGAGGAGTTAAAGCAAATTTTTATTTACTTATTTATTGTACTGGTTATTTCAGTTTTATTTGAAACATAATTCATCCTTATTTATTTTAGTCTCAATTGAAAATTAATTACTCTTCTTCTGTACCAATTGTGTAAGTTTCTTTCTATTTCATGGAAATAGGTTTTTAATGCAATAAAGTTATTTAAAATGGTGATTTGAAATCAAACAAAATATGAGAAGCTCCACTTTCACAGTTTTGCATTACGTTTTATACCAGGTGGTACGCCGAAATATGAACTTCTATTTAGTGGTGCGTCGATCTAAAAGTTTGGGAACCCCTGATCTAGTATGTTCTCATGGCTTAAGCCGAACGATATTCATGAAGATAAGCAAACAAGTTACTTGTTTTTTTTTTATACGTGCTACACCATATAATAATTTATATCTATTATTTCTGTTCTAAAAATCTCCTTTTCTATGCAATAACTGAGCTGATATGTAAAAAAAGAATTATAAATCAATTTTTTATTAATTTCTTCTAAATTTAGATATTTTTGTAATTAACAGACATTTTTGTCTAAAAAATGAAAACGAAACTTATACTTTGTTGAGAAGTCAAAGCGTTCTGGCCCTTTACAGCCATTTTATTTATGTAGTTAAAAAAGTTTTCTATCCATGTGACTCAGGTTTATGTTTTTATTTATGTATATCACTTGTTAATAAGCCTTTTAAATTTTGATTTCCAAAATATCGCACCTATACTTTTTCAAAAATTAATTAAATCTTTCATTAGAAATGTTTATCTAATAAAATATGTTAACTTAAGTTGTACTTCACAGTCACGCCACTTGTACTAATTCTGAAGCAAAAAAGTACATTAATAAAATTTAAACGGCGTAGGTTAACATAGCAATAAATTCACGCTCGAAAATTCACTTTCTAAAGTTGGTGGTATTGATAAAGATTTTCAAAATAAAACTTTGGAAGAGGAGACTTATTGAAAATCCGTTCTGTATGTAATAGTCGATGTAATAATGTATTTGGCAAAGACAGGTATGTCTCTAAGAGGATGACATGAAAATCTTGATTTCTCTAATCCTAAATGTGGGAATTTCTTAAATATAATTGAGCTAGTATCACGTTATCATGCAGATCTTCGCGATTATATTAACCGTCATAAGAGAGGTCAAGTTAGTTACTTCTCACATGACATTTCAAAATGAATTTCTAGAGTTTATTGCTGTGAAAATAAGAGAACATATTTTTAGTGATATCAAAAAAGCAAAATACTTCTCCATCACGTCGATTTTACTCCTGGTGTAAGTCAATTAGATCAAATGTCACAGGTTGTTAGATATGTAAAGATGAGTGAAAATGGTCCTGAAATAATCGAAAGTTTTATTGACTTCTTCAATGTAAGCCAGAAAACTGGAGACGTCCTTACTGAACTTATTTTACAGAAATTAGTAAATAATGGTCTAGATATAAATAACTATAGGGGCCAATGCTACGACAATGGCTCCAATATGTCCGGAAAATATAAAGTAGTCCAAAACCTAATATTGCAAGCAAATGATTTAGCATTTTTTGTTCCTTGTTCTGCTCATACCCTCAATCTTGTTGGTGTAAATGCTGCCAAAATTTTACCAGAAGCTGAGATTTTTTGGTGTCTTAAATTGCCTTTACAAATATTTTAGTGTCTCAACTAGCAGATGGGACATTCTAAGAAAACATGTTCCTCTTTCACTAAAATTACAAAGTACTACTCGGTGGTCATCAAAACGTGAAGCTGTAACACCAATTTATAAACATATTAGAAAGATCATAAATGTTCTAAAGGAATTGCAAACTGACACATTAGCAACTCCTGAAACAAAAACAGAAGCTTCTTCGCTACTCTTTAATATTATCAAATTTGAATTCATAGTGATGACATGCTTCTGGCATAAAGTGCAGACACAACTACATATAGTGAACAAACTTTTTCAAAGGGAAGACATGACGATTGACAGGTCTGTAAAACACTTAAATGGTCTCATTAAAATGTTAGATTCAGAAAGGGCAAGTATTGCAACTAATACAATACAGTATGCAAATGGTAACCTAGTGATATTGGTATTGCGGCAAAATTTAGGGTAACGAGGAAGAAAAAAAAGAAGAGTTTTTTTTATGAGTTTTGTGACGATGAAAGTAGTGCTATTTCTGATGAGGAGAAATTCAAACTAAAGATCGTTGAAGCAGTGGACATAATCCTAACTGAATTAAGAAACATATTTGAAGTTATTCAAAATCTCAATGGCATGTTTAGTTTTCTTCATGGAAGGCATTTCCTAAAAATGTCAAAAGAAGAATTACAAACACAAACTGAGCAGTTGACAAATATGTATAAAAATGATATAGGTAAAGAGGAACTTCTGGAAGTCGAAAGCTTCAAATATCATGCACTGGAGTTAGACGAAAAGATGAAGTCAAGTTTTACTATTGAACTGCTAAGAATCATAAATTTATAAAGACTTCAGGATGCTTATCCAAATCTAACTACTTGTCTAAAAAATTTCTAACAATACCTGTATCCATCGCTTCTAATGAAAGAAGTTTCAGTAAATTAAAATTGATTAAAAGATATCTAGGAAATTTAACAAAAGAACAACGATTATCCAATTTATGTATAATAAATTTAGAAAATGAGCTAGCTTGTAAATTACCTTATGACGACATAATAAAACTTTTGTATCAAAGAAAGTTCGCAAAGTAAATCTTTAATAGCTATTGTAGATGTTAAAACAGGTATATTTTCTGTAATATTTGTATTGTGTAATGAATATTGTACTTTTTATATAGAAAAAATGCCAAGTAAAAATACAGATTTTGAGTATTGAGTATTAATATTACTTCATTAAGCAATTGTTTACGCAGATTTTATTCTTATATTCTTGAGAGAAGGGGGGGGGGCGCAAATCTACAAGCTTGCCCCGGCTAAAATTTAGTCTAGATCCGTCTCTGCGTACCACCCCAGCGACCCATTACTATACCGCAACTTCCGAATATCGAGTCTTAGGGTGGGAGGAAACAACTAGTTCATCAGTTGCGGCGAAAGGGAGAAGGGTATATTTGACTAAATCATTATACTTATTGTTTCTACAGAGTAGAGTGCTGCACAAGTAAGGTTGCACTCAGCACAAAAAAAAAATGCACCACCCTGAAATCCGAGACACTTTAACATTCACATGAAATATTGAAACCCAAAGTTAAAGTGAAAGAAAATTAATTAATATTTTAATGCCACATGGATAAAATAGCCGACAACTATATCTTCAATGTTAATTTTATCTTTTTTTTGTATAGAAAGGTACATATATACATACTCATTAACTCCTTCGCAACGAGTGTCCATTACAGAATCTTTAATTTTTTACCACCGATTTTTCAAAACATAAATTTTTGCTTTATAACCTAAACAGTCAGAATGACTTCATACTTGAACTGAATATATTGTACAAAGGGGGAAACGGTATGGCATAAGAAAAAAAATTCCAAAGTGTATCAATAGATGGCGCTGTAAGTGGCATACTATGGAAATTAAAAGACACTAATGCACACGACACATTGCATGTGGTACATGTGGCATTCCCCTCATATTGCAACTGAGCAGCTTGTCATGAATCTCTCAATGAAGGATCGACTTTGTATAAAAGAGCTTCACCAGCAGAGCACGATCCTTCATTGAGAGACTCATGACTAGCTGCTCAGATGCAATATGAGAGGAACACCACATAACCCATGTTTTTATACCATATGCAATGTGTCGTACGCATGAGCGTCTTTTATTTTTTATAGTATTCCGTTTACAGCGCCATCTAGTGATACACTTTGGAACTTTTTCTTATGCTATACTAGTTTCCCCTTCTTCGAGTATATTAAATTTGAAGTCATTCTGACCAGAGGTTCTATTTTTACAGCATTTTGAAAGTGGGACTTCAGCTATAATCACCCTGTATATACCTGATAAAAATATATACTGAAAGAACTGAAGAATCCAAATATTGAAATCAAAAGGAAAAAGAAAGAAAAAAACAGATTTGTTACTATTTTGTGACTTTCTCACTTAAAAAAGAAAAGGCAAAAAATTTACAATTTAAGAGTTATGTTGGGTCCTTGAGTCCCAAGAATTACAAAGGAAACGAAAAAGAAACACATGAACATTTTATTATTTCTGCATTAATTCTCGGAAAAAAATGTAGATTAAGTATGGAAACAGATATCCTATAATTTTAACAAAAAAAAATAGATTTTCAATTCTGGTTTGCTATACAAATTATGATAATTTTCAGTTAGCCGAGCACAGATGATAAAATGGCAAATACAGATTTAATCATTCTCATTGTCATTATATATGGTATTGCAATTTGATTAAGTCTAGTCATCAATGGATTTGATTACAGAAATCTAATGTTATTTGTTTTGTACGTTCCTGTTTACATATTTTATTATGATCTCTTTATAGCTATTGTAATTTTTTAAACAAATTCTACTTTTCCATTTTGAATAATAAAACTTATAAAATAATTCTTATCATGTTTTTATGGCATGTTTTTATGGAAATGTCAATATTTTGTTTGATTAAAAGTTCGTTAAGAGAAATTGACCAGTGTAGCAAGCGTAGCTTGCTAGTTAGTTATAAAACACATAATCCAATCAAAAATTTCCCCTTTAACAATTTCCATCAATAGATAGAAATGAACTTATAAAACTTTGCACAACTCTATATATTATCTACAGGTTTTTATACATGCCTGATCTTAAACTATGCTTTAATTGAAGAGTTCTGAAATTATGTTCAGTTATGTGTTCCCAAAGACACAATACAGTATTTAATTTTTTCTATATTTTTATGACCTATAAATTAATTAATTTCATACTTACATATTAACAATGTGCCACCATTTAATCACCGAAGATTTTATGTCACGCATGTATTCATATGCTTTATATGTACAGGGTGTCCATCAAGACTGCCCTAACTCTACACAGCCAGTTTCCTCTCTTTGAGTACATAAAAAATGTCCAAATAGCTATACCTCTACAACACATAGTTTTCAAGAAAAATGCAAAAGAAAAGTATGACATCAAATCTAGTACAAGGAAAAAACTTTATTGGACACATGAACATCAATATATTCACGAACATAATACGTTGTCATCATGTGAAGATTAAGGGTAGTTACTAGATGCAGCCTATTAAATACAATTCAAATAGCGGTTTCACGTTATTCCACAGCACGTGCATACATGGCTCGATATGCGAGGTAGATGTTTTTAAATCTTCGTCTCCAAACATATGCAAATACCAATGTTCATGTTTCCAATAAAGTTTTTTTTCTTGTGCCAGATATGACATCATACTTTTCTTTCGCATTTTTCTTGAAAACTAAGGGTTGGAGAGGTATTCTTTGGGGTATTTTTTTATGTACTTCAAGTGAGGAATCTGGTTGTGCAGAATTTGGGTGGTCTTGATGGGACACCTTGTACATGGTATGACAGAAAAATACACAAGTGTCTGCCACCAACTGACATATTTTAATGAATGCAACTTGTATTTATCCTAGTCTGGGAAACAGTGACACATTATAGCACCCATGTTTAGTATTGAAGATTTTGGTTAATATGATAGATTAAATAGTATACATATAACAAAACTTCGAGTCAGTTGGTGCATCAATGAGGGTGTTACTATAGCAGCATCACACAATACTCTGGCAATAATTAAACACAACACAATTATCAAAGATTTAGGAGCTCTAATGTTCAAATATGACTTAATAATGGAAATAGAGAAAAAAAGAGTGAAGAAAATGTGACTAGATAAAAATGAAAAAGAACTAAACAAATAAAAATAATACCTATACATTTTATTATATGCATTCTGCTGCCCCAATGTCAAATGCAAAGGAAATTATGTTCAGCTGCCTGGACTGTTGTTTTCAGATGCTTTTTTAATGGTCAACACAAGATTGCCCTGCATTCTATAACTGTAAAAAATTATTCAGTCATTGAAATAAAAAAAAAAGGTAAAACAGGCTCTTAACATTTTGTAAATAACCATGTCGCTGGAAGAACATAAACAAAGGATAAATGCTTCAATAGTTGGCCATAATTAGATAAAATACTTTATAAATAGTTTATTCTTGCTTTCAAACAAAATATTATCATTTCACAATGCTCAGCATACTTTTACAAATCATCAGCTGACAGCAAAGAATTGTGGGTCGAAGAAAATTTTATATTTTTTAGCAGTGGTAATCAGCTATTTTCTTTCTGGTATAAGGGACGGGCTACTGACGTCCACCTTAAAGTAATTTCAAAAATAGAAAAGCATTTATATGAAGAATAGTTGAAAAACTAAAAAATCAAGTCTGCAAAAATAAATGTATATCAGCAGAATGTTTCTATTGGTTTTTTTTTACACTATTGTATTTTTAAAATTAGAAAAGCATTTGTAAAAGTAATAGCTGAAAAACAAAACTATTAAGTCTGAAAAATAACAGAAAGTTTCGAAATAAAAACGAAATTGAAGTGGAATGAAAATATTCACCTTGTATTTAAAGTTTATAAAATATACATTAAAATATGCTTAAATAAATTTATAAGAATAGAATGTTTTATAGTACTTTTTATATATACTGTTTATAGCACATATAGATTATATACATATTATATGTCATTATATATACTGTTTAAAGTATATGTTTTATAGTACAATAAGTTAGATATTGATTAGTACAAATATTTAGGTGTGATAATAGATAAAGACAAAAAATGGTTTTATAGGAAACTAAAGTCACAATCCACTTTAATCAGACAAAAAATTAGGATGTCTTGCTTCAAGCTAGTGTGATCAGAAAACATACCTTTTTCTGCAATTTCTGTAGTTATTTGTATGCATTAGTCATTTTCAATAACTTATTGAAAATAACTACTTGTTGTAAAATGTAGCAATTATAAACTACTTTTCAAAATTAGTCACTATTTTGCTATTTTCAGATTTTATAAATGGATTTACAACAGAGGATTTTAACAAAGGATAATACACTTGAAAATGAAGATAATGATTAAGGAATACAATGGCCCCTTGTTATATAATGTCAGCTATGTTATATAATGTCAGCTAAAATCAAATAAATGGAATAAAACACAGGACATTAAAAAATTAAAAAACATAATATGAAAGCAAATGTTCTGTGTTTATCTCCAAAACATCAGTTTATACACATACATACCACATCAGTCTCCAGTCTTAAATTACAAATTAAATTAAAATAAAGAGGCCTGATTAAAGTAGAATTATCAAATGTGATATCAGGATTAATTGTCAAATGTTAACAAAATCTTTGACAGTTCATCCAGCATATACAAAAAAAAGAAAGTTCTACAACTTACTCAAGATGCATTAAAAGCATACACAGAAATTGATAACAATAAGTATTCTGCCGAAGCATTCGGTCAACTGGCCTTCAATTCGACAAAGGTGTGAATACTTGCCCCATCCCTAATCAACATTATGCTGGTATAATGAAAAATTCAATTTTTGTATTTCCTGTATAAGTTGTACTCAAGAATATAGAGTACTTTTATGCTAGCCAGGTAACAGTGATATATACATATTTATCTATATATATATGTATATATATATATATCACTGGCACCTGGTTAACATAAGAGTACCGAAAATAGTTATACTTTTCTTAATAATATATGTATGTCATTTGGATTACAACTCCTATCTCCAACCTAAGTTAGCATCTGCATATACTTTTGTAATAATATGCAAATGGCATCTCTTCAGCTTTCATGCTAACATTTGTGTTTGGTATGAAGTTAGTGTTCATGCAATGGAAAAGTACCAGATTATGTATACTTTAAATATAAAGAAAGACTTGAAGAGAGAAAGACTGTATTACTTACTTATATTAAATGCATTTGATAATATGGAATTCAAATAGGAAGTGCTGCACTGCACTTATTTAGAACATAGTCATGAACTGCTACTGTTTGTGGCGGCGTTACTTGTCACAAGAAAGCTGACGTATGTCTGTTTACCTTGGTTCAGAAAATCTTTTATAGCATGATGAAATTATGACATAATTTCAATGACAAATTTTGCAACATTTACAGGTTCGTATTTTTAGCACATGATTAAAAATTTATAAAATTTGATGTTTTCTTTTTACATACGTTGATTAACAGATCAATATGCCAAGCTCACCCAAATCTAAGATGGTGAAGGTAAATCAGTGTGCTGATTTCATATACAGTGACCCATGACTAAATAGATCGCTTGGTCAATTTACCACGATACTTAATTTCAGTGAATCATTACAAAAACTAGGTAATATAATGTTTTAAAATTTATCCTTGAAAGACTTTTTTGATACAATTATCCCAAACTGTAATTTGTAATAATCTAGTTTTGAGAGGTAAAGATGCAAGATACGCTAAAAGAACGATTCAATTTGATTGACTCTTAATGAAATGAATGAATCGTGCAGATATGCGTTTTATGCAGAAACAGCTTAAAAAATATCCATTAAATATAATGGAATAGTTTGTCCTTTGGCCTTTTGGTATTAGCGTCTGTTTGCTTGCAAAATGCTTTAGGTAAAATTCACATTACTTTCATTGAAATTTTCTCTTAAACGTAAGTTTATTTATCATTAATTTCTACCTAAAATGAAATAGTAACGTTTTAGGACTACTTGGTAAGATTTAATTCTATTGTATGCTGCATCACACTTCAGGTATTATAATTTATCTTCAGATAATTAGAGGATTCTATAACCCACCCTCTATTTCTGATTAGCAGTGATGCAAGACTTGACATTTGCTTGCTCCCTCCCCCCCCCCCCCCACACACACTCTTAAATTGGAGAATTTTTTTTTTCTTTTTTATGATGTTGAGAATTGTAAGGTCATTGGAGGCATGCATTATTTGATTTCTTTCTTGGTTAGATCCTATTTGATACACCACTTGGCGAAATCTCGCCAAATCGTCGATAGTCAGCCAGATATATCTCTTTTATTATTTGAAAGGCTGAGCTTCCTATTTTTTAGTGATGGCGTTTGCTAAGTATATTGGGCTTGAGATGATTCCTAATTCGATATTTATCTGTATTTTTAATGATTTATTATTTATTTTTTTAATCGAAATAACAATTAATCATTAAGCGGTAACGTCATGATATTAAAAGAGAAAAAACGATATCACAAGCTGTTTATTTAAAACATGTTATTTTTTTTTACTTTTGCTGAGGTAGTGTTGCTGGTGTTTTTGTTGGTATTAAGAAAAATATTGTAAAAAACAATAAATATCCAAGATTATTTTTTTAGTATTCAATAATGTTGTGTACATTTTATTGTTGAAAGTTGCTAATTGTTGACATTTTAGTGATTGTTGTATTTCTGAATTTCTTGTATCGTTTTGGGATTCCAATAAAGCGATGTCACTGGATCCAGCGATGATTTTATTGTGTTTTCATATATATATGAAGCTCTGATGCATACTGTACACTGCTGACTGCATTAGTAAATTTCATGTATTTTTATGGATTCCACTATAGTGATATTGCTGCATCCAGTGATATATTTTTTATTGTTTTCATGTGCACTAAGCATTCATCTGTGCAGTATACTGATTGCGGCATTAGAAAATTTAGCGTATTTTTGGGGATTCCAATACAATCATATTTCTGTAATCAGTGATAGGGTTTTCTTTTGTTTGTATGTATGCGAATTTAATTTATTTTTCAACTTGCAATGATCGTTATCATTTTTTGTAGTAATATGGATGATGTGTTTGAATAAATGTTTATTTTTACTACTCATGTTATCTCTTTTATTTGTATATTATTAAATTATTGAAATGAAATATTTATATTTTATTCCAAAATGCAATATCCAAAAGAACTCCTTAGTTTAAAGTTTAATTAATACTTACATATTATCTGGGCCAGGTTTCAGCCAATTGCACCATGCACGGAGCCAATATTACTAATTACAGTAACTTTTTTTATTTTTTATTGCATTTTTATTATTTAAAAAAATATTAGACTGTTTAATACGCCTACTATCTTGAAAAGGCACATAAATAATGCTTTGAAACATCCAATTTTGACGTAAATTGAAAACTATTGAGAAAAGGGAAAAAATGAAAGCTGATTCCACATTGATGTGGCACCCTCTGTTGTGACTTAATATAGGATAATGTTAACAATTTAGCATTAATTCTGAATTTACACATTATATTAAAAAAAAAAGACATCTGCCGTATTATCTGGAAGGAATGCTGCAGCAGCATACATGCCATACCACGAAGAATTACATAAAAGAAATAAAAACGTCGCAGGTGAAATTTCTGCATATAGCCTGTAATCATGAATGACGTACAAACAGAAATACAGTAATAAGTTGTATTTAGAAATCATAAAAACATAAAAAGGAAATTAATAATTTGAAAAATACAAAATTTGAAATTATTAATAGGATTTAAAAAATATAAATATGAAAAAACCTACTAAAATTACAAAAACTCTGCAGCGTATATTATGGCATATGGGCTACGGATATATCATAATTGGTATAAGAACAGAAAATCATTAATTAAACTGAATTTAGAAATCACAAGTTCCTAAATTTGTAATTATTAATTTGATATAAATAATATAAAAATGATATCCAAAATTATTAATACACCATAAATAATATTTTAAAGAAAAAAAAAAATCTGCTAACACTGCAGAATATGGACTCTAATTGCACATGATATACCAACATTACATTACCATTTTAAACCAAATTTAGAAAACAAAACCATCTATATATTTAAAACGCTAAGCGATTTCTTTCGACAATCCGTGAGAACAAACTACTGCATCAAATTACATCATTCTTTTTTTAAATGAAAGATATTTGGACACAGATTTGTTATCGTGTATTCGTTTGTTCGAAAATTTAATTAATTAGCCGTAATTTTCAATTAAACTTTTACTTCTGCTAATGACGTCATAATCGGAAAACGCCCACTGTTGCAAGGCATAGAGTTTACTCTCTGAACTCAGTGATTGCGAGGATATTAAGAGAAACACGGAGGAAGATAGAGAGTTTCACGGAGAGGTTCTTTCTCCGTGAAGAGAAATAATGAATATTAAAAGATCTCGGCTTTTAGGCCGAATTTTTTAATTTGCAAGTTAAATTTCCCTAAAATATTTATCCGTGTGTTTTCAAAGCGAATAAAACTTCATATTTATTATGACGTCACGGGAATATTGTCCATTGGGTTTATTTTATCATTATGCATTATAACTTTGTTGATGCTATTTTTTCATTCCAATTAAATGCAAAATATATTTTTATTTGTATGCATGGCGTTTAAGCGTTAAAGTAATGGATATAAAGTACGTGTGAAAAGTTTGCGCCGGTGAAAATCACGTTATGCTTACCTCAAAATGCATTTTAGCATTGATAAAACTAAAGAGAAAAATGTATTGGTTATGATTGTGTCAACATGACTTAATTTTAACTGATTTTTCCACTCATAATTATAAAGATTAGAATTGGAGCCGTCATTGATTTCTTCATCTTGATTGCATACCTTGATTACATGTTACCAATTACTTTTTTTTTAATGATAGGTTAGAAGATTTCTTTTTTTAATAAACAAAATCACAAAAGTAAAGGATTTCAGGAAATTTAAAATGATTAAAAATATGGTAGAAAAAAAATCTTTATTTTATGGTAGAAAAAAAAAATCTTGAAATAATGATTATATTTTTAGCTAGAATAAACAATGTAAGACTAATATTTCATAGGAATTATTTTGGTAATTTTATTATAAGTTCATTTAACAGTTCCTTATTAGCGCATATTTCTTTCCCTGTGAATTTCTCTTTCGATGTAAAAAAAAAAAACGGGTTTCAACTTTTGGACGCCAGCCAAAATACAGTGGCAATTTTTAGAAATGTACAACGGTCTGAACGGTTTGTGACAACAAACGGCGCTATCGCTTTAGCTTTTCTCACGGTTACATCACTTCTAAATACTCCAAATTTCTATTTTTTACTACATTTTACAATTTCAATTTTTACATCATCAATTAGAAAAAAAATTAGATTTCGATTGAAATTTATTTGAAAACTGCCGCTTAATTTAACGATTTTTTAAATAATTTTCAAGCATGAAAAGTTTTTCAATTCTATCTTATCAATGACCATCAGTTTGCTTCAGTAATGTAAAATAGCCCCTAGGAAAGTTGCCACAATTGAAAATAGAATTTCCAAACCATCATAAAAAGTGAATAATAATAATAATAACAGTGATCAATCATAAGATCAGATTATCCATAAGATAGAGCATTTTAACGCTAAACAAAAATCTGTCAAAAAAAAAACTATTTTTAGTTTATGAACATAAAATTGAAATGTTGAATTCGTTGATGTATATGTTCCATCAGATATCAGAATATGCTAGGAATTGTATATTTATATTTTATTACATTTGCCAACTGTGCAAGAGGAAAAATATCCTCGACTGTGATGGAAAAGAGATAATCATCTTGATTATGTAAAGGAACCGAAGAAAAAATACAAATAAATTACACTTGAAAACAATAAAAATCTCCCCCATCGGCCGATTGATTTATTACTGTAAAAAAATTCTTCATCTTTACATAAAAACTAATTAGCTTAAAACAATGGATGCATTTTAGAAGATATGGATTTGAAACGAACAATGATTAAAGAGGACATTTTAAAACTTTTAATTTAAACATTTTAAAACTTTTTTAAGGTCAAATTTCGGCGGTGCTTTTGGGCAGATGCATTGCACATGTGCATAGGAGCTCATTCGGTTGCATTATCACAGGTGGGGGGGGGGGAGATGCGTTCTTTATTTAATATGTTCTTTTATTTACTGAATGTGATATGACCGTAGGGATATACTATTTGTATATACTTCATAGGTCCATGAAATTTTTTTCTTGCCCTGGGGGGTATGGCGACAATGTCAAACTGATTTGCATTACACAGTTGTTTACGGATTGTTTGTTGGGAGTTTGCATCGGAAATAGTACTGTATTTGACTGGGGAAAAAAATTAAATAAAATATTTGAAAGGCTGTTTCATACGCATCCCTTTTTAAATAATAAAGAAGCTTATTTTACTGATATTGTTATAGTATTTTTTTCCGTCATATTTTGACAGGTTCCATCTAGTAAACATGAAATTATTAATTTGTTATAAATAATAAATACGGAATTTAAAATAAAAATAAAAACTAAAAGTATATAAAATAGTAAAATTCCGATTTTATTTTATCATTACAGATTATAAAAGTAATTTTACTGAAATCCATGAAAATCTGATTCATCACTCTGAGTAAAAAAGGTTTAACATGTCCTCATTGATGCTGCTATGCAAATCTACGTCATTGTTTATTTATTTTTTATTATAATTTATAGTTTATTTTTTTATTATAGTTTATAGATTTTTGTTTTTTATTTATTAATGTCAATTTACTATATTTTATTTATTTTATATTATTTACCATTTTTAACAATGTTATGTATTTAATAATGTTAAATTACTGTTTTGAACATGATTGGCAATGATAAACAAGATTGGAAATTAGCAACCATTTTAAGCAATCTATCTCATGGCCTGGATAATATGTTAGTACCTAAAAGACTATTAATTTTGTTACATTTCAGGTTGACAAAAATTCTATTTTTGGCTTTGGCCCAACAAAATTTTTTTTTTGTCATGTTTCGAGTTGACTTCACATCAAATTTTCATGTTTAGGCCGAGTATAACCAAACCTATTCAGAGCTCTAATGCCAATCAATGGAAATTCTACTAATTAATTCTATGCATAAAATATAATTTTGGGGCCACCTACATGTTAAAAATAACACTAATTTTCATTTTTCAAATGGCAACACTCACTTTTGACACTTTGAGTTCCTTCGAACAATCATATTGAAGCATCTTGTTAATTTTCTAGTGGTTTGTAGTATACACTACATTTCAAAAATTGTTATGTAGAGAATGGCACGATAGAAAACAATCTATTTGTAGTGAACAAGTTGCTACTTTCAGTGCTATTTCAGGATAAAAAAAAGTAATATTCTATTCTTCAAATCACATGATTATAATTTTCTTCTTTTGTGCAAAATGTGTTCTGCACAATGATTTGTGAATGTCAATGCAAAATATCACCTTCAGTATTTTGCATTGCATTCATTATATGATATTATAGATTTTTCCATTGACACTTACTGGTAAAATCAAGCACTGGCCCACCAAAGAAAATATTTTGTTATTCGTTATATATCTATGTATTCATTGTTAAATTTCCAATTCAATTTCCAGCAGGACTAAAACTGTGCATAAATTTAATAACATTCACAAAGGATGTGAATTAATTTATTAGATCTTCAAGTTTTGATATCAGGTTGTTTTTAGGGTTTCGTTCATCTCACGAAACCCTATTACCCCCGCTCCCTTGTCTGTCTCAAAAAGTATGTAACTGACAGAGTTGAAACTTAGTGTATAAATCTGAATAGCAGCTGTAAAGAGCTCAAAATATTAAAATTTGAAAAAACGTATTATTTTAATAAATAGAGATAAAAAACCAAAATTCTAACAGACTTTTCCTATTAAATTGAAACATTTTTCGTTATAGCAGATGCCAAAAATTTAAAATCCACAATGAAATTCTTTCTACAATACTTAATTTTCTATCAGACGATTTTCACGTGAAAAATGAAAATGAAATAAAAAGTTTCACCAATTAAAAAAAAGATAAATTTGAAATAAAATTTATTGACGTCATAGTCATAATAAAACAGAAAATGTCTAAGATTTCTCAATAATACAAGGAGTATGAGTATGTGTAATTGGACAAAGCAGATTAATATCATGTCATTAGAGAATTAAAAGAAAATCTGACGTCATATAGGAAGTTTAACTAATTTTTCAAATGTTTGAGAATAATACAAAGCGAGTATCAATATAAATAATAGAGAATAGTAAATATATGAGTTTGAGAAACATATTGAATCGTGATAAAAATCCGATTATGGAAATATTCTCATATTTTAAAATTTTGAAGGTGTACAATTTGTTTAATTTTGAAATTATTTTTTTAAATATTGCATTTAGTCCGTGTGACGGATATGATTATGACAGAATATAATAGCGGGCTTGGACCGCTATCCGGCTGGTTTAAATATTCGAAAAAAGGAAAAAATAGACCGGTAAATTTTTACTTTATAAAAAACATGACTTTTTTTGTTGTTGTTGCTAAATGAAATTTGTTTGAATTTATTAAAGAAAGGATAAAGTGTTTTGAAGGGAATATTAAACGAAACCCTTTGAGCGATCTTCGATCACACTTACCCTCTTGTTTTAATTGCTTTTTTTATAGATTTATTATTTTTCAATGTAAATAACCCATGACCCATCTCTGTCTCAGTTATATTGTATTTGATGATTTTCTGGCAAACACAATATAACAACGAACCACTGTGTTACTTAATGTGTTTACTAACTTTTGATTGTAGATTAAATCCTTTGATAAAATCTGAAAATAGCAAAGTAGTGACTCCATTTGTAAAGTAGTCTGTAGTCGCTATTTAAAAAAAAAAAAAAACTGTTGTAGTTAACTAGATTTGCAATATAAAGTACTTATAGTTCATTAAAAAAATTAGTTTTTCTTGTCTTTTACATTTATTACCACCCCTAAAGATTTTTACTAATAAATTCATGACTTACTGTATAAAATAAAATATTTTATTCTTATAAATTTATTTTGTCTGAATTGATATTTTAATTTTCCAACTATTCTTTTTACAAATGCTTTTCTAGCTTTCAAAATACAATAGAGTAAAAACAGCATTAGTCAGTCACTTAAGTTTTAGTAGTCGACTAATTTTACTAGAAAAAATGGCTGATTACTACTGCCAAAAATACTCAATTTTCTTCTACCCACTCTTAGCTGATGATTGGTAAAATAATTCTGAATGTTGCAAAATGATATTATTTCATTTGGAACCAAAAATAAAGTATTTATAAAGCATTTTATTTCATTGTTGCCTACTATTATTGCACTTATCCTATATTTATGTCCTTCCATCAGCATGGTTACTTATAAAGTCTTAAAAGCCTTTTTTATAGTTTCTTTAAAACTTCAATGACTGAATTTTTTTTTACAGATATAGAACTCAATGAAAACTTGTGCTGACCATCTGAAAAGGTTATGAGAAAAGCAGTCCAGGTAGCTGAATAACATTTCAGTTGCAGTTATGGGCATTAAATAAAATTCAGGTAGATTTTCTTTTTTATTTATTCTGTACTCCTTTTCCATTCTCTCCAGTCACATTTTGTCTTATGCTATTGCATGCCAACTACTGCTTTCTGTGAGTATTGTATGATGTTGCTATGGCAACACCTCCACTTTTGTGCCAACTGATTTTCTGTTTTGTTATATGTATTTTCTAATCTATCATGCATACAATTATCATCAATGCTAACATTGGTTACCCTAATGGGGCATTGATTCCCAGAATGGTGATGGGTGATTCTAGAAAATTTGACATTGCATAAAATAGCATCGACTGTAATAAGAAACGATTCCCAAATTCTAGTATCGGATGTTCTAGAATCGATACTAACACAGATGAGCTTAAAAAAAGTAATTCCAAAATTTAGCAATCAAATGGCAGAAAATTTAAATGTGAATTGTGATAACAGGGATAGATCAATATTTCTGACTCTGATTTCGTAGTAACATATTCGTTACTTTGATTTTACTATTTTAGTGACAGGACTGCTGTGAATTTTTATAAAGGACCTTTTCTTTTCAATTTAAATTGTTATATTTTTAATTTAGAGCCTAATTATTTATGTTACTACTTTATTAAGTTCTCTTTTTCAAGTTCGTCTGCTCTCCCCAAATCATAACTTTCTAAATCGTTCTGATTTGAACCTGGCCTTTTTTAACATTCTTTCTAAGTCATTTGGTTATTAATTAAACATTGAAACTACTTTTGCAACTCTTGGTGACCACTAGTTATGAACAATAATCAAAATTTTTGGCTTTTTATAGCTTAAACATCCATTCTTGCTTCCGAACCATGTTATACAAGGTTCTCGTTAGTTAAGATGTACCTCTCAAGTTTGCCAATATTATTTTTGTATCAAATGTACTAAATTGTTATTTTAATTATCTATGATTGAAGGACTATTAAAGAAAATACTATCCATGAGGCTAATCTGAGGGGATGTTAATTGCTAAAGTACCTTTCCAGCACTTGAAATTTGAGCTTTTTTCTAATAAGGGTGTCTTCCTAGCAACACTTGTAAATGGTGTGGAGCAAAGCTGTTTGAGAGAAATAGAAAATTATCTTTAAAACTGTTGAAAATACTCATAAATATTAACACACAGCAAAGGTCATTGAAAGAATATATATAAAAAATTTAACTAATTAATTATTAGCTTATGAAAATTGGGTTTCATCCAGTTTTTATGGTCTTCATAGTATAATTGCATTCCTTTTCCTACTTGATTGACTAAAAATATAAATTTTGCAAAAACTGGTAAAATATCTTGGTCAAGACGCTTCCATCTACAAAATTCACTTGCATAATTTCGAAATTTAATATTCAATGCCAACTTCTCACACTGCATTTCAGCCCATGCAATTGAGACTAAATAATAACTATTTTCCTATACAAGTGAGTTAGTGTCTTTTCTACAGAATATCATATATCAGAATTCTCTAATTGTTTTAATTTTTATTGTGCTTTATCAGTAGTACAAAGTATTGCTTTGTTATATGTTTGATCGTATAGTATGAATGCTAATTTTAATATTTTTTCTTTTTGTTTATAGATGTACAGAAAAAGAATTGGTGACATGTCAGTTATTAGTCTTTCTCTGCTGATTTGATGATATTCTGTTTTAGAGGTAACTAAATTTTTAGTAGATGAGCATCTGATAAGCAGAAATTTGACATCTTATCCATGAAATGTCATATTAACACTAAAATTATGCTATTCTTTATATATATAAAAAAATTTAAAAGGTCATTTGGATCCCTTTGTAAATAAAACTACATTTTTCATTAACAATTATTGGAAGCTTATAAAAGTTTAATATCAGTATCAGTTAAAATATAATTTATTTTAATCTTCTGACTGCCAAGCAAAATGGCAAAATTGTAATGTTGTTTCATCTGTATTTTCTTAAATTCTAAAAAAAAGTTGATTTTTTAAACATGAAGTAAAAAATTTAATTATTTATATGAATATAGTCCTTATGAGTATTAATCATTACTCAGTTTTTTAAAACCGCATTATATTTGTAGAACCAGTAGACCCATGTGAGGATTTCACACTGCAGTCTAATATTTTTTAGCAATATCTAATATTTCTTAGATGCAGGTTTAAACTTCTAAAAAAATATTAAGGCTAAAATTATCTTCAAACAATATTATCCAAGACAGAATATCATCTCATTTATTCCACTAAAGTTACAGTAAAAACTGAGCAAAGATACTAAAAGGCACGTGCCAGAAAAAAATTACTATCGTATTTTATCCATGGCATATATAAATATGTTATTATATTTCTTTTATTATATATGCCATGATTTTAACTGCATTAGGGGATGAAGCCATCTGCTTCGGAGAAAAAAAAAGGGACAAAGAAAAATAAATTGAATGTATTCAAAATACAATTTCATCATTAAATGTATTATAACAAAGCATACATTTTAGGCTATTTGTGAAACACCATTGCTAAGACAGATCTATTGTTTTTTCTTTTTTTAGTCATTTCAATTAGAATTTTGCTTTTTAATCATAAATATAGAACAAACTTGTGCAGAGATGTGTCTATTTATATTTCTTGTACTGCTTATTTTTTAAAATCATTTTGGAGCACGGTGTAGTGCAGTATTTTATTTTTTGGATAACACTAATTTGAAAAAAACCTTTCATTTCATTTATGTAAACTAATGGTGATTTAATTTTTAATTAACTGCATTTTTTAATAAAATAACATGTTTTAATGAAATATGGATGTACTATCTCAGAAGCGTGTCCAAAATTATTTCATATGGCATTTCATTTATCACTGTGCATTTTGTATTTGATTAGAAAAAAGGATGTTGACAACAGAAATAATATATAAGATTATATTAATTTAAATAATGTTTCTATTGTAGTGAAACCTATGGCTTAGAGAAGAGATATAGCAGTTCACAGCAGTGAGATGGTTAAAAGATATTGTAATTATTGTCTGAAATGTGCTTATATATAGAAATAATTAGCTAATTGTGTTGGAATATCTTGTTTCAATTTTGTTAAATTTTACAAGTAAGAATGATGAAAATTATGAGTGTTTATATAAATTTCTATTATAAAATAACATTGTAAAGCAAATGAATAAAATATTTTAGTATTTCAATCAATCATTTTGTTTTTACAAGAAATAATGTAAAAATCATAGTATACTTACAAAAATTATTTTTGAACATTAGCAATTGTCATGCTAAAAACATGGTTTATTATCAAAATATAGTTTATTATCAAAATATAGTTTATTATCAAAATATAAAAACAATGTGTCTACTCATGCTCGTGTGAAAAATAAATCGGCCCCGTATTTTAGATTTGAAATTAGGAACATGCAGCTAATGTACCCCTAACATACCATAAAGATATCAATGCTGTGAATTTTTCTAATAAAATATTTTTTTTAAGTTTAAGTTTCATCTGAACATAACTGCAGTCTATTTTAACTTATGATTTCTTTCATTTATCTCCAGCATAAATGGTTTCCCTGCACATAATGAAAACTGTCTGCGAATTGGACTTTCGTGAATCATTCACAAACATATTTACTTTTAGAGAATGCACCCATGTGTCCTCACTGCCACTTCGAATTTTTCACTAATCATCTTTTAACTGACTGTCCAGGCTGGAGACAAATGCGTTGAATTTACTTTAATTCATCAGTACCTACTTTGAAAAATCTCATTGACAATAAAACTCTTTGCTTTTTTTAAAACACGGGCAGTATTTTTTTTCCACCCACATAACATTCCTTTTTAAGCTTTGTTTTTATTTTTTAATTACATTTATTTTTAGCATAACTTTCTGCGGATGGTCTAACATTTACTTTTAATTTTTACTTTCATGTAGCATGTGCCTAAAAAGAATTTTTGTCGTTAAATCTTAAAACCAACCTTGACGAATCAATCTGAATATTTTTCAATTGGCAAAACCTATATACTATATGATTATAAATGAATATATATTATATTGAACATATGTTATTTTATATTAAAAAAGGATAAAACTAACATGGAAGATATAGTTGTCAGATACTTTTTCTTAGTGTCATTAAAATATAAATTAATTTTCTTTCACTTTGGCTCCAGGTTTCAATATTTCAGATACACATTGATGTTTACCAGGTTTCAGGGTGATGAAAATTTTGTTTGTTGTATTTGTGTCAGTAAAACCTGGGATATACAGCACTGTAATATTAGTAATAATAAATAATCATCTTATCAAACCTCCCCGTCTCCCCTCCAAAAAAATTCCTTTGCCCCATTTTCATCTCAAAAGGTTTTAAAATCTTGAAAACTCTTGACCATTTTATTAAATATTTTCTCCGGTATTTATAATAATTATTTTTTGTATTTGTAAATATTCCTCTAAATTCCTCCCCCAGTAAGAGATAGCTGATCGGTTAGGGAAAGGTAGTGACTTAGATTCATTCATGGGACGCAAAGGAGTGACAATTTGTGAGATAAGAGAAATCAGAGAGAAAAAATGTGCAAAATTTGCATAATTAAAAGATGATCCCAAAAGAGAAAACTATTTTTGTTACATTACATGCTGAAAATGAGCCTTCTCATGTGATATGTGAGATAATACAAAGAAATGACTGATGTTTTATTCCTGTTTTAAGAGATTTTTTTAAATGATATGAATATTTAAGGAGTAAACTTCATTGAAATGTATCATTTTACTAAAAAAGCAAAGTTTTCTTAAAATTAATTACATATTTCCATATGAAAATTTTATTTCTCTCCGTATTTATATTTATGTCTATTGCTTCATATATATTTACAACTAACAACAAAAAATAAAAGAAGCAAATGGAAGAGAGTAATTTTTTTTTCTTATGTTGTTTAAGAAATGTTTGTTCATCCATTATTTGAATATTTTAAGGCCAAACTGTCTTTACAGCGGCTATGTGGTTTATCTATTCAAATAAATATATAAAATTACTGTTTCTTGATTCTGAATCACAAGTAACATATGATTGTGGAATAGGGGTATTTTCTCTTTATAGTTAAGAAATGTTCAAATCTTTCTTTGTTATAGGTTTGTTTAATATCTGCAATAAGAAATACACTGTTGCAAAGTGTAATTGTGGTTCAATAATATGCAAAAACAAAATTTATTGTTTATAGTTTAAAAAAACCTTATTGTAATGCTGAAGTGCAAACATATATTCAATTTAGTTTGAGTGAACAAAAAATATAATTTGTGTCAGGCAATAAATTAAAAAGATTCCTTATTTTTTAAAAATAATGTGCTATCTTATAATAAAAGTTAAAAAAAGAGTCAAATTTGATTGCTACTATACATTGTGGAAAATGATTTTTCTGAAAAGAATATTGGTAATTTCATGGCAAATGAATATCTTCTCCCCTTCTGGCGTTAAGTAAACATGCACCTATTTTTGTGCAAATACTACTTTTTGGTTCATTGGAGGTTAGCGAATTAACTACGATTGCACTTGGCAGTACTAGCTGTGTTTTCATGGCTGTGGTAAATAAATAAAGGTTTTAATGTAGGATAGAAAATTATTTTAAGTCTGTTTCATTCATTAATTTCAATTTCTTGTCAGAAGCTCTTTTCCTGTGAAATATGTTTTTGATGAATTGTAAAATATGATAGATTAACAATTGTATTTATTGCAGATTCATATATCTATAAAAAAAAGTTTAAAAGAAAAGGTTCCTTGCATATCCATTACATCACATAAAGCTGACAACAGTATGTAAAGTGTGAAATATGGAACAAAACATTTCTTTACAAGAACATTTTGGTGAAGCACCTTCTGACTCACAACAAGGAAAATCATTTGTTTGTAAGATATGCAACAAAAAATTCTCTCAAAAGAGCTATTTAAACAAACATTTATTAGTTCATACTGGTGAGGAACCTTTTACATGTGAGATATGCAATAAGAAATTTCTTGTCAAGAATAGTTTGAAAAGTCATCTGCTATATCATACTGGTGAGAAACCTTTTGAGTGTGAGGTATGCAACAAGAAATTCTCTCAAAGGAGTAATTTGAAAACACATATTTTATTTCACACTGGTGAGAAACCATTTGTATGTAAGATATGCAGTAAGAAATTCTCTCAAAAGTGTCATTTAAGCAGACATTTGTTAGTTCATACAGGTGAGAAAAATTTTGCATGTGAGATATGCAACAAGAAATTTTCTCAAAATTCTGATTTAACCAAACATTTATTAGTTCATACTGGTGAGAAACCTTTTGTATGTGAGATATGCAACAAAAAATTTCTTGTCAAGGGTAGTTTGAAAACTAATCTGCTATATCATACTGGTGAGAAACCTTTTGAGTGTGAGCTATGCAACAAGAAATTCTTTCAAAAGATTCATCTAAGTGATCATTTGTTAGTTCATACTGGTGAGAAACCTTTTGCATGTGAGATATGCAGCAAGAAATTCTCTCAAAAGTGTCATTTAAGCACACATTTGTTAGTTCATACTGGTGAGAAAAATTTTGCATGTGAGAAATGCAACAAGAAATTTTATCAAAATTCTGATTTAACCAAACATTTATTAGTTCATACTGGCGAGAAACCTTTTGTATGTGAGATATGCAACAAGAAATTCTCTAGAAAGAGTAATTTAAGTGAACATTTGTTAGTTCATACGGGTGAGAAAGCTTTTGTATGTGAGATATGCAACAAGAAATTTTCTCAAAATTCTGATTTAAACAAACATTTATTAGTTCATACTGGTGAGAAACCTTTTGTATGTGAGATATGCAACAAGAAATTCTCTGTAAAGTGTAATTTAAGCAAACATTTGTTAGTTCATACTGGTTATGAAAATTTTGCGTGAGAGATATGCAACAAGATATTTTCTCAAAAGAGTAATTTCAGTGAACGTTTGTTAGTTCAAACTGGTGAGAAATCTTTTGCATGTGATACATGCAACAAGAAATTCTCTCGAAAGGGTAGATTAAACAGGCATTTATTAGTTCATAATGAGTAAAAACTATTTGTATATGAGAAATGCAACAAGAAATTCTCACAAAAGAGTGTATTAAAAGGCATCTTTTAAATCATACTGTTAATAAACCATTTGTTTGTGTTATATTCAAAAATATTCCTCTCAGAAAAGTAATTTTAAGTATCATCTCTTAAATCATATTGAAACCTTTTGGTTTTGATACATGTAATAAAAAAATTTCACAAAAGTGTAATAAATTAAGTACTCATTTATGCTCTCATAATATGACGTTCACTGTCAACTAATATCAGTACTTCTTTTTTATATAAGGACCTTTATAATATATAATAAATTAATCTTATAAGAGTATGATTTCTTGTAAAACATTATAAACTACAAAATGGAACAGAGGTTAATGCAAAAATATTTATATTTTTATCATTGTAATGATATGTTATATATTCCATTTTGTACTATTTGATGTTTTATTTATATATATATTATATTAAATACTTTCAAGGTATATGTTGTAGGCTAATTGAGAAATCTGGCTTTTTGCAAAGAGCCAGGATTGTTGGAGAATTCTCTCCGTTTTTCCAATAAGTCACATATTTCTCAGGCTTATCGCAAATATCCTAGATATATTGTATATATCCATTTATTACTCAATCAGCCTGAAATTTTTGTAGGCATATTGCACAGAGCCTTGATAGCGTTAGGCCATTGAATTAAATCAACAAATAACCACTTGTTTCATGCTTATTGCAATGAGTCTATGCAGATTTAGGCTAATTAGTAAATGACTGACTGTTTGTCCAAATATTGTGTTGTATCTGACCTGAACATGAAAATTGCATTTGAAGTCTAAACCGAACCAAACAAAGAAAAGTTCCGTTGAACCGTAGTAAATCTGAACATGACAAAATAATTTCTATCGACTTGTAACCAGCATGAACCTGAAAATTCCATTTGACCATCTGACCACCCTAGCCTAATAAAGTTCCATTAAGCCACAAACTGATCCAAACAGGACAAAATAATTTCCATCAACATGCAATCTGACCTGAATCTGAAAATTCTCTATCAACTCAACCAAACCAAACCTGACAAAAAATTCCATCAAACTGCAAAACAATCTGAAAGCGACAGAATTATTTCTGTTGATGTGTAACATAATCTGAATCTGAAAAATCCATTTGATGCCAACAAAATCGATAAAAAAATTTAATGGAACTGCAAATTGATTTGAACATGACAAAATAAGTTCCATTGACATACAACCTGACATGAACCATAAAATTCCATTTGATGTGAAACACTGAACATGACAAAAAGAATTCTGTTGAGTTGCACTCAATCTGAATGCTACAGAATATTTTCTGTTGACATGCAACCTAATCTGAACCACCATAATTCAACCTCAACACAAAATGCTCCAACCTGAACACTTAATGAACGGAAATTAATTCATCTTTTAATACTATTCTGCGAAGTAGTCTACAATTACATGACAAACACCAAATTTATATTTTATGTTGAAAATGGACTTTGATATTCAAATATAGTCAAATCTTTCAGTAGCAGACATTTTTGTATCAGTTCAGGTTGTTACTAATTTACATTTATTTGGTCAGGGGGATTGTAATTTTTTTTTCTCCACATCAGGTTCACTCTGAATGTTTCTCACAGGTCAGATTTAAGGTTTTGCAAGTCAAGTTCTTGGAATTTTCACAAACAGACTAATAAAAACAGGCAGAACAATGTTTCAGATAAATTGAGTTTATTTTCTTCAGATTTGAAACCTGTTTCGTATATATTAATAGATAATTTTTTAATTATTAAAAATTATATTTTTTAATTTTCAATAAATATTAAGTGGATTGCCTGAATCATTAATCTACTGCTACTAATTTTTAAAAAAAAATAATAGAAAAGTTTTTTTACTTAATATTTAAACAAACTTAGTTTTATTTCAATTCAGGTTCCGGTACAGGTTGAAATGTATAGAATTTGTTTTGGGATTGCGTATTGAAGAAAAATATTTTGATGTGTTCGGTTTGATGCCATTGACTTAATAGGATTTTTTTTGGTTTTGATTGAAATACAACGCCACCCACACACACACATTATTCTAGAGATGAATTTGTTTTCTCTTTAGATCTGTTTACTATTCGGGAGTAAAAACAAATTAGGAAATTGAAAATTATTTTCTAAATAGAGATGTCTGCTATTGGGGATGTATTACATTGCATAAATCACATAAAAATTATTTTGAACTTCCTTTTGAAAAAATTAAACTCAATCTGACCTGCAGGAGTCGAAACCTTAAATAAAACTCACTTGAACCCGAAAAAATTAAAATCAAACATATCTGAAAACACAGCACCAACAGCATTGGACCTGAGCCGCAGGTCAGGTCAGTTTCCAGTAAAATCTATTTATAGATGTGATGAAGGACTGTTATCTAGGTTATTTCAGTATGCCCAAAGTATTGAAATTATGCATAACTTAGTATTAAAAATTGGAGTCCGAATTTCAAATGTTTATAAAAAGCATAGAAGAAAACTGTTTTATTGACAGATTTTATTTGCGCATCTGAGAGTTTAAGGTTAGTTCATTTTCATTTTTAGGTCATATTTTTTGCAAAACCTCTGTATAGAAGCATCAATAAAATCTCCAGATAAGGTAGTATTTTAATCTTTTCCCAGAATACATAGAAAAGATGGTTTGCTAATAGAAATAATTATAAAAGACATGCAATAAAATTTTTGTTTTAATGAAATATTCACCTAATAAGAATTTTAATGTTTTCCCAGCCTTATGTAGAGAAGATGGGTTGTTGAATAAAAATAATTATAAAGCATATATAACTCATATGCAATTTTTATTGGTAACAAAAAAATTTTATTCATGTTTTTTAGATATTTTCATTAGAAATCCATCTTCTCTGACAGTGGGAATGATGCTGGATTTTTAATTCCAATTTTACAAAATTAGTATTTATAATTATCTCAAGATGTTGACAAAACATTAAAATACTGCCTTATCTGCAGATTTCATTCTTGCTGAAATTTACATGTATGTTTTATAATAATTTTCATTTAGCAACCCATTATGTTTACGTGATGCTGGGAAAGCATGATAAAAATTATCATCAGATACCATTGAAATAGCACTTTTCTTATATAATTATTTTCACGCAGCCTTTCTTCTTTCCTATGTAATACTAGGAAATCAGTAAAAGTCTACCTTATCTGAAGATTTTATTAATTCTTTGGCATGGGGAGTTTCTCAAAAATATACCCTTAAAATAAAAATGAAGTATTCATTAACCAATTATCAATGAAGTATTCATTCATCAACTCTCAATCGTATAAATGCAATATGCCAATAAGACAATTTTCTTATACCTTTTTTATAAGCATTTTAAATTTATGTTCCTATTTATTTATATTAAAATTATGCATAATCATTAACTACCTTGGACGTATTGCAGTAAGTCTGGATTAGAGTCCTGTATCATGTTAGATATTCGTTTTGGAACATGTTGACTTTTAATTTTTAGCACTATTTTGTAATATTGACTTTAATAGATTAGAATTCGGGTTAGGTTTTGACTCTTGTTGGATGGAGTTGAGCTGACGTGAATTTTCAAATAAAACCCCAAGTATGTTTTTTTTAGGTGAAAAATGTATAGAAAATAAAACATGCATAATGGACAATGCGCAGTGCTGAACATATATTTTTATCAAACACTTTTCAATACCTAACTCTTACGTATTTGTAAGCTTTTACCTCTGAATAATAAAAACCTTTGAATATCGAACTGATTCAAGAGTAGAATCCTGTGTGGGTGGGATTGTATCTGACCCGAAATCGAAAAATCCATTTTGAAGTAAACATGCAACCTAATGTGAATGCTTCAAAATAATTTTTGTCTGCCCGCAACACTGCCGAAACACAAAACACTTACATTCGAACACAAAATAAAATTTAAATAATAGTAGTTTGTTTAAAAAGTATTAGAGAAAATCTTTTCATTAAATATTTACTAAATTGTAGCATTAGATTAATGCTACAGGGGATCCACTTAATCATTTGATTAAAATTGGAAAATATATTTTTTAATAATTAAAATGTATTGATTAATATTTAAGAATAATATTAAAACATTAATTATAGCAGTCATATTAAAAACTTAATGCATAAATTTAATTTTTCTGAAACATTGTTCTACTTATTTTCCTTAATTTGTTTGCGAAAATCCCAATGTCCAAAATTAAAAACAGAAATTGGACCCGCAAGAAACATTCTAGAGTGAACTTCACTAACAGAAAAAAAATTAGTTTCACCCCAACCAGAAAAATGAAAATTAGGGATAAACCAAACCAATGCAGATACATTTGCTATTTAGATTCTTTATTATTGAATATTATAGAATAGAGATATGTCTATTTTTCAGTATAATAGATAAAATTGGTATTAGCGATATAATTAAAGACTACTTTTCATATATGTATTAAAAAATGATTTAATTTCTTTTTATTTAGTGTTCGGTTGAGGTTGAGGTTAAAATTCCTCAGGTTCAGGTCAGTTGCTTGTCAATGGAATTTTATATATCTTGTTTGAATAGGATAAGGAAAGAGCATGTTTACAAACAAACAGTTCCATCAACCAATCTACCACTGCATTTTTGTCGCAGCTATCATTGCAGGAATCGTCATGGCGACGTAGGCCAATCAAATTGCTCCATCTCATGTGTACTGTAGGAGTCGTAAAGAACGAACAGGTTTTTCTCCCAAACCAACAGTAATTTAACCAACAATGACATCAGGTGCCCTTTCCTTATTATGGTTCACTGGAATTTTTTTTATGTTTGGGTTGGGTTGTGTGTTGACAGAAATTAATTTGCCATGTTTAGATCGGTTGCAGTTTGATAGAACTTTTTTGTCAGGTTTGAGTCAGGTTGACTTCAAATGGATTTCTCAGGTTCAGGTCTGGTAGCATTTCGGCAGATATTATTTTGCATATTAGGATCTGATGCAGTTCGATGTAATGTTTCTTTGTCGGATTACTTTAAATGGAGCTTCAGGTTTAGGTCTGGTACAACACGATATATTTGAACAAGCAATTTGTAATTTTTCAGTTATCCTAACGCTATCTAGGCTCTTTGCAGTAAGCCGTAAAAATATCAGGTTGATTGCAAAATATATGAACATATTCCAACTAGCCTAACACTCTCTAGGCTATTTGTAATAAGCTTAAAGAACATCAGGCTGAGTGAAAAAAGGACAATGAATCACTAATTAGCCTTGCTGTTTTTAGGAGCCTGATTTCTCAATAGCCTACGACATATATATTAAATTTTTAAATATTGAAAAAATTGCTTATGTATTTGACACATTGATTGTTATTTCATACAGTAATAAGTTGGATGAGGTTTTAAAATGTAAGTAAAAGTTGATTTTGAAAGTGTTTTTAGTTTTCTTTTCTCGTTCAAACTAATTTTATTATGACATGATTACTACTAAAATGTGTGGTTAAATTTAAAGATCCTTATTTTCAAGTCAAGCAATTATGCTAAGGTTTAAATAAATATATATATATATATATGCAGTACAATAATAGCTACTCTACAGATTTGTATTGAGTTAGTGAAATTATATTTGTACCTTTCCTAACCTTCCATCCATTGACAATGGATGGGAGTTTAAGAAGGAAATATAAATACTAAACAACATGCTCAATTTTTGTTTTTTATGTTAGTAATCTTGTATTTGCACCCAATATAAATTAGTAAGAAGTAGAATTCCTTGGAAAAAGACCCTGTATTTAGTACTTATGATGTAAATGTTTAGGATTTGTATCATAATTAATATTTAATAAAAAAAAACTTTTTTGTTCTCATAGATATGACATTTTTATATATGTACTCATTGTTAATCACAACTGCCTTGAATTCTTTAAACACTTATTTCAGCACTTTATGTCACTTATATTCTAAGTTATTAAAATTATGAATACCTTTGTTTCTCTGCATTTAAAGGTATTAAAACTCTATTTTTCAACATATAAATATTTTTTTTATCCCTAGACATTTATTTTACATATTTTGCTTTATATATTTGACATTGTAATCAATAATATGTCTAATTGGCAACCTCTCTGCTGGGATCAATGTTTGCCGTGGCTTTTACTGTGAAATAAACGTTAATCCCTCTTTGGTACTTAATACCAAATGATGAATGGTATTTCAGACTTTGAGGCATTTTTTTTTCTTTATATTAAAAATATAAATACTTGAAAGTTTTCGTTTGCAATTCATATTTATAGATATTTATTTTACTTTATTTACTATTGATGGAAGTCTGGAGCTTTTTTCAAAGTGGTGTACAATGTATCTTTTTACGAGGAAGTGTAATTAAGTGCTGATCTAAAATAAGTATATTATCCATAAAATGTGTTGAAGAGTAATTTTAGTAGTTCTTTAAAAGCACACATCCATGTGTGCAAGACATTCGACCTTGGAAATTTTTTTAAATTTAGTAATCTTGCACCTACCCAACATAACTTAGAAAGAAGTAGATTTCCTTCGAAAAAGATCCTATATTTTGTGCATTTGATGCAATTATGTAAGCGTTGTATAGCTGCTATCTGTCTTTTTTAAGTATTGGAGAATTTCTTGAGTGTGAAAAAGCAAATATAATTAAAATTTGTATCAGAACATTAAATTCAACAGTGGTACATCTTTACTTTACTAAAATTTTTAATAATATACAATTTTGATTTATAAGCCAGTAATATAAAGACTGATTTTGAAAAATAAAAATAAAAGGATTGTATCACATGTCTGTTGGTAATAACATACTGCATGAGTGAAAATGTCCAAAATACAAAAGAAACTTTGTTGCTTTCCCTCCTCTCCTT
Organism: Maratus michaelseni; assembly: GCA_963931845.1. NCBI lineage: Eukaryota > Metazoa > Arthropoda > Arachnida > Araneae > Salticidae > Maratus > Maratus michaelseni. The sequence continues at coordinate 280,640,149 of OZ007598.1, read as the reverse complement.
AATATTTAAAAATTACTCACTTTTCTCCTGCTTTAACCTTTTGATTACAAGATTATTACACTGTATATCCCCGCAACTATTCTTTTTTTTATACCATATGCACCACTCTTTGAAAAAAATCTCTCTCATACACTTGTATTAGGATATTTTCAAGAGATATCTGCCACAGAATACTTTTTGGTAAATTGTAGTACAATTAAATATAAAAGTAGTCGCCAGTCCTGATTCATAATCAAAAGGTTAAATAATACAACTATCTTACAGGTATTTATATAAACTGGGGTTTTATATATAACGTATTTATATAAACTGTACTTACTTTTTCTGTTTCTTACTTTTATTGTGTTCAATTTTTATAGCAGTATGAAATACATTTTACTTGTATGTATTGTATAAACAAAGCTGGACAGATATTAAAACACTTGACAACATCCAGGTACAGTGCATGTACATAGTTGAAAGTATGCCGATTTCATACAATACTTGAACATGAATACCATTATTTCTGTTTCAGTTCAACTATTCACAATAATAACCAAACTGATATAAGATTTCTGCACACTGTCAGTTCAGTTTTTGTAAGTTTTATACTTTGAAAAATATATGAATGTTAAAATTTTTTTTAATAAAAACATTTTAGTGAAATTATATAATTAAATAGAAACAAATAAAAAAGACATTCCTTCGCAAATATATTTTAATTTGTCTGTGACATTGCATGAGTTAAATTGTGAATATATTCATTACTTTGTTTAATTTTGATGGCTACATAAAACAAAAAAATAAAATAAATGTTTATTCATGGTTGGCTTGGCCAACAGACATGTAAATAGAGTTGTCCTTTTTTTCTTTTACATTTATATTTGAAAACCAATCTTAAATAAATAAAGTTTTAACAATATCTTGTTTAAACTCAAATCTCTTAAAGGGAAAAAATAAAAATTATATTTAGGTGAAAACCTGATTAATATACATCATATAAAACAAGATTTATAAATAATAATAACTTTAAACAATCTAAATGAAATCAAAATAAATCACCCAGATAGCTTGAAATTTTCTTTCTATACACCAATAAAAATGTTGCTTCAATTTACATATAATACATTTACATTGTTAGATAAAAGAGTTCAAATTTAAAAAAAGAAGGAGATAATGCAGAAATAATAAATACTTTTGATATTTTGCTATATTTAAATATATCATGAGAGACGGCAGTATCTCGAGTGACGCAGCAAAAACCGAAAACCGAACGCCCAAAACCGAAGATTTCCGTCACTCTATATATACGGCTAGAAGGACATCAATGAGAAATCAAAACACCGACATTTAATATCTCAGCAAATATGAAGCATACCGTCTTGATTTTTTCACATTAGTCTTATATCTATGGTCTAATTCAATCCTGAAATTTATACATTTCTACATGCAGTAGATTTTAAAAACTGGAAGTCCATTTTTAACTAAATTTGGGTAAATGTAAAACCTCTGAAAATTTTTCTCCAAAATGGCTCGGACGATTTTTTTAAAATTAATATATTATAATAATCGGTTTTAGACTAAGCGACTGTGGTTTCGCGTTAACGTAGGAAAACTCTTGTTTTCTATATAATCCACTTTTAAAATCGGACAATTTTCCTACGAGATTTCTCATAGGAATACATGGGACCGAATCACCTCTTTTGACTGCCTAAACATAAGGTTAAAAATCGGTCTCGGTGTACAGTTAAGCTCGGAATAAATTTTAGCATGTAGCTGATGAATTATTTCGACTCATTTTTTATACGAAAATATATTTTTAATTTGTAATATACAGGTGGTTATCAAAATAATGGAAACACCCTAGATTTTGAAGGAATTCTTTATTAATATGGCGTAGGACCGCCTTTGGCATGTAATACAGCTTGGATTCACCTGGGAATCGAATCATACAAATTCTGAATAGTGTTTAGAGGAATATTGTACCATTCTTCATGGAGGTATTGTGAAAGTTCCGTGAGAGATGCCGGTAGAGGATATCGATTCCGGATTGAAAGCTCTAAAATAGACCACAACGGTTCGATTATGTTGAGGTCTGGGGACTGTGCGGGCCAAGGTAGATGTTCCACCTCATCCTCATGTTCATCAAACCATGATTGGACAACTCTGGCTGCATGAATAGGGGCATTATCATCCTGGAAAATTCCATCTCCTGCAGGAAACAAAATTTGCATCATGGGATGGACCTCGTCAGCTAAAACTTCTCTATACTTCTCCCCAGTGATCCTTCCTTTCAGGGTTACGATTGGACCAGCAGAAAACCATGACACGGCTGCCCATACCATGACCGATCCACCTCCATGCTTGACAGTTGGACGGAGGCAATCAGGATCATACGCTTGTGCAGGTGTTCTCCAGATATGTACCCGTCCTGTTGTGGGGAAAAGTGTGAAAGATGATTCGTCTGACCATATAACAGTCTTCCACTTATCAATCGACCAGGTTTTGTGGTTGTGGCACCACTCTACACGACGTTTGGCATTAGCATCTGTGACAAGTGGCTTGGGAATTGCTGTTCTGCCGTAAATATTCTCTTTATGAAGGTATCTCCAAACTGTAATTGTTGACACTGGAGAATCCAGATGCTGATTGAGCTCTGCGGTCACTTTGGCTGCAGTTGTTTTCTTTTTAGACATTACAATCCGCTTCAATACCCGTCGGTCTCTTTCACTCAGCTTCTCCTTCCGTCCACTATTTTGCTTTGCTGAGCTTGTCTTTCCGCGCTGTGTGTATGCTGTCATGACTTTAGACACCGTACCTCTAGAAACGCCTATAAGCTGGGATGTTTCGGTCACCGTTGCTCCAGCTAGTCGGGCTCCTACAATTTGGCCTCTTTGAAAATCTGTGAGGTCTGACATTTTACGCTTCTGACAAAAAAAATCAAAACGTATCCAACTCTTCTACAGCTCTCTCATACTACCTAATACATCTACTTTTTATATTAAAAAAAATCTGGTAGCTAAGATTATATTTTAATGCTTACGAAGGGAATTCTTAAATGTCCCTTTCATTCACAAGTGTTTCCATTATTTTGATAACCACCTGTATATTGTATTAAATTAAATTGTCGCTTATATATTTTTCTTTTTTGTTCAGAATATATTTCACAATTTATATATCTGCATTTCGTTGTAAAACTATTTAAATTCATTTCTTAAATAGGGGAAATATTTTTTAATTATATGCATTCAATTTTACTGTTATTTATAACAAGGTTTTAATTTTTTAAGGATAATATATTTCTCGTTGGTTGGATAATATAGTTCCCGTTCCTAAACGGAAGTCTGTCTGACAACCAACCAACTGTTTTTGGACTTGTTTGTTTTCATATATTCATACGCGTGCCATGCATTCCTAGTACGTTGAATTGAAACAGACAAACTATTAAAAGATTTCATTGATGAAATCAACAGTGAAAAGAACTCCAGTTCAACATGAATTGCATAAGATCATCAGTAAGTAGTATACATTTAAAAGAAATAGTCTAATCTATGTTTAATCTGCATAAAACATTTCTAAACAAAAGAGGAAAACCATTACTTTTTTTTTCATGGGTAAATTTTATGTTTTTTGGTGTTTCGTTAAAAATCTGAATTTTTATATATCTGTGTAGTTTTAACCATTGTAATACGAAAAAGAAGCATTAATTATAATGATTTTAAAACTTTTTTGTCTGTTTATTTATTTATTTTTAAAAGAATTTTATTTGTATTATACATTAAGTGAAATTAGCAGCCAGATGACTCTTAAAATAAAAATACTAAGGTGAACATTTTCGCTTTCGAAGTTTGTATTTGATTATTGATAAATGAGAAAAAAAAGAATGTAATATCGCAGAATGTCATAAATGTATTTTAAAATTAATTTAATGTGAAAGCATGAAGTTAAAATAAATAGCCATGAATATTATTTAAAACTTATAATAAATAATAATAGTTACTTTTATTTAACTTCATCTAGATTGATATTTATATTTAAATGAAGAAAATCTTGACTCGCTGGCTCATTCTGCCGTCACATATTAGATTATAGTCTATAAATCTAACCTCATATGAATTTTTCATACCATAAAAAAGGGGAAAGAAAACATAATGAACTATTATTAAACATATTTCTATGACTGATAGAACTTTGATGGCATTTATTTTCCTCTCAAATTTGTTTGAATAAATTGAAAAGGGAGCGACTAAATTTAATTTAAATATTTTTTAATTTAACATGTTTTTTGCAAAAAAAAAAACTATAATTAAAAATGTGATTTTTTTTGTATTACAATAATGAAAAACTAAACATACCTAAAAAAATTAAGATCACGGAACACTGAAAAGCATTTACAAAATTTGCCCTTGAATAAAATTAGCTTTCGTATTTTGTTTGCAAGTATCGATAGATTTAAAACAGACTTCGGTTTTTTCATTTCTTTAAAAAAAATTATCCTACTCACTGATGGTCTTGTGTAATACATTTCATATAATTTAAAAGGGGTGGGTGTAAACAATAAAAACTACAATTTCAAAGTGTTAATCCAGTGTATCAAAAATAAAGTTTTTAACAACTTACATTTTATACAGAATATACCAAAAAACAATTTTCTTACTTAACCTTAAAACTTCAAAAGCGATGTTTGTTGTAAATTAAGGAGGACAACATAGCTGTGGCTAGAAGTGAATAATAAGGGGGGGGGGAGGCTCATACTTTTCTCTCTCTGACACATGCATGCACAAACAAACACACACACACACAGATATATATGATCAAAGTATTATACAGAAAGATAAATTAGTGAATATTTGTATTGTTGGCACTATGTTTCTTATTAAACTGTTCATAATAACTATTTATACTAAAAAAAGAAAAGGCCACAGAATTGTACTTGTGAAATAAGTGATGATGTCAACAAGTAAATGAAAACCTTACAGGGTTAAATCATAGAACAAGCGAGACAGATGGTGGGGTCAAATTTGGCGAAGCGATAAATTAATTTTTCTTGCTATTGGTTTGTTTACAAAATTCCCTGTGTTTTATAGTAAAACACAGGGTATTTTTCCTGTGTAGTAGTATTTCCAGTGTACTAGTGCATAATTATACTTGTGAAATAAGTGATGATGTCAACAAGTAAATGAAAAGCTTACAGGGTTAAATCATAGAACAAGCGAGATAGTTGGTGGCGTCAAATTTGGCGAAGCGATAAATGAATTTTTCTTGCTACAAGTTTGTTTACAAAATTCCTTGTGTTTTTTGCATGCACATTCATATTGTTGGCACAATGTTTCATATTAAACTGTTTATAACTTTGTTTATTGTAAGAAAAGAAAAGGCCGCAGAATAAAAATATCCAGTGTATATAACTAGAGCATAATTATGCTTGTGAAATAAGTGATAATGTTGTGGCGGGTTAGCTGTATCCTGAACTGTTTATCCATAAACTTTAACTCCATGTTAAACAGGAACTATATTAACTGTAATTTTAACTTTAATTTTATTGTATGACGCTTTTCATACAACTCAACGTGTAATGAGTTACTTTTAGCTGTAACCGCAACGTAACAGGCAGTCTGTTTTTGCCGCTGACTGAGTGTGGCTGGCTATCTTGTCGTTCCAGTCGAATGTCATCACTTACTTGTTTTTCTTAAATAATTATATGTTTTTGTTAAAGTTTAACCTGTGTGTTCCTACTTGATTCTTCGCCATACACACACACCGTCTGTTCCTTTTCATAAGATGACAGCATGATTCTTCAAATATGAATGGCTAGCAAACCAAGCCGCCATAATGTCAACAAGTAAATGAAAAGCTTACAGGGTTAAATTGTAGAACAAGCAAGATAGTTGGTGGTGTCGAATGTGGTGAAGTGATAAAGGAATTTTTCTTGCTACCAATTTGTTTACAAAATTTCTTGTGTTTTTTGCATTTATATTCGTATTGTTGGCACAACGTTTCTTATTAAACTGTTTATAACTTTATTTATACTAAGAAAAGAAAAGTCCGCAGAATAAAAATTTCCAGTGTATAACTAGAGCATAATTATACTTGTGAAATAAGTGATGATGTCAACTAGTAAATGAAAAGCTAACAGGGTTAAATCATAGAACAAGCGAGATAGTTGGTGGCGTCAAATTTGGCGAAGCGATAAATGAATTTTTCTTGCTACAAGTTAGTTTACAAAATTCCTTGTGTTTTCCCATGCACATTTATATTGCTGGCATAAGGTTTCTTATTAAACTGTTTATAATAACTTTGTTTATAGTAAGAAAAGAAAAAGCCGCAAAATAAAAACATCCAGTGTATAACTAGAGCATAATTATGCTTGTGAAATAAGTGATGATGTTGTGGCGGCTTAGCTGTATCCTGAACTGTTTATCCGAACCACCCTGAACTGTTTCATGGATTTTTAGCTTTATTATTATTTTTAACCAAAATAATTATTTTTTAATATTAATCAATTTTAAATGGTAATTATTTTAAACTACTGTTTTTTATTTATATCGTCAAAATAATATAACATGTAGTTTTATTAAACATTAAATTAATTTGCATCTATTAATTAATTTTGTAGTTGTCAAATGCAATAATGTAGATGCATTTGACGGGTAACGACTGCCAATTTTGAACAGTACAAATAGTATAACAATGAATCGACACATACATGTATTAGTAATCGCCGCTTTAATGAATTTCATTTATTTTATACATTGCTATATAAAAAAGTTTCTGTATCCAATTATGTTTTTTTGTTGTTGTTTTCAAGAGGATGAAATGTGCATATATATGTTAATGATAGCTCATAGCTGCTGTAACAAGTTTCATATAATTTTGAGGTTGCTGTATTCTGTGATTTTTTTTAATTAATTAATTTTTCTTTTAATTATGGGCGAGAAACATTTGTACATGTATCAGTGACTGAGGCTTTAATGAATTAAGCACTCGGCGATAAAACTGGCGATTAAAAATGTGGAGAAAACCGGCCTAATGCAGGATTTTCAAATTTTCTTGTCCGTTTGACAAAATTCTTGATTTTCTTTCACCCAATCGCTGAAATTAATGATTTTTTCGCACCTGATCTATGAAATTAATGATATTTCTGCATCCGATGGATGAAATTTATGATTTTTATGTGCCCGATCGAAGAAATTTGTTTTTTCTGTGCCTGATCGATGAAATAAATAATTTTTATATTAAATTATGTTACATGTTTACTGAAATTAGTGATTTTTACGCATCCACTTGACGAATATGTGATTTTTACGTACCCATTCTACAAAATTCATGATTTTTACGCACCTGATCGACAAAATTCATACTTTGCCGGATTGACGAAATTTTTTTTATCCCCCGATCGACAAAATCCTTCATTTTTGTACACCCATTTGATGAAATTTGTGATTTTTATGTGCAAACTTGGCGAAATTAGTGAATTTTTCATGCCCGATCTACAAATTTTTTGATTTTCATCCGACTGTTTGATGAAATTTGCGATTTTCATGTGCTGATAAATGAAATTCATGATTTTTACCTGCCTGTTCGACGAAATTTATGATCTTTTCTCCCCCTATTGACAAAATTCATGTTTTTTCTGTGTACGATCGATGAAATTCATGATTTTTGCACATTGATCAACGGAATTCCTGATTTTTATGCTGCCAAATGATGAAATTTGCAATTTTTTCAGAGACTAATTGGTATCTAATGCTGTTTAATTCATTTGACTCGAAAATTTTTACGCACCTCATCGACAAAATTCATACTTTTAACGTGCCGGATTGACAAAAAAATTTTTATCATCCGATTGCCGAAATTCTTGATTTTTATGCACCCGTTTGACGAAATTTGTGATTTTTACGTGCAAACTTGATGAAATTAATGTTTTTTCATGCCCGATCAACGAATTATTTTATTTTTATGCGAGCGTTTGATGAAATTTGCGTTTTTCATGCGCTAATAAATGAAATTCATGATTTTTACCTGCCTGTTTGACGAAAATTATAATCTTTTCTAACTATCGAGAAAATTCATGTTTTTTCTGTGCCGATCGATGAAATTCATGATTTTTGCACATTGATCAACGACATTCCTGATTTTTATGCCGCAAAATGATGAAATTTGCAATTTTTTCAGAGACTAATTGGTATCTAATGCAGTTTAATTCATTCGAGTCGACAATTTTTACGCACCTCATCGATAAAATTCATACTTTATACGTGCTGGATAGACAAAAAAATTTTTTATCACCCGATTGACGAAATTGTTTATTTTTATTCACCCGTTTGACTAAATTTGTGATTTTTACGTGCAAACTTGACGAAATTAATGTTTTTCATGCCCGATGAACGAATTTTTTAATTTTTATGCGAGCATTTGATGAAATTTGCGTTTTTCAGATGCTCATAAATGAAATTCATGGAAATTTATGAGCTTTTCTCCCCCTATCGACAAAATTCATGTTTTTTCTGTGCCGATCGGTGAAATTCAGGATTTTTACGCTGCCAAATGACGAAATTTGCAATTTTTTCTGAAACTAATTTGTATCTAATGCAGTTTATTTCATTCGACTCGACATCGACAGGATATATCGATTTTAGTTCCAAAATTCACCACCAGGGGCCGCTTTCCTCTCTCGGGTTCTATATGCCCAATCACCACGCATTATGGCTCATTCGACTCGAAATCCACAGCCTCAAAGATTTCAGCTATGTCTGCATAGAACAGAGTGGCGGTGGAAGATGGAACTAACGAATTTTGTAGCTATGGGTCCCATCACAATGCAGTTTAATTTATTCGACTCGGTATCGACAGGATATATCAATTTTAATTCCAAGTTTCACCACCAGGGGGCGCTTTCCTATCTTGGATTCTATGGGCCCGATCAAAACAAGGTATGGCTCATTCGACTCGAAATCGACAGCCTCAAAGATTTCAGCTATGTTTGTATAGAACAGAGTGCGCCCTCTAGTGGTGGAAGAGGGAAGTAACGGATTTTGTAGCTAACTTGAGTTCTATGGGTTCGATCATAATGCAGTTTAATTCATTCGACTCGACATCGACAGGATATATCAATTTTAGTTTCAAAATTCACCACCAGGGGCGCTTTCCTATCTCGAGTTCTATGGACCCGATCACGACGAGGTACAAAACTATCCTGCGCCGTCAGGCACCCACGGGGGTCGCCGACGCGCGTAAACGACCATCGCACCCAAGCCTCTGAAGGGCTTTTAAAGCACCAGGGCTTTGTCTCACCCGGCGCTGCGATCGGCCTGAGGCCGCTCCCCAACTGCGGACCCCCAGGTCATTTTACCAAGGTTGGTGACATAGGTCGTCACGGCTGTAACCCCGCATCTCGGAGAAAACTTCCGCAGAGACGGAACCTTGATGAACCGCCATGGAACCCCCGACGACTTCGTTCGCGAGACCCCATAGGGGGAGACGGTCGCTAGGTCATATGTCGAGCTACCACAACGGCTCTTGCTTTACCACAGCTCGAGGGGTGTGAGCAACCTACAGAGGTTGTCACGTTCCCTTTTGCCGTGGATCTCACGACGAGGTATGGCTTATTCGTCTCGAAATCGACAGCCTCAAAGTTTTCAGCTATGTTTGTATAGAACAGAGTGCGCCCTCTAGTGGTGGAAGATGGAACTAATGATTTTTGTAATTAACTCTAGAATGCAGTTTAATTCATTCGACTCGACATCGACAGGATATATCGATTTTAGTTCGAAAATTCACCACCAGGGAGCGCTTTCCTATCTCGGGTTCTATGGACCCGATCACGACGAGGTATGGCTCATTCGACTCGAAATCGACAGCTTCAAAGATTTCAACTATGTTTGTATAGAACAGAGTGCGCCCTCTAGTGGTGGAAGATGGAATTAACGGATTTTGTAGCTAACTCGAGTTCTATAGGTCCAATCACAATGCAGCTTAATTTATTAGACTCGGCATCAACAGGATATATCGATTTTAATTCCAAGTTTCACCACCAGGGGGCTCTTTCCTATCACGGGTTCTATGGACCCGATCACGACGAGGTATGGCTCATTCGACTCCAAATCGACAGCCTCAAAGATTTCAGCTATGTTTGTATAGAACAGAGTGCGCCCTCTAGTGGTGGAAGATGGAACTAACGGATGTTGTAGCTAACTCGAATTCTATGGGTCCGATCACAATGCAGTTTAATTCATTCGACTCGACATCGACAGGATATATCGATTTTAGTTCCAAAATTCACCACCAGGGGGTGGTTTCCTTTCTTGGGTTCTATGGGCCCAATCACGATGAGGTATGGCTCATTTGACTCGGAATCGACAGTCTGAAAATTTTCAGCTATGTTTGTATAGGAAAGATTGCGCCCTCTGGCGGAGGAAGATGGAACAAACGGGTTTTGCCATGCATTTTCATCCTTCTAATTATGTTACTCTCTTGCTGTATAACTTTAAAGTTGAGTCTTGGACTCGTCTCCTTGGGCCACCACCCTCATATTTTTATTGGGGTCCTAGGGGTCTTTTTTAGCATTTCTTTAAAATTTTATTCTAATGATTAATTTATACCCTATGCTTAATTTCGACTAATTGACATTTTCATCAATAACCGCAAAAAAGTAATGATATCAGTACAAAAACCCTTAACGGGTTAAAAGTTGTGACGCAGCACTTTCTTTTGGCTCTATGAATTTTAAATATGGGTCTTAAAAGCAATGATATCAAATTTAAGTGACGCTATGTTAATAATTTTTTTTAAATCATAATTTTCTCTTTAGTTTTATTTATATTCACAGGTGCAATTATTATCTTGATATGAAAAAAATATATAATTTATTCGCTGATGCTTTTTCATTCACATCTCTCATGAATTCAAAATATGGGTTTTAAAAGAAATGATATCAAAATTTGAGTGACACCTTGACGTGAATTTAATAGGACTGTTTTAATATTCAATTTAAATTATTTTTGGTTTGTCTTCTAATGTATATTTACACATACAAACAATACTTTTAATTTTTCAATACACTTTTAAATATATTACTTTCACTGAGCCTATATTATGTATTGAAATGTATATATTTCAATAAACTGATTTATCTTCTGTGCCACGCTATCCAACATCATAAGAAAAATTTATGTAAATGATTATTTTGTGTCATAGTATCCACTTGCAAACATTTCCCTTTGTTTGGATACAATGATGCAAAATAATCATTTACATAAAGGTGTCACTCAAATGTTGATATCATTTCTTTTAAAACCCATATTTTGAAATCATAAGAGATGTGAATGAAAAAGCATCAGCGAATAAATTATATATTTTTTTTCATATCAAGATAATAATTGCACCTGTGAATATAAATAAAACTAAAGAGAAAATTATGATTTAAAAAAAATTATTAACATAGCGTCACTTAAATTTGATATCATTGCTTTTAAGACCCATATTTAAAATTCATAGAGCCAAAAGAAAGTGCTGCGTCACAACTTTTAACCCGTTAAGGGTTTTTGTACTGATATATATATACATATATATATATATATATATAAAGCCCGTCTTCATTATTATTATTATTTTACTATCTGAAAATTCAAATATACTTTATTATAAATTTTAAAGGAATGGTCAAAATACTTAAGAATTGTGCATTACAGCTGCAAATTTCATATATACTCATAAAAACTCATTGAAACGGGCTTTGAAGATGGCTAATTTTATCGTAGCTGTAAAATATATTGCCCGTTTCAATATTTCCAGATAACAAAAGATTCGCATTTTCACTTATCCTCAAATATTAAATAAACTATTGGAGGTATCGATTCAAAACTCTGACTATATAAGTAGTTGATTTTTCTCTAAATGCGGAGAGCTTGAAATAGCCTCGAACCCAAAATTCCATATACACGTTTTAATTAACAAAAAAGAAAATCTAAATTAAAATTTAATATCCGGCCGCTAGGTACACTTTCCGGTGACAACATCTACACATGACAAAAATTTCAGAGTCCTAGGTGTTATAATTACGGTGAAAAACGCGGACAGACAGACAGACATCTACTGTTTTATAGAGATAGAGATAATAATTTAAACCAATGAAAATTCACCATTAATTTGATATCGATTTACAAACTTATACATAACAACATTACATCCATAACTGAACTTTATTAATATGTGATATCATATCAAAAATATTAATTAGAAATATTAATTACAGTGTTTTGGTATGGTATCAGATCAGCTTTTATACATATATATGTGTTTATAAAGGTTCAGATGTGAAAATTATAACATTTAAATATTAATTAATTTTGTTACGTTCTTTGTCTCATATTTTTAGGGACAAAACATAGTATGAAGTTATTCTTTTGTTAGTTTCTAAATAATAACTATCTTTTTCGTATTTCTTTTAGAGCATGAAGTCTGTTAGAAAGTCTTTACTTATGATTTATGCTTTATATGTTTCATTTGATAAAACAAAAGAATTCATATCTAAATTTAAGTATACTTGATATAAAATCAAAAATTGTCTCATTTTAGCTGATAATTTTTAGATCTGAAGATTATAATATTTAAAAATTAATTTTGTTACATTCTTGGTATCGATAAAATAGTTTTGAAACAGTGCTTTTCTTTTTTTAATAATTACATTTTTCTAATCTTTTAAAATTATCTTCTAAGAAAGTTTTCAAACTAAAGCATTACATAAAGAATCAGTCTTTGTAGATTTGAGTTAATAATAAGGAAAAAAAAATAAGTCTATATCTGAATTTAACTGCATCTGGTATCATAAAAGATTTTGCTTTCTTAGCTTATATTTACAGGGATGAAATAATTAATATTTAATTCATTTATGTTCGAGGAATGAGTACTATTGTTTATTTTGTTAAATCCCCTTACTGTAATAAAATATCAACACCTTAGATAGTAATTCATTTAATACAGCAAGTTATTTACGAAACAATTTATAGTTTTATAACTTTTAAAATAAACTCGAAAATATGCTTTCATTGTTGTTCATTTCATTGCGAATAGGTAGTCACCTGATTTTATAGCGATGCTTTTTTCACATCAAATGCAGAATGAGTTTTTTGTAAGAGGATTAGAGATTAACCCATTAAGCGCCAAGTCTCCCATTTTGGGAACCTTTGTTAAGATTTTTTTTCTCCACAAGTAATTAAGACACATACATTTTATATTACTTTTATTGAATATTGAAGTACTTAGCATGGTTGGAATTTTTTTCAAAAAGTTTGTAATTTAAATTCTATTTTTTAAAATTTTTCAAATTTAAGGAAAATTGACTATATTTACTTCATAAGAAAAAAAATCACTAAAAATAATTAATTCGACGGCGAAAGTTTCGAAACATTGAATATGAAAAAAAAATAGTTATTTTTTTAAATCATAACAAACATAGATCAAGAAAAATAATTTAAAAGGGTTTTACAGTTGATTATTTAGAAAGGTCCCAAAATGGGAGACTTGGCCCTTTCTGACTAGCAAAATAAAGTCCTCACCCCTTTTCCATGAATACATCTGTTGACCTCTCTGCTGTTTATTCTTTACTGTTGAAGGTCAGGCTCTTTTGTTATTGAACATAGTAACCCCTCTTTTGTTGCTGAAGTCCAGGTGTTTTTATCAAAACAGTTGATTCTATTCATAACGTTCTGGAGAATGTTCTAGATAAACGTGTGATAAATTCTTGGTCAGCAGTCTAAGCTACGCGCTCAGTAAGCAAGGTTCATTTTCAATAGAGAAATTTCTGTACTTTTATTTAAAGTGTAAAAATGGCGTCTAAGTTTTTAACTGTGCAGGAAGCCTTAGACTATATGGAAACATTAGATTCGGAAGAATTCTCAGCAGATGAGTGTACAATCACTTGTTTGCCACCAAATCCTGATCAGATAACTGATGAGGAAAATTTTAATGAAAATTATTTAGATGAAGTAGAACCAGTGGATGTATGCGGAGAAGTCGAACTTAATTTAAAACGTCGTGAAACACTAGATATTTCAAAGAAGAAAGTAACATATAAAAAGAGGAAGAGGTGTCCAGAAGAAAATTATTTTTCAAGTGATGAAGATGACTGCAACAAAAGTCAAAACCAACAAACAGAGTCCAAAAAATTGACAAAACGGAAAAAAAGGTTAAAATAAATAAAGCTATTAGGACAAAGAAGGAGAAAGAGCCAAAAACGAAACCATATGTTTGGAAAAAAGTCGATAAATTAGATCCAATTAAGTCTGAAAAAACACCAATTTTAGAAGAGATCCATCCTGAGTTAGCAAGTAAAACTCCTTATGAATTATTCAAAATGTATTTTGATTCTGATATCATGAATCTTATTTTAGAAGAAACTTTAAGGTATGCTACGCAAAACAATAATTATACCTTTTCATTATCTGAAAAGTTATTGGAAGTATTTCTCGGAATTCTGTTGTTTAGCGGATATCATTCCTTGCCTCAAGAAGATTTATATTGGAGCAATTCAGAAGATTGTAATCTGCCTTTCATACAAAATGCCATGAGTAGACAGAGATTTAGAGATATAAAGAAGTATCTCCATTTATGTGATAATAATTCTTTTGATGGCTCTGACAAGTTGGCCAAAGTTAGATGTTTTATAGAGTTGTTTGGAAAAAAACTGCAGCAATTCGGAACATTTTCTGAATCTTTAAGTATTGATGAGGAAATGATCCCTTATACAGGCAGACATTCTACCAAAATGTATATGCGTGGAAAACCAATAAAATTTGGTTACAAATTATGGATTCTTGCTTCTTCTCAAGGTTATCCATTCAATTTACAAGTTTATGTGGGAAAAGAAACAGCAGCCGAAGACAAAACTCCCCTTGGAACAAGAGTTGTCTTGGATCTAATAGAATGTGTAGAAAACTGTAGAAGACACAAAGTGTATGTTGACAATTTTTTCAACTCTCTGCCATTGCTTGAAGAAATGCGAAGAAGGGAATTCCGTCTAACTGGAACGGTGAGAGAGAACCGACTGCAGAACTGTCCTTTACAAGATAGTAAAGTTTTGGTAAAAAAAGAAAGAGGGACATTTGACTACATTATAACAAAGGATTTAAGTGTAGTAAAATGGAAAGACAATAAAGTTGTATGCTTAGCATCGAATTTTGAATGTACGGAGCCTATGGGGCAAGCAAAGCGTTGGTGCCGAAAATCTAAAAAGAAGATTGATTTGCCTCAACCAGGAATAGTTGGATCTTACAATAAAAATATGGGCGGCGTAGATCTTCTTGATAGATTTTTGAGTAGTTACCGACACAGAATAAAGGGTAAGAAATGGTGGTGGCCATTTTTCACCAACACACTGAACATGGCTGTGGTAGCGGCTTGGAGAATCCATCGTGAGATGAATGGACAAATGTCTCAGTTAACATTTTTACGAGACATTGTGATGGGTTTGATGAAATCAGACAGACTGCAATCGTTGCCAATACCTCAACTTGGACCACACACACCAGTGAACTGTAACATACGCTTTGATGGTGTAAATCATTTTATCACACAGGCAGGAAAGCAATCAAAATGTAAACTTTGTAAAAAGAATACTCGTCTGTGGTGCGAGAAATGTAAGGTAATGCTCCACAAAAATTGCCTAATACCGTTTCATACAAAAATGTAAAAGAAAAAAGATATTAAAAAGGTAAGAACATTTACGAGTTCTTCATTTTATGGCTTGAATATATTTAATATGCAATTAAGGTATTGATAATTAACTTTATTTACCATATACAAATAAATTTGGGGATTTATAACTCGATTTCGAAATATTTTAAAACTAAACATTCAACTCTAAATCAGGTGTGTCATTCCATAATCTGTAAAAAACATGTTGAAGCATACTTCAGTTATTTTATTACGCTTCAGGTATCATAACATCATTATATTGCACCGCCAATGATTTTTCCCTATACATTATAATGTAATGGAATTCTTTGATGCATCTCTGTAAATGAACCATAAATGCTGCTTATTCTATGCTCCTAAGAAAGAATGCTGTTGTCCCTCTCAGTGTTGCATATAAATCTCAGTCTGTATGAAATATCATAACATCGATAAAATGCATAGATACAAATTTCCTTCCCATACATCATAATGCAACAGAATTATTTTGTGTGTCCTTTTGACTCTTCCTGTAAAGGCGTTATAAATGCTACACACTTCATTTTCAAAACAAAATATTCTATACTAAACATCGATAACATAAAAAATTTCATTGCAATCGGAGTCTATGTACAGGAGTTCGAATACGAAAGGCAGACAACCCAAATTAAAAAAGAGCTTTCAACTATGTTGGAAAGTGTTAAAAAGAAAAGAAAATGCTTAGAAATGACTGCCTATTGACAAACAATGAGAGGTCAAAAATCGCCGCAATTCAGATGTCTCAAGAGTCTGAAAAAAAAAACACGTGGTAAAAGTTCTGGAAGCTTTTTTCTGTAATGCTCTAAGAAACATATTTAGATTTTCTTTAAGAAAAATCCTGTGTATCATGGACAAAAAGTATTTATCCCCTTGTATCATCAAGAAGAAAAAAAATTATAAACATTCTTCCTACCATACTACCATTTATTTGACTAGGCATATGTTCTTTAACACTATAACCACTGTATGAATTATGCAATTCACACTGAGTTTGTCCACTGCGCCACGTAAATCGTATTTCCTTTACACAGGGAAACTTTTTCCATAAATATTGTTTTGTAATTTCTCCACATTATGAAATTTTTTTCATAAAATCGTGGATTGAATTTAAATTCAGTTGTTGTTTACAATTTGTTAACTTTAAAAGTAATAAAGAAAAATTTTAAATTAAATTTATTACATAACTTAAAAGTGTATTTTTCTTAAAGTTTTTAAATAGTTCATTTTTGAAAGAAAATTAAATATTGTACGAATTATTAAATTTGCTTATTTCTAAGACAACACGAAACATTCTGTCATTTTTCTGATTAATTTTTAAACGTAAACGCATGATACTTCTAGGCCTGATTATTGAAGTGATTTGTAATCGAAGAGTATTTTTATTTTCTGATGAATGAATTACAACTTGAGTTATAAATAATTGTTTTCTGTGGACGGTAGTTTTTCCTCTGTCATGTGATGTCGCATCTAGAAATTTGGTTCAAAATGCCAATTTTGACAGCATTTTCTGAAAAATCTTCTATCTTTATTGGGAAAGAAGGAGGAAACAGTTCGATTATATAGGCTTTTAATAAGTGCACCTACCAATTTGATACATTTGTGAATAAAAATGAATTAAAAAATGTGACATAAAATAGCTTGTTTGGATTGGAGAATTGTCTTCAGATTACAAACAACCATAAAATATTCCATTTTATTCATTTTAAATGGTCTTTAAGTTTTCTATAAATTTGATTTTTGTGTTTAGCAGAAATTTTCTTCTCAGTTTGAACATAACAAATTGTTTGTTCCATAGCCAACTGAACTTTGATAAAAATCAAAATATCATAAAATACTAAATTATATTTTTTTAAAAGCTTCTGATTAAACTGAGAATGGTAAATATATTCAAATAAAAAGAAAGTTTCAAAATATCCAAAAATAAATAAAAATAAAATTGGAGAAAATTACTGTTAAATATCAATTATTTCTCCCACGCCAAGAGTAATGAAAAATCACCTGTTTTGGAAACCCTGATGCCTAGCATATGTGACACATGTCTGCCACACTTTTCAAGGCTGAATGGAAAAGAGCAGCCTATGTTATCTCAACTCTTTGTGTCAAAATTTTTGCTTTTCATTATTTTTATCTTTACAAGAATAAAGTATTGGATTCATGAAACAATTATACTTCCGGTTTTCGACGGATTTATACGTTTAAGAAGGACCTGAACACGATTTGACTGTTTTTAGAAAATGTCTGTCTGTATGGGACAAAAATTTTGAGGGGACTCTATCTTAAGAACTAATGCACGGAATTTAATAAAAAATTGGATGCATTTAGACCTTGATATAAGTAAGCGCTGATTAGTTTTCGGTATAAATCACCCAAGAGGTGAAGCTATGATACTACATTTTTCACGATTTCCCCGATAGCTGTATATGAATGGATTTTTATCAAACTTCAGATTTAGTTAGATGTTGACATAAGTTGTTGTTGATTCAGTTTTGGTGTAAATAGCCCGATAGGTGGCTTTTTTCAGCATTTACATTCATTACTATTCAGTGCTTCATTTTTTTTTAAAGAAAAAGAAAGATAATCGCTTTTGCTGAAACTTATACCACCAAAAATATCATTTTTATTGGTTAATTACTCTTTTGAGCTCGCAAAAGGTAAAAAAATAGGCAAAAAATTACACTTTTTGTTCAAATGACCACTATTTTGTAAAAAATATTTTTTAAATAAAATGTTAGTAATAAGCTAAAAAGAATAGAATGCTCTTTCATAATTTGGTGACCCAGCTTGTTTCAGATGCTTAGAAACAGAGAAAAATTGTCACCCGTTTGGAAGTTCATGGCACGCACCTTCAGATACTGTCCGTCGCGCAAGACGTATTATTCATTGTTATTGCAAACAAAAAATTAAATACAGGGTGATTATAATTAAAGTTTAAGTTTCAAAACGCTCTAAAACACGACGCACTGATTAAAATTATGTCAAAATTGAAAGGTGTATTATTGAAGAAGGGTGAAAGAACATGAACAAAAAAAAATAGTTCCAAATTTTAGTGACAGATGGCGCTATAAGCGTCAGAAGATGTAAATTAAAATACCTGGGATGCGCACGGCCATTTCAGGTATTATAAAAGCGTTGGGTAAACGGCGTTTCCTCATTTCGTGCCCCAGACATTTGCCATGAGTGTCTCAATGAAGGACCGCGCTCTGCTTGTAAAGCTTTATTACAAGAACAGTGATTCTGCACCAGTAGCTCTGCAGAAGTTCAGGACCTTCAAGGGTATGAAAAAAGGCGTTGGACAGATGACTGTCATACGTCTGGTGAAAATAATGAAAAAATTCGAAAATACAGTTTCGTTTGATGTGCAGTCTGGTAGAGGAAGGAAAAGATGTGATTCGGCGGTAGTTGATGAAGTGGCCACAGCAGTTCAGGACGAGTCGAGCGGTGGTGTGCAAACATGCAGTGCACGGAGAATTACCCGAACATTGGTCAGGCCAGTGAGCATGTTGCATAGCATTCTACGAAACATCCTGCAATGCCATCCATACAAAATATGCCATGTGCAGGAGTTGTTTCCTTCTGACCTGCCAGCAAAAGAGGGTTTTGCTTTGGAATTTCTTGCTCGCATGGAAGTGGACAATGATTGGCCGTGGAAAATTCTGTGGAGAGACAAAGCTCATTTCCATCTTCTGGGATATGTCAATACACAGCATTTCCAAATATGGGCAACAGAAAAACCACTTGCAACGAACCCAGCGCCACTTCATCCTGCAAAGGTCACTGTGTGGTGCGGATTTATGGCATCATTTGTCATAGGGCCATATTTTTTCAAGGAGACGGGTGCTTTCTAAGCTGTTACCGTTACCGTCAATGGTCAGCGCTATGAGTCTCTTTTGCGTAATGACGTCATTCCAGCTCTGCAACAGCGTGGATGCCTGGATAGTATCATTTTTAGGCAAGATGGCGCTCCTCCGCACATTGCAAATCCAGTGAAGCAGTGGCTGAGGCGGCATTTCTTAAATGCTAGAATTATCAGTCGTCATTTCCCTACAGCCTGGCCGGCCCGATCACCTGATCTTAATCCGTGTGATTTCTGACTGTGGGGTTATCTGAAAGATGTTGCCAACATACCTGAACTGAAGACACGCATTGCGCAACACATTCTGAACTTGACCCCGGCGATACTTCGATCAATTGTGGAACATGCTGTTTCCCGATTCAATCTTGTTGCACACAACGGCGGACAGCATATTGAACATGTTTTGCGCCAGTCTCGCAAAACTTAAAAACCGATTGGATGGATGCTTTTTATGCGGTTTTGGTCTCAGGACAATTAAAAACCGATTGGATGGATGATTTTTATGCGGATTTTGGCCTCAGGACAGTTAAAAACCGATTTTTCCCATCCGATGTGATACGAACTTGCCATGGTGGATGGGCTTACGCAACTAACAGTATGACACCTGTACAGTCATGCACACTGAACAGTACAGTTGTATCGTGTAACTTACGCCTTGGCCGTTGTTTTATGATTTGTCATTTGTTGTGGAAACTCTGACGCTTACAGCGCCATCTGTCGCTAAAATTTGGAACTATTTTTTTGGTTCCTGTTCTTTCCCCCTTGTTCAAAAATACGCCGTTCAATTTTGACGTCATTCTAATCAGTGGTTCGTTTTTTAGAGCGTTTTGAATCTTAAACTTTAGTGCGAAATCCTCTCATGGACCCAATGGTATTGTATATTTTAGTAATCTGCACTAAGTTCAGGCAATACAGATGAAGCATTAACGAATGTGATAAATGAAGATAGTTTTCTTCTGTAAGGGTACGACGAAAAATACTTATATTTCCTTTATGAAAAATCCTCTGTAAAATTAATAATTTTTGTATCAACAAAAGAAAGATTCTTTTTCCACTCCTATCATCAAGACAAACTTTTCATAAACATTCTTCATATGACAATTTTCATTTAACATAAAACAATTTTTCATTTGAATGAGTAAGTGCGGATTTAGCATTAAATATTTTATGAATCATATTCAATTCAAACTACATTTGTTTACTCCATTTCAATTATATTGGTGTTGCACAAGAAAGCTTGTTCCATAAATATACTTCATTTTAGAATTTAAATTAGTATCAAAGATGAAATAAATATTACTTGCACTTAAGAGGCACTTTAATTAATAAAATTCTAGTTTAAAAAAAGAAACATAATGTGAAAGTCTTGAAAATTTCAACATAAAAGAGAGATTTTCTTTTAACACCACAGGAGTCAAAATGTTAATTTATAAGCTTGGGGGCAGTTGCTAAGAGTATATTCCAGCTATGAACAGTTTTCTTATTTACATAGGATGTAGGATCCCTTTTTAAAGTCTTTGAAATAATTCTCTAGAACATATTTCACAAAAGAATGGTTTGGTGAGAAAAAGTAAAAATACTTTTAAATTATCAATCTAAAAAAATCTTTTAGAATATAATTCACAAACTATATTTTCATTCGTGTGAACATGCAAATGTGTTCTTAGACGGCAATTTTCAGAAAATTATCACAAATGAAAAGTCTTTCAGTTTGAATGGGTAAGATACTGTTTCTTTAAATTGCCACTTCATGACATATTAATATATTTCAGAATCAAAAGGTTTATCCTTGGTATGGGTGCGCAAGTGTACTTTTAGATTACCACTTTTTGAAAATCCTTTTAAGCATATTTCACAAACAAACGGTTTTTCATTTGTATGGGTGCGCAAGTGTTCTTTTAGATTACAACTTTGTGAAAATCCTTTTAAGCATATTTCACAAACAAACGGCTTTTCCTTTGTATGGGTGCGCAAGTGTACTTTTAGACTACTACTTGTTGAAAATCCTTTTAAGCATATTTCACAAACAAACGGTTTTTCTTTTGTATGGGTGTGCAAGTGTTTTTTTAGACTACTACTTTGTGAAAATCCTTTTAAGCATATTTCACAAACAAACGGTTTTTTATTTGTATGGGTGTGCAGGTGCTGTTTCAGAGTACCACTTTCTGAAAATCCTTTTAAGCATATTTCACAAACAAACGGTTTTTCCTTTGTATGGGTGCGCAAGTGTTTTTTCAGATGACCACTTCGTGAAAATCTTTTTAAGCATATTTCACAAACAAACGGTTTTTCCTTTGTATGGGTGCGCAAGTGTATTTTTAGATGACTACTTTGTGAAAATCCTTTGGAACATATTTCACAAACAAATGGTTTTTCCTTTGTATGAGTGCGGAAATGTACTTTTAGATCACCACTTTGTGAAAATCCTTTTAAGCATATTTCACAAACAAATGGTTTTTCCTTTGTATGGGTGCGCAAGTGTACTTTTAGATCACCACTTGTTGAAAATCCTTTTAAGCATATTTCACAAACAAACGGTTTTTCTTTTGTGTGGGTGTGCAAGTGTACTTTTAGATTACTACTTGTTGAAAATCCTTTAAAGCATTTTTCACAAACAAATGGTTTTTCGTTTGTATGGGTGCGCAAGTGTTTTTTTAGACCACCACTTTGTGAAAATCCTTTTAAGCATATTTTACAAACAAACGGTTTTTCCTTTGTATGAGTGCGCAAGTGTACTTGTAGTTCATTACTTTGTGAAAATCCTTTAAAGCATATTTCACAAATAAATGGTTTTTCCTTTGTATGCCTGCGAAGGTGTACTTTAAGAATGCCACTTTCTGAAAACTTTTTGGAACATATTTCACATGTCAAAGTTTTTTCTGTTGCTTGAGAGTGAATCTGAGGCACTGACATTTTCTTCAGAGTATATATTTATTTTCTATATTTTAATCTGAAAATTTTTAAATAAATAATAAACTATTTTTTTTATCTGTAGATTTAAATGCATATTAATTATCGATTAAAAAAATAATAATTTAAACAGACACATAATGAAAATGAAAAATATATGTAGAAACTACTTTTTGTCACATAAAAAAACATCAGCAGTGTCTGCTGTAAGCTAACACATTTTAATATAATATTTTAATGGTATTTTTTATTAGTTTAAATCAAGTAGCAGTATAAAAGTAATCAACATCGAAGTGAGAAAGAGTAACTTTATTAGAAGTAATATTTCTATATATTATAAAAATTTGGTTGACAATTTGTAAAATTACAAATAGTAGAACTTTTAAAAAAAAAATTGATGACAATATAATTTATAATTCTGGTTACATATCACTACAATGCTTATATTATTTGAATACTAACTAATATTTTCCATATTGAAAAATAATGTAATTTATTACATTCTAGCTCAATAAAATAACTTTATTATTAGTTAAATTAGAAAACATATAATTTAAAATTAATGGTTTATAATTGAAAACCTTTACTAAATAAAAGTTAATAATGTGAGAAAAAATGCCAGTTATGTCAAAAAAATTTGATTAAAGCCAGTAAAAGCCACTAGTGTGGCTACTTTTCTTTCATTTTAGCCAGCTTTTATACAACTGCAACAATCATAATGAAAGTAGTTTTTTTATGACGTTTCAATAATTAAATTCACATTTTTAATAAGATGGTTGAGCACCAATATTTTCCCTCTTTTTTTCCTTACTAGTTCACATCACTAGAAAGTTCTGAGACCAAGAAATATAACTTAAAACCTATACATTAGGAAAGACGTAGACCTTAGGAATTTGAAAGCAGTTAAACTTTTCAATTTCTAATTGCAAAATGTAATAGTTTCAGATACTATTTTGATACACAACAATCAAATAATTCATACCAGCAAAATATATAACAAATCTCAGCTCAATAAAATACCTTTATTATTAGTTAAATTAGAAAACTTATTATTTAAAAATAAATGGTTTACAAATGAAAAGCTTTACTTAATGAAAGCTAATATTGTGACTGAAAAAATGACAATTATGGCCAAAAAAATAAAAAAAAATGTTTAAAGCCAATAAAAGCCACTACTATAGTCTACTTTTCTTTCTTTTCAGCTAGCTTTTATACAGCTGCAAGAATTATAATGAAAGTAGAATTTCTATTACGTTTCAATATTTCATATCACATTTTTAATATGATGGTGCAAAATAATATACATTTTTTAATCTTTTCCCCCGATACTTCGCATTATTAGAAAGTTCTGAGACCAAGAAATACAGGGTAATTATAATTCAAGTTGCACTTTCAAGAGGCTGTGAAAAAAGAACAACTGGTCAGAATGACCTGATATTTCAACTGAATATATGTGAAGCAATGGGAACTTCTTTTGGAGAAGAAGAAAAGTTCAAAAGTTGACCGATGGCACTGTACTAGTCAAAAGATGCAAATTAAAAGATGTGACATACTGTAGTGGTACTCTTTCTTTAAAGCCTGTCCATCACAACAAGGTGGTGGTGCCACGGCGGATAGGAAAAAATTGGTTTTTCATTGTTCCTAGGCCAAAAACCGTACGGAAAGCCAAAATGAAATCGGTTTTTAACTGTCCCTAGGGCAAAAACTGATAAAACCATAAAGAAAAGGTTAGCTATGACTTGCCTAAGAAATGTTCAATATGCTGTCCACTATTTTTTCCTACGAGCTGAAAGTGCAAAACAGTATGTTCCACAAGAGGTCGGAACGTTTCAGGAGTGATATTGTGAATGTGTTGCATCATGCATGTTTTTAATTCACCTAAGTTTGCAATTGGACCCCCGTACAAACATCTTTTACGTAACCCCACAGCCAGAATTAAATATTATAACTTTGTATGAATCACCATAAAAACAAATAAACAAATAGGATACAAATTTTTAACAACCGTCATCAGCCAAAGTAAACATGTGTTCGTAAGGGGACAAGGTCACAAGAATCTGTATTTAACAGCCGGAAGTCGCAAGGATTCACGATAGATAAACATGATGGCCAGGTTTTTAGGGAATGGTAACTGATAATTCTGTCATTTCTAAAATGCAGATTCAACAGCTGGATAGGCTTTGAGCAAAGAGTACCATGACAGCATTTTACGTCTTTTAATTAGCATCTTATGATGAGTACAGCACTATCTATAGGTCATCTTTCGAACTCTTATTTTTTTATACAAAACAAATTACCACTGCTTACTCAGATGCATTATCAGGTCATTCTGATCAGTGGTTCCCTTTTTTACAGCCTTTTGAAAGTGCAACTTTAATTATAATCACCCTGTAAATCGATAAATTTTAACTTGTGTTTTTAAGCAATATGGACTTTTACCTGGAACGTCCTTTTGCATTGCTATAAAGTATACAAATAAACATGAACCATTTAAAAAATAAACATGACATGCAGAAACCTTCAGATTAATAGTTAATTTACTATCTTAATTTTTTTAATTTTAATTTTATCGTTTCTTGCTGAATCAAGGAACATTTCGTTTGGTTCAAAGTTCATTTGAAGAAACTGACCAGTGTAGTGGGCGAAGCTTGCTAGTAATTGATAAAAAATTTTTGGTGTGAAAAATAAGAATCCACTGGGATTCAAACTCTAAGAAAAGTTCTAAATCTAGTATGCTGCCAATTATACAAGTGAGCTAGCTACTTACCAAAAGTAGTAAATTATCCTATTATAAATCACAAAGTAAGAGGCTTATTTTCTCAAGACCACTTGGGTATTGCGCTTAATGGCTTTCATATATTTATATACTAACTATACTCTAACAATACACAAACGTTTGAGCTGTATTCTGTGTCCCCAACCTTGGAACCTCCCCAAGCCAAATTAATCTGTACATATATCAGTATATCTGCATCTGTATATTTCAACATGTGTAAGAAACAAATAAAGAATTGTATCAATAAAATTATAGTTCGTAAATTGTGATACTAATAAAATATAGAGTCTGTTGTATTAAAAATAAATCAGTCAAGTGCGAGATTACTCGCATTCAAAGGGTTCCACACATTATATTTGTTAATTAACTGGATAGTACCCATCAAGATTTGACGGTAAACAACTTCAAAATTCCATTAGTAATATGTTTTAATTTTTTACTAGTTGCATTTAACTTAAATATCGAAAACTTGATGAATTGTTACACTGTTTTAGCGATTTCAATACATATAAAGCGATAGATAGCGCTGACAGTCCAATGTACTCAACTAATGAAGTAACAGGATTCTAAGCTTGTAATTTATAACATATTATGGTTGCTTTTTAGCAGGAATTTAACTAAAAATGTTAATGAGTAATCATTGAGGACATTTATTTTTATTTACAATAGTCTCAATGTTTTTTTTTTTTTTAAATAGCAATATTTAGCATTTTCTAATTTTTTTTAATTATGCGACCATTAAAAATTTTTATTACTTTTATTTTTACCAGCCTGATGCTAAAACTTTATTTATATGTTGAATCACGTATATCAAGGTTATTTCTTTTATAGTTCTTATATGAATATTTTTCCTTCTTTCCCCTTTTTTGTTATTTTCTTTTTTACGGCGAATAATTACATACTTTTCTTAGTATATAAACATATATTTTTCATAATGGTCAGACTAAACATAGATAAAAGTTTAGGTCAATTTATTTAATCGATGACACATGCAAAATCCTTTAATTTAAATATTTTTAATATAAAATTAGTAATTAAAAAATTATATGTTGTCGGATGTTAAATTTTATTTACCACAGTCACAATATTCAAAATAAAATAACAATACTGAGTATTTTCTGAATATTTTTAAATTGCGCGAACTTTATTTATTTTTTACTATTTTTATTTATTTATTATTTTTTATAAGTCTTACTCTGAAACCATGAACTTAAAACTTGTTGTTTTCAGCTACCGATTCATAATACATATTTTGTAATTGCTTGAAATTTATTTTATATTTTCATACATTATATCATTATTAAATCATGGATATCAAGGTAATTTACTTTAGATTTCTTATATAATTTTTTTATTGAAAAAATAACATACTTTTCTTAGTATATATCTTAATATAGATATGGCATGTTGATAATAGTTATAACAAATATATCAAAAATTGTAGATCTGTTCAATTTCGTATTTAATTGATAATTACATATACAATCTTTTAATTTAAATATAAATTGGTAATTTAAAAAATATATTGTTGGGTGTTAAAATTTACTTAATTATAAAGCATTCGAATAAAGCTAATTACAAATCATATAACTTCTCCT
Organism: Maratus michaelseni; assembly: GCA_963931845.1. NCBI lineage: Eukaryota > Metazoa > Arthropoda > Arachnida > Araneae > Salticidae > Maratus > Maratus michaelseni. Next base: position 280,613,325 of record OZ007598.1, on the reverse strand, counting down.
TAATTAAAATAAGACACTATTGAAATGAATTATCTTATCGCCAATAAAGCAACAAAAATCAGTCTGCCCAGAGATTATTGAACCTATGCTGTGAATAGAGAAACACAGCTTAAAAATGGCACCTTAGACTGCTCAGCCATTCGAACCGCATGCTTCTTTACTCTAAACTGGAAATGTTCTAGATGTTTGTTATACATGTGCATTTAAGTCTTTTTTGCACAAATTTATCTTAAGAATTACATTTTCATTTTAATCGCGGAGGAAGAACCTCCGTGGTCTTAATATATATAGGATGTTTTATATTGCCACTGAGCAAAATTATTGCATCTATGGTTTATATTTTAATGAATATCAAATTAATGTATCGCATACTGTTTACCATCGCTGATTGCTGAGTGATACGATGATGAACATAGAATTAAAGAAAGACTTCCAACAAAATAGTTCTAATATCGTGTCGCGGCTTTGAAACGAAATGGCAGCTGCACAGCAACGTGCACGGTTCTGTGCAGCCGGTGAGGATCCCTGCTAAGGCAGCACCATCTACAACATCAAACCGAAACTGTATATGAGATACCCACCAGACGACAGACGGTTTGAAGAAGCAGACGAACTGGTGACGTATGAAGAAGCTGTCCTACACATACTAAAAATCATATCTATTTAAGACATTTTCCCAGGTATGATTTTCTTCTTAGAAAGGCTATTTCGTTTGAAGTCCTTCTTTAGATCTATGTTCTTGGATACGAGTTTCAACACAAGATATATTGAAAAGCAAGCATATTTTGAGGTAGCTCATCACTCAAGTTGTTTTTTGTTTTTCACAATCTTTCTAAAAAGGTTTATCTTAGCAGCTTTGTTGAAAAGAATTAAATCTCTGAAAATTAAAATAAAATGGCTGATTTTAACAAAACATTATCTGGATTTGGATGAATTCAATCCGGAAGTGTTATACACTTCGCACTATTATATATACAGTAGAACCTCGATTATTCGACCCTCATTTAACCGGAACTTTCTGTAAACCAATGTTGGTTTCCTGACCATTTTTTCAGCTTTCTTTTTTTTTTACTTTCACGTACCTTGTGTATGCAAGCGGTCCTTTCCAAACTATGAGTACAGTTAAATATTTTGGTTCCCTTTCTTAGAATTCCTTTGAAATTAGCTTGAGCGTCCGCAAGCTCCGATCTCGGTGTAGTTTTTCCCTACCTCCAAGCCCTGTGTTCTAAACCCCTGTCTCCCTGTTCTAAACAAAAACACAACCCATTTCGAAATTTGTAAGGCTGTACTGCCGAGTGCCACAATATTCTAATGTTATTGAACCCTCTGATTGTAAGCAAGTGTAGGGAAATAAAACCCCTTTTTCTCATCTTTTCATTTACAGAAATTTTCATAGCTTCAGAATTTTAAAAGGGGAAGAGAAATAAATGTCATATTTTCGCTAAAAACTCGCTTACTGTTCGTTTAGGATTGACACGCCTACCCAATAAAATAATTTGTTTCAAAATAAATTTATTTTCATGTATAATTTGAATTTAGGTATTTATTTAGCAGTTTCAATAGTCATAATAGCAGTTCGATGACGATGTTACATATTAAACTAGATGATTATTGATAAATTCTCGATTATCCAGAAATTTTGATTATCCGATGTAGGTTATGTCACAATTACGTCTGATAATCGATGTTCCACTGTATAATAAACTTCTAATACCCCTAATTTTTTCATAATTTTTGTTTCAATAGATTCAGAAGCAGGAGAGGGGGGTGAATACTTTTGCAGTATTGACGGATATCTCGGAAAATATAACACCTAAAATTAAAACAAATATATTTTTGAGTTCGACGTTGCGAGATCTTTCGATATACTACACGATACATCAAAATGATTTTTTTCAAGGAACTTAATGAATATCACGGCTAATTACCAATAATTTTTTCAAAACTTATTATGAAATATCCTTGGATGATTCTCCGTCGATAGATACCTCAAGCTCCCATCAACTCCCCTGCTGACAGCCCAAAAAGTAAAGTTTGTGTGTAATGGAAAAATGCGTTTTCTCAAAAACTATATTACCTAGGAGAATCGCTATAATTTTCCTGCAAAGTTTAAATAAATTCCTACTACCCGAATTTTTTTTTATAATTTTAGTTTCAGTAGATTTGGAAATAGAGGAGGGGGGGGGGACATATTTTTGAAGTGCATTTTTGATACTGTCTCTGAAAAAATAATACTGAAAATTAAAACAAATATATTTTTCAGTTTGGTATTACGAGAACTTGCACACACTATCCAACACAATATATATATTTTTTCAAGTAACTTAATTAGCCCCTTCAGTTTTATTAAAGCATATTTATGAATGGCTAATAATATGAAAACATGTGGGTAAACAGGTTTTATATCATTTTCAAGTTTGAACTTTCTATGTCCGACAGTTTACGAAAAAATGGGCTCTGACAGACGGACAAACAGACACAAGAGTGATCTTATAATGGTTCCATTTTTATTTTTTAAGTACAGAATCCCAAAAAGAAAACAATATATAAAGAACGAGAACAGTATACTACACTGGCCTCCAAAAGTTAAGGTACAACCGGTTTTTTGCGTCTAATTTGCAAATGAATGAATATAGAAACAACAAATTTGGAGTAAATGTGTGCTAAACATTTATTTAAAAAATGCGACATAGAAATTTACTTAAGTTAAACGTATAAATGAAATTACAACAAAAAAGCACTCATGGTGGAAAATTCCATTCTTGGAGAAATCAGTACATTGCAGTATTATGCAGTGAAATGTGACAGAAACATTAAAAAACTGGTTCTAATACAGAATATGTCCACCCCGGACTTGAATGCATTGGCGGCATCGACTTTGCATGCTCTCAATTAAAATGTCGGACATTGAAATAAGTAACGCTGACCAGACTTTTACTAAGCCTTTTTCCAGCTCATTTAATGACCTTGGAGGAGGACTTAAAGCCGCAACCTGTCTTTCAAGATAGTCCCAAAGATGTTATATCGGATTCAAGTCTGGATAGTGAGCTGGCTATTTCATTCTCTCCAAACCGTGATCCTCAAGATAATCCTGAACAACCACAGCTCAGTGGGGTCTCGCATTATCATCCATTAGAATGAAACGATTGCCAAATAGCACCGGCATATGGGCGCACAAATGAATCAAGGATCTTATCCCTATATCTCGCACCAGTCACAGTTCTTCCATGGAACACATGCAGATCAGTGTGGCCTCCGAGTGAGATCCCTGCCCAAACCATGTTTCCACCGTTTCTGTACCTGTGTGTTTCGACAGTGTTTGACTGATGGTATCGAGTGCATTGTTCTCTCCAGATCAGAGACGTCCTGAATCGCTCTCCAGTGTGAATCTGGACTCGTCTGTGAAGAGTAGAGAAGCCCACTGTTGTCTGGTTGAGGAAACAAGTTCTCTTGCCCAACACCAGCGGGCCCTTCTCTGTCGTCTGTTGAGGGGACACACAAAACTGGTCGCCTTGCATAGAGACCTGCACTGTGAAGATGTCATTGCACTGTAGTAGCGGAGATTCTTCTCCCTGATGCTGCAAAGTGGTCTGCAATGAGTTGCGGCACAGTAGCGCGTCTTCTCCTTCAGGTCAAAAGAGCTAGAAACCGGTCTTCTGCAGGTGTTGTAACACGTGGGCGGCCTGAAACATCTCAACAGAATCTTTGGATTCATGCTGATCCCAGAGTCATTGGACTACACTACGAGACACATTCAGCCGTCTAGCAGTATAGGCATGTGACAACCCAATATGCATCCATCATACTGCCCACCACCTTAATGAATCGGGCAAATGACATCTTCTAGACATTTCTAGACTCTACTAGCTGTTGTGAACAAAACTGACAACAATAGTTCGAATATAACAAAACTTACATGCAAAATTACAAAAGCTTCGTAATTGCATATTTTTCTCTCATTCACAAATACCTATTCTTTTCTATAAAATAAAAGTGGTAGCTGTAATTTTTGCGTAAGTTTTTTTAAAGCTTATTATTGTCATTCATATAAACTATGAAGTTAAATCTGACTGCCATTTTTTGTCTGGTGAGCTTCGAAAAACATGTTGTACCTTAACTTTTGGGGGCCAGTGTACATAAAAAGTAGCTTTCTTTAAAGTTAATTCCATATATAAGTTTTATAACTTCTCCGAAATTTTTAATCATTTATATGATTCAGCTGACCCAAAGGGTTTTTAGGATATGCAATAACCTATTATAGTAAAATTCCATATTAACCATGTTTATAATATACCTGTTGAAGTACAGGTGGTGATGAAGGTATTTGTTATGGGAAATTATCTGCACAGGCAGAAATGCCTCCATGAAGGAGGAGCGTCTTCCTAAGGAATCCTAACATGTATTTACAGCATTGTTTGAAAAAATCTACAAAATACAGTCCAAACAATTAGGCTTAGGAGCGCAGCATGGATTTAAACCCAGAACCTTTTGTCGATCAGTTTTAAGATCAGAACATCTCAGCTGCTGGTGGGGTGGGAAGTGTTGACCATTACAAATGTAATAGCCAGCGGTTTACATAAAAGTAACAGAGCTAATGCAAATATGAATAATGGAAAAGCATTAAGCTGGTTTGTAACCCCAAGACAAATAAGTAAGTAAAAGTTTAACTATGTCAATACTCGAAATAACAATACCGCTGAAAAGGAAAAACCTACGTATGATGGTTTTAAAAATATGATGACATACTTAAAAACCAAATCTATCTATTAAAGACTTAAATATATATAATATATATATATACAGTAAAATCTGATTGTAAGCCCCCCTTTTACAAAACCAAAAAGGGTTAAATTTAGGTCGTTTTATAATCGAGATTTTAAAAAATCATTTAAAATCCCGTTTTTATCATTAATTTAGAAATAAAAAGGGGTGGGAAACTTCTGTATTTCAGCAGATTTTCACTCAAAAATAAATAAATAAAATCTAAATACCCTTAAAATCCTGCCCCCCCCCCCTAAAAAATAAAATTTTTAAAAGTCTTTTTTTTTAATATTTTCTTTATTTGTTATTTTATTGTAACAATAAATAATCAATCATCTAAATCCCCTCAAAATTACTGCTTCCTCCTTTGCCCCCCCCCCTTCTCTGGTACTAAAACCCCATAGTTTAACCTTTATAACTCTTTAATTTTAAATTTCTTTTCACACTTATTTAATACTCTATATTAAGAATAAATAAACCTAATCTACCACCTAAATTAACCCCTTCTCCTAAAATCTCTGTTCTTCTCCCCCTACCTTCCAACCTCATCGCATGAAGACCCTCCCCCTGCAAAGGCAGCTCATTAAATTGAAAATCTTTAAAATTCTTAATTTTTTCTGCTCTGTTTGTGATTTTTATTGTAACAATATTTAAATAACGATCTAAATTATTCCCATCCTCCCTCCCCAAAAAAGTCCTCTTTATTTTCTTTGCTCCCCCTCTCAAGTACATACTTTAAAAATTTCCCCCTCTATTTATAACTTTTTTGCAACAATAATTAAGTAATTATCTAATTTGCTCTTCCTCCCCACCCAAAAATATTCTGCTTCCCCCTTTCTCCTCCCCAGCACACAAACTTTAAAATTGTTAAAATTATTTTTTTAAAGATTTTTATGCTGTAATGTTACTTTGTAGCAACAATAAATAAATTATAATGTAACTCTCCTCTTAAATTTCAATTCCTCATCCCCCCAAAAAGAGGTGAATTTCTGCACATGGAGGGGGGGAGGCAGAGAGAAAATTTTAGTCATAATCTGACTGTTCTCACAGCTGATATTTTGTTAATGGAAGGGGTGTTATTTTAGGGAACATATTTATTTCAAAACTTAAAATATATACATGATTCAGGAAACAACAGCCAAACTGCAAAAAGATGAAATTTTTGCTTTCCTCTCACATATTTGGAAATCTCCCCCCCCCTTCCTTGGGAGAAAAGGACAAAGCAAAAATTGCAAAGGGGATGATTATTTTAGATGAGTGATATTTATATGAGATGATGTAGATGAGATGCCTTACTATAAAATAAGAAATAAAACAGCATATAAACAAACATATATTAAAGTATTTGCTGAGTGGGGGAACAGTGGGTAAATGGAACATTTGGGAGAAAGGAGGGTAATATAGATGATTGATTATTCATTAATTGTTATTAAAAATGAACAAATACAGCAGATTTAAAAAAATAGTTTTAAACATTTTAAATATTGTATGTGTGTGGTGAAGGAGGGGGGGGGAGACATTTTTGGAGTAGAGAGAAAGCTTAGGTGAGAAATTGTCTATTTTACTAGAGAGCAACAAATAGAAAAAAAATATTTCTGCAAATAATAGTTTTACAAATTTTTACTTTGTATTCATGGGGATGAGGGGGTCATAAGAATTTCAAAGGAAGGGGTTTGAAATTTAAATAATTTGTTATTTATTTATTGTTAACAGAGAGAAACAAATAGGACAGAAGATTTATTTGAATAAATTGTTAAAGAAATCTTTTATAGGGGTGGCAAAAAGAGGGGTAAGCAGACATTTTGGGGTTGAGAGATAATTGAAATGGTTGATTATTTTTTTATTGTTGCTAGATAGCAATAAATAGAGCACATATATTATTTAAATAGTTTTAAAGATTTTAAACTTTGTATCCTGAGAGGAGATGGAGGGAAGGAGAAGTGTACATTTTAGACAGAGAGGAGTGGAAGGGGGAGGGTAATTTAGATTACTGATTATTTACTTATTGTTACTACAGATCAACAAATAGGACAGAAGAATTTTTTAAAGTAATATTTAACAAATTTTTTTGCTGGATGGGCAAAAGGGGGGAACAGGTGGTAGAGAGATAATTTAAATGGTTGATTTTTATTTATTGTTACTAGAGAGCAAAAAATATAGCATAATTTTTTATAAAGAGTTTTAAAGATTTAAAATTTTGTATGCTGAAGGGAGAGCGAGAAACATAAATTTTGGATGGATGGGGAGATTGTAGTTTAGAGAACTGATTTTTTACTTATTGTTATAATATTAGCAAGCAGACCGAAGGTCATAATAATTTAAGATTCTCAAGAACTTGAACTTTTTGTGTTGGGGAGGGCAAAGAAGGGAAGCAAACATTTCATGGGGGGGGGGGGGTCATTAACATTATATAAAAGTAAAAGATGAAATCTGCCAACAATTTCAAAAAATTGAAAATTCTCTTTCTTGGATTTTTTAAATCAATTTTTGTACAAAAAAATTTCTTTGTGGGGTGGGGCTTATATTTGAGAATAGAAAAAAAATCAAAATTGCTTAAAAGTGGGAGGGTCGAGGGTGGCTCCTTTTGGGATTTTAAATTATATACAGGGTGTCTGAAAAGTCAGGAAATGATCGAATAGCTCGAGAAATATACATCAGATTGAAAAATGAAAAAATGCTTGTTCCATATTTTTGAAAAAGTTATTTAGGGATATCAAAGTTGCTCCCCAACTCTGCCCCCTTGGGGGTAAAAGTGGGCAACTTTGAAATCTTAAATAGCGCAACTTTGAAATCTTAAATAATATTCCCCTTTTTTTATTGCAGATTTGGATTATATGGGAAAAAATACTTAACTTTTGTATTGAACATTTTCTTCAGAAAATCATAGATGGTACTGTCATTGAGTACAATGCAGTCAGAATCATTTCCGTTGAAAAGTTCGGAAATGATCAAATAACTCTAGAAATATACATCGGACTGAAAAACGGAAAACTGCATGTTCCATAGTTCAGAAAAATCTATTTAGAGATATCAAAGTTTCCCTCCCAACACGCCCCCCTAGGGGGAAAGTGGGGCAGCTTTGAAATCATAAATGAACCCCCCTCCCCTTTTTTTATTACAGATTCAGATTCTATGAGAAAAAATACATAACTTTTGTACTTAACATTTTCTTTGAAACATCGTAGATGGTGCTGTAATTGATTAAAATGCAGTGAGAATCGTTACCATTGCAATGTCTGGAAATGCTCGAATAATTCAAGAAATATGTATCAGATTGAAAAGCAGAAAAATACATGTTCAATATTTTAGAAAAATGGCAACTTTTATATACCTAAATAGATTGTTCTAAAATATTAAACACTTTTTTCCATTTTTCCATCTACTGTATATTTCTAGAGTTATTTGACCATTTCCAGACTTTTTAATGGAAACGATTCTCATGGCATTGGGCTCAATTACAGCACCATATACAATTTTCTGATGAAAGTGTTCAGTATAAAAGTTATGTATATTTTCCCATGGAATCCATATCTGCAGTAAAAAAGGGGATTATAATTTAAGGTTTCAAAGTTACCCCCTTTTCATGCATTTTCTCGTTTTTCAATCTGATATATATTTGTCGAGTTATTCGACGAATTCGAGACTTTTTGGACACCCTGTATATACAGTATAGGATCTGTTATCCAGAATACTTTGGACCTATGGTATTCTGGATAAGGGTTTTTTTCATAATTCAGAACACTTTATTATAAGTATAAGAAATGTACAAAATGACTAATTTCACAACTAGTGATAAATATGAATACTATATGTAAATGCATACTTACAAGTTTGTTAATTTGATAATTGTGTTATTTATATAGAATAAAAAAAATTCTGAATTATAATTCAAATTAAAAAAATATTCCATTCACAATTAAGATTAGTTTTGGGGCTGGGGAGCAGAGTCCTTTGATGTGGATTTTTGAATACTTATATTAAAGTTGGTTATTTAGAGCATGTATCTTGCACTAATTGTTCTTGTATCCTGTGCATTGACATGATCTGCTGTTCATGGAAGTAGATTCATTACTGCATTTCACAAATCAGTTGTTCAGTGAAAAATATCAGTTACTCATCTGTTTTTAATGTTTTTTATCATATTATTTTTTGCACCATAATTTTTTATATTTATTTATTGAATTTGTAAATTAATGAATGCAATAAATACCATTATTTATTTTTATCTTTGTGTTGACTCAATAACAAAGGGGTTGCTGGGTGGGAATTCTCAAAAAAGGGCACATTTTTCTTAAAAAAGGACAGAATGTTCTCAAAAAGTACACTCTTGCACCGAAAACATCTTTTGAGCTCGATTGTTTAAAGTCACTTTTTATCAATAGTTCTTTGCAAGTGATCAACGAATTTCGTGATTTTTTTCTTGCAACTGATTAATGAATTTTAATTGCAATATCTGAAATTTTTTCCAACAATAAACTGACGAATTCAAAATTTCTTTTTCGGTGAACAATTGATGAATTTTGGGATATTTTGCTACTATTGCTTGGCAAATTTTGTGGCTTTTTCTTGCAACCAATTAGCGAAAATCATCTTTATTTATTCGGCATCTGATTGATGAATTTTGCGATATTTTTCTTTTATTGATGGATGAATTTCATGCTTTTTCTTGCAAATGACTACTACATACAGCATTTTCCCTGACAATTTACTGCCGAAACTTGCAGAGTTTTTTCATGCGATCAATGGATGAAATTTGTGATTTTTACCATAACTGACTGAAGAATTTCATGATTTTTTTATGTTCTTGAAATGAAACAAATTAAAATTTGGTTATCATCTTGCATTCTGGTTTTTGGAGCATTCTGGAAAACGGATCCCACACTGTATATGCATATATATATATAAGTATATATATATATATATATATATATATGTATGTATGTCTATATATATATATATATATATATATATATATACAGGGTGTTCTAGAAAGGACTCCCCAACTTTGAAATGACATAACTTCGAAACAGTGAGAGATAGAAATGTGAAACAAGTTGAATGTTAGACAGATAGGTCTGGAATTTTTTATACATCAATTTAAAAAAATAGTTCCAATATTGGACACGAGAGGGCGCTGCAATCACAAAGCTGTGTCTTTGAAATAGTTCCTGAAAGTGAGCTGTTTGAACTGAGATAAAAATCACATTACAATGGTTTTGATATGGTTACCTTTTTCAGCAACAACATGACGCAACCTACAGGTAACGTTCGAAATCACTTGTTGCAATACTTCTATTGAAATGGATGCACATGCCTCACAGATGAATTGTTAGAGCTGTTCCAACGTTTGGGGATTCTTAGAATAAACAGCGTCCTTCAAGTAACCCCACAAAAAGAAGTCGCATGGATTCAGATCCGGGGAATATGGTGAATACGGCATGATATTCTTGAATTCCGAATTATTCTCTAATTCTATACAACTTTTTTACACGTGTCAGCAATGAAACAGACGCACGAATGAAATTTCTGTCCTTCTGAGTACCATTTAAAGTTCCATGTGCTTGTGCTGCCACCTATTATCCAATATTGGAACTATTTTTTCACATTCGTGTATAACAAATTCCAGACCTATCTGTTTAACATTCAACTTGTTTCACATTTCTATCTCTCACTGTTTCGAAGTTATGTCATTTAAAAGTTGGGGAGTCCATTCTAGAACACCCTGTATATATACATATATATATATATATAGATAGATAGATAGATAGATAGATAGATATATTACTAGCAATCGGCTAACTGAAAAGTACCAAAATAATTTCGCCGCCCCCCAAATATATAATGTTTTAAATGGTAAAAGTATTCACAAATTTGTGTTTTATTATTTATGTGTTTAAAATTTTTTAATAGATTGACGTATTTCAAGTAATATTTTAAATACCTTGATGCTAGTCATAAAAAAACTTTTATATCTAAATTATAGTAGCATAAGAAAATCCACAAGAAAGTAATTCATAAACAATTAATATAAAATAAGAACTCATTAGTCATTACCACTGTCAAATATACTTTTAAAACTTATTTTAAAGCTTAGAAAATTCACCTTAGAATAAAAAATGAAGAAATTACATTTTATCCTTTGAATCTTACATATATCAAATTAAACTTTCTGTAAGTCAGGATGGTAAATTATTTCAAATAAAACAAATCTGTTGAACTCCAGGGACACAAACGCCTAACACTAAAATTTTATTAAATGTTATTTCAGGAAGTATCCCACTATGAATTATGAGAGAGAGTGAATATTATTTATTTTGATTGTAAATAAGAAAGAACAGGTAGATAGTAAAAGTGCATTACATTCTTTATATTTTAATTGAAATAATAATTAGGGAGTTTGTGTCTCTAGAGATCAACAAATTTGTAAGAATGAGTCTTTGTTCTGAAATCAGTCTCGTCTTAAATTACAAATTAAATTAAAATCAAGAAGCAATATTAAACTAGAATTATCAAATATGATATCATGATCAATTATCAAAGTTTAACAAAATCTTTGACAATTCACCCAGCATATATAATATATAAAAAGAAGAAAGTTCTACAACTTACTCAACATAACATGCATTTAAAGCATATGCAGAAATTGATAAGAATAAGTATTCTGCTGAAGCAGTTGGTCAACTACACCGTTAAAAATCTTCAGCTTTCGCTACAGATACACGTCACTGCTTTTAGAGAAAATGGTTACTTTACTATATTATGGAGCATTTTCATTGGTCAAAATAGAGATATTCTATAAAAGCAGTGGAGTGACTATGCAGCAAAAGCTCAAGATTTTTAAAAGTGTAGCCTTCAATATTCCACAAAATGTGCAAATACTTGCCCCATCCCTAATCAACATTATGCTAGTGTAATGAAAAATTAAATTTTTGTATTGTTATATGTGTGTATTTCCTCTATAAGTTGTACTCAAGAATATAGGGTACTTTTACGTTAGCCGGGCACCAGTGATATATATACATATGTATATATATAGTTATACATATGTATATATATACATACACATATTAATACATATATATATGTATAAATATGTGTGTGTATCTTTATATATCTATAGTATATATATCACTGGCAACTGGCTAACATAAGAGTACCGAAAACAGTTATACTTTTCATAATAATATATGTATGTCACTTGGATTACAACTCCTATCTCCTACCTAAGTTAGCATCCGTATATACTTTTGTAATAATATGCAAATGGCATCTCTTTAGATTTCATGCTAACATTTCTGTTTAGTATGAAGCAGTGTTCATGCAACGGAAAGGTACCAGATTATGTATTGTACAAATATAAAGAAAGATTTGGAGAGAAAAGGACTGTTTTACTTACTTACATTAAATGTTTTCGATAATATGGAATTCAAGTAGGGAGCGCTGCACTGCACTTATTTAGTACATTGTGATAAGCTGCCACTGCCTGTGGCGGCATTACATATTACAAGAAAGCTGACGTCTGTCTGTTTACCTTGGTTCAGAAAAGCTTTCATACCATCATGAAAATAAGATAATTTTAATGACAAATTATGCAAAATTTACAGGTTCGTATTTTTAGCACATGATTAAACATTTATAAAATTTGATGTTTTCTTTTTACATACCTTGATTAACAGATCAATATGCCAAGATCACCCAAATCTAAGATGGTGAAGGTAAATCAGTGTGCTGATTTCATATACAGTGACCCATGACTAAATAGATCGCTTGGTCAATTAACCACAATACTTAATTTCAGTGAATCATTACAAAAACTGGGTAATATAATGTTTTAAAATTTATCCTTGAAAGACTTTTTTGATACAATTATCCCAAACTGTAATTTGTAATAATCTACTTTTGAGAGGTAAAGATGCAAGATAAGCTAAAAGAACGATTCAATTTGATTGACTCTTAATGAAATGAATGAATCGTGAAGAAATACCTTTTATGCAGAAGTAGTTCGCAAAAACACATGCGCAAAGTCATAAATTTGTAAAAAAATTGTAGCAAAACTGAAAATAACATAGAGAAAAGAATCTCTATGAATTTATGAGCTCTGTGATTTTATATTGAGTTAAAATGTATCCATTAAATATAACGGAATAGTTTGTCCTTAGGAATATGGCATCACAGGGTGTTAGCGTCAGTGTGCTTGCAAAATGCTTTAGGTAAAATTCACATTACTTTTCTTGAAATTTTCTCTTAAACATAAGTTTATTTATCATTAATTTCTAATTAAAATGAAATAGCAACGTTTTAGGACTACTTGATAAGATTTAATTATATTGTATGCTGCATCACATTTCAGGTATTATAATTTATCATCAGATAATTAGAGGATAATTAGGATTCTATAAAGCACCCTCTATTTCTGATTAGCAGTGGTGCAAGACTTGACATTTGCTTGCTCCCCCCCCCCCCCCCCCCACCCCTTCCACTCTTAAATTGGAGATTTTTTCTTTTTTTTTATGATGATGAGAATTGTAAGGTTGTGGCATGCATTATTTGATTTATTTCTTGGTTAGATACTATTTGATTCACCACTTGGCAAAATCTCGCCAAATCGTCAATAGTCAGCCAGATATATCTCTTTTATTATTTGAAAGGCTGAGCTTCATATTTTTTAGTGATGGCGTTTGCTAAGTATGTTGTGTTTGTTACATTATCATATGATTCTTATCTCGATATTTATCTGTATTTTTAATGCTTTATTACTTATTTTTTTAATCTAAATAACAATTAATCATTAAGCGGTAACGTCATGATATTAAAAGATAAAAAACGATATCATAAGCTGTTTATTTAAAACATGTTATTTTTTCTACTTTCGCTGAGGTAGTTGGTGTTAAGAAAATATTGTTAAAAAAAAAAAAATAAATATCCAAGATTATTTTTTTCAATTTTCAATAATGTTGTGTACATTTTATTGTTGAAAGTTGATAATTGTTGACATTTTAGTGATTGTTGTATTTCGGAATTTCCTGTATCGTTTTGGGATTCCAATAAAGCGAGGTCACTGGATCCAGCGATGATTTTATTGTGTTTTCATATAGTATATGAAGCTCTGATGCATGCTGTACACTGCTAACAGCATTAGCAAATTTCATGTATTTTTATAGATTCCACTATAGTGATGATGCTGCATCCAGTGATATATTTTTTATTTTTTCATGTGCACTAAGCATTCATATATGCAGTACAGTAATTGCGGCATTAGTAAATTTAGCATATTTTCGGGGATTCCAATACAATCAGTTTTTTGTATTTAGTGATAGGGTTTTCTTTTGTTTTCATGTATGCGAATTTAATGTATTTTTCAACTTTGCAATGACCGTCATCATTTTTTGTAGTAATATGGATGATATGTTTGAAAAAAATGTTTATTTTTACTACTCATGTTATCTTTTAAATTTGTATATTATTAAATTTGTGAAATGAAATATTTATAATTTATTTCAAAAGAACTCCTTAGTTTATAGTTTAATTAATACTTTCATATTATATGGGCCAGGTTTGAGCCAACTGCACCATGCATGAAGCCAATATTACTAATTACAGTAACCCTTATTATTTGTTACTGCATTTTTATTATTTAAAAAAATATTAGACTATTTAATACGCCTACCATTTTGAAAAGTCATATAAATAATGCTTTGAAATATCCAATTTTGACGTAAATTGAAAACAGTTGAGAAAAGGGAAAAAATGAAAGCTGATTTCACATTGATTTGGCACCCTCTGTTGTGACTTAATATAGGATAATGTTAAAAATTTTGTATTCATTCTGAATTTATACAACATTAAAAAAAAAAAAAAAAAAAAAAAAAAAAAAAAAAAGACATCTGCTGTAATATCTGGAAGAAATGCTGCAGCAGCATACATGCCACATCACGAAGAATTACATAAAAGAAATAAAGAAATGATCGTAAATGTTGCATATGAAATTTCAGCATATAGGTTGTAATTACGAATGACATACAAAAAAAAATACAGTAATAAGTTGAATTTAGAAATCATAAAAATGAAATAAATAATTTGAAAAATACAAAATTCAAAATTATTAATAGGATTTAAAAAATATAAAAATGAAAAAACTACTAAAATTACAAAAACTCTGCAGCCTATATTACAACATATGGGCTACAGATATATCATGAATTGTATAAGAACAGGAAAATATTAATTGAACTCAATTTAGAAATCACAAGCTCCTAAATTTGAAATTATTAATTTGATATAAAAATATAAATATGATATCCAAAATTTTAATACACTATAAATATTATTTTAAAGAAAAAAAATCTGCTAAAATTGCAGAATATGGACTCTAATTGTGCATGATATACCAACATTACATTACCATTTTAAACCGAATTTAGAAAACAAAAATATAAACATGAAATTATTAATTTGTTATAAATAATAAATACGGAACTTAAAAAAAAAAAAAAAAAAAAAACTAAAAGTATATAAAATAGTAAAATTCTGATTTTATTTTTACATTACGGATTATAACAGTAATTTTACTGAAATCCATCAAAATCTGATTCATCACTCTGAGTTAAAAAGGTTTAACATGTCCTCATTGATGCTGCTATCCAAATCTACGTCATTGTTTATTTACTTTTTATTATAATTTATAGTTTTTTTTTTATTATAGTTTATAGATTTTTGTTTTTTATTTATTAATGTCCATTTACTATATTTTATTTATTTATTTATTTTATATTATTTACCATTTTTAACAATGTTATGTTTTTAATATTGTTAAATTACTGTTTTGAACATGATTGGCAAAGACAAACAAGATTGGAAATTAGCGACCATTTTAAGCAATCTATCTCATGGACTGGATAATATTTTAGTACCTAAAAGAAAATAATTTTGTTACATTTCAGGTTGACAAAAATTATATTTTTGACTTTGGCCCAAAAAAATTTTTTTTTGTCACGTTTTGAGTTGACTTCAAATGAAATTTTCATGTTTAGGCCGAGTATAACCCAACCCATTCAGAGCTCTAATGCCAATCAACTGGAAATTCTGCTAATTAATGCTATGCATAAAATATAATTTTGGGGCCACCTACATGTTAAAAATAACACCAATTTTCATTTTTCAAATGGCAACATTCACTTTTGACACTTTGAGTTCCTTTGATCAATCATATTGAATTATCTTGTTAATTTTCTAATGATTTATAATATACACTACATTTCAAAAATTGATATGTAGAGAATGGTGCAATAGAAAACAATCAATTTGTAGTGAACAAGTTGCTACTTTCAGTGCTATTTCAGGATAAAAAAGTAATATTCCATTCTTCAAATCACATGATTATAACTTTCTTCTTTTGTGGAAAATGTGTTCTGCACAATGATTTCTGAATGTCAATGCAAAATATCACCTTCAGTATTTTGCATTGCAAATTTATATGATATTATAGATTTTTCCATTGACACTTACTGCACTGTAAAAAATGACCAATGTTTCTTATTTTATGAAAATATGCTATAACCATGAACGAAAATATAATATAATCTTCTGAGTTATCCAAAATTTCAAATAGCATGTTACATTGTCTTTTGAATCCCCAGAAACGAATACATTTTCAAAATTTAAAGAATAATTTATAAAAACAAATTATTTTAGCTGCCCGAATTTTTCAGAAACGTTTCCGAAGGGTTTTTATAGTGTATTAATTAGTGTTCTCAGGCTGGAATATCTGTTTTTCGAATGTTATCCATTCTCAAGTACACGTTTTCAGCCGCATAAGTTAATTTATACATGAAAGAGTAAAGAAATAATCTTAATTTTAATGTTATTGTTAACGCTGTTAATTTTGCATGTTTGTCTGTTAAACATTTTTTTTAGCATGAAAATGTTTACTTTAGAATTGATAGCATTCGAAAAACAGGTATTCCAGGCTGAGGACACTAATTAATACACTATAAAATCCCTTCGGAAACGTTTCTGAAAAATTCGGGCAGCTAAAAATAATTTGTTTTTATAAATTATTCTTTAAATTTTGAAAATGTATTCATTTCTGGGGATTCAAAAGACAATGTAACATGCTATTTGAAATTTTGGATAACTCAGAAGATTATATTATATTTTCGTAAATGGTTATAGCATATTTTCATTAAATAAGAAACATTGGTCAGTTTTTACAGTGTGGTAAAATCAAGCACTGACCCACCAAAGAAAATATTTTGTTATTCGTTATATTTGTCTATGTATTCATTGTTAAATTTCCAATCAAATTTCCAGCAGGACTGAAACTGTGTATAAATTTAATAACACTGACAAAGGATGTGAATTAATTTCCACTTTGCTAAACAACGCATAACTAACAGAATAAAAAATGTCTCCAGACCGAGGATCAAACCCAGATACCCTGGTATAGCATGCCAAGTGTTTTACGATTATGATATCCAGTCTGAAATTCTTCACTTATATTTTGGCAAGGCTGCAACTTTGCAGTGCAAGATGGAATGTCATACATGAGCACACAACCCAGTGGCATATATAAGATGAATAAATTCCTAGCATTGGATAATATCTATATTTCAAATTAGATTTCCACCATGACAAAAACTGCACTTAAATTTAATAACACTGACAAAGGATGTGAATTAATTTATTAGATATTCATGTTTTAATATCAGGTTTCTTTTACTGCTTTTTTTATAGATTTCTTTTTTTTTAAATGTAAATAACCCATGAGCCACCTCTGCCTCAGTTTATATTGTATTTGATGATTTTCTGGCAAACACAACATACCAAGCCACTGTGTCACTTAATCTGTGTCCTAACTTTCAATTGTAGATTAAATCCTTTGATAAAATCTGAAAGTAACAAAGTAGTGACTCCATGTGTAAAGTAGTCTGTAGTCACTATTTTTTTAAAAAAGCTGTTGTAGTTTACTAGATTTGCAATATTAAGTACTTGTAGTTCATTAAAAAAAATTAGTTTTTCTGACCACTTGTTTGTAGCGAGACATCCTGTATTTTAGTCAGATAAGTGGATTATGACCGTAGTTTTCTGTAGAAATATTGTTTGTCCTTGACATTTATTACCACACCTAAATATTTTTACTAATAAATTCATGAATTACTGTATGAAAAAATTGATAATAATCAGCAGGTGTCAGAAAAACGTAATGTCGAAAAAAGAAACAATTTAAAATAATATTCTGGTGAAGTGTGTGTCGATCATGATTTCACATTAAAAGTTTTATAGTCTTTTCTTGTTTTTAATTAACAACAAACTTAACAATACACTAAATTAATAAAATATTAGACTGAAAATAAATATAAATTCCAGGAGAGCAGCCTAGATGCTCCAAATTCAAGATACAAATTTATTCCAACTAACAAAAACAAGTTTTCTAATCAGTTCGGGGTTACATCACATTACGTAACAACGTGAGCTTAACTCCGCCCACAGAACATGTGATCAAGGATTTCTCAACATTGTATAAAAAAAAATATTCTGTTCTTATAAATTTATTTTGTCTGAATTGATATTTTAATTTTCCAACTGTTCCTTTTACAAATGCTTTTCTAGTTTTAAAAATACAATAGGGTAAAACCACCAGTAGTTGGTCACTTAAGTTTTAGTAGTCGACTAATTTTGATAGAAAAAAATAGCTGATTACTACTGCAATAAATACTCAATTTTCTTCTAGCCATAATACTTTGCTCTTGGCTGATGATTGGTAAAATGATTCTGAGTATTGCGAAATGATATCATTTCATTTGGAACCAAAAATAAAGTATTTATAAAGCATTTTATCTCATTGTTGCCTACTATTGGTGCACTTACCGTATATTTATGCCCTTTTAGCAGCATGGTTACTTGCAAAGTCTTAAAAGTCTTTTTTTACATTTTTTTTAAACTTCACTGACTGAATTTGTTTTTATAGATATAGAACTCAATGAACACTTGTGCTGACTATCTGAAAAAGGATATGAGAACAGCAGTGCAGGCAGCTGAATAACATTTCAGTTATAATAGACATTGGGCATAAAATAAAATTCAGGTAGATTTCCTTTTTCATTTATTCATTACTCCTTTTCCATTTTCTCTAGTCACATTTTTTTTCTTTTTTATTGCATGTCGACTACTGGTGTGTGTGAATATTGTATGATGTTCCTGTGGCAACACCTCCCACTTGTTTGCCAACTGATTTGCCGTTTTGTTTTATGTATTTTCTAATCTATCAAGTATACAAACATCATCAACGCTAACATTGGTTGCTTTAATATGGCATTGTTTCCATGAATAGTGATGGGTGATTCTGGAAAAATTGAGAATTGATAAACATTGACATTGTATAAAACAGCACCGATTGTAATAAGAATTGATTACCAAATTCTAATATCAGATGTTTTAGAATCGCTACTCACATAAATAAGCTTTAAAAAAGTAGGTCCAAAACTTAGCCATCAAATGGCAAAAATTTTAGCGTGATAATGGGGATAGATCAGTATTTCTGGCTCTAATTTCATAGCAGTATATTTATTCATTAAATTTTACTATTTTCGCAGCAGAGCTGCTATGAAATTTCGTATAAGGAACTTTTTTTTCAGGTTAAATTGTTGTTATTTTTTTTATGTAGAGCCTAGTTATTTGGGTTATTACTCTATTTAAGTTATATTTTACCTGTTCGTCCCCACCCCCAAATCATAACTTTTTTAGTTATGAACCGATTTAAGGGTACCTTTTTTAATGTTCATCCCAAGTTATTCTGTTATAAACTAACATTGATTCTGGACTATTGCAACTATTGGTGACCACTATTTAAGAATAGTCATCAAAATTTTGTTCCTTTTTATAGTTAAAACATTCGGTACTTCTCTATTATCTCGTCGACCACTTTTCATAACGAAAAACTATCGCCAAATGAATGGCAGAATGTTCCATTGGAATATCAAAATAAATAAATAAATTAAATATAAGAATTTAAGGACACAAATGTTATTCTAATTAATGAAATAACTAATAAATCACTAAAACATTATGAAAAATACACGCAAATGTCAAATTAAAAACCATTTGATGACATAACAAGTACGTATAATGCTTCTGATATCAAGTAAATTGGACTGCATTTTTGGCATTTAATCATACAGTTTGGCGATAGTTTTTTGTTATGAAAAGTGGTCGACGGGATAATAGAGAAGTACCAAACATTCTATCCTTCCTTTAGAGCCATATTACACAGGGTTTTCTTGTTAGCTATATTATATCTCTTAAGTTTGTGTATATTGTTACTACATTAAGGTTTTCTATATTGTTAGTTTTATTGTATATGATCAAAGAACTATTAAATAAAATACTATCCAGGAGGCTAATCTTGGATCATGTTAATCGCTAAATTACCTATTCAGGGCTTGAAATTAGTGATTTTTTTTCTAATAGGGGAGTCTTCCTAGCAACACTTGCAAATGGTGTAGAGCAAAGCTGTTTGAGAGAAAAGAAAAAGTTATCGTTAACCCTGTATTTATTTTAAACATGCTGTTTAAATTAGCCATAAGTGTTAACACATAGAAAAGTGTCATTAATTCATGTATCAGAATATCAATAAATGTCAAAATACACTGCTCAAAACAATTAAAGGATATTGCAGTTTTAGGTGGATTTTGTATCTGGGAAACTTTTTAGCTGATTGATACATGGTCGACAGACATAGTAGGTTATATGAGAATAAATTACACATGTTTGGCAGAAAAAAATGCATTTTATTGCGCATTTGTGAACAAGAGGAAAAAACACAATTTGTGCATATGAGAAAAAAAGAATAAGAAAAGGTGTTTTCTTCAAAGAAAATCATTTTCAGTAGGGGGTATGGTTTCCACGGGCGGCCAGCAACGTTGATCACCTTTGAGGCATGGACTCAATGAGGCTATTAATGACGAGTTGGGGTATTCTGCCCCACTCTTCCAGAAGAGCTCTTTCCAGTTCTTGGAGAGTTTGTGGGGATTGTTGGCGGCCAGAAACTCGTCTTCCTAGAGCGTCCCAAACGTGCTCGATTGGATTCATGTCTGGAGAACACGCTGGCCATTCCATTCGCACGATTCCTTCCTCGAAAAGGAAATCCTCCATCAGGTTTGCACGATGTGGCCTGCAGTTATCGTCCATTAAAATGAAGTTATCTCCGATTGCTGCAGCGTAAGGGACTACAATAGGTCTGAGGATCTCATCCCTATATCGGCGACCAGTCAGAGCTCCATCTCGAATGATGTAGAGGTCAGTGCGCCCGTCAATGGAGATGCCACCATACACCAACACTCCTCCACCGCCAAATCTGACACTTTCGTGCACGAACGCAGGATTATTCCTACTGCCACGGTCCCTCCAGATGAAAATACGCCTATTATCCGGATGCACAGAAAAACGGGACTCGTCAGAAAACAGAATATTGCTCCATTCATTTCTCCTCCAGTTGACATGCTCGGTTGCCCACTCCCTGCGGTCGCGACGATGCCTTGATGTTAATCTAATACATACCATCGGTCGGCGAGCATACAGACCTACAGCATGGAGCCGGTTTCGGACAGTCTGAGTTGAAATCGTGGTGCCTGTAGCCGAGCGAAGGTGTTGTTGGAGAAGAGTAGCGTTCATGTTTCGGTGTCTCCGAGCTGTTAACGCTAAATATCTATCTTCATTGGGCGTTGTTGCCCGTCTACGACCTTGCCCTGGTCTTCGGCCTGCACATCCACTCTCCAAAAAACGGTTCCAGATCCTGGTAATGACACTTTGTGACACTCCAATGGCTTGCGCTACTTCGGCTTGAGTTTGGCCCTCTTCTAACCTATCAACAATTTTCCAAGCTTCTGAATCTGTCAAATGACTTCACTGATACATCGTACTCATCGAAACAAAGCAATCACTGAATGCCGATCATCCTTGTCTTCATTCTCTTTATCCAGTTGAAAGTCAAATTTCATTCGCTGCCGCTGAAGCGACGTGTTTGACGTCGAACTCAAAATTTGCATACTCCACAGTTTGAAAACCAGAAAAATTTGCATTTGTGATTCTCTTCTTCTATTTTCGGCAAAAAAAATTTCGTTTATATCTTTATTTTATATAAAACTTCAAATATCCTTTAATTGTTTTGAGCAGTGTATCATGTATCAGAATTCTCTAATTGTTAAGTTTTTATTGTGCTTTATCAGAAGTACAAAATATGGTAGTTTAATATGTTTTATCATATAATATGAATGCTAATTTTAATAAAAATGTTCTTTTGTTGTTTATAGATGAACAGAAAAAGAATTGGTGACATGTCAATTGTAAGTCTTTCCCTGCTGAAGTTACATTTGATGGCATTCAGTTTTTGAAGAAACTAGATTTTTCAATGGGTGAGTATCTGATAAGCAGAAATTTGACCTCTGTCTATGAAATGTCACATTAACACTAAAATTATGCTATACTTCATTTACCTTGAATTTTTTAAAAGTTCGCTTGATCCCTGTGTAAATAAAACTACGTATTTCATTAAGTAATTTTGTAAGCTTATATAAATAAAATCTGTATAAATTCAGTTATAATTAATTTTAAAGGACATAGTAATTATTGTCTTGAATGTGCTTATATCTAGCAAATAATTAGCTAATTGTGATGGAAAATCTTATTTCAATTTAGTTATATTTTAGAAGTAGGAACAAGAAAAATTATGAATTATTGTATAAGTTTCGGTTATAAAATAATATTTTAAACAAAATTAATCAAACGTTTTAGTATTTCAATCAAATATTTTTTTTCTTTTACAAAGAATTATGTAAGAAACATAATTTCTGTCTATAAAATGTCATATTAACACTAGAATTATGCCATTCTTTATATATGTAGAATTTTTTAAAAGGTCGTTTTGATCCCTTTGTACATAAAGCTACATTTTTCATTAACTAATATCGGAAGTTTGTAAAAGTAAAATCAGTCTAAATTAAATTATAATTTATTTTAATCCTCTGAGTGCTGAGCAAAAGGCAAAATTGTAATGTTATTTTTTCTGTAATTTGTTTTATGCTTAAAAAGGGTGATTTTTGTAACATAAAGTATTAAGATGTACAAAACTGAATTATTTATATAAATATAGTCCTTGAGAGTACTAAGCATTACTCAGTTTTTTAAAACTGCATTATATTTGTAGTACCAGTAGACCCATGTCAGGATTTCATGCTGCAGTCTAATATATTTTTTAGCAACATCTAATATTTCTTAGATACAGGTTTAAACTTCTAAAGAAAAATTAAAGATAAAATTAGCTGCAAACAACATTATCGAAGCCATAATATCATCTAATTTGATCCACTAAAGTTACAGTAAAATCTGAGCAAAGATACTAAAAGGTACGTTGCAGAAAAAAAGAAAAACTAACATATTTTATCCATGTCTTAAGTAATTATATGTTATTATATTTCTTTTATTACATATGCCATGATTTTAACTGCTTAAGGGGATGAAGTCATCTGCTTCAGAAAAACATGGGACAAAGAAAAATAAATTGAATACATTGAAAATAAAATTTCATCATTAAATGTATTTTAACAAAGCATACATGTTAGGCTACTTGTGAAATACCATTGCTTCAATAGATCTATTTTGTGTTTTTTTTTAACCATTTCAATTGGAATTTTGCTTTTTAATCATAAATATAGAATAAACTTGTGTGGAGATGTCTTGCTTTATATTTCTTGTTCTACTTTTTTTTATTTATAATCATTTTTGAATATTGTATGTTGCAGTATTTTATTTTTGTGGTAAAACTGATTTGAGATTAACCTTTCATTTAATTTATGAAAACAGTGCTGATTTAATTTTTAATTAACTGCAATTTTTAATCAAATAATGTTTAATGAATACTTTGTCAGAGACCTGTTCAAAATTTTTTCATATGGTATCTCATTTATCATTCTGTATTTTGTATTTGATTAGAAAAAGGGATGTTGACAATAGAAATAATATATAAGATAATATTAATTTTAATAATGCTTCTATTGTATGAAACCTAGCGCTTAGTGAATGGATATAGCAGTTCAGGGCAGTGAGAAGTTTAAATGACATAGTCAAGGACTGACAAAAGTTGAAAATTCTTAGGCGCCAGAAAAAATTCTCAGGAGCCAGATTGAAGCATCATTTCTCTGACATTAAGGCTCCCGTTGAGCAAGCGCTCAGGAATACGGTGCTAATGTTAATCCAATGGGGCATTAATGTGCTAATATCTCGCTTGCATTTGAATATTTTTAAACGATTTTTTTTGCACTGGATAGCAGAGATCAATCTCTATTTCCGCCGTTGATTACTTTTTCGATTTTCTTTGCGTATTTTTTTTACGAAGATAGTTTCACTTTCGAAACCGGTTCCGAAAGTGAAACTATCTTCGTTCTTAGAAAATTTTCATGAACTTGATTTTCGCAGAAATCCGATGAACACCCACTTTTATGTTCTTCCGCACTATTCTGATTTTCATTATTTGTAATTGGAAGTTTTTCAGATTTATTAGCAAAGAATAAGCGATCAATTTTCAGTTGTTTCTTTGGAAGTGAATCTTCTTTCACACTTCTCTTCATTTTTTAATCGTATCTTCATTAAAAGAAAAACAAATATTGGGCCAAAAAAAAGTAGATCACATGGATAAGAACAAAATACGTGGGCGCCACCTCGAAAAACAAACCAGTCTGTCGTCTCGGGAATGAATGAATCACGAAGTAAGAACTAAGAGTACAATGAGCGGGAAAGGCCGAAAACCAGAGAGCTAAAACGAACAGTTACTTGCCTGGACGAATCACGGTGAAGTATACGTCACAAAGCAGTAAGACATGCGCAGACAGCCAGCGCCTATAGACCTTGCAAAAATGACTTGCCTAACATTGAAGCAGCTGCGAGACAACTCAACTTAGAGAAAAGGTGTCGGAGAAAATGTAAACAAACAGCAATGGCACTGATAAACGTACATGCGTTTGCTGGCAGAGTGGACGAAATAATAAGTTTTTAAAGGGGGAAAACTAAACTTAAAATATTCTAACAGTAGGTAAAAAAGTTAGTCGCCAAGAGGAATTTTTTAGTCGCCCGGGCGACATGGCGCCCGGGATTTGTCGGACCCTGGACATAGTAATTATTTTTTGAAATGTGCTTATATATGTAATTAGTTAATTGTGTTGGAAAATCTTCTTTCAATTTAGTTACATTTTAGAAGTAAGAACGATGAAAATTATGAGTGTTTATGTAAATTTATGTTATAAAATAACATTGTAAATCAAGATAACCAAATATTTTAGTATTTCAATCATTTATTTTGTTTTTATAAAGAATAATATAAGAATTATAGTATACTTAAAAAATATTTTTGAACATAGCAATTTTCATGCTACAAACATTGTTTATTATAAAAATATGAAAACCTGTGTCTACACATCCTCTTGTGAAAAATAAATTGAGCCCCACATTTTAGACTTGAAATTAGGATATTGCAGTTAATGTATCCTTAACATATCCCAAACATTGCAATGCTGTGAATTTTTCTAATAAGATATTTTATGAGTTTTTTTAAGTTAAAATTTTATCTCAACATAACTGCAGTCTATTATTACTTATGGTTTTTTTTTCATTTATCTCCATCATGAATGTTTTTCCCTGCACACAATGAAAACTGTCTGTGAATAGGACATTCGGGAATCACTCACAAACATACTTTACTTTTGGAGAATGCACCCATGAGTCATTCCATGTCAAATCAACATGGGGTCTGGACTTTGACGTCTCAGATTTCTATAATTTTTTGTTTATAGTTTGTATCCATAGAGTATATGAAAAATCTAATTTAAAATATTTTTTTTTCTTAGTGGGTTTTTTTTTTACGAAATTTTGAAAATGGTCAAAAGTACCAATTTTAACGAAACTTTCAATCACATGTCCTCTACAATTCTTTAACAAATTGGGCTAGAGAGATCAGTTATATCTTATTGTAAAGCTCTTTTAATGAGCTTTAATATGATACGCAACACTAACTATTTTGAGTAAAATATTTCTTTTGACTGAATTTTTTTTTAAACACCACTTTTAATTTTTTCAATTCTTTGACTTATTAGCTACAAATATGCAAAATTTCAAGATGGAGAAATGATGGGATTTTGATCTATTAATTTTTGAATAAGAATGGTTTAGTAAAAATTTTCAGATAACTGTTTTCTTATGCCTTTAAAATTAATAGTTCAAAATCCCATCATTTCATCATCTTGATATTTTGTATACTTGTATCCAAAACAATCAAAGAATAGCATTTATTTTTTTGAAAAAAAGTAAAAGTGGTGTTTTTGAAAATTTTTAATTCAAAAATTATCAAAATTTGTCAAAAAAATCTTTTTATTCAAAATAGTCAGTGTTGCATATCATATTAAAGCTCATAAAAGAGCTTTCAAATAGGATATATATATATGAGCTCTCTAGCCCAATTTTTTACAGAATTGCAGAGAATCTTGTGATTGAAAACTTGATTAAATTTCGTACTTTTGGCCAAAATTCCATTAAAAAAACGCTAAGGAAAAAAACTCACTAAAAAATAGATTTTTCATATACTTCATGGATTCAAACTATAAATAAGAAGTTATAGAACTAAGATGGGAGGTCTAAAATTTGCATTTATTTTGTTATTTTGACATATTCCATGTCAAATCAATGTGGGGTCTGAACCTTAACATCTCAGATTTCCATAATTTTTGTTTTATAATTTGTATCCATAGTGTATATGAAAAATATTTTTTCCCTTTAGCCTTTTTTTTTTACAGAATTTAAAAAATTGTCAAAAGTACCAAATTTAACCATGTTTTCAATCATAAGAACATCTACAATTCTGTAATAAATTGAGCTAGAGAGCTCAGTTATATCTTATTTGAAAGCTCTTTTCATGGGCTTTAATATGATATGCGACACTAACTATTTTGTGTAAAAAAAAAATTTGACAAATTTCTGAATTTAAATTTTTGTAAAACACTTTTTAATTTTTTTTCAAAAAAAAATATATGTTAATCTTTGATTTTTTGGCTACAAGTAATTGAAAATAAAAGAAATTTTTATAACTTTTCAAGTAACTGGTTCCTTATACCTGGAAATAAGAGGAGTTATATATATATTTCTACTCTTTTTTATAAATATTTACTTGAAATTCTAATATACTTGGATGTCATACTTAATTACAGTTTTACTTCCTTGTTTTTAGTTTTGGTTTCAGTCAACTGTAGCCATTCAGCTGGAGAGGCTTTTTATTTTAGTTTTGGTTTAGGTTTCAGTGGAATGAGACCAGCCAATCAGAGAAGTGTTTCCTTTTTTAGTTTAGGTTTAGTTTAACTGCACTGCAGCTTTTTTACTTGTGCACTCATTCATAAAAATTCTACATTTTAACTGCTTATGTAAAGGTGTGTCCTACTTTAATTTTCTTTTAATGACTATTTGATAAACAAGATTCATTCTACTTTAATAAAATGCTTTAACAAAGAAGTTTTGAATTACTACTATTAAGAATGTCAGAAGATAAGAAAAAATGGGCATTTTTTCTGTTAAATGCTGCAATCCTTATAAAGAAACAATTCATTCAAAATTAGGCAAACTTAGGAATGTAACAACTTAGATGTGCAGTTCAGGATTTAATATTCAAAATATGTGATGGCTGTCGAATTAAACTATCAAGAGATAGAAGTTCAAAGTCAAAACAGCATGAATTTGAAGAAGCATCTTTGCCAAGTGCCAGTATTTCTGAAAACGTCACTGATCTTGACACATCCATAGATTATTTAAATAAATCACTTGTTGGAGAATCTCCAATTAAGTAAAAAAGGCTCTAAAGGCAATCATATGCGAGAAATAAGTTTCAGAAAGTTAAAACATGTATTCAAGAAACTTTTATTTAAAATTCTAATAATTTCCAGAAAGAAAGTGATGATCAATCAGAGATATTGAAGGAAAAATTCTCACAAACCAAAAAAAGAAGTGAAAAGATCATGATATTACCTCTCTTACCGGCAAGTTGGAGTCAAAAGAAAATACAAAATGAATTTGGGGCGAGTGATTATATGGTCAGGGCAGCTAAAAACTTAGTTAATGAGAAAGGAGTTCTTTCAACTCCAAATCCCAAGTCAGGAAAAACATTGGATGAAAAACTTTCAAGGCTGTGATTAGAGCTACTAAATATATAGGCTGACTCGTCAGGCATTTCTATTCCCGCTGGACCAGTTTACATAATGTGTTTTAATGGCGTTGAATTAGTTTCTGTCTATTTTTTAACTTTAAAGGTTTAATTATAGGTAGTTGTTCTGCTATTAATTGTACGAATCATTCAAGAAAAGATCCCTGCTTGCTTCAATTTCCTCGTAAACATGAAAAATTGCCTAATTTAAATATTAATTTTAGATGTTATTCTTCCCGAAATGGCGATTTCAAGGGCCATCTAGTTCTTTTTCGGGAAAATGATGTTTATTTCCGACTTTTTTTTTTTTCTAAATGCACAAAATTAAACTGAAATTTTATGGAAAACTTAAGAATATTAATATATAATTAAAATTTATGAGAGTTTTGGTAAGAACTATAATATAAAAATAGAATATTTTAAAGGAAATTTATTTTTAAAAGTACAGAATTCCTTTCTTTTTCTTTCTTATTTTTTTACATATTCATTTTCCACAAATGAATGGGTTCTGTTTTGAATTTTAAAAAAAAAATCCCTAAATTTGCTAAAAGATAATTTTATTATTACTATTTCATCAAAATACAGTAATATTAAAAATATATATATATAAATAAATATATTAAAATTTTTTCATAATTAAATATTATTAAGAAATGGAGTATATTTTTATTGTAACTTTAAGATATAAATTTGTTTAAGATAACGAAAGATATCTGGATACTACGAAGGATCATTACATTTTCCACTTGGAAAGAACAGTTCTCATGTTAATAATTAAAACTTGCTATACATGAAAACTTTTTAAAAATTAGTTTAAATAGAAGTTTTTAAATATTTTATCACAAAGTGAAAGATGAAATTATATTTTTAATATTATTTTTGTTCAATTATACTTTAAAATTAATTATAATATTTTAAATATATCAGAAATTAATTATAATATTTTTTCATTACATTGTTAAGTGGAGGACACTCAGAAATGCCACATACACTAAAAAAAAATCATTAAAATATTTTTTGAAAAAAGTACACTTGGAGAATAAATTTTAATTTTTACACTAAGATAAGAAATTGCTGCTGATATTCTGTAAAAAAATCATTCTTTTATGGACTATTAAAAAAAACTTTTGGAAATATGTAAAAATTAATTAGATAAATTATGCAAAAAAAGGGGGGGGGAGGGGTGTTATATATAAAATTTTCATTCCGAATTACAAAACTTGCAATGTTCAAATTGCAAAACTTGTATCCGATGTTTCAGAGATTTTTCTCTGGAAGGGGGGGGGTGAAGTTCCGAAAGGGGGAGGTGCTTTTCTAGACTTCAATTAAACATAAAATCTGTATATATATACAACATATATTGATTTCTTGATGATTTCATAAATAATTAGTTAAAGCAATTATTTTTTTTATAGATATTTTATTATTTTGATAATTCTAAGATATCAATGTATTTCAAAATGAGTTCTTTAGCCCCGCGACCCTTTAATACGTTTTTAAATTGTTACGCTACTGATTTCTTTCAACAAATAATTTATGAACATAAAAATTAATTTATGTATTCACTAAAAGTAAATAGATTTATTACTAATGTTAATATTTGAAATTGAACAATAAAATACAAGCATGCTGCAATTTGAGATGAAAAACAATGATAAGAAGTATATGTTTTATTCGAAATTTTCATTCAATTTCGAATAAAATCGAATGCAATCTTATACTTTTTGATAAATTGAGCAAAGCAACGAAGACGGCGATAAATGCGCCAAATAGGTCGTCAGGTAAATCTGGCGTCAAAGTTTTCCCACTTGGGAAAATTAATTTCGGACGACGAGCCAGCTTATATATACAGCAGCCTTAGCTGTGATTGATTTTTATAACAATGATGAAGTCAGCAGAGTTATGCCGGGGAAAAAAAATGTGTCAGTTAAATCAGCTGATAGTACAAGAACCCATTTACAAAAGAGATTAGTTTTGGCCAACTTGAAAGAAATTTACCAAATGTTTTAAGAGATGCACTTGACAAAAAAAAGTTGGTTTTTCAAAATTTTGTAGCATGAGACCTAAGAATTGTATTTTGGCTTGGAAAAGTGGCACTCATGCAGTTTGTGTCTGCAGAAGTTACCAGAATGTGAAGCTAATGCTGAATGGATCTGGAATAAATAAATTTGTGTTAGAAGGTGATGAAACAGCACTGAAAGATTACAAAGTCTGTTTGGCTAAAATGATGTGCAACCCACCCTCAGATAAATGTTCCATGGATGAATGCAAAAATTGTCCAGGAATCACAACTTTTTAAAAATCAACTTTATCAGAAATTTGAAGATGAAATGATTGACAGTGTCATCTACAAAAAAATGGATTGGAACTGATCGATGCACAATGGAGACTGTTATAAAAGCAACAGAGGATTTTATTGATGATTTCACTTCAAATCTCTTACAGCTAAAAAAACATTCATTTATTGCAAACCAGCAAAAGAAATTTTACAGCCATAAGAAGGAAAATTTGAAAAGTGGAGAAATACTGTTAACCTGCGATTTTTCTGAAAATTATTCTTTTGTCTTACAAGATTTCTCCTATCATTGGACTAATATGCAGGCTACCATTTATCCTTTTGTAGTATATTATAAGACAGATAGAAACATTGTCGAGCATCTCAGTTATGTGTTCATTTCAGAATCTTTGAAGCACAACACCGTGACATTTAATTTGTTTCAAACCCACCTGCAGCACTAAAGAAAAGTCTCATAATCAATAAAATATTTTATTTTTCTGATGGATCTGCTGTTCAATATAAAAATAGAAAGAACTTCTTAAACATATGCATGCACAAAATTGACTTTGGTATTCGTGCCGAGTGGCATTTTTTTTGCCACATCGCATGGGAAAAGCTTCTGTGGTAATCTAGGAGGAACTGTCAAGAGACTTGCTACCAAAACGAGTTTACAAAGACCCTATGAGAACCACATAATCACTCTCCGGCAGCTCTATGATTTCGCAAATAAAGACATTCCTGGCATAAGTTTCATGTATTGTACAAATGAAGAATACAATGAAAATGAGAACAAACTATCTTTATGCTTTGATAATTCACATGCAGTATCGGGAACTCAGAGGATTCACGCGATTATTCCATTGTCAGAATCACAAATGCTGACAAAACCATATTCCTTGAGTTCTCAAGAATATAATGTGCCATTATTTCCTTCAGATGATATGTCAGAGCTTAATGAACTTCAATCAGGATTTGTTACCATTCATTATGATGTTTCTTGGGGGCTTGCATGCATTCTTGCCAAAAACCAAGAGTCAAATTATTATAAAGTTCGCTTCCTTCACCTGAAAGGACCTGATCCGTCATTCTATTATCCCAAACCTCTACCTGACATTTTAGAAATTCTATTGGATGATATTTTGAAAAGGGTTGAACCCTGCACAGCTACTAGAAGAACATGTACACTTACACAGGAAGAAATGGTAACAACATCTACTGTTTTGGATAAAAAATTAAAGCATACATTCTAAAAATATCATTAATATGAAGGATAATTACTTGAAAACTGCGTAGAAGTCTTATTATAATAATTCTTTAAATTGACAGTAAATATTTTTCATGAGTGTGTTATAAGACTATAAATGATTTGTACCATATAAATAGTACTTATAATAAAAGAAATCTAAATATTAAGTATTTTAAAGTGTATTTAAGTTTACTCTCAACTAGAAGATATCATACCATGTAAGTTTAATTTAAAATTATATACTATATAACTGTTGATGACAATATAAGAACAGCTGATAGGTAATGATTATTGGATAAATATTTGAATTTGACTACATACATGTTAGGAGTTACCAGTAAATTATATAATCATATTTTGAGAAATATACTTTAGACGTTTTTCCATGCCTTAGAACTAAATTTGCTTAGCATTAAAATCTGAAAAGTTTAATGAAAAGGAAGTGTGAATTATATAGCAAAAGAAATTGTATAATTATTAATTTTCCCTTCATACTTGAAAAATTTTATGTATAACACTTATTCAAAAATTAATAGCTCAAAATCCCTTCATTTCTCCATCTTGAAATTTTGCATATTTGTAGCCAATAAGTCAAAGAATGATATGTATTTTTTTGAAAAAAATTAAAAATGGTGTTTTAATAAATTTAAATTCAAAAATTTAGAAAATTTGTTAAAAACATGTTTTACTCAATATAGTTTGTGTTGCATATCATATTAAAGCCAATTAAAAGAGCTTTAAAATAAGATATAACTGAGCTCTCTAGCCCAATTTGTTACAGAATTGTAGAGGAACATGTGATTGAAAGTTTGGTTAAATTGGTACTTTTGGCCATTTTTAAAATTCCGTAAAAAATGCTAAGAAAAAAATGAAAAAATTAGATTTTTCATATACTCTATGATTACAAACTATAAACAAAAAATTATAGAAATCGGAGACATCCAAGTCCAAAAAGTGCTTTTTTTTGTTGATTTGACATGGATGACCCCATGTGTTTTCACGGTCACTTTGAATTTCTCACTAATCATTTTTTAACTGACTGTCCATGCTGAAGACACATGTGTAGAATTTACTTTAATTCATCAGCACCTACTTTGATAAATCTCATTGAAAAAATAACAAACTTTGCTTTTTTTAAACGCAGGCAGGATTTTTTTTAATCATAGTTGCTTCATGTCTTAATAACACAATTTTATAATTTATTGCTTTTACAACTGACAGTTTTAATTCTCTACGCTTGTATTAGATATCTGGATCGGAAACATCATTCAGATACCATTCCTTTTTAAGCTTTGCTTTTATTTTTTAATTACATTTATTTTCTAGCATAACTTTCTGAGGACAATCTAATGTTTACTTTTAATTTTTACTTTGATGGGCCGTCCCTAAAAAGAGTTTGGGCTGTTAAACCTTAAAACCAACTGGACCTAAAAACCAACTCACACCAATCAACCAGAATATTTTTCAATTGGCAAGACCTATATACTATAACAATATAAATGAGTATGTATTATAATGAGTATATGTTCTTTTCTATACAAAAAAAGGATAAAATTAACATTGAAGATATAGTTGTCAGCCATTTTTTCTTATTGTCATTAAAATATAAATTGATTTTCTTTCCCTTTGGCTGTAGGTTTCAATATTTCAGGTGTACATTGAAGTGTGACAGGTTTCAGGATGATGAAAATTTTGTTTCATTTATTTGTGTCTGTACAACCTAACCTGTACAGCAGTCTATTCTGTAGTAATAATAAATAATCATCTAATCAAACCTCCCTTTCCCCCCCCAAAAAAAAAAAATTAAATTAATTTTTTTTCACTTTGGCTCCAGGCTTCAATATTTCATGGGCACATTTATTTTTTACCATAACTTTCTGAGGGCAGTCTATGCGTTACTTTTAATTTTCACTTTGATGTGGCATGTCCCTACAAAGAATTTGTGCTGTTAAACCTTAAAACCAACTCCCACCAATCAACCAGAATATTTTTCAATTGGCAAGACCTATATACTATATGAATATAAATGAGTATGTATTATAATGAGTATATGTTCTTTTCTATACAAGGAAAAGGATAAAATTAACATTGAATATATAGTTATTAGCTATTTTTCTTATTGTCATTAAAATATAAATTAATTTTCTTTCACTTTGGCTCCAGGTTTTAATATTTCATGGGCACATTGAAATGTGCCAGGTTTCAGGGTGATGAAAATTTTGTTTGTTGTATTTCTGTCAGGTAAAACCAAACTTGTACAGCACTCTACTGTGTAGTAATAATAAATAATCATCTAATCAAACCTCCCCTCCCCCCCAAAAAATTCCTTTGCCCTACTTTTACCTCAAAAAGTTTTACAATCTTGAAAACTCTTTACATTTTATTAAAAATTTTCTTCTGTATTGATTATTATTATTTTATAATATTAAATAACCTTCTAAATTCCTCCACCAGTCAGAGATGGCTGATCAGTTATGGAAAGGTAGTGACATAGAGGCATTCATGGGAGGCACGGGAGTGACAATTTGTGAAATAGAACAAAGGAAGGAGAAAAAACCTACAAAATTTACATGACATAATTAACGGATGATCCCAAAAGAGAAAAATATTTTTGTTACATCACATGCTGAAAATGAGCCTTTTCATGTGAAATATGAGATAATATACAAAAACTGTATTCCTGTTTTAAGAGATTTTTTAAATTAAAAATATCACTATTTAAGGAGTAAACTTCCTTGTAAAGTTTTCTCAAAATTAACTGCAAATTTCCTTATGAAAATTTTATTTCTCTCTTTATTTATATTTATGTATATTTCTTCATATATATTTACAACTAATTAAAAGAAAAGAAAAAAGTAAATGGATGATAATTCAAGTTTTTTTTCTTATGTTGCTTAGGAAATTTTTTTCATTCATTATTAGAATATTTTAAGAGAGAACTATCTTTACAGGTGCAATGTGTTTCACCTATTCCAATAAATATATAAAATTACTGTTTCATGATTCTGAATTACAAGTAACATATGATTGTGGAATAGGGGTATTTTTTCTTTATAGTTAAGAAATGTTGGAATATTTCTTCATTATAGGTTTGTTTAATACCTCTAATAAGGATTACTCTGTTGCAAAGTGTAATTGTTGTTCAATAACATGCAATAAAGATTTTCTTGTTAGCAGTTAAATAACCTCATAGTAATGCTGAGGTGCAAACATATACTCAATTTAGTTTGGGTAAACCAAAATTATTATGATTTGTGTCAGACGATAAATTAAGACGATTATTTTTTTTTCAAATGTGCTATTTTATAATAAAAGTAAAAAAAGTGTCAAATTTGAAAGCTAATATGAATTGTGAAAAATGATTTTTCAAAAAACAATATTGGTTATTTTATGGCAAATGAATATCATCTCCACCTCCTTCTTTAAGTAAGCATGCAACTATTTTTGTGCAAATACTACTTTTTGTTTCATTAGAGGCTAGATAATTAACTTTGATTGATTGCACTTGACAGTAGTAGCTGTGTTTTTATGGCTGTGGTAAATGAATATATGTTTTAATCTAGATTAAAAAATTATTTAAATTCTGTTTTCTTCATTAATTTTAATTTCTTGTCAGAAGCTCTTTTACTGTGAAATATGTTTATGATGAATTGCAAAATATGATAGATTAACAATTTTAGTTATTGCAGATGCATATGTCTATAAAAGTAGTTAAAGAGAAAAGGTTCTTTGGATTTCCATTACATCACACAACTCTCACAAATGTATGAAATATGGAACAAAATATTTCTTTACAAGAGCATTTCGGAGAAGCACCTTCTGACTCACTGCAAGGGAAATCATTTGTTTGTAAGATATGCAAAAAAAATTTCTCTCACAAGCGCTATTTAAAACAACATATGAGAGTTCATACTGGTGAGAAACCATTTGTATGTGAGATCTGTAACAAGAAATTCTCCCAAAAGTCTGATTTAAGCCAACATTTATTAGTTCATACTGGTGAAAAACCTTTTGCATGTGAGATATGCAACAAGAAATTCTCTCAAAAGAGTCGTTTAACTGGACATTTGCTAGTTCATACCAGTGAGAAACCTTTTGCATGTGAGATATGTAACAAGAAATTCTCTCAAAAGATTAATTTAAGTAGACATTTGCTAGTTCATACCGGTGAGAAACCTTTTGCTTGTGAGATATGCAACAAAAAATTCTCTCAGAAGAGTTCATTAAGCACACATTTGTTACTTCATACTGGGGAGAAACCATTTGTATGTGAGATGTGTAACAAGAAATTCTCTCGAAAGAGTGCATTAAGTGATCATTTGTTAGGTCATACTGGTGAGAAACTTTATGCATGTGACATATGCAAAAAGAAATTCTCTCGAAAGTCTGATTTAATCAGACATTTGTTAGTTCATACTGGTGAGAAACCATGTGTATGCGAGATTTGCAGCAAGAAATTTTCTGGAAAGAGTGCATTAAGCACACATTCGTTAGTTCATACTGGTGAGAAACCTTTTGCCTGTGAGATATGCAAGAATAAATTCTCTCAAATGGGTGATTTAAGCAAACATTTCTTAGTTCATACTGGTGAAAAACCTTTTGAATGTGAGACATGCGACAAGAAATTCTCTCAGAAGAGCTCATTAAGCAAACATTTGTTAGTTCATAGTGGTGAGAAACCTTTTGCATGTGAGATATGCAACAAAAAATTCTCTCAAAAGTGTGTGTTAAACAGACATTTATTAGTTCATACTGGGTTAAAACCATTTGTATATGAGATATGCAACAAGGAGTTCTCTCAAAAGAGTGTTTTAAACAAACATTTGTTAGTTCATACTGAGGATAAACCTTTTGTGTGAGATATTAAACAAAAATTTTTTGAGATGAATCTTTTCTAAAGTCAGCTTTTAATTCATACTGGCGAGAAAACATATGTGTGAGAAATGCAACAAGAAATTCTCCCAAAGGATTGAATTAAAAAGAAGTCTGTTAAATTATACTCTTAATAAACCTTTTGTGTGAGATATTAAACAAAAATTCTTTGTCATGAATCTTTTCTAAAGTCAGGTTTTAATTCATACTGGCGAGAAAACATATGTGTGAGAAATGCAACAAGAAATTCTCCCAAAGTATTGAATTAAAAAGAAGTCTGTTGAATTATACTCTTAATAAACCATTTGTTTGATATGCAAAAAGAATTTGTCTAAAAAGAGTAATCTCTCAACGTCATCTCTTAATTCATACTGAAACCTTTTGTTTGTGAGACATGAAATAATTTTTTTTTGAAAGGTTAATAAACCAAGTACTCATTTATGCTCTCACAATATGATGTTCACTATCAACGAACTTCAGTACTGCTTTTATTTATGTAAGGGCCTTGATGTAAATTAAGCTTCTGAGAGTATGATTTCTTGTAAAACATTAAAAACAACAAAATGAAACAGTGGTCATTGAAAAAAAATTAAATTTATGTTGCTTATCTTTCTAATAATTCCTATGTTTCGTTTTATATTATTTGATGTTTTATTTATGTATATATTAAATACTTTCAATATATATGTTTTAGGATAATTGAGAAATCTGGCTCTTTGCGAAAAGTCGGGCTAGTTGGAGAATCATCTCCCTTATCCCTATCAGTCTTATATTTCTCAGGCTTATTGCAAATATCCTAGAAAATGTTATGCCAATTGGTATATATCCATTTATTTCTCAATCAGCCTGAACTTTTTGTAGGCCTATTGCAAACAGTCTAGATAGTGTTAGACTATTAAATTAAACTAGCAACTAACCACTTATTTCTCAATGAGCCAGATTGCTTCGATCTTACTGCAATGAGTCTATGCAGTTCTAGGCTAATTAGTAAATGAACAGCTGTTTGTCCAAATATTGTATTGTATCTGACCCAAACATGAAAATTCCATTTGAAATCTAAACCGAACCAGACAAAGAAAAATTTCATTGAAGCGTAACATATCAGAACATGACAAAATAATTTTCATCGACATGCAACCTGACCTGAACCAGAAAATTCTATTTGAAGTCAACCTGATCAAACCTAATAAAAAATTCCATCAAACTGCAAACTAATCTGAAAGTGACAGAATTATTTGTGTCGACATATAACACGATTAAAATCTGAAAATTGCATTTGATTCCAACAAAACTAATGAAAAATATAATCAAACTGCAAACTGATCTGAACATGACAAAATAAATAATTTCCATTGACATGCAATCTGAACTGAACCAGAAAATTCTTTTTGACATGAAACACTGAACCTGACAAGAAAAGTTCTTTTGAGCTGCAACTTGATCTGAAATCAACAAAATAATTTCCGTCGACATGCAACCCAATCTGCACGAACACATTTCAACCTCAACACAAAATGCTCTAACCTGAGCACTAAATGAAAGGTAATTAATTCATCTTTTAATACTATTTTGAAAAGTAGTCTACAATTAGATGACAAACACCAGATTTAAATTTTATGTTAAAAATGGACATATATATTTTCTTTAATAATCAAATATAGTAAAGTCTTTGAATAGCGAACACCTGTATTGGTTCCGGTTGTTCCTAATTTACATTTCTCTGGTCTGGGTGTTTGTAATTTTTTTTTCCACATCAGGTTAACTCTACAATGTTTCTTGCAGATGATATTTAGGTTTTTGTGAGTCACGTTCTTGGGATTTTCACAAACAAATTAATACAAATCGGTAGAACTATGTTTCAGATAAATTTAGTTTGTTGTATTGAGATTTTAAAACTTTTGCTATAATTAATATTTTAACTTTTTTTGTATATATTTATAGATACTATTTTAATTATTCAAAATTTTTAATAAAAAAAAAATTAAATGAATTACCTGAAACATTAATCTATTGTTACTAATTTTGTAAAAATTAAAAGAAAAAGTTTTCTTTACTTAATATTTAAACGAATTATTAGTTTTATTTCATTTCAGGTTCAGGTTGAATTGTATCGGATTTGTCTTGGGTTGTGTGTTGAAGAAAAATATTTTGATGTGTTCGGATTGGATGCCAGTTGACTTAATAGTAATTTTTTGGTTTTGGTGAAATACAACTCTACCCATACTTTATTCTAGAGA
The DNA here is from genome assembly GCA_963931845.1 of Maratus michaelseni. Taxonomy (NCBI): domain Eukaryota; kingdom Metazoa; phylum Arthropoda; class Arachnida; order Araneae; family Salticidae; genus Maratus; species Maratus michaelseni. Next base: position 280,574,704 of record OZ007598.1, on the reverse strand, counting down.
TAAATCTGTTTTCTCTTTGCAGCTGTCTGCTTTTGGGGAGCAAAAGCATACAAATATGTAGGTGTTACAAGTTGAGTGTTTGCTAAATAGAGATGTCTACTATGGAGGCATTATTATGTTGCATAAATCACATAAAAATATTTAGGGACAGTCACTACTTTTCATAACTGTGTTAAAAGATGAATTAATTTTCTTTTATTTATTGTTTGGGTTGGGGTTCGAATATGTCCGGTTCAGGTAGGTGCTTTTCAACAGAATTTCTTTTTTCGTGTGAAAATAGGGTTATGATTCACTGGAATTCTTTTTTATAGGAGGTGGGAGGAGTTGGGTTGGGTTGAGTGTTGATGGAAATTATTTTGTCCTGTTTAGATCAGGTTGCAGTTTGATGGAATTTTTTTGTTGGTCAGGTTGACTTCAGATGGAATTCTCAGTTTCAGGTCCTGTAGCATTTCAGTGGAAATTATTTTGTGGTGTTAGGATGAGGTTGCAGTTCGATGAAGTTTTCAGGTTTGAGTCTAGTACAACATGATATTTGGACAATCAACTGGTCATTTTTCAGTTAGCCTAACACTATCTAAGCTCTTAGCAGTAAGCCTTAAAATATCAAGCTGATTAAGAAATATATTACCATATTCCAATTAGCGTAACATTCTTTAGGCTCTTTGTAATAAGCATGAAAAACATCAGGCTGATTAGAAAAAGGGCGATGATTGTAGAGCCCGGCTATTTGGAAAAAGCCTGATTTCTCATTTAGCCTAAGACATATATAATAAATTTGTATATATTGAAAAAAATACTTTTGTACACATTGATTGTTATTTCATACAGTAATAAGACTGATGATGTTTTAAAATGTAAGTAAAAGTTGCTTGAAAGTGTTTTACAAGTTTTCTTTTCTCACCAGGCTAATTTTAATATAATATGATCACTACTAATACTCTATTGTGTGGTTGAATTTAAAGTTCCTTATTTTTGTTGTCGTGACACTCATATTCAAGCAATTATGCTAATATTTAAATAAAAAAATACATGCAATGCAGTAATAGCCACTCTACAGATTTGTATTGAAATAGTGATATCATATATGTATCTTTCTTAATCTGCCATCAATGTGAGTTTAAGAAGGACAGGCAAACTGTAAACAACATGCTCAATTTTTATTTTTTAAGTTAGTAACATTGTGCTACCCAATGCTATTGCTATCTCTGTGACTTGCCTATTAAATAACTATGGGAAATCAAAGAAGTATAAAATACTGTTTTGAGAAAAATGGTATGTCTAACAAAATCTCACAAATAGCCTCAGTTTTTCTTTCACTTAATAATATTGAAACATTAAATAACTTCAGTTAGATTTTTTAAATTTGATAAAAAATACTAAAGAATAATGTTGTACCTCTTTAATTATTTTCTTATGAATTCAGAGCAAAAATGCCATCTGTACTCCAGACTCCACAATTTTAATTCATGTTTTATTATTAATAAATGTAAATTTTTTCAAAGCTATACTTAAATACATTTTTTTAATTCTAAAAATCACTCAATCAAGTTTGAAAATCACTGTTTTACGAAATCAAAAACCTTCTCTGTTCAACAGGAAGATTGCTTTATAACACTAGCATCTCTTATGTCTTTGCAACTTGTCGCACAGAATAATGTTTCAGGCAGGCACAATCATTTGGATACGTCTGAGTTCTCATAACGTTTTATCTGTTCAGATATAGGAGATACATTGAAAACATTCTTTGAGTATTAAAATTATACTCGCATTATCTTGAAACAAGATTGTCCAGTTTTTTCATCTTCTTGAAGTAAGCTTATATTTTAACATACAATATAAAAATGAATATAATGTTTAACAATTGATTTATTTTGTTAACTTAGATCAGTTTTATATCAAAGTTTTCCATAAAATTAACTGTTCCACCATGTAATTATAATTTGCTTTGTGAATTTATTAGATTATTATTAATGTACAGTTACTTTCTTAAGTGATTAATCTTTAAAAATGTTTTTATTTCTAGTTAACATATATTATTATTGATTATTAAAAATATGGTTATTTTTACAAATTAAGTGAATTTTAGTTTTTTGCAGCATTTTTTTTAAAAAAAATTTTTAAGTTGAAAAAATAAGAACCTGAATCTGTATTTTCAACTAAAATATTAAAAACTTTGCTTTAAGATTACAATTTGTAATTGTGTAACCAAATATACAAAGATTTTTAATATATATATATATATATGTATATGTAATAACTTTAAAGCAGCAAGAAGGTCATGGAGATGATTTGTAATTAAATCACATGTTGCTGCTTTAAAAAAATCTGACATTTCTAATAAAGAAAATTATATCCACTAGTGATGCACTCATATTAAACTAGTAAAAGGAACACCACAGATTTTGTTTTTGTTAAAAAGTTTACACTGCTAAAATGCAGTGCTATATATTGTAATCTGGGTATGCAAATCGACAGTGATAGTACTTATGTCAATAAGTTGGGCTCATTAGAATGTATGACACCAGCGCTCAGTGTCGGAGTCTGCGATATTGATAGAAATCTAACAGAATTGCATTTTTAGGTTGAAACTCGTTATCTACAAGATCAAGCTCTTTTGTATGACATGGGAGTCATTTTGACAGTGCTCAGAATCAGGCACATAGATTAGACTTAATTTTGTTATAATATATTTTAAAATATTTGCTGAAGTATCAAAATTAGTCCTGTATAAACAAGAAAGAAAAATCATGTATCAAGAATAGATTATAAAACACTTTCCAACACTAACAAACCATGGCTGTTTAATAAGATATCTAAGTAAACATTTTAGAAAACATGAAACACATCTGAAAACCAAATTTCAGCAATTACAGATTATAGCCAGAAAGTATTCCAATTCTTTTGTGCAGCCCTGTATATAATTTATAGATTTGTATATACAGCATATAGTATGCTACAATTTAATTTAGTTAGAAAACACACAACACAGCTGAAAATTCATTTTCAGCAGTTTCTAATAATACACAAAGACATATTTGAATTATTTTATACGGCGCTGTATATTACATTAAGATTTTAATTCACGCCTCACATTAAACTAGAGTTTAATTCAGTCAGAAACACGCTGTAAACTAGTGAAATCACACTTCCAGAAATTACCATACATAGGTGGCCATGTATCCTGTTCTTTATGTGGCCCTTTATATGTTTGCTTTTTTTTCAATAAGCATCTCTTTGTATACTAAATATATTTCATGTTCAAAATGCCTAACTCGATTAAAACCCCCTTTTAATTAATTTATGCCGATGCACCGTAATGCTTATGAATTTTTATGTAGTCCTGTATATGATCTGTAGCATCTATACATATCTCATAGCATGCAAAAATTTAGTTAAACGCATACCTAATGGAAAGCACACTTCCAATTATTGCTTATAAACATTACTTCGGATACAGTACTGTGCCCGAAATATTGGTGTGTCCCTGTAAATGAACAATATATGCTATGCAGATCATATTATAAAACAAGTATTTTGTAGTAAACCCCAGTAACATATATCAGTTTCATCATATTTGAAGTAGCAAATCATAATTAAACTATGTTGCAAACAGTTTTTCGCTGCAGACTATTATATGACATGATACATTTGTACAGCACTGTAAATGAAAGAAAAAAGCTTTACGCTCTATATTCTACAGAAGCATGTCTTTGTGCATCTCAGAAATTGATATCAATTTCTTTTGCTGTCATAATGTAACATGATTAAAATGTGCAACAAACGATATTCCCCATTAGACCATAAAATAACGGAATTCCTTTCAGTTTTCCTGTAAACTAATTATAAGTGCTACATGTACCATATTCTATAGTAAACATGAACACTTAACACTTATTTATTATATTTACTAGTCAAACATCTTTTTACTTTTGAGTTATTTTTCCAAAAATAAGAGATTTATTTTTTACAATTTGTTAAGCAATGATATTATGAGATATATTCTAAAGGAATAATACAGCGTTACAATAGTATTGCAAATTCAACAATAAAATCATTAGAATGGTTAAGTTTTAACTTTCTCATATTCATCCTAATTAAATATAATTATTTTTTAAAGTAAACTTGATGAGAAGAAGAAACTCATTTCAATACGTTTATTTTAATACAATATGTAAAATAAATATATATACTTTTGAAAGTTATAAAAATGCTACGAGTCTATGTGGGAATAAAAATATGTAAGAATATGATATTAAAAACATTCCTTCATTTGTACTTATTGTATTTGTTTGGCACATTCAAAGGAGATGCTATACCCTTTGATTTTTTTTTTACTTATAAAAATTCTTGTACCTTCTTTACCTGTCATAAAAAGAAATTGTTAAACAAAATAATAATATCATTGTTAATATTTTGAAAAAAATTTTTAAACCTTTTCAATTTTAAATATTTTTAAACAATTTGTTTAATATTCACGGAAGTATCCTTCATAGCTTTAGGAATTTATTTTCCTATAAACCAATAATTTTTAAGAAGCAAAAATGAAACATCTGTATTTATTCTAAAACTAAGCAAAATACAATAATTTCTTCATATTTACATTAAAAGTTTTTTTAATTAATTCCATTGCAAAATCCATACCTAATTCTATTGAATATAATATTTTAGCTAATAAAAATGACATAAAAATATATTTTTGGGAAATTTTTACTTCCTTTGGCTAATATGTTGAACACATTAACTGAATTTATTTTCTTCTTTTTATATAAAAACAACATAAAGTTAAAAACATGTACTATACGTAATACTTTTAAAATGCCTTATAAGATCCATGTATTTTTCAATTTCTACATGTGTAACATCATTAACAACTGTGAGGGGTGATAGAAACACAAAAACTTTTTAATGAACAAAAATGTGTTGTTACAATAAAAATAATTTTTTGTTATATGAACATTACTTTTCATAAAATCAAGCAAGTCTCTCTTAACGTAATACGAAAACGAATCACTGAGATCATTCTGGAAGCTTATCATGTTATTATAAAGTGAAGCTGTTGTGATATTTTTAGCCAATATATATATATATATATACATAAAGTTAGGATGAAATGCTTAGCACAGTATATACCATGTTGCTATTAACTGAACACATTACAATTCTATGATGTCACTACAAGAAAGTATTGTTTACACGAACAGTTTAATAAAAATGAAAAAACTCATATGGGGTACCGTTATAGGGATCTATATGTATAAAAAAAAATTAGAAATTCTTAAACTGTATTAACAGTAGTTTTGTCCGTGCAAAAGTTTTGGAGGAATGAAACATCTATGATTTATTTTGATGTTGTTTACAATCTTGTAAATATGAAAGCGGTGATGCCAATAATGTAAAATTTTAATTCCCAACTTATTATATTGCAGACTGACAAAAAATAAAGATCTAAAGAAGAGTAGTGTATCTATTTAAGATGTTTGTTTTAGTTATTTCATTAAGTTCAGTTGTTATTCGCCCCATTGTATTGTATTTGTTTCTTTTACATGAAGGCTGAATGGAGGCTGTTTTAAATTTGAATATACTTTTAAATGTATATATAATTCACTACGTATACATTTAAATTTATATATCACTGACTACATACACATTTAAATGTAAAGATAGTTCATTACTTTCTTGTTACTATTTTTATACCTAGCAGAGAGGGGGACGTAGTGATACATATATGGGGTTAAAAACAATTTCATCAAAACATCAAATTAAATGTATGTCTTCATTTAAATAAATGATTTTATTTTATTCAATTTAACAGATTCGTTTAAAATACTACACTGTAAACGGAAATTCCTGAAACAGATGATTTGATTTTAAGTCCTTTTAAAATGTCTTTCTTTTTTCTCAGACACTAAAAACATCTGACTTGCGACGATTTTTGACCTATTATTTTTCGGCAATAAGTAGTTATTTCTAAGCAATTTCTTTTCTTTTTAACACTTTCCAACATAGCTGAAAAGTGTTTATGAATTTGGTTTGGCTATCTGTCTGCCCATGCTCTAACTCTTAGAAATGTACTCGGATTGCCATGAAATTTTTATACGATAAATGAGGTTTACTATAGAAAGTTTGGTACTGAAATGAAGTGTGTAGCCATTATAGTTCACTTACAGAGACACTCAAAATCATTCCGTTAGATTATTGTCTATGGAGGAAAAATCGTTTTCAATGCATTTAATTGTTATTATAATATTTCAAATATAAAGAGATTAATATGCAACACGGAGTTGGACAACAACATACTTTCACAGGAGTATAGAATAAACAGCATTTATAGTTCGTTTAGAGGTATGCACAAAAGAATTCCATTAGAAATAGTTAATAAACAAAATAAAAGGGTTAATTAATGTCTGTATTATAATTATACTTTCTATAAATCAACAAATTCCTCAGACACTATCACGTAAAGAGGAGAGAACAACTTAAGTATATCTGCATATGTTTCCTTACTATATTTACCATAAAATATACCATTTTCTTTTTCTAAAAACCAAATTCTATCTTACAAAATGCATTTCCAAGCTCACATAATTACAGAAACAAAATACGATTATGGATAAGGTACATTGATGATATCTTTATTATTAGATACAAAAAAGTAAATCTCACAACCCTCTTAAACAAAATAAACCTATACGATCAGAATATCCAAATTACAATTGAAGAAAGAAATAATCGATCGTTAGCCTGATGCAAAAGTATCATATGAAAATGCAAAAATACAAACCGCTGTTAACTGAAAACCTACTGTCAATATTGCCATAATATGAAGTAAAGTTAACATCACTTACAAACTTAGCACTGAATACACACATGAATAGGGCTATCTACTGAGAAATTATTGCAAGAAGAGTTAGAAATAATAGAGAAAATTTATTTCAAGGCACCCAAAGAAAATGTTTAAAAAATTAATAAGAAAGAGTTAACTTAATCCAACTGACACTGAAATATCTTCAATTTATACATACCCCCATCCCATTCATGTATGGGTTATCACTAAAGATTAGAAGAGATATAGGTAAATTTTGTAAACGAGCTCCAACTACATCCAATCTATCCCTCGGTAAAATTATATGAAATGATATTGAAAGTTATGAAAAATTAGAAATGGCAGGAAGATATAGAAATAACAGTATAAATAATGAAAATAAACAAGTACGCTATATAGGAATGACAAGAATAAAGAATAAAAGAGTGTATTCACGATTTGAAGTATAATAATCAAACGACAGCTAATATTTCAACCTCCATAAAAATTGATTCAATAACAATAGAAAAAATTGCAACCTATAAAGGCCTCCACAATCCATTAATTAGAAAAGCTATTAAACTTACGTAGCAAAAGATAGCGTTTGTGGCGACATGAACCATGCAGACATCGATAACCATTGGCGACAAATGCTGGAGGAGAGATGGAAAAATAGGGAAAAGCTTCCAATCTGATGTCGCAATAAAAGGAAAGTGAAAGTAAAATTCTTCGAAACTGAAGATGCCTCATGGTGAGGCAAAAACATTTTTTTGGAAGAGAATAGAGATCTGTGACATGTTATAGAATGTATGAAATTCCTGAAGGTTTTTTTAAAGGATAAAGCCACAGGACTCACAAGTAAAAATAGAAGATGCCAAGTAAAAGAATTTATAATAACTTTTTACGAGCTAATATATATATAATTATACATATTCGTATACATACATATTCTTACGGACATCAGAGTGAACCTATGTTTTTATGAAGTGACTAAGTTATGTTTTTATTTGAGTGCTAATAAATGTATTTTTTAAGCTATAATTCATTTTTTTAGAAAAGGAAAATAGTATCTTTTAAGATAAAAATTATAAAAAACAGATTCCTCTTTATGTGATAATGTCTGAGGAATTGATAGATTTATAGAAAGTAGAATTCCATTACTTTATGATCTATAGGAAATATAGTTTGTGGTCCCTTTTTATGATGTTATGATACTTGAAACATAATAAAATATCTGAAGTGTGCTACCACATGTTTTATTTAGATTATGAAGTGCATTTATCATTCATTTACAGAGACACACAAATAAATTTGGTTACAGGAATGAGTTAGAACAATAATTGCTGGAAGTGCATTTTCTGTTATAGTATTCATTTTTTAAGTTTTATAATTTAAAGTATATTAGGTGGTGTGTATATAAATTCTGCAGATTTCACACAGCACTACATGAAAGAATTCATACACATTACCGGATATGGACAGTAATTGCCGAAAAACGATTTTCCCAGAGTTATGTATTTTTTATGTTGTTCAGTTAGATGTATCACTTCATTCCATGAAAAAAGTGAAATTTCTTAATAATAGTTGGTTGGTGCTGGAAAGTATGTCATAATCTGTGCCTGATGCAGGATTTTTTGCTGTTTTTTCCTTTTTACTATTGTACGCAACAGCCTTGTTTGACAGCATTGATTCCTCTGTGGAGAAATAAAGCAGTTTTGGGTTTATTCCAAAAGCAGAACCTGATGAAAGCATGGGTCTGTGCCTGATTTTAGAGGCCACTAAATTTGGTATGCAATTTTTGAAAACCTAATATTTTATATCTCTTTCAATATTGCACTGATTATAATCTATATTTTAAATCTTTACAATAGGTTAATATTATATATGCAGTAAAATCTCTTAATAATGGACATTTTGGGACAGCATAATTTATCGGCTATCTGCAAGTATCATCTTTACAGGAGTAAAATAATACAAAAATGCATGTGAAAAAGATGTTTACTAGAAAAAGGGTACTTCTATTTTCCAATGCCCATTCCTGAGATTTTACTATAAATCCCTAACGAACACTCCTAAATACAGGACACGTTTTCAACCCACAACACAGACATATTTGTATACTTTTATATCTGAAAAAAGGATACATCCAAATGGCGGTCAAGTTCTGCTAATGGGAGCTTTTACCGTATTCAGAGAAATGTATTTTTTTTTATCTTCTCTTACTCTAGAAGTTCAAAATATTTATTCCAATCAGCACAATGTCGAAAGAAACTTATGAGCATTGCATATTAAATCTGAGTATTTTAGCACTGCTCGCTTTTTACCCTTTTTTTCTTACTAAAAGTCAAGAGAAGTAAATTGAGGGCATACCGCGCTGTCAAAAAGAGGATAACAATGATTCCATTTTGGAACATCTCATCTTTCTCTTTTTCAGCTATGGTCCCTTAAGACAATTCTCTTTTGGGTGTTTTCCATTTGAAGAAAGAAATTAACATTTTTTAGTGATTGTCTGATGGAATGCTATCATACCAAGGAAGTATATTTGAACAGGAAATGTTTGTATTAATTATAGGGATCAGGGGGGGGGGTGTATTTCGCCTGAATTATAGCAAAGCCACAAGTGTTGGTTTTGGACAAATATTAACTATTCGCCAGCTGAATACTCTTACATATTAAAAGATATTAAAAAAATTATTTTTATGGCAGTTTTACCCCATTTTTAACACAAATACTTTTTTTTATGAACAGGATCTTTGCACAAATAAACTTAACACTAAAAAAATGCTTTCAGTTATTATTTATGGGGCTGATCTTAAAACTTGTTTAATTAATAAAGCTTTAAATTTCATGGTTTCTTCGGAGAATAAAAATAAATTTTCTTATATTCTAAAACAAATATATTAAAATATAAGACAACTTTTATTTTTCTTAAATCCTATTTGTCTTTTATGAACTATTTCTTTCTTCTATTTTTTAGCAGCTAATTATAAATGACTGGAACGAATTAGAAGGGACACTTTACAATTATTCAGTTATTTATCAGGAAGGGACTAAAGGGAATATTTATTTGTGTATATATAAATTCAAATGATAACTATTGCACAATGATATATATTTTTTTTGCTCCTGCCAATTTAGCAAGAAAGTTTTTAAGTGCACCCGCAAGCAGTGTCTCTATTCAGATGTTATTGCTGAAAGCTTAGAATATACAGGAATAGAATACACAGTGTATTTCTAACCTAATTGAACAAACTTTCGAATTTGAGAAAGTGTGTGAAGACTAACAATATACATTATTGTTAACAGCTTGGTGACAAATGTCGCATATACGTGACATTTTGCGTGCATACAATCTTGAACTTTTCCTTTCAGTAATTTTGAATAGTAAATTTTGCAGAACTTATGCAATTAAATTAAGGAAAGATTTCTATTTCTAGTTCACTGGTGCTGAAAGATTAAAAACTGTTCTTCGCAGAGAGCTTAAAAATAGAAATAACAATCAGAGTTCGTCGTGTATTGAGATACCTTCCTGAATAAAAAGTAGTTTACAGTCCTGATTTCCTATACGAAAATTGTCTGTCTAGGTACTGCTTAAGGGCAGGGTTGTTATTTTGCCGACTTTTTTATAAAAAGTCCAAAATACTAGACAAAAAGAACAAAATTAAAATTAACTGAATTTGAATAAGTGTGGCATATAAAATGATTGCCATGATCAGGGGTGTAAAAATAAATGAATCTATTTGCCACTGGCAAGCAGATTTTCTAGCTGAGATAGTGAAATTTTTGGCAGACTTTTAGGTACTTACATATTATCTGGGACAAGAGCTAGATTGCCAAAAATGGTTGCCAATAGCCGATCTTGTTTATCATTGTCAATCATATTCAAAACAGTAATTTAACATTATTAAATACATAACATGGTTAAAAATGATAAATTACATAAAATAAGTGAAATATAATAAATGAACAGTAATAAATAAATAAATAAAAACTATAAACTAAATAAAAAATAACTATAAATTAAATAAAAAATAAACTGTAATACATAAATAAACTATACAGTTGTTAAAAAACGAGTGTCACTATAATTACTATAATTGGCACAGTTGTATAAGACATTGCTCAGATAATACATAAGTACCGACTTTTAAAACTGCAGATTATGCAGGGGTACAATTAGACGATCCAGAAAAAGAAATATTTCTGGGATAAAGAGTGTCATCTTGGAAGTTTAATCTTTCTACTTCTCTTGTTGTATGATTAAAACTGATTTAAAAAAAAAATGCCAATCCTTAAAGTTTCTGCTTATGTTTTTGCTATTATTTAGATATTTAATTTACTGTTCACTTACCATGAATATGCATATTAAACACACATGCACATAGTTTTAGTACAATGATAATTATAAGTTGAAGAAGCAACTATATAGTAGCTAATTATAATTTAAAATATTATACCAAATACAGAGGGTATAGATAAATTTATACTTCCAATAAATGTCAAAGCAAGATGCACACTGCAGAAGAATAAAAAACAAACAAATAACAGAAAAGATTTAGAAAATTTAAATTACAAAATTTTAGTAAAATTAAAATTTAATTTTAAAATTAATTTTTTCAGTCAAAATTTATTTACATCTACTTTTTCAGACTCAAGAAATTCTCCAAGACCGAAAGAAGTCTGGTCAAGAATTGCTTGCTCACACAGATGTGTATTTTTTAAAAAAACTACTAAAATTTCTTTTGAACACATCCCATGGACAATATACTTTATTTCAGATCAGCACTTAATTACACTTTCTCATAAAACAGTACAATGCACACCTTGAAAAAAAGGTTCAGACTTCCATCAATAGTAAATTAAGTAAGATAAATATTGATCAATATGAATGCAAATGAAAACTTTAAACTAGTTATTTTTTTTAATGTAAAGAAAAATAAATAAATTGCTTCACCAGTTTGAAATACCATTCAACAAGAATTTATTGCACAGTTGAATATGCGGTAAGACAGAACCCAGAAGAGGGGTTCTACTGATATAATCGGACCAGAGTCAATTACACATATTATTAATTATAAGATCAAATTTATAAAATGCACAATGAAAAAAAAAACTGTATGTATGCAAAATTAAATTATTTTATAAGTAGAACATCAGAGATTTAAAATCCTTAAATTCTGAGAAACAGAGATACTCAAAACGATAACTTATAATAATTGAGAAAAAATGTTACCCAAAAAGCTCACATAAAAATTTAAAGAATTCAAGACAGTTGTCATTAACAATAAGCACATGTAGAGAAATGTTATATTTAATGATGGTATAAAAGTTTATTAAGAATTAATTATTACAAAGCTTATAAAATTACAACAAATGTATGAAATATAGGAACTTTTTCTAAGGAGATATACTTCTTTCTAAGTATCTTTGGGTAGGTACAAGGTTACTAATTAAAAAAATTGCACATCTTGTTTATTACTTTTTTTACCTTCTTAGCCATACATGGGATGAAAGGTTAAGAAAGATATATTTATATCTCATTTTAATTCAATACAATTCTGTAGAGTAGATATTATCACCTTACATATAATTTTAAAGATATTTAAACATTAGCATAATTGCTTAAATATAAATGTTGCCACAACTTCAAAATAAGGAACTTTAAATTTAACCACAGATATTAGTAGTGACATCATAATAAAATTAGCCTGATAAGAAATGAAAACTGTTCAAATAGTTTCTAGCAACTTTAATTTACATTTTTAATCCTCATTCGACATTGCATGAAATAACAAACAATCATCAAATACATAAGCAATTTCTTCAATATTTACACAATTCATATATATATTTTGAGACTATTTATTTAATATATACATACATATAACATAAAAGTATATAATACAAAATTATATGACATATTAGTACAAAGATAAGCAGCATGAAATTAGAATTTTTTTCATTCACCCCTGTTTCATTTTGTTGTTTATAATGTTTGGTAAGAAATCACTCTAATTTAAAAGAAATCACTCACGACTAATTTATGTCAAGGTCCATTTAAAAAAAAGAAGTGCTGAAGTTAGTTGATAGCAAAGCTGAAATTGTGAGAACATAAATGAGTACTTAGTTTAAACTTTTATGAAAATGACTTACTACATGTCTCACAAACAGAATGTTTATTCATAGTATGAATTAAAAAAAACTTTTCAAATGATTCATGTCAGAAAATTTCTTGTTGTTACACCTCTCACACAAAAGGTTTCGAATCAGTATGAATTGACAGATGTGTTGTCAAATTACCCTTGACAGAAAATTTCTTGTTACATATCTCACATGTAAAAGGTTTCTCACCCGTATGAAATAAACGATGTTTTTTCAAATTACTCTTGTCAGAAAATTTCTTTTTGCATATCTCACATGCAAATGGTTTCTCACCAGTATGAATTAACAAATGTCTGCTTAAATCACTCTTTCGAGGAAATTTCTTTTTGCATAGCCCACACTCCAAAGGTTTCTCCCCAGTATGAACTAACAAATGTTTGTTTAAATCACTCTTTTGAGAGAATTTCTTGCTGCATATCTCACACACAAAAGGTCTCTCACCAGTATGAACTAACAGATGTCTTTTCAAATTATAATTGTTAGAAAATTCCTTGTCACATATCTGACATGCAAAATGTTTCTCACCAGTATGAATAAAAAAATGTTTGCTTAAATCGCTCTCTTGAGAGAATTTCTTGTGGCATATCTTGCATACAAATAGTTTCTCATCAGTATGAATTAACAAATGTCTGTTTAACTCGCTCTTTCGTGAAAATATCTTTTTACACATCTCACATGCAAAAGGTTTCTCACTAGTATGAAGAAACAAATGTTTGTCTAAATATCTCTTTCGAGAGAATTTTTTACTGCATTTCTCACATGCAAAAGGTTTCTCGCTGGTATGAAATAACAGATGTCTTTTCCAACTACTGTTGTCAGAAAATTTCTTGTTGCATATCTCACATGCAAAAGGTTTCTCACCAGTATGAATTATCAAATGTCTGTTTAAACCACTCTTTCGAGAGAATTTCTTGTTGCATATCTCACATGCAAAAGGTTTTTCACCAGTATGAAATAAAAGATGTTTTTTCAAATTACTCTTGTCAGAAAATTTCTTTTTGCATATCTCACATGCAAAAGGCTTCTCACCAGTATGAATTAACAAATGTCCATTTAACCCACTCTTTCGAGGAAATTTCTTTTTGCATATCTCACACTCAAAAGGTTTCTCCCCAGTATGAACTAATAAATGTTTGTTTAAATCACTCTTTTGAGAGAATTTCTTGTTGCATATCTCACACACAAAAGGTCTCTCACCAGTATGAATTAACAAATGTTTATTTAAATGACTCTTTTGAGAGAATTTCTTGTTGCATATCTCACACATAAAAGATTTCTCGCCAGTATGAATTGACATATGTGCTTTCAAACGACCTTTGACACAAAATTTCACATTGCATATCTCACATGCAAAAGGTTTCTCACCAGATTGAACTATCAAATGTTTGTTTAAATCCCTCTTTTGAGAGAATTTTTTGTTGCATATCTCACAAACAAATGATTTTCCTTGTTGCGAGTCAGAAGGTGCTTCTCAAAAATGCTCTTGCAAAGTAATGTTGTGTTCCATATTTCACACTTTAAATACAACTGTGAGTGATGTTGACTGTTAGTGATGTGATGGATATCTAAGGGACTTTTCTGTTTAACTACTTTTATAGTTCTGCTATAAATAAAATTGTTAATCTATCATATTTTAGAATTCATTAAAAACATATTTGAGAGAAAAGAGCTCCTGATGAGAACTTAAAATTAATGAAGAAACTGAATTTTATTAATTTTCTAACCTAGCATTAAAAACTATATTCATTTCTCTAAAAATGGAAACAGAGCTGCTACTGCCAAATGCAATCAAACATGGTTGTTTTAGTAGTCTCCGATGAAACAAATAGTAAAAATGTCAAGGTAGTTGCATACTTACTTAAGAAAACTAAGAAAGAGGGCATATTCATTTGCCATAAAATATCCAAAAGTTTTTCTAGAAAAATCCATTTTTCACAATTTATTCTGCAATTCAAATTTGGCACTTTTTGTACTTTTATTATACAGCACTTCTAAAATTGTAGAACATTTTTAAAAAATAAGAATTTTTTAATTTATCGTCTTAACACAGATCATCAAAATTTCAGTTTACGCAAACTAAATGCAGTATATGTTTGCACTTCAGAATTACTATAAGGTTTTTTAACTTCAAACAAGAAAATTTTATTGGATGTTATTTTGCCACAATTGAATTCTATGTTGCAAAAGTAAGTAAACAATGTAGAAAATCTGTCTACAGAAAGAGGTTTATTGGAAAAAATGCATTTGATATAAGGGTCATTCCATGTCAAAACACCCATAATTTTCTAAAAATGACATCAACCACCTTCAATTTTGATGAAATTTGGTGTAATTGTAGAACTTTTAATGCTATTTCAAAAATATCAATCATATTGAAATTGATAAAACGATTTAATATCTATGAGCTTTTAAATATCTTTGAAGATGGCCGATTTGCCGCCATTTTGAATAGTACATGTGACAACATAAAAGTCTATAACTCCTTACAGATTTAACCTAGAACCTTCAAACTTTTTTTTTGTTTTGTTTAGAATAAAGTAAATTTTCATTGAAACAGATTTCTGTGCAGTTTATTCCATTAAAAAGCTTTCAAAATTGATTTTTTGGCATTTTTTTATTAAAAAAAGGTGTAACTTCAACAACTGATTTCCCCCATTGCCCCCCTTGAATTTTCATCTAACTGCCTACACAGACAACTCAAAGTGTGTTTTGAAGCTAATAAAAAACTTTTAATGGGCGGTCTCACAGGCATTTTGTTTAAAGCAGAATTTCCATTTTACTAACCTGCCAAAAATAACAAAAAACACTAGACGTTTGATATTTCTTTTATTATCAGAAATATCCTACATCTTTACATCTAAAAGTTTGATAAGGTTTTATTTATCTTACATAAAGATAATATTTTTTATAAATGTAGCTAAAAAGACGTGCAATTCCATGGAAATAAACAGGAATGCAAATAATGAATTCTTGCAAAATGTAGAAATATAGTCATGTCAAATTGAAATCTGTTACAAAACTTAAGTAAATTATAAATAAAAAAGAAATGATGAAAGAAATTCTACAAAGTCACATTTTATAGCAAAACCATATTTGTATATTATACCAAATATGATAAAGTTACAACTCGTAAATAAAAAATATTGTCAAGTAAAAATTACTGCAGTATTTTAAAGCTATACAAAATAACCTTCAGCAAATACACATTAAAAATACACTATTAAAGTATATCTACGTTAATAACAAATTAAAGTAAAGATATTTAATAAAAAATATTAATGCTACTGTAATACTGATGGAAAATCACAAATTTGTTTTAGTTAAATTTTGTTCATTTTACCTTTCAAATTGATTTCCCTCTCGTTTTATGTTTTGCCAACTTCATTTTTATTAAAGCACTGAATATATCAATAAGTCTATATGTTCTACTAGTTGTGATATTGATGTCAACTGCACAAAGAATATGATTGAAAGTCACAATATAACTGTCATTTTCTGGCCAATTTTATAAAGGTGACCGGTCATTGTGGATGCATGAATTTAACATTTAGATCTCGTTCTACATTGTGGACTTCTAAAACTAAGCTTACATACCAATTTTATTCATATATACATACTACATAACTGTTAAGAGATGGAATATTTAAAATCTCTAACATTTCTATCAAAAGATGAACAAACAGAAAATTTTTCATCAGTACTTATTATTTTCCACTTATTAATAAATTTCCTGTAGATTCGAAATAATGAATACTATGTGTTCCAGGAATTGTTGTAGCAAGTTGCATCCACTGAGACATATTGCTGCAAAGTTTCAACATGTCACTTTTTGTGATGATAAAAAGTGTTATACCTTCAATGTTTTATCTGCAATATTTGTACATCAGTCACATTTGTTTGATCATGCAGCAACCTTGGCAGACTTGCTTTTGTCATAAGTCTTTTAACAGTCTCTTCCACCCCATCGCAAACAGATTTTTTAAGACTTGTAGCAAAAAAGCTTCATTTTGCTTTTATTCCACCAAAATCATATTCATGATAATATAGGTTAAAAAATGTTTTGAAATTGTTATAGTGGGCAGCACAGCCATCAGAAAAAAAAATCTACATTTGCAACTAAAGGATACTTCCTGATGGCTACAGAAATTGGGAAAAAAGTTCCCAAAATTTCCTCTGATTTCCTTGATTTCCGTTATTACTGATACACATACGATATTTTTAATATATGCTACTTCTTCGTATAACACACATATTCAGCTTGCCAATACATCATTTGGGAGAAAAAATACAAATTGCACAATATTCATAAAGTACTGGTTCACAGTTTCATAAATTCAAACACAAAATTTAATCCAACAACTTCATATAGTTGCCAATGAATATATGGTGACCAGAAAATTTCTTGAAGAAAGTTCAATTTTAAGACATATCTATATCTGACAGTATAGCTAATTGGATTAAAGTGGACATCTGCTCAGCTTATGCTAGTGTATCATAAAATTTCCAAAAATGGGTAAATTTCCTTCAAATTTCCTTCCTATCCACAGAAAATGAGGATATCTGATCTGATCATCTTAATCACTTCAACGGCCACCTCGAGATAGATCAGGGGAAAGAATACTATTTTCTTATCTCTGTGCACGTTGAAGTGGTTAATTTGTGTTTAATACTAAAAACTCATATCATGTGCATCTTTTTAAAACTATACAAAAATTATACTTTTCTTTATAGTGTACTATTATTGGCTTAGATATCATCTGTTTGTCGACGAAACTGTCTCATGAGGTATAATATAGACATAATTTTCGCATATAGACATATTTCCCTGATTTTGAAGTACCTTTATGAAATTCCCTGACTTTTACAGATTGATAAACCTCCCTGATTTTCAGAATCTGTAACCACCCAGTTATTTAAATACTGCACGATTAATTTTTGAGTCTGATAAACTATTGGTATGTCGTGGTTCATATCATCTTAAACCACACAAAGGCTTTCACTTTTTAAGCTGCTTTCATTTTCCTTTACATACAATACAAATGTGTAAAGTACAGCATCCATGTGTCCAGTACTTCATCCAGTGCCTTGTACTTCATCTTGCAGTAAAAAAGAAAATTTATCACTAAAATGCATTTATATGAGAACCTTATAAGTAGTACGTTCTTTTCTTTTTTCAAATAAACACTCTGAGACCATAATACAAGACGTATTGTACATGACGTCTATGTTTGCGACTTGGATACGTATGTATGGGGTAAGAGCATTTCAATCTTTTAAAGAACAAGATTAATGAAATCTGATAGAGTAAATGTATGTGATGGTAAATCTACTTTGTCAGTTGATAGCCACTATTTAGATTCAATTGTATCTTCAGGATCAAAATCCGGAAATTGTAACTTTAAAAATCTCCAAGAACATTTTTTGGGACATTTGCTGCATATACGTAACATACAATCCAAAATATTAGAACAGCAAACCAATTTCTGGATCAAACCTTGATATCGTTCTTAAATCAGCAATTGAACATTTTGTATAGTTTTAAAGTACAATAATTTTTACTGCATTTTTTATTTAAGAGTTGTAAATTTATCATATTTGTATAATATACAATTATGATTTAGCTATAAAATGTGACTATTTGTAGCTTTTTTTCCCATCATTTCTTTTTTATTTATAAATTATGGAAACTTTGCAACAGATTTCAATTTGGCATAAAAATATTTCTATGTCCTGCAGGACATAGCATACATTATTAGCATACATTTCTATGACCTGCATACATTGTTAGCATTCCTGTTAATTTCCATGAGATTTTACCTTTTTTAACTACATTTATAAAAATATTATGCTTATGTAAGACAAATAAAACCTTATCAAACTTTTAGATGTACAGATGTCTGATATTTCTGATAATAAAAGAAATGTCAAACATCTTGTGTTTTCTGTTAATTTTGACAGGTCAGTAAAATTGAAATTATTCTTGAAACAAAATACATGTGAACCGTGCATTAAAAAATTTTGTATCAAGTTTCAAAGCACACTTTGAGTTGTCTGTGTATGCAATTAGATGAAAATTGAAGAGGAGCAATGGGAGAAATCAGCTGCTGAAGTTACACCTTTTTTAAAATTAAAAAAATGCCAAAAAATCATTTTCTGAAAGCATTTTAAGGGAATAAACTGCAGAGAAATCTGTTTCAATGAAAGTTTACTTTATTCGGAACGAAACAAAAAAATTGAAGGTTCTAGATTAAACCTGTAAGGAGTTATAGACTTTTATGTTGTCACATGTGTTATTCAAAATGGCGAGAAATCTGCCAACTTGGAAGTATTTTAAAGCTCATAACTCTTAAATCCATTTGATCAATTTCAATATGATTGATATTTTTGGAATTGGCATTAAAAGTTCTACAAATACACCAAATTTTAACAAAATGGGTGATGCTGGGTGCCATGCTCTCTGCTCTGGGTGATTTGACATGGAATGATTTGGTGTGATTTGACATGGACCCATAAGAGATATCTGCAACTTTTGTGCACATAACTAATCTTTTCTTCATAAGAAATTTATGCAAAATACAATATTAAAATTGCCATAAAAAGCCGGATTTTATAACCACTATGGGTTAAATATAGCAAATAAAAGGTAAGATAGAAATGCAATATTCTAAGTTGTTATTACCAATATTTTAAATTTGGTATTAACCTGAAAAGTTGAGCTAAAAACATGATTAGCCTTTTTTAATCAAGGTTTGATTAAAGCATGGCACAATGGTCCAGGGATGCCTGACTTTTAAGAGCCCAAAATTATTCTGCAATTTTTTAAATTATGGAAATTTTAATCCCATTTTGGTTCTGTAATGTTTATGTGAGAAATAAAATTTTCATTCAGAAATTTCCAAATCAATTTTAGGAACAACTTTCAATTGTTTTTTAGTAAAATTATAAATTTGGAAGAATTTTACACCTTAAATATTTGCATAATTTAAAAATATTTTAAAACAGGAATAAAACATCAGTTAATTTCTTTTAATTATACCACCTTCAAATGAAAAAGCTTATTTTCAGCATGTGATGTAAATAAAACATTCTTCTTTTGGGTGATCATTTGTCAATTATGGCAATTCCTTTTTGTAGGTTTTTACCCTTCCTTTTCCCTGAAATCCAACACATTTCAACGTGCACCTGAAATATTGAAACCGAATTTAAAAAAATTATCTATATATTAATACAATTATGGAAAAGTAGAGGACAACTATGTCTTCAGTGTCAATTTTATCTTTTGCATAGAAAGGTGTAATCAGGGAAAAAACTGAACACTCCCCCACTAACTCTGCAAAAATTTATAGTAGAAGAAAGTTACTGGTACCAAACGATTAGAAATAAAGCCTACTTTTAAATGATGTATGTAAAATTTGCTTAGGGGCCATCTACATATCAAAACCAGCCTGAACTTTGTGTCTTTCAATGGCAAGGCCCAATTTTGACATGATATTTTTTATTTTTGGTTTAAACTGTGCCTAAATTCCAATTAAAACTAATACTAAATTCCACGTCATTTGTATGATAAGTTTTTAAATTATAAGCATTCAAAATTTAGAGCTTTGAATGTTAAATTACATTTTCATATTTTTATTATTATTTCCTGAAATTATAATCCTAATGTACTAATTTTTTGTTTGGTTATAATACTAAAGAACCCAAATATAAATACATTGAATTTGTATTTTTTATAATTTTATAACATGAATAATGAAATTAATATTCAAAGAAATTATGAATTGCAACCTACAGTTTTCTTGATGGATTTATATTTATTATGTCCTGCTTTATGTGCATTTAAAATTTAAAATTTTTCTTTTGATTAGTTTTTAAATTATGCTTTAAAACACTGATTTAAGGGGCCAGGCCGTCTAAAATGTGAAAAAATGTACAATTTGAAAAAAAGTATTTTACTTATTTTATTGTTGATCAGAATAAGATTTTTTGTTACTTTTACTGTGTCTGGTTCTCAATTTGTTATTAAAATTACATAAATCATATTTGCATAGGATATAATTTTACATTAGTTATGTAAATTAGTTTCTTTTATTTTTAAATTAACAAAGCTGATTTTTTTTTAATGAACCTTCCTTAGAAAAAGATTCTTACGAACTATTTTTGTTACTTTTAATTGATTTTCTAGCTTCTTCTCCAGTCTAATAAACCTATTTTATTTTTTCCGCAGTATATATGTTTGAAGTAAAGTTTCTTATAAATGCATATGTGTTGTGCATTTGCCGAAAACGTTTTTGAAATATGCCATTAGCAATCCAGTTGGGACTTATATTCAGACTGAAAAACAATTTGTCTGGTTTTTTTAGCCCGTTTTCTTATACTGCTTCATACTATTTTGTATTTGCCGATATCCTTCACATATAAATTTAGAAAAGAGCAAGTAACATAAATTCAAAATCTGAGAAAAAGCTTTATAAAAAACACCTATTAAATTCCAATCACATATTCAAAAACTACTTTAATAACAGATAATCTTACATATTTTAAACCGATAATACAACTCTTGTGAACATTATGAAATGAATACTGAAAAGGATTTTAACGTATATAACAATAACCGAAACATATTAAGTGAATAAAATGTCATATTGGCAAGAAATAATACATTAGTGACTTAGTTATTTCGCAGCATTTCAACAATCAAGTACTAAACTTCAATTTTGATACAGCCCTTAAATTATGCCCATTTTAAAATAATTAATTTCTCTGAAACTAATTGTAGGAATTTCATGAAATTTGGTATCTAGGCAAAGTTGGAACTGAGAATTTAAAATATCTTGTCAAAATTGGGTCTTGCCATTGAAAAAACAAAGTTTCGGTTTAATTTTGCATGTAGATAGAGACCGAAATTTTTTTTATATACATAATTTAAAAGTAGACTCTATTTCCAATTGTTTGGCACAAGTAACTTTCTTCTACAATAATTTGTTTCAGAGCTAGTAGGAGATGTTCAGTTTTTTTTCTACGTCTGTATATATATATATATATATATATATATACTCATTAATATTCAAATAGTATATAGTTTTTAACAAATTGAAAAATATTCAGGTTGGTTTGTTGTATAAGGTTTAATGGCACAAGTTCCTTTTAGGGACAAAGAAAATATTAAAAGGAAACATTAGTCCATCCTCAGAAAGTTATGCTAAAAAATAAATGTAATTAAAAAATAAAAACAAAGCTTAAAAAGAACTGTTACTAGGTATACCGGTTAATTCCCGCTGTTTTACTTAATAGATAGCAGCAGCTATTAATGCAACGTTCAATCATTTGACATATAGTGTGTTTTGTTGTACTAACATAAGGCTTGAAAAACATAAATGTCAAAAGTTCTCAAAGTAATAACATCATATAAATATTCGTGCTCAAAAATGTCGAATTTTGTTCCTTCCAAGGAGTATTTGCGGACTGTGCTTTTGTTTCTGTTTCATTCCAAGAAATCGGCTGCTGAAAGTCATAGAACTCTTGTGAAAGTTCATGGTGACAATGCATTATCAGAAACAACATGCAGAGATTGGTTTTGACGATTTAAAAGTGGTGATTACAGCGTTAAAGAAAAAGAACATCCAGGTCAGCCAAAAAAGTTTGAAGATCCCGAATTGAAAGCTTTGCTCGACGAAGATCTGTGTCAGATCAGTCTGAAACAGTTAATGGCCAACGCTACCGACAACAAATGATGAATTTGAACCATGAATTGATCGAAAAACAGCCAGAATGGGCTAGAAGACATGGAAAAGTGATTTTGCAGCATGACAATGCTCCGGCTCATACCACAACTTTGGTCACGGACACCGTAAAAGCGCTGGGATGGGAACTGCTGCCTCACCCGCCGTACTCTCCAGACCTGGCCCCGTCCGACTACTATTTGTTTTCATCAATGTCGCACGCATTGGCAGAGCAACACTTCGATTCGTACGAAAATGTGAAAAAATGGCTCGATGACTGGTTTGGCTCAAAAAATGAACAATTATTTTGGCGATGCATCCACAAATTGCCAGAAAGATGGGGAAAATGTGTAGCTAGCGATGGCCGCTGGTTTGAATAATCAATTTTTATTATTTCCTATGTATTTTTAGCTTCAAAAATCAATAAAAAACAGCGGGAATTAATGGGTACACCTAGTATCTGGATGGGTTTTTCCTCCAGATATAGGCATATAATTGCAGAAAATTAAAACTATTAATTCTAAAAACAATAAATCATAAAATTTTAATATTAAGATGTCAAGCAACTATAATTCAAAATGAAAGTCTGTCTGCTTTAAAAAAAAAGCAAACAGTAACCCATGAGGTGTTTTCCCAATGAGGTTTGTCAAAGTAGGTGCTGATAAATTAAAGTAAATTCTATACAAGTGTCTTCAGTCTGAACAGTCAGTTAAAAGATAATTAGTGAGAAGCTTAAACTAAACAGTGAGGAAACATTTGTACATTCTCCTAAAGTAACATATGTTTGTGAGGGATTCACAAATCTCCAATTCGCAGACGAGTCAAAATTACACCAGTTTCCCTTAGATAACTAATTTGTTAGGTCATGATTGTTGATTTAATGTGATGTGGTTTGTTATTGTATTCTAAATCTTAATTTTCCTGCCACTAATTGAGAATCAAATGTTTTATTAGGTATTTAACATCTGAGAATAGAATCTGATAATGTAATCAACTAGGAGCATGTTTTGCCACCTCATCCGCTTTCTCATTTCCATAAATGCCCATGTATCCAGGCACATAGCAAAATAATATATTGTAATCACGCCTTGTCAGTCGATTATAAATATTCAAAATTGTTGGAATATAAGGATGCTTTTAAATGATTTATTACATTAATAGAACAATTTGAGTCTGTATAAATTATAAAAAACATGTGCAAGGATAATGAGACATGTGCAACATGGCTCTCTCTATCGAAATCAGTTTAGCCATGAACAGTAAAATAGATGAGTGCAGTCAATAACTAAAACAAGTATTTTTACGTAAAAACATGTAGCCATCACTATCCGATGCTTTGAGCCCTCTATGTATATATCAATGTGGGATTGTAAATAATACCCATTTGTAAATCGATATTCTTAACAATACAATTAGATACACAATATCACAAGATGATTATGAGGTACGTGAAAGGTGAAGTTTAAAACAGAAAGCAAGAAAAAATAATTGTTCCATGGTTTGTACCTTAGAATTAAGGTTGGTAATCCGATATATATAAAACAAATGATTTAAAGTAAAATTCTAGATAAATTCTTGTTTATGTTGTTTACAAATATGTTATAGTATTAGGGGGTATGAAGTGTTGTGATCTCATCATTATATTGTTTGTTTGAATAAGTAATAAATGTTGTTTAAAGTTAAATTGAAGAGATATAGTCATTTATAGTTGTAAGTCAAGTGAACATTTAAGCAATTGTAAGATTATAAATAAAATCCAATAAATTATGGGGGCTTGGCCTGGATTTTGATAAAAACATATTTTAAAAACCAGGATATAAAACAAGAAATAAATTGAACTGATTTATATGAACTGTAATAATTTCTGTAATCAGATCTGCAATTCCTATTAAAGTGAAAACTCGTAATTATCGTAACGTAAATAGAATAGATAATGTCATTTTTAAATACAGCAAAAAAGGTGGATTTATTAGCATTATGGGATGATATGGGACTGCTGGTTCCTAAAAATCAAAAAATTACAGATTTAATCAAGTTGGTAACAGCGTACGAAGTATTAGGTCTGCTCCATCCATATCCTATGGAAAATCAAGGAGCTTATTCAGAGAGAGTAAAGATAAGTACTTCAGCATGATGTAAATGATGCCATTGTGACCAGGGGCAGATAAAAGACTGTTTCAAAATCGGTTTACAAGCTCTGATATAATAAATGGTTGATTGTATGCAAAAATGTGATGAGAATTTAAATTCATGCTGGTCATTTCTGTTTGTCTTTTGTAAATAAATAAAGGTTATGGGTATGAATCAGAGATTGAAATAGATGCTATGGTATTTCCTATTGTCTCTGCTGTTTTAATAAGAAGTCATAGTTTGACCATCATGTTTTAAAATTGAAATATGACTTTCAGAGTACAGGCCCATAAATGTTTTCACTCTTTTCCAGATTTCTTTGCTTGAAGTATTGGAGTTAATGTAAGTGACATATTTAATCCAGTATTCACGTTGGCTTTTATGCCACACTCTTCTAGCTTTGGCGTTTACTGTAATATGATTTACAGTTGAGAATGTTGGGATACCTCCGGAAGAGGCCCCAAGGTTTCTGATGTTATTTCTTTGCTATTTGACAGTTGTAATTCCACCATGGTTTCCAGTGCTTATGTGTAGATGATATTTTTGGAATGATAGCATTAGCAGCACTGATAATGCAATGAGTAATATTATCAAGTGCTTTGTCAATATTTCCTTCTCTCATACTATTAGTAATATTTACAAGTGAGTATAAGTTGGAAACTTGGTGCGGCCATTTAGGATAGTTATTCGAATCTTAATCAGGAAATCGTCTGTGAAATAAAAGTTAAAAAGTGGTCACTGCCATATAGGTCATTTGAGACCCAGAAGTTCCAAAAAGGATAGATTGGAGTTTATGAGAAGTGTATTCAAAGACCTATTGCATCAAAATTTCAGGTTGGCTCATGAAAATAAGTGTAATCACCATTATTAAGCTAGCATAAGCCGTTGCCAGAAACACAAATTTTGATCACTTGACCATGTGGATTAGAATTATGGTTGCTTCAGATTTGGATGTGTGCATTGAAATCTCCAAAAATCATGTAGAGTCTAGGGAGTTAGAGAAACAGACTATCCAAGATGAGTTGACTGAACAATCTGATTCGGTGGTAAATATATGGAACAGATCATGGTAAGATGTTTGATATGTAAACAGATTGCAACAGCTGGTAGGTTTGTATTTAAATAGATGTGAGTATGAGGTAAATGAGGTATGAGAAACAAAAAGGGCTACACCACCAGTGGCACTTCCAAAACCTCTAAAGTCATTTTTGTAAGTTATGTAGGAGTGTATTTGGATTTGTCACTAGGTTTCAGATGGGTTCTTTGTAAAGTTATACACAATGGTTGATGGTTATGGATAATACTGCAACTTTCTCTTACAACTCAACCAAGTAACTCTATCTTGGAGATAGTTACGGGCAAACTACCTACTATTGGGACATTATTGACAGCAGGGCTCGTGCTATTTTACTACCTGAGGCAAGCAATATTTTGCTACCCCTCTGCTGTAATTGTTTTTTCATCACTACTCAAACTTTATCATGACTAAATACATTAAAATGCTATCTGTAATTCTCTTAAAAGAAAATAAATTTGTATCAAATTTATTTACATTTAAAAAAATTAAAATAATCAAAAAACTTAAGAAATTTTGCATCTTTTAAAAAAGAACAACATCTAACTTGGAATTAAATGAATAAAAACGTTATCATATTCCAGTAACATTTACAAGAAAACATCGTATCAAGATTAAAACTGACACTTCAAAATCTCATTCGCCTTGTTTTTTGTTTTAAAAGCACATTTATTGTATCGACGTTAAGGAAAAAAAAAATCTCAGTTACATCATGTGAAGAAGCTAAGTTTAAAATAAACATTATTGAGCCAAAATATGTCAAACATTCAAAAACAATCAAACTACATATACAATTTGTATATGAATTTCAAACAGCGAAATAATGATATCAATAAAGAGTTATATAACTTCTAAAAATCATATACACAAAAATCCCATATTAGTAATATTTAAAAAATATATAATTATTAAAAATAAGATAAAATTTCAAGATCTAATTACGTTGATTTTTCTTTGGTGAAGTCAGTTATTATAATAAGGAAATCAATATTATAAAATAATCACATTATTAAGATAAAAAGAGAGAACATACTAAGGCAAACTAAGAATTATAATTTTTAAAATTAAACAAAAAATTATGATATGAATAGAAAATTACATGATCATTTGAAATTGCATACATGGGGATTTAATTTTACATTAGTAACATTTCCAAAAACTCAACTATCAACAATGAAATAAATAATTTGATACTAATTTGGATTGGAGTTTCTTTGACAAAATCGTTTATCACCCTAATAAATATTAAAAAAATAATTCTATTTTCATTTGCTAGAAATGTAAACTAGCTGACATGACTGGCATTGCCCAGACCCATAAAAAAATTGTTGAAAACGTGAAAAAACTCAGAAAATCGCAATACAAAACATGAAAAAATTAAAAATAACTTCATGAATTCGGAATAAACTTTGCTGAAAAAAGAACAAAATTTGCTATATGGCTACAAGATTGAAACTAGATTCCTTTTAAAAATGTGGAAAAATCACAAGAAAACCTTAAAAGTCATGAAAATTTATTTCAAAATTAGCCGAAAACAAAGTTTAATATATAGGGCTAAAATATTAAAACAGGATTTCTTTTATGGATGTCAAAAAATTGCCACAAAACATGAACAAAATTGAGTCGTTTGCCATGATCCACCAGTTTTTTATACAAATTTAAGATTTATAATTACCAGATTGCACACAAGTAATTTCATGGAATATTGCAGATTGAACTTTACAATTCGATAGTTTGAAGGAGAAGTAACATTTGTGAGGGCAATTTTTTAAAATAAAATAATAGGTAAACATCTTTACTAGTTCTGTATTATATATTCTTTTTTTTTTAATACTGGAAATTTTTCATCGAAAGTTTCTCACGCCTTGTATTTATAATAATCAAATTTTAATTGCTTAATAGGCGTATAGCCAACATAGTGAGTCCCGGTTTGGGTACTTTTTCAGTATGTTGGCTATACGCCTATTAAGCAATTAAAATTTGATTATTATATATTCTTTGTTCTGAAATTCATTTTATAAATATATAGTAATTATATACATAATGTGTTTTCATTATTACTAATTTTTGTTAGGATAAAATTTACTAAGCCCCACTGAATGTTCTTTAATAATTTTTTAGACTATTTGAAATTTTAGAATTATCCTGTACACTCATTAGTTCAAAGATAACAAACTATACCGAATTATAAGTTTATTTTTAAATTATCAAATATATATATATATGCTTATTAAACAATACATACTTTTTAACCCTATCACTATGTCCTGGGGTCCACGCGGACCCCAAGCACTTTCAACAAGTTGTCAAAAAAATCTATCACTCACTGAACAGTTTCAGCCGGTGACATCTCATATCATAATGTTTGTAACACACGGTAAAAGTTAAACTGTACAAATATAAGTGATACTTGTTTTTTGTTTGAAAAATAGATAGCATATTTGTCCTGGGCAACAACAGGGCATGTTTTGATAGGACATAGTGATAGGGTTAAAAATATTTTTAAAAATATCATTGGAAGATTTATGTGATACAATTATATCTCCTGTCTATTTCTCCTTGAAATCTTCTGTTATCTAGGTAAAAAATCTTATTTCTAAATAATTTCTATTCCTGAATGTAAATATATATAACGTCACAGGAAACTTTATGATGAAAATCACCGAGAGCGATAAACTAAGATATTATATATAAAATAAACATTATTTTTAAAAAAATGTCAAACATGATTGAGTATTTCACAAATGTTTAAAAATCTGTTTGAACATGAATGAGTAGAATAGCCAAGAAACTTACATTACATTCTTAATTTTCAATTAGCAATAGAATTTTTTTTTCTATTTTTCAGCCCAAAGACCAATATAAAAATCAAACCAGGATCAGGTGTGTGTTTAGGCTAGCCCATTCTCATCTCTAATGTATTCATGCATGAAATAAAATTATAAAATTTTATTTCCATTTAATTTTTATGATATTAAAAGAATAGTCTGTAAAAAACTATCTGTTTCTTATTTTAGTATACCCATCCCCCTAATTTTGAATTTAAAGAATTTTTTGATAAATTGGGAACACTAGAAAAAAGATGGCAATATTGCTAATAAATTTATTACTCATCTTAAATTCAACTCTACAGTTTATATTATTTTATAATTTTTGTTATAACATTTACTAGATGGAACCCGTCAAAATTTGACGGCAAACAACTTGATAGTACCATAAAAATAAAATTTATAGTTGCTTTAACTTGACAAATTTCATAGTGGGGAGCATAATATGATTAAGCGGTCACTGACCTTTCCATTGATATATCACATGAGGGGTGTGTGCAAAGTTTAGAAAAGTACCCCCTTGGGGGGGTCAAAATGGGGGATGGACATGGGAGATGCATAATATGATTAAGTGGTCACAGACCTTTCCAATGATATATAACATAAGGGTTGTGTGCAAAATTTAGAAAGTACCCCTTGGGGGGGGGGCAAAGTGGGGAGATGGACATCGGAGATGCATAATATGATTAAGCAGTTACAGACCTTTCCAACAATATATAACATGAGGGGTGTGAACAAAATTTAGAAAAGTATCCTTTGGGGGGGTGGGGGGGCAAAGTGGGGAGATGGACATTGGAGATGCATAATATGATTAAGTGGTCACAGACCTTTCCAACAATATATGACATGAGGGGTGTCAACAAAATTTATAAAAGTGCAAATTTATAAAGTACCCTTTGGGGGGGGCAAAGCGGGGAGATGGACATCGGAGATGCATAATATGATTAAGCAGTCACAGACCTTTCCAGCAATATATGACATGAGGGGTGTCAACAAAATTTATAAAAGTGCCTCCCTTAGGGGGGAGGGGGGTGGCGGGATGGACCCCGGAGATGCATAACATGAATAAGCGGTCAAAGACTTTTCCAGCGATATATCACATGAGAGGTGTCTGCAAAATTTAGAAAAGTGTCCCACTTGGGGGGGGGAGAGGGGGGATAGACCCGAGATGCATATCATGAAAAAGAGGTCACAGGCGTTTCAACTTGCAACTTTTTTCTCGAAGGCATTTGACAATATTAAATTTATTTTACTCAAGACAATTTAACGATTTTCTTAATTTTTTTGCGTAATTCGTCAAATGTTCATGGAAAAAATCATGAAATTCGCTAATTAATAGTTGATAAATTATAAAATTCAACAATCGATAGCAGTAAAATTGGTCAATCGATAATGGAAAAATCACAAAATTCATCAAATGGTCTCCCGTAAAAAAATTGTCCTGCACACTGATGATATGATCAAAAGGATTTTGAAGTATAGGACAAAATTAACACTTGCCAAACAGCGAGTAATGCTGAAAATTTGGCAATAGACTTTATTGCCACCACTGGTCAAACATAATAGTCACACTCACCAATTGCGATGATTGAATGGAAAAAGATTTTTTTCTCTGCTGTCGCTCGACAAATTTCGAAACCATTTGGCGAATTTCACGATTTTTTCCCAAGCCATTCAACGATATTCGAAAACTTTTCCCCCCGAAACCAGTTGATGAATTTTGCGATTTTTCCACTGTCGATTAATGAATTTTGCGATTTTTCCGCTATCGATTGACGAATTTCGCAATTTATCAACTATCGATTAATGAATTTCATGATTTTATCCATGAACGAACAAATTGTGCACTTTCTTTCCGCTAATGTTTGACACATTTCGCCCTTTACAATTCAGCCAATGAGTTGAACGTTGTTTCTTTCCAGAAATGTCAAGAATGAAACAATGATTCTTTAGGATGAATTTCCTTCGTTCGATGCCACATGGAAGAACGTGTGCAATGCAGCAACGGGCGTCACAGACTTTTTAGGGCACCTGCAGACTGAAAACATCTAACCAATTTTCGCGGGGGGGGGGGGGAATCACAGATTTCATCAAATGATTGAGGAAAAAACACTAAATTCATCAAAGGATCATGGGGAAACATGACTTTCGTTAAAAGACAACAGAAAAAACATTAATTATGCAAAAGGATCGTGAAAGATAAGCAAATTTTGTCAAAGAATCGCAAAAAAGGAAAGTTCACCAAAAGATCACGCTTTTTTACTAAATTTCGTCTAAAAATTGCGGAATAAAATGTATTTTATCAAAGAATCGCTGGAAAATGCGAATTTCGTTAAGGATCACGAGAAAAATGCGAATTTCTTCAAAGGATCGCTGAAAAAACACGAATTTTGTCAAACAGAAAAAACATTAATTATGCAAAAGGATCGTGAAAGATAAGCAAATTTTGTCAAAGAATCGCAAAAAAGGAAAGTTCACCAAAAGATCACGCTTTTTTACTAAATTTCGTCTAAAAAATGCGGAATAAAATGTATTTTATCAAAGAATCGCTGGAAAATGCGAATTTCGTTAAGGATCACGAGAAAAATGCGAAATTCTTCAAAGGATCGCTGAAAAAAACACGAATTTAGTCAAAGAATTGCTGAAAAAACATGAATCTCGCCCAATAATAGAAAAATCATGGTTCATTATCATTATATCTAGTAGTATATGTAAATACAGTTTGTGATATAAGACAAAATTAACACTCACCAATCGGCGAGTAATACTGAAAATTGATAATTGATGTTATTGCCAGTACTGGCTAAACTTAATAGTCACACTCGCCAATTGCGATGATTGAATGTAAAATGAAATTTTTTTCCCGCTGTCACTCAAAGAATTTTGAAACCATTTGGTGAAGTTTTTCCCGAAACCATTTTGTGAATTTCCCGATTTTTTCTTCAAAATCATTTTTCAACAATATTCGACCCAATACGCATGCATAAAAAAAATCACCAGCCAATGAGGTGAGGGTCTATTACTGTCTCTAGAAACGTGTTTGGGATCATCTCCTGTTTTTTTTTTTTTTTCTTGCACATTGCATTAAACCTAGGAAGGTATTTATATAGAACTCACTGTGGAGTGTTTAGAAGGTATTTATTTTATTTATTATAATTTGTATGTATACTTAGGTGTCCATTTCGTATTTACTGTTTAAAAATGAATTTAGGCTCATTTAACATTCGCGAAATCAATCCGATGGAAATTGTGTTTTTAGATCTCTATCATTTTGTATATATAGTACAGAAAATAATTATTCAAACGTACATAAAAATATCGTAGAACACGTAATACAAAATTGGACCACATATAGTCCGTTTATTATCGGGGATGAATCTTATGGTGTTCCGATTGCTAATGAAAACGATTATGTAAATATATGGTTCTTCATAGAAGTATGTGCTTCTTCACACTTCAATAGAAGCATTGTTTAAATTAATATAATTCTACAAATATGATGCAGTTTTAAAATATTGAGTAATGATTAATACTGTCAAGGAATCTACTCATATACGTAATTACGTTTTGGTACTTCTCTATTATCTCATCGACCACTTTTCATAACAAAAAACTATCGCCAAATAAACGGGAGAACGTTGTCATTAGTATGCGCAAATGTTGAATTAAAAAACACTTGACGACATAACAAACACGTATAATGCTTCCGACATCAAGTAAATGGGACTGCATTTTTGGCATTTAATCATACAGTTTGGCGATAGTATTTTGTTATGAAAAGTGGATGATGGTATAATAGAGAAGTACCTAAGTTTTTTATACCAAGTTTGAAAATTTATCTTTTTTTGACATTTAAAAAAAATAACAGAAAAAACATTACAAATTTGCCCATTTGCTCAGCGGTCAAAGGATTAAGTAAATATTAATGATTAAGCGAAACTGGTTCTAGCTATGAAGTAATATTATTTTGCTCAAAAACCCCCAACAAAAAAAGAATTACAAAGAATAAGTAATCGTCTTTAAATATACAAAAAACAATGTGATTATGACCAGGATTTTTTTACATGTAACATTTTTTATATACAAAATAAAAACCGAAATAACTTCATTCATTTCACCCGATGTCAAAAATAGTTTTTTTTCCACATTCCTGGGCAAAGCACTAAATCAATAAAATCACCAATTTGTGACAAATTATGAGTTTCATATGAATCGCCCATGAACGAACATGCAAACTGGTAAAAAATGAATGTAATAAATTAAAACATTCAAGATTTGTATACATACAAACAATACAATGTAAATATTAATATTGTTACATGATACATTGTTTGTATATATACTTCTTTGTATACATATATTGTTTGTATACATACAAACAAATATAATGTAAACATTATTCAAATATTAAGAGTTTGCAAATCAAAACATTCTAAAGATTTGTATACATACAACCAATATAATGCATACATACTCTTTACAAATAAAATAGCACACTTATGTAATGACAAAACTTTTAAATCGAATAGAGATAATATATTTCTGTTAAAAAATAATGCTAAAGTTCAGACATATATATTATACATTCACATAAAGCTAGTCACATTCCTGCATATTTATTAAATATTTAGTTGCTAAATACAGAAATAATATTTTATAATTTATATTCAGACGCTCAGATTCGCTTTTTTCGAACACATAATAATAAAAATATTACTACCGTGCGTACTGTCTTTTGACATTATATTTACATAATAGTTTTCATTAGCAATCGGAACACCATAAGATTTATACCCGATCATAAACGGAATATAAGTGGTCCAATTTTGTATTACATGTTCTACTATATTTTTATTTACGATTGAATAATTATTTTCTGTACTATATAAACAAAATGATTTGATTTCGCGAACGTTAAATGAACCTAAATTCATGTTACACAGTAAATCCGAAATGGATACCTAAGTATTCATATAAATTACAATAAATACAACAATAAATAAAATAAATACCTTCTAAACACTCCACAGATTTTAATATAAATATCTTCCTAGGTTTAACGCAACGTGGAAGAAGCCATAAAACAACAGGAGTTGATTTCATCTTGATCCCAAATACGTTTGGAGACAGGAATAGACCTTCGCCTCATTGGCCGGTCCTTTTTTGACGCATGCGTACTCGGTCGAAATTCGATGGAAATTTGACAAAATTACCAAACTGCTTTAAATAGATGGATTGTTCTTTTTATTTAATACACAAAATAAGAATAGGTATCACAAAGAAATTTTAAAACAGAGCATGTGTGCCACACTGTAGTTGTACTTTTTATTCCCCCTCCTTTATCCTTACTTTTTTTATGATTACTTTTTTTTCTTTCTTTTTTGCATCAGACTCGAAAATTATCCCAGTGACTTTTAAAAATGGTGATTTCATTAAATATATTGAAATTTTCATGCTTGAATTCAGTGCCAACCAGAAGCTTTATTCATAATACATAATTTTATTTATTCTACCTGAAGTTTTATTATAACTTTAACAATAATGAATGGATTTTAGAAAACTTTTAAACAGACATACCTTACTGTGAATACCTTACAAGAAGAGCTTAAAATGGCCAGCACCCATGTCTAAAAAACACTGAGTTAGATAGTCAATGGAATGTAACTGGCAGGATTTATGGAAAATTGGAATACAGAAATCTAGAAGGAAGCATAGACTTGTAATGTAATTATTTAAATTAGAAATTATTATGCATTGCTTTAAGAAAAAAAAAATAACTGTAAACAGTAACATAAAATATATGAAATTTGGTGAATGTGCAATTCGGTAACCTAAAAATCATTATAAATGAGCTTTAGTTTACTTTAAACAATTTAAAGATTAAAAACACTATACCTCATTGTTATAAGAGCATACACATTTCCAATGTGCCAGAGCTGGCAGTATTTTGATCCAATTTTCTAACAACTGTCTATCACTAGAATGTCCAACTCTAATCAGTAGAAGAGGTTTAGCCTCGACCTAGGTTGCATGAATAAAGTTTAACCAAAATTTCGAAAATTTAACAAATATTCTTGGATATAGTGGGAATTCATATTACAATATATTAAATATCTACTGCTACAGTAATGAATTGCTTTACAGTATTTTTAACAAAAGAACATGAATAATACACACTCCATCGAACACTATGCTAATATTCAAAAGTAAATACTGCCAGCACATAAATTTTAGCCTTGAACTCAGGTCGCATGCATAAGGTCCATTGCAAAAATGTTACAGTTGCAATTTTGCTAAATTACTAATATATAAGATACATTATATATTAGGGTCATTCCATGTCATTTCAAACAAAAATTTTCGACAATCAACCTGACAATTTCAGATTGTAATGAAACTTCAGGGATCATTCTTCCTGATGATATAAATGAGAATATATTTTTATATTTTTTTTAATCTTAGTAAATTTTCATACAATTTATTTTTTGATTTCGAAAAACCATCATTTTTGGGCTAGTATAAATGTTTTAAATTTTAAATTTCTCAAGTTTTATCAGGCGTAATGGGTTCTTTTGTTTGATCCCTCATTTTAAAGAGAACTTCATAAGGTTTAATTTGATATGCAACTTGACTATGCTTAACTAAAAAATAATTAAATTAAAAAACATTTAAATAGTAGTTTTTTAATTTTTGAAAAAATTATATGTTTTTTGTAATATTATAAACTTTAAATTCTGAAAGTTTTAGAGTGGGATCTCAATGGGATCCGCAATTATGAAAAAAATAATGTTTAAAATTAATAAGACAATAATGCCTTTAACGAAATCATAAAGTTGATGGGGTGCCAACTTTAAATACCAGCCCCAACTGGTGTTTAAAAATTTTCTTTTAACATAACATCCCATCACATTAACATCCTATTGAGATACCACTCTAAAACTTTTAGAATTTAAAGTTTATAATAATACAAAAAACATATAATTAATAATTAAAAAAAATATTTTTTTATTTAAAAAAATTAATTTTTTTTTTAATGAAACAGAGTCAACTTGCATACCAAATTAAACCTTATGCAATTCTGTTTAAAATGAAGAGTAATAATTCTCTCTATTCTATTAAATTTTTTCAAAATTTTTAAAAAACACCATTTTATTTATTTTTTAAATTAAATTAAATTAATTTTTTTCAAACCAAGGATAGTCAACTTGCACATCAAATTAAACCTTATGAAATTCTCTTTAAAATGAGGGGTCAAATAACTCTACAACTGATAGAACGTGAGAAATTCAAAAGTGAAAACATTTATACAAAACAAAAAATGATGATTTTTCTAAATTTCAAAATTTAATTCTATGAAAATTTACTGAGATAAAAAAAAAACATAAAAGTATATTATCATTTATATCATCATGGAGAATGAGCCCTGTAAGTTTCATCAAAATCTGAAATGATCAGGTTGAGTCACTGGTTGTTGGCATGGAATGACCCATTAGCACTGTTGTATGTGTATAGCATATATAAATCAAGTTACTACATATATTTCATATATACATCACACATAAATTATGTATACATAATAATTACATCTTATATGTGATATGTATGTATCTCATAAATACGTTAAAAAATGTCATTGTGTGATATATGACTACTATATATACATATGTCATATATATAGTGAGTTCTTTCCAGGTTTAAACAAGACAAAAAATCATGTATCAAGCATAAATTATGAAACAGTTTCCAACATTTCCGTAATACTTTTCAAAACTTCTCCATTTAATAAAATATAAAAGATGCCTAAATAAACAGCATTGAAAATGCATAAAACATTTCAAAACTAGAAATCAGCATCTACCATCCACAGCCGGAAGGATGCTGGAATTCTTTGGTGCCAGTATTGAATTCAGGAGGTGGCCCAGGAGGGGGGGGGGGTTTCCCTTCCAGAGCATTGAAATGTCCCCGCCTCCAAAAGATTTGAGAATTTATGCTTTTAATGGTTAAAAAGGGCAATTCCCCCCATAGTCAAAGAAATCCCTCCCTTAGAAAAGTGTCTGAATTCAGAGCTGTTTGGTGCATCCTGTATATGACCTATAGATTTGTATATATTCTACATAGTATTAGTATGTTAAAATTTAGTATAGTTAGAAAATGCATAACACAAGTTATTTCAACTTCAGCAATTCTTGCCAATAAACAGAAAAGCATACTTAAATTCTTTTGTGCAGCCCTAGATATTATGTACAGATTTTTATACATACCACATATTAAGCTAAAATTTAATCCAGGCACAAAATGCTTAAAACAGCTAAAATCACACTTCCAGAAATTACCACCTACAGATGGCAATGTATACAGTTCTTTGGCCAGCACTGTATATAAATTTATTTATATTCTACAAATATCTCTTAGTATATTAAATATAGTTCAGCTTAAAAATGCATACTGAATTAAAAATCTCCTTTAAGCAATTCATGCCCATACTTACAAATTATTTTGTGTAACCCTGTATACCATTTATAGAATTTATAATATAAACACTATGTAGTATGACATTTTTTTGTTAAACTTAAAAACTATAACTGAAAACACACTTACAGCAACTATCACTAATGGACAGTACTATGTCCGGTATCTTTTGTGTGTCACTGTTAATAGACAAGAAATACACACATCATGTTTTACAGCATCTTATATTAAACCTCAGTAATGTATATTAATTTAATTATGTTTGAAATAGTGTAACATAATTAAAATAGGCTGCAAACAGTTTTCCTCCATAGACCAATCATGTAACCGAATCCTTTTGTATGACTCTGTAAATGAATAATAAATCATTTACAGTCCATGTTTAGGTTCACATAAAAAATTCATATCAATTTCATTATGCTTGTAATAGAGTAACATCATTACAATACACCGCAAATGGTTTTTCCCCATAGACTGCAATGTAGCTGAATTTGATTCTTCTCAATTATCACGTCTACCTTTCTTCATAAAAAAGAAACTATCGCCAAACTATTCACCAAATTATAATGCCCAATAAACAAATGGAAGAATGGTGCCATTTTAAATTTTAAATAGTTACAGAGAGTAAAATTAAAAAATTTAGAGATAAAAACATCACTGAAAATACCACTTTCAGATTCTGAAATTTATAGGTCCTTGAAGACAGCTTTTTGTTATTTTAAAAGACACTTATGATATTTAAAATTTAGGGCACTCTTTTCAAGACACAGCAATAAATCAGTATTTATTATGCAAGAAATTATTTTAGAAAGACACTGAGGGTGCAATATTTTGACTGAGGGGCAAAATGAATACTATTTATTTTAATGTGGGGCAAAAAGTGTGCTATTTTTAAAATCAAAGGGCAAGCAGGGCTTTTAAAAAGCACCTGTAACTTCCTGTGGAAAACTCTATTTATAGTTTATGTACATCCTATATACATACGACATCATGATACATCTTGGTTGTGTGATGATTAACCCTCACAGACAGCTAAATTGGGAAGTGACAAAAACACATTAAATAAGTTAAGCTAAATTGTAAAACTTTTTACACAGATGAAACTTACAATAGAAATAAAATCCCCAATATAGTTTTATTAGAAAAGAAATAGATAGATTCTTAAAAATCCCTTAAATCATTCATGAAAGGATATTTATTTTGAGAAAATAAAAGTGTTGGGGAAAAGTCATATATAAAAAATCCTCAAAATACAAGAAAATATACTGTAATTTTGTTAGGCATTTTTTACTTGAAGTGGTAAATAAAGCTTTTAAAAATGTAGCATCTATAACTTTTTGCATGCTGAAAAATTGCTTTGAAGACTGTGATCTATACAACTCGGGCAATAGTGTATACAGTGGTATATGTTAGGAAAATTAAAACAACATGTCTAGGAAATAGAGTCCCTCATTTCTAAACAACTGGTTTCATCATTCTACATATCCTTTATAAACTTGTAGTTCAATATTCATTTAAAGTTTAAAAGTATCTAAAGTTATAATACATTTTAGGCATATTTAAATTATATTTTTGTTCTTTATATGTTAAATTAAACAATATTTTATTCAAGAAATCTCATAAAATATATCTTCAGACACAATAAGAATCTTTAAAAACAGATTTTCAATGGGAACTTAATTATTAAAAATGTGTTTACGTTCTACCACAAATTCTTCAGAAAATTTCGGACCTGCTAGCTAGCTGTGAATCAAGAATCCCTTATCATAGATCTGACTTGACAATCCGGAGAAAGTCTATGCGGAGAAAATGTCCTCGGTAATTGCCAACTTATTAATTGACTTTCTCCGGAAAATATCGCCGCCTGGTGGATACTACCGCACAGTTGCCATGTTTCGGGCTTTTTGAACACCAGTATATTTTTAGAGAAAATGTTGTTCTTTTAAATCCCAGAATTCTCCGATCAAACAAAACAAAATTGTCTCTACTAAAAAACTGGTATCCAAAAATATAATAGAAAAATTTATAGAAAAATCTAGCTGGTCTGCTACCGCATAGCTGCCAACTCTTACGCTTTTTTCTTACCACTAAAATTTAATAGAATTTTTTTCGTCATGTAATCACACGATCTTGCCAATTTAATAAGATAAAATTTACTATAAAATTTTAGTGGTAGGAAAACTACTAGTTCATAAGCAAATGCATAGAACAAATGGAGCTGTGAAAAAATTTCGTGTGATTTCGTGTCGTAAATACTATTACTGACGATTGATGACGCTAGTAGCAGGACAAGTATAGCGGTCAAAGGCAACTTGCTGATTGAGAGGTCTGATACTATGAGAAGGAGTTCTTGCTGTGGATCATGAACCTAGTGGATAATGCTAAAGCAAACCTTCACAATGATTCATGAGTGACTCAAACTGAATCGTTCGTTTAGTGTATCTTGTTTTGTTTCACTGGAAAACAGATTTTGTGGTATTTCGGACGTGGAACTTTTTGGAAAGTAATTTTATTATTATTATATGCCTCGATTCCTGTAATGATTCAGTCAAATTAAGTGCTTTGTTAAATTATTCAAACGATCTATTTAATCATAGGTTCACTGCATATGAAATCAGCACACTGATAGTGTATGTGTGTGACATACATATATTTTAATGAGAAGTATTATTTTATTTTTAACTACGGATTTTATTGAACATAAACTATAACGGATATTCACAAAGAATACAAATAAGGATTTTTTCATAACTCAGCTAGTATAATTTTGATTATTTCAATTTACACTGCTGAATATTTTGTTAATGCCAGATTATCTGAAATTCTTTAAATGGGAGTGGCACTACAATTCAGTTAATTATGATTTACCGAATATTCAAAGAAATCGATAATGTATACCAGAAGTATAATCTGAAATACATTATCGGATACTTTTATAAACAAGTTACTCTTTTACTTGATTAAATAGCACAATATGAATTATACCTTTGCTTTGAAAACATTTAACAACTCAGCGTTCATTATTTTGCAAATGCCAAATTGTGAATGCCGTATTAAACTAGTTTTTAAATAAATTATTTATTGGTTAGAAAAGGATATCTTTAAAATAAATTATAAGTGACGATTTATAACCGGGTTACTACACTCGTTGGCGAAAAATATGCAGTTTAGCACATTTTGTGTAAAATTTGCATTCATCATTTTGCAAATGCCAAATTGTGTATGCCATATTAAACCATTTTTTAATAAATCACTTATTGGTTAGAAAAGGATATCTTGGAAAAATTTATAAGTGACCATTTATAATCGGTTATTACTTTCTCGGTGAGAAATAAGAAGTTTAGTACATTTTGTACAAAACTTTGACTGGTGTTTGTTTAACAGAAAAGTACATGTAATTCTTAAGTTTAATCTTAGTAGCTATCTTGTAGTTGCCAACACAAATATCAGTATTTGTTTATTATAAGGGTCTTGGCATTTTTTAAAAAAGCTTGACAGAGACAGTTTTTTATTGGTGACTAAAATTCTTTTATTAAATACATTTGAAAACAGGAAAAAACTTTAATTAATAAATGTTTTAAAACATGTTATTATTATTGAAAGCAAAAACCTGCATGAAACCAGATTGTTAAAAATGTTAATTAAAACCATCTTCTATTTCTAAAAGAATTTCTAACTTTACTTTATATCATGATTGAAAATGATAATTAGGATACTTGATTAATGGTCTTACTTATTTGGATTTCAAAATCAATGTCTAGTAAAAACTGTCCACCTTAATAAAAGAGTCCTTTGTGTCAGTTTAAACACATCTTTAAATGTAACTAAAATCATGTGCTTAAAACAACCACTGTATAAATTGATGAAACAAAAATTAAATCCTATTAATGTAACTTTAACTTATACAGAACACTAAAGAAGAAATTATAACTAACAGAGATCTCCTCAGCAAAGCTTAAACAAAGCAAGAAAAGAAAGAAATTTAAATCAAGTCTGATACGAAGCTATTACTTCACGCTGTCTAACATCTTTTATACTTCAGAAAAACAGAATTGGGAAATTCCACTTGTATAAGTGAATGTGTTGCAGAGTAGCTAATTTCAAGCTGTTTCAATCTGAACATCCAATGCCATCTATGAGACAGAAGTGGAACTTCTCGGCAAATGAATAGCATGTAATATTACAAATTATGCCTATATCAAAGCAAGTCAAAACTTGTTTACATTAACTTTTCAGCAAATGTGAAAATGTAAGTTAATATTTTAAAAAGTTATAATTTAGAGAAATTATTTCTAAGCCAGAAATATAACCCATCCCTTTATGGAAAATATAAATTCATGCTTAAATAAAAATTCCTATTTTCCTGTGAAAATCAGTTAGAATTTAATTAGTTAAAAATAAATATAACATATTCTTTTGTGGAAAAAATAAAGTAATATTAAAACTTAATTATATATATATATATATATATATATATATATTATTTTTACAAATAAAAGTATGCTTCCATACTCTAGTGAAAATATAATTTAATATTTAAATAAAGTTATAATTTAGAGGAATAATTTTTAAGTCAGAAATATAATCCTTCCTTTTCTGTAAAATGTAAATTAATTTTTAAATAATGTTAAATTACCATTTCTATTTTCCCATAAAAATCAATTAAAATTTAATTAGTTAAAATTAAATTATAACCCATCCTTTTGTGGAAAATGTAAATTAATATATAAATAAAATACAATTATTATTTTTTCCCAGTGCAAATCAATTAAAATTTAATTTAAAAAAATTAATTTAATTTTAATTAAAATTTAGGGAAATTATATCTATGTTGGAAATATAATCCACCCTTTTCTGGATAATGTAAATTAAACACACTCATATGTCAATTTAATTTTAATTAAAATTTAGGGAAATTATTTCTAAGTCGGAAATACAATCCATTCTTTTCTGGATAATGTAAATTAAACACACTCTTATAAGTCAAATTTCTTTTAAGTCTACTAAATAAAATCTTTTTCTTTCTTTTAATTTCTGAAAATGCACTCATAAAAGTGAATTTTCTTCTAAGTCTACTAAAAACACTCCTTTTCTCTGGCAACGGAGAAAGTACAAAGAGGTTGCTGAATGATAGTCACACTCACCAAAGCACACAGCAGAAATTATTGGGACAGGTTCAGTGAGTGTTTACAGGTTGGCGCAGTATACACTGAATTAAAGTATCTCCATGATATTGCAACTGAATAATGAATAATTGGCACACAGATGAAGCAAATACCGAATATTCAACTAGCTGAAAAGTACTTTATTTGTCAGAATATTGAATATTCGGTATAATACCAAATGTTTAGCTAACCAAATACTCCTATAGTTTGGGATTAAAAGTTTTAAAAAGTTAAATTTAAAAATAAATTTGCATGATATTTAACAGAATTATTCTATTTTTATGAACAAAACCTTTTTACAAGTAAACTTTATGCACACACACACCAAAAAAGATTATGCTTTGAATTATTATTTAAGAAGAGGAAAAGTCTTCTTCTGTAAATTAAAATAAATGAGTAACATGTTCTTATTTTCTAAAACAAATATTTTAAAAACATAGAGAGATAATGCAGATAAATTTTTCAGTCATATAGCATTTATTTGTCAGGAAGTGGGTAAAAAAGAAATAAAAATCATTGAAATGGTAGTAATTTAGCAAGGAAGTTTTTAAATGCACCAGATGCCATGTCTAAATTGAGCAATTATTTTCACATGTTGTATACACAGGGCGTTCCTAAAATTTTAAAACAAATTTTCAAGGGGAATAACACAGTCAAAAACAACCATTTTTTGTACAGGAAACCAGTTTTGTAATCCACTTATTCAATCAAAAATAGAGGGTGTTTCATCACAAGCTAAATTTAAATTTTTGTTCACAAATTTAACAATAATGAAGATATCTGAGCGAGATTTTCATCATAGTAGCTTTGCTTTGCAGAAAATGTGATGACATCATTGGAAGTGACAGAATTTTAGTCTTGATACACTATATGTACTGTCAGTTGCATTCTAAATAATGGAATGTTTAGCTTTGTGTTGTTTGCACTGTAATGGTGGCACTTCCTAGAACTTCTTTATATTTCACAGGAAACAAGGTCAGTGTGATGAAAATCTTGTTACACTATCTTCATTATTGTTAATAAACGTTAAAGTTTTTTTTTTGTAAAGTTACATGAAACTCAAAGTTTGACGTGGAGTGAAGTTCAGTGTATTTTAGAATGAATAAGTGTATTTTGATTCTGGTTTCCTATATGAAAACTGTTTGTCTTGATACCTATTATGACACCTGAAAGATGCCTTTTGTTTTCCATTTTGTTTACTAACACCCAGTTTGTGAAAAAGCCAGAAGCAGGATTATTACATTTTACAATATTCAGGAACTTGCAATTAAGCATCATCAATTCCTATGAATGCCATGATTAACAGTTAATTTTCTCATTTGCCACTTTCCAAACAGCAAATAAATAATGTAAAAGTAATCTCTGTTATATTTAAATATGATTCTATTTCTCAACATTTTTTTAAATATCTTTATTGATTGACAGTTAAAAATAGAAATAAAAAGTTCATGAAAATATTTTCTTTAAGCATTTTGTTTGAGTGAATATTTTAATGTTTAGCCTAACTGAATATTTTCTAGTATGGCCGAATACTGAATACATACTAAATATAAGGTGCTCCCTACCTAAAAGTACTATCTTTAATTTAGTGTAGTCAGGTTTTCCATATTTCGAAAAATTATGCCAATGCCGGCTTCGAGAAACAGGGAAAAAATACATGAATTTGGGTTAATAAATTTTTTTGAAAGGGTTAAATTTCCTATTTTTTTTAAATGGATTGCTCTGTTAGAAAGCTTAAGGAATGTAGATGAGAGTAAAAATATTTTTTCATAGTTTCTGAATAAGATCACCAATCTTATGATTTTACGAACAGAAATAAATTCAGAAATGTGTCAGAAAATAGATAGTTTGGAGTTGATCCTTAATCTTGGGCTTATAATAAGGCTGCAGTTCCAAGATGTTGGATGTCCAACAGCAGTTTTTGCAGTTTTCTCATAGGGTAGTTTTAGTATAAATTATTATTATTATTATTATTATTATTATTTGTAAATATTCTAATTAATTGGTTTGGAAAAAAAAATCAGTAAACAATTAATTTTGTTCATTTATATATATATATACATATATATATATAATAAACACTGTACTAT
The DNA here is from genome assembly GCA_963931845.1 of Maratus michaelseni. Classification (NCBI taxonomy): domain Eukaryota; kingdom Metazoa; phylum Arthropoda; class Arachnida; order Araneae; family Salticidae; genus Maratus; species Maratus michaelseni. Next base: position 280,530,264 of record OZ007598.1, on the reverse strand, counting down.
ATGTGTTTTTTTAAATAAAAATTTTAATGTTTAATAGATAAAAATTATAAAGTTTTTTTCCATTTCATTATAACTGGGATACATAAGGTGGAAGAATGAGAATAACTTAATATTTTATGATGTTTATGCAGATAAATATTTGAATTTTCTTATCAATCAAACTTTTGTGACTCAACAAGAACTGCCGACTCTTCGCAAGTTGCAAAAAATGATTTTAAAACATGAAATGTATGTTCTTAAACAAACATTTATTGATCACGATTTTAACAATCTCAAATAATAAAAGTAATTATTATTTATCAAATTTATTAAACATATAATTTTTTATGGATAATTTATGTATTCATTAGATATTGATTTTTATTAGCATTTAATACTTATACCATTTAGTTATTTTAAAATATGGAATAAGAGTAAAGATCTAAAATCTGTTAAATTCAGAAATTCGTAAAACTTTGGTTCCAAGCTGTGTGGATTTTTGAGAAAGTACTGTATATCTAAATAATTACAAATATATTTTCTTGTTAATGTTTCTGATTAATATTAAAACATAAACTAAATAGTGTGTAGATTTATCTGTCATAATCACTTAATTTCTGTTCTGCTCAAAGTTTATATTTATTAATAGGGTTATGTTTAGGACTTTGGCAGCCTTTTTTTCTGAAAATTTTTAAACTGATATAAATTTTAAATGCAGTATAAATTCTACAAAACATATCACAAGAGTGAATCTGTGCACTTTTTAACACAAAAAGTTGCAGAGAAAACATCATAAAAAGAGTTAACTCATAGAAATCAAATTCCCCATCCATATTAGTTTTCTTAATAAATCATATTTGTTTACATTCATATCTATGAAATATTCTGAAAAAAATTCAGTTCACCCGAATTCTCCGGTTTCAATATCATGAATCGAGAGTAAAATAATATAATGCATCGTAAAATATATTTTATTCCATTACCCATAACATGTTGATATGACATTGTGTACTATATACATTGGCAGATAATCTATAAACTAAACTCTATTTCCACAGCAGTATCCCCAAAGCAGTCAAAATCAAAAATAAAGTATTTGCACAACATAATTTTTAAAACACATTTTATTAACGAGACTAGTGGAATATACTAAATCTGAGTGGAATTTTGCAATTTATTCAGCATAACGCAATCTTTCTTGTTATTTTTGCCAGCAAAGTTATCTAATAGTTCTAATAAAATTTATTAAATTTGCCAAATCGTTTGCACTTCGAAATAAGAGTGACGTTTATCCATCATTGTTAATTTTAGATAAGTCTATAAGCTTTAATTTTAAAAAGAGCATTCTGCTGAAGCAACATACAGGAACAGTGTGTAAAGTTCTCCAATGCATTGACAATATTAGGCATAACTTTTAGAAATCTGAAATCTATTACTGAACAAATATTTCACGGTTTCCAATGGAGAATTTTCATCACTTGGAACTGTTAGACAAACTTTTTATTTCTGGGAATAATTCTAAAAAATTTTCGTCATCCATCAAAATTTGCACTTCTTTAATATATAAGCATCAAACATATTATGGATTTGCGTTAAATTGAGACAATTGTTGGCTTGAATGTTTTCATCTGATAAATGAGATGCTTTTTCAACATTAATGGCTTGATCCAAGCGCACATTATAAAACTGTGAAATTTCTTTTCCAGATCATAAATTTGTTCATCATAAGCTTCATAAAGAAATTACTTTTTTACTATTTTTCTGCAAGGCGATGATCCAAGTGAAAAAATAATTTCTCCAGGATTCAGCTAATTCTTTTGCTAAAATTTCAACATTAATAAGACCATTATCTTTATAGTATTTAAAAAATTAAAGCATATTCTCTATGACATGGCATAGTTGATTTTCATGTCTGAACATAGCATTACATTGTTAAGGTGGTTGAATTGTCTCAAACTGTTGTTCCAAATACACAATGAAGGTGGGAAAGTAAAAAATGCCATTTGTGCTTATTTCTTAGTCAATTTTTGTACAAAGGAAAAAAAGAGGGAGGGCAGATTAAATAACTTGCCCGCCAGATAAAAAACATTGGTCTTTGTCAAGTCTTGGGTGTGGGAATTAAAAAAAGTTACCATTAAATATAGATGTCTAGTAGTCAGGCATGTCTACTATGGAGGTTTTACTGTATATGATATTTTTTTCAGTTTTAAGTTTGACTGTTTTCATCTCTGTTGTAAATTGGATTTTTTTTTAAGTACTCATAAAAATATAGTTTTCCTCCTGAAATGCTCCTATATATATTTTTTTCAAAATTGTGTATGAAACCTGTAATAGGTTATCATGAATTTTCAAAAAATTTTATGCATTAGTTTTTATTATTATTTTTACAGATCTAAAAATAGTTCTTTTGTCTGCAAGTTTGTGTCAACTTTTTTTATATTTGCAGGAAACAGAATACAGTTCCTAACAAGTTATTTCCGATGCATAGAGTATTAATATTTTCACACTGATAAAAATTGTTTATTCAAAGTATCTGCTTAAAGTTCAAATTGTCATGTTTTTGAAGGTCAATTTCTTATTCTGATAAATTTATAGGTAAGTGGTATGAATATTCAAAGTTTATTGTAAAATATAAATTCCAAAAAATTTTCCTTGAATGCTTTGTCAAATTCTAAATGTCTTAGTCTGAAATGAAAATAGTATAAAAAATCATTTCAAAATTACAATTTATTAAGCTTTAAATTATTGGCTTTTCTATCTATATCTATATCTAAACTAGTATATAAAAAGAGAATGTCTGTACAAATTTCAAATGTTGATGAGTCCAGACTGACTCATCAACACCCAGCTCAAACGAGTAAAGTCAGGTTGACGAAATTTGGAGAGTAAATTGCTGTTATGACCTAAATAAGCAATAAGAAGATTTTTCAAAATTTCCCCCAAAGGATGTTAAAAGGGGGGGGGGAGTCAAATGTTTTAGGTCATTTTACCATATCTCAGCAGCAGTTTTAGCTAGGAGCATGAAATTCAGAATAACAAATTTACTAAAAAATAGTTAAACACATATTTCAAGAATTTTAGAAATTTATCCACTAATGGAGTTAAATGGGAGGTGTCGAACATTCTAGGTCATTTCACCATACCTCATCAGCAGTGTTAGGTAGGAGCATGAAATTCAGTATAACAAATCTACCAATATAATAGTTAAACATGTATTTTAGCGATTTTAGAAAATCATCCCAAAGAAGGTTAAATAGGGGGGGGGGAGGCAAACGTTTTAAGTCATTTCACCATATTTCAGCAGCAGTTTTAGATAGGAGAATGAAATTCAGAATAACAAATTTACTAAAATATACTTAAAAACACATTTCAGCGATTTTAAAAATTCTCCCACTAATGTGGTTAAACATTGGATATGAACCCAATTATGGAAGATTAGACGAATAAGACCACTTTTGCTGATATTTGATTAGATATTTTGCAAAAGGCATTTTTGGGAGGAATTTGTTTTTCACTCATTTATAAAGCTGAGGGATTTCGTATGATTATGTCAAAATAACAGGAGTTTTTGTAGAGGTAGGTAGTCTCACGTAGTTTTTTCTGATTGTCATTTTGATGGCTTATGAATGCCAATCGTTATTGTGATTAGCGTATTTTTAGGATATTACATTTTGCTTATATTACTCAGAAGGCTAGGTTAACTTGGGTGAAGCCAGGGGGTTCTGCTATATTAAAATTAATTTATTAGTTTCAATATGTACATAACCGAAAAAATTATTAACCACATTTTTACAAACTTTTATTTAAAGTTTAAAATTTGTAATTACTGTAAATTTGTCTCACTCCTGCTTTTAATCTGATTTAGAACAATTGTTTTAAATTACCTACCCATCCCTATCCTACATTGTAGTTGAAACAATGTCCACCTACGTGAAGCCAGGATGGGTCACTAGTATTTTATAAAAAGGCTGTAATAGTTATCTGTGTTAAAGTTATAAATGTAGGTAGATGATGTAAATTATTACTATTTAAATTAGTCTGGCTTGCTAATATTATTTTAGGAGGTTTTTTTTTTATATAAACCACTATAAAAGCCCAATTATAGTGATTTTTAAAATACTGTTTTACACTTTTCTTAATATTAAAGATAAAATTTCATTGGCAACAGTCTATACCTTTAGTCAGTTGGCAACAGCCAGATTTTTTAAAATTTAACCGTAACCACTCAAAACATTTTAATTCGAATTAAAAATATTTTTATTTAGTAATAATTTACATTTTTTGCTGACGCTGGGATGGATTTTACAATTTGGCAGTTACTTTTTGATGAGGAAGATGATAAAATTGTTTTTGGACTATCGAATTATACATAAAGCGTTTGCTAAAAAATCATCAAATGAAATTATAATGAGTTCAGAATTTTATCTGCAAAGGAGATGCATATGATTATGTCGAGAAATCATATGAATACCAAAGAAAACATGGTCTGAAGCATTGCAATGCCTTTTCTTAAGGCTTTGAAATTTATATATTTGTAGTGCCCCAATAGATTGAGTTTAGTGAGTTTCCACTCCAAATGAACAACAACATGACACTAGACTGGAACAGCCTTATGAAATAAATATGTGCCAATTTTTTTCTGTTCACGATCAAAAGGAAAAAAAAATTGTTACCAAGTATTACGTTTGGCAACAATGGTGCTCTGGTATAACAGAAAGTTTTTTATATATATAAAGTTTTTTATATATAAAATCTGCTTGTAATACTTTAAGAAATAATGGTCATTACCACGTGAAGTCAAAATTATTTTTTTTATTACTTAGTAGTTCTTTTATTTATTGAAATGCTTGATGGTGAAGATTTTGTTAATACTTGCCTTTGAAGTGAATTAAATGTTATGGACTGTGAAATGGCTGTGAAATGGAAATTGTGAAAACAAACTCTTGAGTTTTACACAACTGATATGTAAACTAAGCGGTTTTCCAGATTTTGTAATTTTCCGTATTTTAGGTCTAGCCAACATTGTAACAGCCCCCCCCCCCCACGAAATTTTTACTCGCCTCTTCACTAAATTCGGCATTTTTTCTGCAATCATTCCTCAAAATTCATTCCTCAATTCTCAAATTTTTCATCAGGACCAATTGATGAAAATTACTATTTCTTTCTGCAACCGATTGATAAAATTTGCGATTTTTTTTGGATCGTTCGACGAAATTCATGATTTTTTGTGTGCAATTTCTTATTTCACATTTTGATTAAAAATTCTGAAGGCAGAAAGTTAAACATTTCACAAAACACGATAAAACAAAAATGATTTATGGATCTATGACAAACATTGTTGAAAGGGTTAATACCGATTTTTTTTTTAACTGAACGGCAGCATTTTAAAAAAAAAGTGAATGTAGGTATGGTTTGGTATCTTTGGTTTGTTCGTATTTTGAATTCTGAAGCCAATGCCAATTTTTAAACATTGCACAAACATACTAAATTTACATAAGTGACTTTTGGAAACGAATTTTTTCGAATTAATAATATTCATATTTTTCGAAACAGATTGCAGATTTAAATAGGAAATGAACATAGATATAGTCTAATATTTTTATTTTTTTTTCGTATCTTGAACCGAAGCTCTGATACAGATTTTTAAAGATTGCAAAACTTACGTAACGGCGTATGGAAATGAACATTTTTATGAAAAGTTAATGTGAATAATTTTTCAAACTGAAGACTTCATCGTAATCGGAAACAAACATTGATGTTGTTAGAAATATCTCGTCTGGTTTGTATATTTTTTTAATTTATGAAGCCGCTGCACAATTAAAAAAATTGCTTTAAAAAAGAATTCGTAAGAGGAAGTTTTTAAAACAAATTTTTTTCAAAGGGAATATTTGTATTTTTAAAACGGATTGCAGATTTTGAAACAGGAATAAATGTAAATATGGTCTAGAATTTTTATTTTTTTTCCTATTTTGACGGAAAGTGTGGATATAGATTGTTAAAGATTACGGAAATCGCAAACTGGTGTATAGAAATTAAACTTTTTCAAAGGGTTAGTATTAATATTTTTTAAAACAAAAAAGGTGGCATTTTGATCAGAAAAGTATGGTGTATAATTTGATGTAAGACGAGTTTCATATTGCACTCATCCAATATTGGACATGACAAGGCTATTAACTGATTTCAGACAGTTGCTATAGGCCTCACTCAATAGACTAAAAGGACCCGGAGAGGTCCAGTCCTCAAGCTAGACCAGATGCTTCCCTGCCCCCAAGAGCACCTTAGAGATTAGCATGTAGCCAGCATCTCAGAATCACTCTACCATCAACTTGGATCATGGAAAGCCTACAGAGGTGACCACTTGCTCCTCATCGGTTAACGAAAACAACACAAAAAATAAATGAAAAGAGAGACATGAAAAATAGGAAAATTAAGTCTCCTGCATCCTGCGCACTCCAGGGTGTAGGCCTGAGATGGAAAAAAAAGAAACAAATGTAGTCTGACTGGACCTGGTACTGCTTTATTCTGTTCACTCATCTGCCCCACAGACAACCACCTGCTTTCACTACTATGACAAATTGTGCCCCACAGCTGTTGCTTGCCATAGGAGAAGGTCGGGTCCACATGATTCTGTTGTGGAGACAAATTCCCCAGACACACTTGATCTGAGGCTAACGAAAAATCTTTCGTTAGCCTCGCACTTGATCTGGGTGACGTAATCAAGAAACCGGAAGTGGAGTTCCCTCCAGACCTGTCCTTGTCTGAAACCCTACTTAAACAACCTTCCAAAAAGGGTTGGTGCCGCTATGGTGTCCTTGACCTAGCTGTCAGTCATCTCCCTGCATGGAAGCTAAGTTGATTTGAAGGGTTAGTTTTTATATTTTTTCGAACAGAGTGTAGCATTTGAAACGCAAAAGTACAAAATTTAAGAATATGTCACCTGTTTTTCCATATTTTGTATGGTTCGCCCGGAGGTCATTAAGAAAAACGGCAAAGAAAAAGAGCCTATTTTGCACATTGCTTTTTGTATTTTTGGCTGCTTCATAAAGCTCTGAACTGAGCAGGCGTGGGCCTGTTTAATGATTTACGAAAAAAAGAATGCTTTTCGATGATATTTTAATTAAAATATCGTTTAATTATATAAAAAAGGGAAAAATCTGAACCCACGTACATCAGGACCTGCCTTGGGATATCCTTAACCGAATTTTCAGATTTCTACGTGCGGTTGATTTCACTAGAAATCGCATACACGCACATACAGACAGACAAGCAAACTATCTTCTTTTATTAGTATATAGATACAGAATTTAATGGAACTTTTTCTATACAGAATTAATTATTTTAATAAAAATTTGATTTTTTTATTAGTAGTTATAATATATATATATATATATATATATATATATATATATATATATATATACCGTAAAATACCGTTAATCCGCCTGTCCCGATTAAGCGCCCCCCTCCCACTTTGTAAACAAATTGGAAAATTAAAAAAATCCCGAGAAAGCGCCCTCCGCAAAAAGAAATTTTGCCGTGCACGTCAAGATCAACACCAAAAATTTTATCTCCCGAGTGTTTCTTTTCTTTTTTCCAACGGATCAGAAATGCGTGACGATTCTTTGATATATCTCAAACATGTGCAAACACATTGTCGATCTGAAAAAGCAATATAACCAAACATTAGTTTTGCTGTAAATTTATTTCCATGGGGATATGAAGGTAATAAAAATATCGATAGTGAAAGTTTCTCATGAAATAAGTTAAAGAAATGTGTATTTGATACTGTGTGGGAAATATTTTGATTAAAAGAGAATCTATTTATTTTATTAAAGAATTTATAGTTGTATTTAACATTATTATGAAAACCAATCACAAAAAATATATATATATCGATTGATTGATCAGATCAATCGATTTGTCGATACACAGTCGAATTTGTAACGTAATTTGTGCTATCTTTGTGGTAATAATGTTTATTGTTTTAATAATCTGGCAACACTACAATTTCGTTCTATATGTTCTCAATTTTTGTGATTTGTATTATGTATTTAGCATTTATAGATACGAAATCATGATTTTTTTTAAAAACTGTTATTTAATCTTCCTAACTTACAACAGATGGCGACACCACATAAAATGTTACTAGTTCTTGAAATTACTTCAGGATATTTTCAACTGCAATTTCCCAGTGTTTTTTAATTATTTTAAATTATTAAGTTCCTTTTATTTTTCTGTTACCATATTAATGACAGATATTAGTGTTATTATTTATCTAAATGCATTCCAGTTTCAAAGCTTCTGAAATCCAGAGTTTTCTATAATCTGAAATTGCCATTAATCGTGAAGTTATACTGTTTTTCTATTTTGTATATAATTTTTTTTTCAAAATGTTTTTCTTTTGTCACTTTATTAAAATAATGCATACTCTGCGACGATCGGCCATTAGCATCTCCGCCACCACCACCGATAAATATCATATACTAAATTTTAATACTGTGTAAGCGCCCCCCTGATTATTTTATGATTTTTCGTCACGTTTAGGGGGGCGGATTAACGGTATTTTACTAGTTAAAAGGTATAATTTATTTTATAAATGGGAATGAAATTTCAAGGGTTAAAATATAATAAATATTTTAATCCTTTTATTGTCACATTAATGTATGTTATTTTCTTATAATTTACAAATTGCTTTTATTTGAGGAATTGTCCCTGAAATTAAGAATAAGTGTAATTAATTCGTCATACCACCAATAAAAAAGAAATCTTTACTAATCTTGCATAATGATGAAAATTTTGTGTGTAAATTATGTAAATTTAGCAAGCATTAAAGCTCAAAATATATCCACCTTAATACAAATATAGATAAAAAGAAATATTCCAAAATATAATTCAATCTTTTACCATACCCCCCCCCCCTCCGCCTTGAAATAAAAAACTTTTGTGTTACTTTAAAGAGTTACTTTAAGATCTTCAGACTTAATGTGCTCTTATATTTTGTTTAAAAGTGCATGAAGGTTATGTTAAAAATCTGTTCTTGTATTACTCAACATTTTGTTTTTTTTCAACATAGGCTCAACTTTTCCACAGCCACCATTATCCAAAATTGTTCTTTTAACCTCAGCTTCATTTTTGAGAAACTCGACACATCATTAAAAATTCTCACTCCTTAGTCAATGACTTATCTAATACTCTTGATTTTCCCAGTATTTGGAAAGCATTCATTTAATTTTCCTTTTTTGGTTTTCTTTTATTCTCTGGTAGATACCTCTACTTGTCCGCTCATTTGTTTTATGCTGCTTTCTTCTCATTGGTTGCTTTTAGCACCTGCATCAGGTATATAAGCTACTGCCCCTTTGTTGTTTTGCACAGTTTTGCTTTTTGTAGCACGCTGTGCTTTGCTCTGTATCGCACTGAAGAAGAATCTTGTTTGTGGATTCGAAACATCTGTTTGCTGCTTTTTTGCATATTATTTATACATTTTTAACATTGGTATTCTTCCTTTCATGCTGAATATTCGATAGATCTGTAAATATATATATATATATATACATATATATATATATTGTAATCAATCTATATTAATAAAAGAAAAATGTTTGTCTGTCTGTTTGTTGGTGATGGCTAGAAAAATTACTGCTTGTAGAGGCCTGCCAATTTGGATGAGCATGGATGAAAAGTCTAAATGCACTAGAAGCTCGGTTTTTCATTTTTTGATAATTAGCCAAGATATTAATTAAAAACCCTAATGAACATCATTAGATGATGAGCTTCCATCTCGTCACCAATTGTTTCTATGCTTTTATGGGATTTACTCAGGAACGTTTCACATTTCTTATGCATTTTGAAATCATGATTGCTATGTCTCCCGTTGAGTTAAGAGGTTTTTGCGTCTTTAATATATGTTGTATTTAAGAGCAAATTCAATTTTGAACCCAGCAGGTTTTTCTATGTACTGATCATATCTGTGTACTATTAGTAAATGCATATTTTGCTTACTTTTTTTACTGTATGTTGAATGTCGTTGTGAATGCAGATAAATTTTGGTGATACAAAAAATTCTGTTACTGTGTAGGTCTCTAGTTATGCTAACGATGGACATTAAACTGAGAGCTAAATCTGGAAGAACATAGCTTCATTCAGAATAGCAAAAAATTCTAATTTGTATTTTAATATGGCGATTACTTTATCTAACGTTCTGTTTAAAAGTAATGAAAACTTTAAAAAACATTTAGGAAATCTGAATTTATGCTTAAAAAAATATTTATATTTTAATTATTTGTAAGTTAAAATGATATTATTGTCCAAGATAGATTAATATCCATGTAGTTAGAATAATTTGTATCTACAAAATCCAATAAGTAGACTTATTTATTAACGCCCATATAATAGATACATACTGTGAAAACACTTATAAAAGCAAATTCTTTCTAAAGACTATAGCATCTTTTGTCCATTCCATGTATCCTGAAAAAAAAAGAGCTGGTTCAGGAAGATTGTCTAAACTACTGGGCAGGCGTAATTTCTTTTCTTTTTACCTGCAAATTGCTAGATTGAATTAGATAATGAATATAAGACAACACTTTTAAAAGGCTGCCAAGTGTTTGAAATTAATTTACTATTGAGAAAACTTCAAATTTTTGGTAAAATATAGTATTTTTATCATTTTTCCTCATTCGTGAAAGATCACATTTTCATGCATCAATGAAGAAATTAAGGGATTTTATAAAAATATATATTTATTCCAACTTTGTTTTACATTATCAGTACACTATTTAAAGGAAGTTCTGCTTTAAAATATGTTCAATTCATTAAAATTAGTAAATTTCTATTGAAAATAAAATAATTTAAATATAAATGGATAAAGCATTACCTAATTACTATTCATTTCTCGATTTACACACAGAAAATCTTTTCTATCTCGCATTAATAAGTTCTTAGCATTTTATAGTACGAAGAAATCAATTCATTTATAATAGTTAAAAACCTCTTATGTGTGTGATATAAAACAAGATTTTTTCTGCAAATCTATTTTAACTTTGAAACTTTGTCTTTAAGAACTTCATTAAAAAATATTCTGGTAAAACATTTATACAGAATCTAATTTAAAAAGTATTATCCTACTGGTAGTATGGAATTTGATAGTAGCATTTCAAATGTGAGATCTGAAGTTGAAGACTATGACAAATCGAGCTTAAATAGGCAAATTCGTATTCACACACAAGGTAAACCTTTCTCTTGTGAGGTGTGTAACAAAAGATTTTTGCGTATGTCTAAACTGAATAGGCATAATTGTGTTCATACTAAAGAGAAACTATTTATTTGTGAACTGTGCCACAATTTTTTTTTTTACAAATCTGATTTAAATAGACACTTGCGATCTCATAATAAAGGGAAATCTTTCTGCTGTGAAATGTGTAACAGAGGGTTTTCTCAAAAATCTCATTTAATTGACCACTTGCGAATTCATACTAAAGTGAAACCGTTCTCTTGTGAGGTGTGTAACAAAGGATTTTCTCACAGATCTCATTTAAATGTCCACCGGCGAATTCACACAGCAGAGAAACCTTTCTCTTGTGAGGTGTGTAACAAAGTGTTTTCTCAGAAATCTCATTTACGTGTTCACCTTCAAGTTCATTCGGCGGAGAAACCTTTCGCTTGTGAGGTGTGCAACAAAATGTTTTCTCGAAAATCTACTTTGAATAGGCACCTACGAATTCATACAACGGAGAAACCTTTTGCTTGTGAGGTGTGTGCGACAAAGGATTTTCTCGAAAATCTAATTTAAATGCTCACCTGAAACGTCATAGTAAAGAAATATCATGTGCAACTATTTCCTCTGAAATTTGATCTAAATGACCATCTTCACATTCATACTGAAGAGAACCTTTTAACTTGTGAGGTATGCAACAAAACATTGACTGTGAATTTTATTTTAAATAACCATCATTGTATCCAATCCAAGGTGTAAGATGTCTTTTAAAATATTCATAGATATTTTATATTATCCATCATGTTTATGCCCCCCAAAACCCCTTTTCCTTTATTGTGTTTGCGGTGATTTTTTGGTATGTCAAATGTCAATTTAATATGTACATCATATTAAAAGAATTTCTTACGTAAAATCTGTAAGTACAAATTTTCTTTAAGAATTTAATTGGGTAATTTCCTGTGCATTTAAAAGTGTAAATATTAATTCATTATGTAGGGATTGGTGATAGTAAAGCATTTATACTTTTTTTTACTGTAAGTAAAAAGGTAAACAAAAGTCAAATCTTTTGTTTATAAAATGTTGTAATATGTAATTTATTAAATATGCTGATTTTTTTCTTTTTAATATGGCCAGGTCAACATATTATTCATTCATATTATATATATATATATATATATATATATATATAGGGCTACATATAAAAGCGAACAAAGGTTCTAGATTTTCAAATTTATTGTATAACCACTTGAAATAAATCAAAATGAAGCTTCTTTTATGCAGAATATGAATTCAGAAAAATATTGTTTTGTTTCAATAACATGATTATAGAAATTTGACTTCAAACATTGAAATTATGTATTTATTAAGTTTGAAAATATTTTCATACATACTAAAAAACAACTTTAAAAACTTTTTTTTTAAATTTTGGGTATAAATATTGGCTGTGATTAATACCAATTACCTTTTGTAGCACCATTTTTCTAAATATAAATAAGTTAAAGTAAGATTTTATTAATTAAAAAAATTAAATTCTTTATCACGTCCATCACAAAAAAAGATGCTTATAAGAGAGTATCCAAAATACCCTTGGTGATTTTTTTTATATTCAGTGGATATAAATATATATTGTTAATTTTTTAAAATATTATTTAATTAACCAAAATTGTTAGTGACAGATGTTAATTTTTTTATTAATTACTTGGCGTTTCTCTAACATTTATACTTAATTTTTAGATCAAGTAGAAATCCAATTAAAAATTTATGTTTCTATAAAAATTAGGATGTTTGAGATGCAGTTGAAAAGGTATTTAAGCAAGTTTATGTTTTCATTTTTGTAAGATGTAAATATTTATGTAGTTTTCCACATTTATTTTCTTTTTAAAAATTTATTCATTAGAACTGAAAATCCTGTGTTAGCCTGTAACTTTATTTCAACTGTAACTATAGGTTTTTTGAACATGTGCTTTTGATTAATGACAATGAGGTAACTATTTGCATCAAGTTACTTTGGGGAGGTGAAAAAATATATTGGATGCATTGAAGTTATTCTTCAAATATATTTTTCAAAAATTTCAGTACAATTCCTCCGGATTAAATTCAAAGTGTCCATTGGTCACATCATTAAATCGCAATATTTACAAGTTGTACATAGTTACATGGGAATGTTATACGCTCTGTTGTTGTTACTAGTAATGAACTCAGTCAATGATAAATTTGCCATGTGGTCTTTTTTAAACATATTATAAATAAAACTAGTCTAAATGCACTAGTTTCAAACACTGGGAAAGGTAATTTTTTTTCTCTGATGGCAGTGCAATGCAGATTAAGAATAAATTTACTCTTTCCAATTTATGTTATTTTAAGAAAGGTTTTCATGTAGTTGAAGAATGGATTTTTTTTACTCCACACGTGGCAAAGCTGTATTTAATAGAATAGGAGGCATAGTCAAAAGTGTGGACTATTGTGAAATCGAGAAAGTTATTTGCAAATTTGACAGATTTTTTTTTCAGTGTGCTAGGAATTATATATTATTAAAAAAATGTATAATCATTTTAAGAACCAACCCAATATAAAACAATGCCAATAATTTGGTGGAAAAAATCTGTATCTGTCAGATGGTTACAATCTAAACCCAACTTTCAGACCTATGACACAAGTCATCTCCTGTTGGGAAGATCAGCAAGATCAATGTTAGAAAAAGCTGTAGCTTCTGAATTCAATGGAGAAATGATTACCAGTTCTCAAGGTCAAATTAAACAAGAGAAGTCATGGTTCAAAGCTTTAATTTAGTTTCCTCAGCTGTTGCAGGCAGCAGCTGAGGCAATACATCAGAAAATTGTATTATACTATTATTCTGGCTATAGCTGATGAAAAGAAAGAAGTTACTTTAAAATATATGTACATAAATCATTATTTGTATTGTCTAGAAAAGGAAGACATATCAAGTAAAGAAAATCTGCTGTCAAAGGAGCGGTTCTACCAAAATCATTTGTAATAGGGCTTACCATTATGCATTTTAAAACCTTAAATATCTTTCGATAATTAAAAATAAAGTTTATGGTATAAAATATTGCTGCTTTGTCAATTTAACATTAAAATTTCACTGTTTAAATGTGTAATTAAAAAACATTGCACAATGTCTCACCCATCATAATTTCTGTCACACTTATCACTCAACAAAAATAATTTTTTAATAGTTTTAATAACTGAAATTGGTTTTAAATATGGTTTTATTTTGTTCACTCGAATGTTTTTAACTTATTAAAATAGTCAAGTATTTAGTATAATAATATTCACTGGAATTATAACAAACATGCATGCAAGTGAAAAATCCTGTTGCGAATAAGTCACAGCCATCACAAAGTTTATCATTTTAATTTTAAGAATAATAATGGTCTGATTACTTTGCAATTGTTTAGACTATAAGAATGGATCCAAAGTAGTATGAGGAATTTTTTGCAGAAAATTATTTAATAAATTGTGCTTTTAAAAATATACTTTAACTCCATAACATGAGTCAAAATATCACACCCGTTACCATGGAATGGCCCTTTAATAAAAAAGTATTATATTTGTACAATAGAGCTTCAGATAATCATATATATTATTTCTCCTGTCAACATCCCTTTTTCTCAGAAGACGCAGAAATGAAACTAAGAAACGCAGAATGACGAATGAGATACCATGTGAAAGGATTTTGAACAGGCTTCTGACATAGCACACTTAACATTTCGTTAAAACATGTTTTTGATTAAAAATTGCTGTTAAGTAAAAATTAAATCGGCATGGTTTTCATAAGTGAAATGAAAGGTTTCCCTGAAATTTGTGTTGCCAATAAAATAAAATACCGCATTATATCATGCTCAACAATAATTATAAAAAGAAATAAACAGTACAAAAAAGATAAAGTATGATTTCTCCGCCCGGTTAATTTAATATTTATTTTTAAAAAGCAAAATTTAAATAAAATAAAAGATATGCTTTATTATATTAGAAATGCATTCAATTTATTTCATGTTTTTCAAGAATAAGCGGATTACGTCATCTTCTAATGCAGTTAAAATACGATTGTTATTTTTTTTCTCGCGCGTGCTTTTTGAAAAAAATATCGAGCCTTTAACCGGGTTTTTATAATTCACGTGCGTCATCTATTGTTATATTTATCATGTTTGTGTATATGCGTACTGTAATGGAGTAATAGTACATTAACTTATTTAATGATTATCTTGGTAAAGTAAAGAAAATGACATTGGCGGGAGAAGAAAATTTGCCAAAATATTATTTGGCAACCTATTCACAAAAATTTTTTTATCATAAAACACACACAATGACCAATATATTATAAAACATGCAATGTTTAATTTAATATAAAACACACGCAATCTGCTTTACCTGGTTGCCGTACGAAGCAAAATTTCGCCAAAATCGTCGGGTTGCCTAGGCATAAAATCGCCTTTTTGGGCTAGGCATAAAATCGCCTTTTTGGTGCGAAAGCTTCGCACAGGTCCTTCTGGTCTCCATATATTACAGCTCTGGAGCAGCCCGATCTTTTCTCTATCACAACAGAAATGACACAGATTATTATTCTTAACATGTATCATAGTGTAAATATATTATCTTTCAATATGTTGTTTAAGTCACCTATATGAAGTATCGTGTTTATTGTCGAGTATTACTTCTGATATGAATTTTTTAACTATGATACAGTTAGGTTATTTCTGAAACTTGTGTTCAGGAAGACAAATATATAATTTTACTGGGTCCTAAGCGGTAAAGGGATAAATGACCGGTTTTGTATTAAGTATATGCACATACAGGCTATGCCGGTAACCCACTTTATATCTATACGAAGCTTCAAAATTTCTGTGCATTCCCCCAGTTCAGCGGGATTTAACCCTTTGTGTCCCAATGGTCATAGATTAACAACAACAAAAAAACAGAAAGAGTATGACAAGCCGGTTCAGCTGTGAAGCATGCTGTGGCTGCCACTATTGGCCTGCTTGGAATTTCAACCCTACCCTTTATTGACTTGCTTGGAATTAGTTTCGGTAGCAAGTACTAAATTTAAAAAATCTGGTGGTAAACGAGCAGTTTGGAAGATTCTGTGTGAAAGGACCATGTGAAAGGATTTTGAACAGGCTTCTGACATAGCACACTTAACATTTCGTTAAAACATGTTTTTTTAAAAATGTAAAACATGTAAAAAAATATATATATGGATGATTTCTCTCTATACATTGCATCGGTTTAGCTCTTTTGATGTGGAAAGAAAGATTCGGTTCTGAAATATTATCTTATTATTATTATCTTACTTCCAGTTCTATTATTAGTTGCATGCCAACAGTACTTAAAAAAAAATCAACATTTTATAAAATTCGTTTTAACACATATCGATTAACAGCAACAGAAAATTAGAATAAACTGTAAAAATTTTATTTTCTCTTGTTCCAACAGCGCTTTTATCTATAAAAACCAAAAATCGTTTTAAATGAACGATCTCTCTTCAAATCACATCTGTTCGGTTCTGTAGATGTCAAAAGCTTCAGTTCTGAATTATTTTTATTGTAAGGGCTTTATATGTGTGTTTTCTAATTATTTTCTATAAAATATAAAAACATAATTTGAAATAAAAAATTCAGTGAGTTCTATATACTTAACTCTATATACTTACGCATCCATTAGCAGTAAAGTAATTTATAATGAGTTGTGGATACTTTAATTTCTCTTGTTTCAAAAGCATTATATATTGAAAAAAATATATATATGGATGATTTCTCTCTATACATTGCATCGGTTTAGCTCTTTTGTTGTGGAAAGAAAGATTCGGTTCTGAAATATTATTTTTGTAAAGGCCTTATATCTGTGCTTTTTCTAATTGTTTCTATAAAATGTGAAAACAAAATTTTAAAGACATTTTTTAGTTGATTTCTATATACTTAACACATCCATTGGCTGTGATTGAATATAGAATGAGTCATAGATACTTTATTTTCTCTTATTCCAAAAGCATTATCAGTTCTACAAAAAATTAAATGGATGATTTCTGTCTATATAATTCATTGTTTCAGTTTTCTTGATGTGGAAAACTTCAGTTCTGAAATATTTCTATTGTAAGAGCCTCATGCTTGTGCATTTTTTAATTATTTTTTTTTTATAAAATGTGAAAACTAAATTGTAAAGAAAATATGTGAGTAGATTTGTAAATATTCCTCGTAACTGCTCTAAATATCGATTTAATCCATTAATATTCATTGGTGAAATACTTCTAAAATTTAGACAATTAAAATTGTACAAATCTTTCCATATATTTTCAAAATAATTGTGAAAAACACTTTGGAAGATAAAATGTTTATTAATTTGTAATTTGGGACATGAAGGGTTGAAACATTTTCATTATAATCTTATGTTTCTTCAGTATCTTAATATATAATAGTGGAATTATACTTCTATAGAATTGGGTAGTTGATCTCTTGCTGGTCCTAAATAATGCAAAAATAAATTAATGTTTGAAATACGGAAGCTATGAATAGGACAAAAAATAAATTGAGTGTTCGGGAATTGGCTCATTTGTAAATTAGAAAAGATAAAATTTCTTTCCTAGTCACACTTACCATAAGTTGAATAACACATGTTTTACTATCTTAATCATCAGTGCTGTCATAGCATCGTCACTCTAGCTTTGGTATCGGTCAGACTATCACCGCACTTGTTATCATAATAATAAATAATAGTTCATAATAGCTGTTTATGTAAGTATGCACTGTAAATTAAACTCTTTGCATAATTTATTTTCAAAAACCTCTCCTGACAACATTTCTAAATTTCTAAAAATCATTGAAAGTTAGAATAAAAGTGAGAGTCATTTCCATTTAAATTTGCTTTAGCACATGAGTTTCCTTTAGTTTACATGATTTCACATGTTATTTTTTGACAGGATAAATCAAAGATAAGTATTTGCATTTCAGATTACTTTATTTAAAAAATATATATTTCATTCATTCTCTCTCCCATGAAATATAAGCTTATTTCATGTGTCTCCTTTCCATCAGCCCCACTTAATCCAGTAACGGATAATTGCGTACCTCGCTTATATCCATAGAATGCCGCAAAACAGAAACAGTCCCCATAAGGTTAATGTTAATTATACTTGTTTTATCGCATAAGAATCCCCGGTTAATCATATAAAATATCTCCAATCCAGTAATTGGGATTTTGTGAATCCCTGTGATAGCGATGAATGGCTGAAAGGACGAACAGAAATATTTTCTTTTGTAACAATGTTTTGTTAATGACTGAAGATGTTGAGTGTGGTACTTCTTGGAAAATCTTGGGCGGGGAAAAGGGAATACAATTTGGATGGTCAAGATAATAAAAGAAAGAGCTTTAAAATTATAATTTTCTTTAACCAACTATCTTTTTCCTTCTAAACTATATTATTATTGTATATTATATATAACTGTTTTTGTACAGTTGTGGAATAAAATGCACCAGCAATATATTTATCACCAAATTATCGCAGAAGAGCTACGACAGGTACCGCTCAACTGGAAATTGCGTCTACCTTTCAGATATAAAGGCAATTTTTTAAATAACATGTTGTATACATATTAAAAATTGTACAAACTTTCATTTTTCATATATGTTAACATCTACTTTTGATACATTATTTGATTTACTTGTATCAAAACAGCTCGGAGAAATGTTTAGTTTATATACTTTTTCATAAATCTTCACATAGTTAGAAAAGGTCATTGTTTTAGGATGCTAATGTTAAATGCACATAATAAATTTAATTCATATCTTCCTAAAACATCATCTAATTCAAATATTTCTCTGTTAGTGTGATGCAACGAACAAATCCAAACATACATAAGGTCTTTTTCTTAATTCAAAAACATATTTTTAATTAGGAAAATTATTAATATATTTATATTAAAAAGGTTACAAAATATGATCTATACTATTTTTTTCATAAAAAGAATCAGTGTCGTGTAAAATATGGCTATGTGATTTTACAGTTCCTTCCTATTAGAAATTTTTAAGATATGGAGAAATTTTACGTTCAACAGTTTCAGGGAACCGTTTCCTGTTATCACTGACAATCACAGAAAAGAGAATCTTAGACAGTAACCAGCAAAAAAAAATATATGGAATGTTCTTTTGATTAAAGCAATTTTATTTTATATTTATAGACCGGGAGGCGGCAGCACAGACAATCACCTCATCGAGTTCACGGCTGAAATTCCCGAATTACTTAAAACTCGATTCGCATATTAAAACGCAATCGGTCTGCCAAGTCATATCTTGGTGGAAAACACCTTAAAACCCGATTTTAGCGTTTGACTCGTAGGTTTAGCATTGTGTTTTCCTGCACCCAGTTCTCCATGTTTTCATACTTTTGGGTGCAGGAAAACACAATGGTAAACTTACGAGTCAGCCACTAAAATCGGGTTTTCGGGTGTTTTCCACCAAGATATGACTTGGCAGACCGATTGCGTTTTAATATGTGAATCAAGTTTTAACTAATACTGGAATTTCAGCCGTCAACTCGATGAGGTGATTGTCTGTGCTGCCGCCTCCCGGTCTATTAGAATTTATAAATATTTTTTTTTGGTAACTATTTGAATGTTCCCAGTACTTTTCCTTGAAAGATCTTAATTTTATTTTTTGAAAATTATGGAAAAAACCCAGTAATATTCTTTTATAACTCTACGAAGATTTCAGAAAAAGTACATAAACTCATACCTTTTCCATACTGCTTTAATTTGGCACACTTTTAAAACTGTAGACAAACTTTCTTTAAAAGTTTTCATTCATATTCGGGAAGTAGACACAATTCCACTCACACAGTATTTCTAGGATATCTCTGCTAGAATTTTATTTACAAAAAAATGCTGTAATGCTCTTTTTTTCCAAAGATTATCATTAACCTCATTCAATGAATAGGGAACATATAACTTGAAAAATGATGTACTTTAAAATATTTACATAAATATGTATGCAATATTAATATTACTAAATTGCTATTAATTTTAAGATAATGTTGAAATACTGGCATGTTTTCTGCCTGATTTCATCAATTTTTTACACGGGCCGGGCCAATAAGTTTTTCACATGAATCGTACCGGTCTAGGACTGGAAATTCCAGCACGTATCCCATAGCTTTTCTTGGTTGTCTTGAGTAGAGGGGCATGAACTTGTCCAATTTCATTCCTGAAAAATACCACGAGTATAACTTGATGCATTTTAAATTAGTATATCATACATGCTGAGAAAAGAGCAGAATCAAATTTCCTTTTCGGTGTTAAGTTCAGAAATTAAAACACTCTTTATAATACGCTTAGTAACAGTTAAAAAATTTATGCAAAATAAAGTGAAGATAGAGCTCAATGAATGCTAACTATTTTAACATTTATACAATTAATTGCTAAATGTCAAAATATTTTTATTAAGTAAAAAAAATCTTTTTCCCTTGGCACGAGGCCTTCCTTTATGCAAGACCATGTGCTGTTGCACACTCGTAAGGACGGGACTGATGTCCTTGTAACATGACATTCATTAGATATGTGTGATGTCAAAGGTCAGTCTCTAGTCTCTGACTTTCCTACCTCCTGATGTTATTTATGTCTTAGTGGAGAGATAATATTTTTGAAATTTTCCTCTCACTTTTAAAATATTTGGTGTTTAAATAAACTTATACGAATTTTTTTTTATTTGTATAAATAGATAATAAACATACACTTTCTTTTTTATTCTTCAAATTTTTAAAACACCCAATAGTTTTGGAGTCATATAGTTTTATACACACATCCCGCTTCCTTCTTAAGATTTTAACACTAAATAAAACAATAAGTATATGTTTTGGAAACTAAAAAAGAAAATACGCAGCCTAAAGAAGTTAAAAATATTAATTTCCTGATGAGATATTTTAAAAATATGAATGCATTCCACGGCAATCAGTTTAATATGGTAGAGAGAAAGTCGAGATATGACTGATGAAGAGCCTTAATCAATAAGAAATTTACCTGTCTATTCTAAACAAAATAAATAAATAACTCTGTCACCGCTGTGAATGAATATTTTGTGACCGGTGGTTTTTTCTATGCATTCAATTCAATTAAGAAAATTATTGCACATAAAAAATATAACAATTGGTAGTTTTATAGAGAAATGTTCGATAAGCACACTGAAGCAGACAGTCTTTTAATTGAAGAATTATTTTAAGAACTATTTAATGTTTAAATTGGTCAAAATAGTTCTGTTAAAAAAGTTTTATGGAAACAAAAATTATGTGTAGTAATTGAACTGTAGTTTACATGGGCACGGAATGCAGTGAGCAATTATGTTTCAATTTTTTAATCAAATTTTCATTATTTCGATAGAGATTAATTTTACATTTCAAAAAGGCCATTTTTTATATTGTTGCCAATTTGTAAAATATTGCAAATAATAATAATACCTTTCAATTAAAAAATGTACTTACATGTGACTATTGAAAACAAAAATAAAACTTTAAAATAATTAATAAATTATTATGCATTAAAAGTAGTGATTAGGGAACATTCGAACATATTTAAAATGCTCAAATATTATTTCCAGACAGTATCAATTTAAAAGTATATTTACAGGAGAAATTTACTTATTTCGAAAAATTATTTTTATCTATTGTTGCAAATTTGAAAAAAGCGCAAATAATATATATTTTTTTTAATTAAAAATGGTATACATTCATCATATGCTTTTTTAAATAAAAAATTTCAGGCTTTCTAAAGCCGCAACATGTAAATTAATTAACAAATTACGCATCTACATGATAACATCTATGTAAAAAATAAAAATGGGTGTGTTTCAATATGCAAATTTGTAGAAAAATACCTATTCAATGGTACTTGTACGAATTTGAGCATGCGTGTGAAAACATGCCTATCCATTTAAGCATTTAAATTTTCAATGTGTACTTATATCCAAATTCTTATTGAATATGCTCATTTAAAATAAATCAAAATATGCATTAAAGCAATAGTTTAATCATATGTGAATATACAAAAATATGCTGAAAAACATTATTTCTAAGGAGGGTGGGATGATTTTTAACACTTTCCAGCAAACTCGGATTGTTTTGCAATTGATATATGTTATTGAGGTTTGCAATCGTATTGAAAAGGAATTATGTAACACGAATACTTTTATTACAGGGGCTCTGAAAAGAATTTCGGTACATTATTGTCTATGGTGAAAAATCCTTTGCAGTGTATTTTCATGATGTTACACTATTTCAAATATATTGAAATCACTGAAGCACTCTAAAAGCTACTTACAAGAGAATGTGGTACATGTAGAACTTATAATTAGTTTACAGGAAAACTGCAAAGAATTCTGTTATTTTATGGTCTAATGGGGAATATCGTTTGCTTCATATTTTAATCATGTTACATTATGACAAATAAATGAAATTGATATCAATTTCTGAGACACACAAAAACATGATGTTTTCTGTAGAATATGGAGCGTAAAGCTTTTTTCTTTCATTTACAGTGCCACACAAAAGTATCATGCCACATAATGGTCTATGGAGAAAAACTGTTTGCAGCATATTTTAATTAAGTTACACCAGCGTTTCTTAAACTGTGGTCCGCGGACCCCTGGGGGTCCGTGAGCTTACAGCCGGTGGTCCTCAAGCCCAATGTTCAATTTAGATTTTTTTTTTCTTCGGGAGAAATTTCTGTAGCTCCAGAGGAGGGGGGATTTGCAAGTCTAGATCATTAATAAGCTTAAAACTCCAAATGCTTTTGGGGAGACTTTTCAATGCTCCGAAGGTGGAATATATGTGAAAATATTAAGAACTGATTGATTCTACATGTAAATAATCAGCCCTTATTACGCATTGCAACTAGAAGAGCGTTTAGACATTTCTAATACTGTAAATTTGAGAGTTTTCTTTCATTATGAATTTGGTAGTAAGATATGTGACTTTTTTTTTGTTTTGTTTTGCAAATCCCTTCCTACTTACACAACAAGTGCAGCGCTATTCATATGTTTCAACAGTTTCATACAAGAAAATTATGAAGAACAACTGTAGAACTCGACAGCATGTTGAACCAGTCTTACTTAAACATTGAACGAGATGCTGCACATCCAGTAGCAAAAGATAAACAGCATACTTCTCATAGCAAATATTACTATCTATATTTTAACTGTCTTAAAATGTAAATTGTAATTATTTTTCTTGTTATTATTTATCTTATATATATTGCTATTATTATTTTTCTTGTATAAATGTAACTGATTTTTCTAACACCTTTAACGAAATATGGAATATCTATAATGAAAAATAAATAAGGTGTATACGTTAAAATAATTTCTTATCATACATTAAGAAAAATATTGTTGGGGGTCCCCGAAATGCATATCACATCAAAAGGGGTCCGCGAGATCCCAAAGTTTAAGAAACGCTCAGTTACACTATTTCAAATATGATGAAATTGATATCCATTACTGAGATTTACTACAAGATACTTGTTTATGATATGATGTGTATTTATTGTTCATTTATCGGGACACAGAAAACTTTCTGGTACAGTACTCTATCCGAACTATTGTCTATAAGCAATAATTGAAAGTGTGCTTTCAGTTAGGTGTACCTTTAACTAAATTTTTGCATGCTATGAGGAATGTATAGATGCTACAGATCATATACAGGACTACACAAAAAAATTCATTAGCATTACGGTGCATCCATGTAAATTGATTAAAAGGGGGTTTTAATCAAGTTACGCATTTTGAACATGAAATATATTTAGTGTACTACGATATGTTTATTGAATATAAATGCAAACATATGAAGGGCCACACAAAGAACTGGATACATGGCCGCCTATGAATGATAATTTCTGGAAGTGTGATTTCAGTAGTTTACAGCATGTTTCTGGCTGAATTAAACTATAGCTTAATGTGTTTCATGCATTAAAATCTTATTGTAATATACAGGGCCATACAAAAGAATTCAAATATGTTTCTGTCTATTATTAGAAACTGCTAAAAATGAATTTTAAAATGAGTTATGTGTTTTCTAACTAAACTAAATTGTAGCATACTATATGCAGTATATACAAATCTATAAATTATATACAGAGCTGCACAAAAGAATTGGAATACTTTCTGGTTATAACCAGTAAATGCCAAAATCTGGTTTTCAGATGTGTTTCATGTTTTCTAAAAAATGTGTACTTAGATACCTTATTAAACAGCCATGCTTTGTTAGTCTTGGAAAGTGTTTCATAGTCTATGCTTGTTACAGGATTTTTCTTTCTCATTCATATTGGACTAATTTTTATATTTCAGCAAATATTTTAAAATATATAACAAAGTCAAGTATAATCTATGCACTAATTCTGAGCACTATCGAAATGACAACCATGCCATATAAAAAAGATTGATCTTGATGATAACAACAGCTTTACCTAAAAATGCAATTCTGAAAGATTCTTATTCATGTCGCATATTCTGACACTGAACTCCGGTGTCATAAATTCTAAAAGAGTCAGACTTCTGGCATAAATACTATCACTGTTGATATGCATACCCAGATTACACAGCATTGCAGACAGCACTGCATTTTAGAAAAAATAGGTTTTTTTAACAAAAACAAAATCTGTGGTATTCCTTTTACTTGTTTAATATTAGTGCATACGTTAAAATAGGAAGCATCTCTCGTGGATATAATTTCCTTTATTAGAAATGTCAAATTTTTTTAAGCAGCAACATGTGATTTAGTTAACAAGTTATCTCCATCACCTTCTCGCTGCTTCAAAATTCTTACATATATATATTTATTAAGATCACTGTACATTTCGTTACAGAAATCATCCATTTTGTTATCTTTCTGTTTAATCGTTCAATGATGCAGTTTTTTTTAATTGCAAAAAATGAAATGTTTAGAGTGAGAAAATTAAAAAATAAAAATATAACCAAATTATAGCACAATTACAAATTGTAATCTTAAAGCAAAGTTTTTAAAATTTTAGTTGAAAATACTGCTCTAGGTTCTTATTTTTTACACTTAAAAAAATAAAGTCAAAGATGCTCGACAAAACTAAAATTCACTTAATTTGTAAGAATAACCATATTGTTAATAATCAATAATAATATATGTTAACTAAAAATAAAAATATTTTTAAAAATTAATCATTTAATAAAAAAGTGATTGCACATTATTCTTAATCTGATAAATCCACAAAGCAAATGTTAATTACATTTCCGTACAATTAATTTTATGGAATACTTTGATATAAAATTGATCAAAGTTAACAAAATAAGTCAACTGTTGAATATTATATTCATTTTTATATTGTATGATAAAATATAGGTTTACTCCAGGAAGGTGAAAAAACTGTACAACCTTGTTTCAAGATAAAGTGAGTATAATTTTAATGTTCAAAGAATGTTTTACATGTATCTCCTATATCTGAACAGATAAAACGTTATGAGAACTCAGATGAGTCCAAATGAGCGAGCCTGCCTGAAATATAATTATGTGCGTAAAGTTGTACAGGTACAAGATATGCTAGTGATATAAAGAAATCTTCCTGTTGAACAAAGAAGGTTATTGATTTTGTAAAACAGTGATTTTCAAACTTGATTGAGTGATTTTGGATTAAAAAAATGTACTTAAATACAGCCTTGAAAATTTTTAGATTTCTTAATAATGAAACATGAACTAAAATTGTGAATTCTTATTGAGAAGAAAAGGGCATTTTTCCTCTGAATTCATAAGAAAATTAAGGAGGTATAAAATTATTCTTCAGTATTTTTATTAAATTTAAAATATCTATCTGATGTTATTTAATGTTTCAATATTAATAGGAAAAAATGAGGCAATTTGTGAGTTTTTGGTACACATACCATTTTTCCCGAAACAGTACTTTATACTTCTTTAATTTCCCCCAGTATTCAATAGGCAAGCCACAGAGATAGCAATAGCATTGGGTAGCACAAGGTTACTAACTTAAAAAAAACAAAAATTGAGCATGTTGTTCACAGTTATCTGTCCTTCTTAAACTCACATTGATGGCAAGTTAAGAAAGATACATATATCAAATCACTAATTCAATACAAATCTGCAGACTGGCAATTACTACATTGCATATACATTTTTTATGTAAACATTAGCATAATTGCTTGAATATGATTGCCACCACAACTTGAAAATAAGGAACTTTAAATTCAACCACACAATAGAGTATTAGTAGTGATCATATTATAATAAGATTAGCCTGGTGAGAAAAGAAAACTTATAAAACACTTTCAAGCGATTTTTACTTACATTTTAAAACCTCATCAGACTTATTACTGTATGAAATAACAATAAATGTGTCAAATGTGTAAGTAATTTTTTCAATATTTACAAATGTCATATATATATATATATATCTTAGGATAATTGAGAAATCAGGCTCTTTGCAAATATCCAGGCTAAATAGAGAAACATCCCCCTTTTTCTAATCAACCTGATGTTTTTTGTGCTTAGTACAAAGAGCCTAAAGAATGTTAGGCTAATTGCAATATGGTAATACATTTCTTAATCAGCCTGATATTTTTAAGTCTTACTGCAAAGAGCTTAGTTAGTGTTAGGCTAAATGAAAATGACCAGTTATTTGCCCAACTATCATGTTGTACTAGACACAAACATGAAAACTCAATTTGAAGTAACCTGACAAAGAAACATTCCATAAAACTGCAACATGATCCTAACATAACAAAATAATTTCCAGTGAAATGATACAGGATCCAAACCTGAGAATTCCCTCTCAAGTCAACCAACCTGAACATGGCAAAAAAATTCCATCAAACTACAACCTGATCTGAACACAACAAAATATTTTCCATCAACACAGATCCCAACCCCTCCACCCCCCCTAAAAAAATTTCAATGAATCATAACTCTATCTGCACATTACAAAAGAAATTCTGTTAACAAGCAACTGATGTGAAGTGGACATATTTGAACCACAACCGGAAAACTAAATAAAAGAAAATTAAATCATCTTTTAATGCAGTTATGAAAAGTAGTCTACAATTGTATTGCTAATACAATTTTATCTGTTATATTGAAAGATAGACATATTTATGTTTTTTAATATTTAAATATAATAAAATGTGAGAATAGTGGACACATTTGTATTAGTTTGGATTGTCCCTAATTTTCGTTTTTCTGATCAGGTGACTGTAATTTTTTTTTCAGTCAGTTTCACACTAGAATGTTTCTTGCAGGTCAGATTTATGTTTTTGCAAGTCGGCATTTTCACAAACAAATTAATGAAAATAAGCAGAACCAAGTTTCAGATAAATTAAACTTATGTATTAAGTTATTAAAATGTTTGCTATAAATAACATTTTAATATTATTCTTATATATTAGTAGATACTCTTTAATTATTAAAAAATATATTTTCCAATTTTAATCTAATGATTAATTGAATCCCTTGCAGCATAAATCTAATGCTACTAATTTAGTAAATGTTTTTTAAAAGGGTTTTCTTTAGTAATATTTAAAAAACTATTAGTTTAATTTTAGTTTGGATTCAGATGTGTTTGGACAGGGTTGTAGGTTGACAATAAAATTTTTGTCTGGTTCGTGTTAAGTTGCAAATTGACATTGTACTGGATTTTTTATTTTGGATACAACCATAACCATGCAAGATTCTTGTATCAGTTTGCTATTTCATGGTTTCTATTATTCAGAGGTAATAGCATACAAATATATAACTGTTAGGAAATGAAAAAGTGTTTGCTAAATAAAGATGTGCACTATTACGCAGTGTCCGTTTGTAATGTTTTATTCTATAGACATTTTGCACCTGAGAAAATACTTCGTTTTTTTTTTAGAAAATTTGCATCAACTCAACTCTGTTCCAAAAGATTTAAAACCTAACCCAAAATGAAAACTATGAAAATCAATACTACAAAAGTAGGACAAAAATGTAGAAATCAATTTGTCCTGAAATGAAAAAATGCAGCTCTGACCCAATGCACAGTTTGAGTTGGTTTCAGGAGAAATTAGGTTATATAACACAATAGAAGACTCTAATCCAGACATACTGCAATATGTCCAAGGTAGTGAATGATTATGCATAATTTTAATATAAATAAACTGGAGCAAGAACTTAAAATACTTATAAAAAATATAAGAAAACTGTCATTTATTGGCATATTTCATTTACACGACTGAGAGTCTAAGATTAGTGAATACTCCATTTTTATTTTAAGGGAATATTTTTCAGCATATCTCCATTTAGAAGAATCAATAAAATCTCCAGATAAGGTAGGCTTTTTACTGTTTTCCCAGTATTACGTAGAAAAGAAATGCTGAGTGATAATAAATATATAACTATATAAGAAAAATGCTATTTCAATGGTATCTGTAGAAGAAAATATTTTTATTGTTTTCCCAGCATTATGTAAAGAAGATGGGTTGCTAAATGAAAATTATCATAAAACACAAATGTAAATTTGAGCAATCATGAAATTTGCACATGAGGCAGTATTTTAATGTTTTCCCAACATCAGAAGATAATTATAAATACTAATTTCGTAAAAAAAAAAAAAATCCAGTATCATTCCTATTAGAGAAGATGGATTGCTAATGAAAATAACTAAAAAACATATATATAAAAAACTGTTGTACCGATGAAATTTGCGGATGAGTTAATATGTGTTATATTTATTTTTATTCAACAACCAATATTCTCTGCATAAGGCTAGAAAAACATTAAAAATCGTCTCAGATGCAGATTTCATTAATACAAAATTTTTCTTACATGTTTTTTATCATTATTTCCATTAGGAATTCATATTTTCTAGGCAATGCTGGAAAAATATTGAAAAACTACATTATCTGCAAATTTTATTGATGTTTCTGCACAGGGCAGCTGCGAAAAATAAGCCCTAAAAATAAAAATGAACTAACTTTAAACTCTCAGTTGCGTAAATAAAATCTCTCTATAAGGCAGTTTTCTTATACATTTTTTATAGGAGTTTTAAATTCAAAACTCCTATTTTTGATACTAAATTATGCTTAATTTCAATACATTGGACATACTCTCAAAAACTAGGATTACAGTCCTTCATCACTTCGGCTAAACAGATTTTACCCAAAGCTGACATGATCGACAGCTTGGTTCCAGTGTTGTTGGTGCTATGTTGGCAGATCAGGTTGACTTTCAGGTTGAGGTTAGCTTTATTTTAGGTTTTGACTGCTGCAGGTAAGATTATGTTTCACCAAATTTTTCAAAAGAAAGTCCAAAATATTTTTATGTGATTATGCAATATAATGAGAAATCATTTATATCAGACATTCTTCAATAGTGGACATCTCTATTTAGCACAATCTCAATTCCTAACACCTATATATTTGTATGCCCATTAACAAATCAACCTCCCATTAACAAACAACTCTAAAGAGCAAACTGATTTATCTCTAAAATAATGTGCAGGTAGAGTTATATTTCAACAAAACTAAAAAATCCCTATTAAGTCAACCGAACATATCAAAATATTTTTCTTCAGTATGCAACACAAGACAAATCGGATATACTTCAATCTGAACCCAAAATAAAATAAAACAAATATTTCATTTAAATATTAAATAAAGAAAACCTTTTCTTTTAAATTTTACAAAATTAGTAGCAATAGTTTAATGTTTCAGGCAACCCACTTAATATTTGTTTAAAATTACAAAATATAATTTTTAATAACTAATAAAGTATCTACTAATATATTTGAAAAGGGTTAAAACGTTAATTATAACAAAAGATTTAAAATCTCAAGACAATCAACTTAATTTATCTGAAACATAGTTCTGCTTATTTTTCTTTATTTGTTTGTGAAAATTCCAAGAACTCGATTTGCAAAAATCTAAATCTGACCTCCCAGAAACTTTCTAGAGTGAACCTGTTGTGGAGATAAAAAATTACACTCACTCTGATGGAAATTAGGAACAACCAGACCTGATACAGAGATGCCTGTTACTTAAAGATTTTACCATATTTGAATATTAAAGAAAATAGATATATCCATTTCCAACATAAAATATAAAACAGGTGTTTGTCATAAGTTGTAGACTACTTTTCAAAATAAAACTTAAAGATGAATTAACTTCCTATCATTTAGTATTCGGTTGAAGCATTTTGTGTTGAGGTTGAAATATGTTGGTTCAGATTGGGTTGCATGTGGACAAAAATTACACTGATTAACAAATTTTAACGAATTTTCTGTTCCTCTATATACATTGGATGTTTCCTACTGATTTCAAGGTGCTGAAAAATAATATGTTAGTAAAAAATTTCTATCACCCTCCAATTTTAAGGAATTTCGTTTATAAGTTTTGAATTACATAGGCTATCGTATAGCAGTACAACTTGTCTTTCGGCTCAAGTGTACTGCTATTTCTTTGCTCTTTAAGTCTTTTTACATATATTTTGTTTATAATTATCCTATATTCCTCTAAAATATGTGAAAATCTCTAGAGGTTGTGTTAATGAACCTGATCCTTTTTGCTATGTGTGCGGGGAGCTAACTTTGAAAAAGCATCAATGCACTTTTACGCCGCTAGTAAAGACTGCCTATCACATGTACTTTAGATGTAAAGTAGGTGAACAAGATAAGAAATGGGCATCTCATTCTTGTTGTACACGATGTGCTGAAAACCTCCGGCATGGATGAAAGGTACAAGTAGGAGTATGCCATTTGCTATACCCATGATATGACGCGAGCCGAAGGATGATATAAATGACTGCTACTTTTGTATTACAAAAATTATAGGATTCTCTGCAAAAAGTAACCATAAAATGAAGTACCCGAACTTATATTCAAAATGCGACCAGTATTTCATAATGATTAATTACCAATACCGAAACTTCCGAAGAATTTTACGTATGATGATGCAGCAGTAGAAATGGAAATTCATGAATTTGAAACTTCCTCTACTTCATCTGATATAAACTATTCTCCTGATATAAATGAAGAACCACATCTAACTACTCAAGAAGAATTAAATGATCTTGTGAGAGACTTAAGTTTATCAAAAAAGTACTCAGAATTACTTGGATCAAGATTGGGATTGCTGAAGAATTCATTAAGGCGATGAATAAACAAGAGTGTGGATTTCAATACCTGCAAGAACAATTTCCATCACTAAGCTACGCAAAAATTAAAGAGGGTATTTTTCTTGACTCACAAATTATCTTATGAAGGACAAAAACTTTGAAGATACATTAAGTGATTTAGAAAAAGCAGCATGGATTGATTTTTAAAATGTTGTGACCCATTTCTTAGGAAATAATCGAAGTTCTAACTATGCAAAATTAATTAAATACATGTTAAATAGCTATAAAAATTTAGGATTTTAATGTTATTGAAATTTTTTTCCTAAAAGTATGTGACTGTGAACGACGAGCATGGAGCGCGCTTCCACCAGGATATTTCAGCAATGGAAACCCGATATCAAGACAGGTTGACACCTAATATACTTGTAGATTACTGTTGGAACCTTATTAGAGAAGCTAGTGATTGTGTCTATAAGAAAGCGTCCATAGTTAAGACATTTACTGGCACATAATGCATTAAATTTGGGAAATTTCTTATGAATATCATTTCTTTTCACAAAAATTATCTTACATTTTTTTGAAACTTTAGAAACAATGTATATTTTTAGTGTTTTAAATATTAGTTATAAGCTTTCTAAGTGTTTATTTAACCTTTTATTATTACTAAAATACAAAATGACAAAATTTATAAGGTACATGTATTGAATAAATTTTACAAAATTGAGATTTTTAAGATTTAGAATTTTTTAAAAATTTCTCAGTGATGGAATATTTTTAATGTCATATTCTTTTTCAACAACCCATAAAATATAAAAGTCACCACTTACTCAATAAAGAACAGAAACCTTGTTTATCAGTGTTATTTTGGTGCATTCAGATCGAGTTGCAGCTGAATAGAATTTTTCTTGTCAGGTTCAGGAATTTTCTGATTCAAGTCAGGTTGCATGTCAATGAAAATTATTTTGTCATGTTCAAATCAGTTTACACTTAGATAAAATTTTCTTAAAGGTTTTGTAGGCATCAAATGGAATTTTCACATTTGGATCATGTTGAATATCGGTAGAAATAATTCGGCCGTTTGCAGTTCGAGGGAATTTTTTGTCAGGTTCAGTCGGTTGACTTCAAATAGAATTTTTATGTTCAGGTCAAGTTGTATGTTGATAGAAATTACTTTGTCATGTTTGGGTCAGGTTATGGTTCCATAGAATTTTTTTGTTAGGCCTCGGTTCACTTCAAATGGAATTTTCAGGTTGGGGCCAGTTGCATGTTGACAGAAATTATTTTGCCATGTTCGGATTAGCAACGGTTCCATGGAAATTTTCTTTGTCCAATTCGGGACTTCAAATGGGATTTTAATGTTCGGGTTTGATACAACACAATATTTGGACAAACAGCTGGTCATTTACTAATTACCCTAAAACTCTATAGACTCATTGCAATAAGCCTGAAACAATCTGGCTGGTTGAGAAACAAGTGGTTAATTGCTAGTTTAATACAATAGTTTAACACTATCTAGTACCCTTCCAATAACACTGACAAATGTCAGGCTGATTGAAAAAAGAGAACGATTCTCCAATTAGCACGGCTCTTTTCAAAGAGCTGGATTTCTCAATTAGCTTATAACATACACATTGAAAGTATTTAAAATATACATAAATAAAACACCAATTAATACAAAATGAAATATATGAAACATCATTACAAAGATAAGCAACATAAATTAAAAAATTTTTCATTGACCACTGTTTCATTTTGTTGTGTATAATGTTTTACAAAAAAACATACTCTCTTAAGATTAATTTATATCAAGGCACTTATATGACAAGAAAAGAAGTACTGAAGTTGGTTGATAGCGAACGTCATATTATAAGAGCATGAATGAGTACTTAGCTTATTACCAATTTTTTTATTGCATGTTTCAAAAACAAAACATTTCAGAATGAATTAAGATATGACATTTAAAATTACTTTTTGTATGTCACACAAACAAATAGTTTATTAACAGTATGATTTAATAGATGTCTTTTTAATTCAATCTTTAGTGAGAATT
Organism: Maratus michaelseni; assembly: GCA_963931845.1. NCBI lineage: Eukaryota > Metazoa > Arthropoda > Arachnida > Araneae > Salticidae > Maratus > Maratus michaelseni. The sequence continues at coordinate 280,496,922 of OZ007598.1, read as the reverse complement.
TATTGTTGCATATCTCACCAGTATAAATTAACATTTGACTTTTCAAATGATTCATGTCAGAGAATTTCTTGTTGCATATCTCACACAAAAGGTTTCTCACTAGTACGAACTAACAAATGTCTGCTTAAATGACTGTTTTCAGAGAATTTATTGTTGCAGATTGCTCATGTGAAATCCGTATGAACTGACATATGTTTGTTTAAATCACTCTCTTGAGCGAATTTCTTGTTACATGTCTCACATGAAAAAGGTTTCTCACCAGTATGAACTAATAAATGTTCGCTTAAATGACTCTTTTGAGAAAATTTCTTGTTGCATATCTGACAATCAAACGGTTTCTCACCTGTATGAACTAACAAATGTCTACTTAAATGACTCATTTGAGAGAATTTTTTGTTGCATGACTCACATGCAAAAGGTTTCTCACCAGTATGAACTAATAAATGTTGACGTAAATGACTCTTTCGAGTGAATTTCTTGTTGCATATCTCACATACAAATGGTTTCTCACCTGTATGAACTAATAAATGTTTGTTTAACACATCTTTTCGAGAAAATTTCCTATTGCATATCTCACATTCAAAAGTTTTCTCACCTGTATGAACTAACAAATGTTTGCTTAAATCACTCTTTCGGGTAAATTTCTTGTAGCATATCTCACATACAAATGGTTTCTCAACAGTATGAACTAACAAATGTTCGCGTAAAACACTCTTCCGAGAAAAATTTTTGTTACATAACTCACAAACAAAAGGTTTCTCACCAGTATGAACTAACAAATGTTTGTTTAAATCACTGTTTTGAGAGAATTTCTTGTTGCATGTCTCACACTCAAAAGGTTTCTCACCAGTATGAACTAACAAATGTTTTTTTAAATAACCCTTGTTAGAAAATTTCTTGTTGCATATATCACAAGCAAAAGGCTTGTTAGAAGTATGGACTGTTAAATGTCTTTTTAAATTACTCTTGCCAGAAAATTTCTTGTTGCATACATCACATGCAATAGGTTTCACATATGTATGAACCAACAAATGTTTGTTTAAATCACTGTTTCGATAGAATTTCTTGTTGCATGTTTCACACTCAAAAGGTTTCACATAAGTATGAACTATTAAATGTCTTTTCAAATTATTATTGTCAGAAAATTTCTTGTTGCATATATCACAGGCAAACGGTTTCTCACCAATATGAACTAAAAAATGTTTGTTTAAATACCTTTTTCGAGAGAATTTTTTGTTACATATTTTACAAACAAATGATTTTCCTTGTTGTGAGTCAGAAGGTGCTCTCCCAAAATGCTCTTGTAAACAAATGTTTTGTTCCATACTTCACACTTTAAATACTTTTGTCATCTTGGTATCCAAGGAACCCTTTTCTTTAACTACTTTTATAGATAAATGTATCTGCAATAAATAAACAGAATTTAAATAATTTTCTAACCTAGATAAAAACATATATTCATTTACCACAGCCATGAAAACACAGCTACTACTGCCAAGTTTAATGAAACAAAGTTAATTTAGTAGCTTCTAATGAAACAAAAAGTAGTATTTGCACAAAAATAGTTGCATTCTTACTTAAAGAAGAAGGTGGAGAAAATACTCATTTGCCATAAAATGACCAATATTGTTTTCAGAAAACTCATTTCCTGCAATTTATATTAGCATTCAAATTTGACACTTTTTGTTTACTTTTATTATGAAATAGTTTGAAAAAAAATAAGAATCATTTTAATTTATCATCTGACGCAAATCAAAATAATTTTGGTTTACCCAAATAAAATTGAACATATGTTTGCACTTCAGCATTACTATGAGGTTTTTGAACTGCTAACAAGAAAATCTTTATTCATGTTATTGAACCACAATTAAACATTGCAATAGAGTAATCCTTATTAGAGATATTAAACAAACCTACAAGAAAGAAATATTTGAACATTTCTTAACTATAAAGAGAAAATACCTCTATTCCACGATCATATGTTACTTGTGATTCAGAATCATGAAACAGTAATTTTATATATTTATTTGAATAGGTGAGCCACATTGCAGCTGTATAGACAGTTTTACCTTACAATACTCTAATAATAGCTGAACAAAAATGTCTTAAACAACATAAGAAAAATATTTGAATTTTAATCCATATACTTTTTTTTCCTATTGTTAGTTGTAAATATATATGAAGAAATAGACATAAATATAAATAAGGGGAGAAATAAAATTTTCATACGGAAATTTGTGATTAATTTTAGGCAAAACTTTCAATTGTTTTTTTTTAGTAAAATGATACATTTCAAAGAAGTTTACTACTTAAATATTTGTATCATTTAAAAAATTCTTAAAACAGGAATAAAACATCAGTCAGTTTATTAAAACATACATAAACAACGCCTGCATTCAGCAATTAAAGATACACAAATATTATAATACAGACATACATACAATAAATACAATAATCCAACATGGAGTGAAAAATTAGCCAGAACCAGGAATTGAACCTGGGTCCACAGCGTTCCGGGCTGTTGCTCTGACCACTGAGCTACTCCGGCCCATTCCTGAGTCTGCAATTTCTCACTAATAAACCATGTTGGACAGAAAGTCACCAGCCATCTAACAGATAGCCTTGATGACAGGACAACGGTATTAGATTATTACTAATCCACCGATCTACGAATATATATTAAAACACACATAAACAATGCCTGCATTCAGCAATTAAAGATACACAAATATTATAATACAGACATACATACAATAAATACAATAATCCAACATGGAGTGAAAAATTAGCCAGAGCCAGGAATCGAACCTGGGTCCACAGCGTTCCGGGCTGTTGCTCTGACCACTGAGCTACTCCGGTCCATTCCTGAGTCTGCAATTTCTCACTAATAAACCATGTTGGACAGAAAGTCACCAGCCATCTAACAGATAGCCTTGATGACACAAAGGATTTTCAGTGAATGATAATCTCAGCAAACATTATCTTTCCTTCATGGATTGAGTCACCTTTCATTCATGATATATGACTCTAAATAGGGTGTCAATGATTTTAATCAGATAATTGAAATCAGTGATTAAAACGTGATTTTTATCAAATGATTTTTTTTAATTATTGATTAAAATCTTAAATTTTCTAAATTTTTAAAATGACGTAAAAAAGTATTAATATCTAAGATGAATACCATTTTAAAACTTTCTAAATGTATTTTATGTAATGAATAAACAAAAAATAATCTTTAAATTATTGTTTATAATTTTATATGGCATAAGAAAGCATTTAATTTAAAAATGATACGAAATTAAAGCTGATATAATTTGCAATGTCATAATTTCCCTTGGCTAATCAAATTATTCTTTCTTTTATGTAAAAGTAGCTGATCCGCCCGGTGTTGCCTGGTCCTGTCAACAAATAATACGAAATGCGAAATCCCTGTAAAAATTGCTGTACTATACCGTTCCTCTGGTAACTCTTTGTCTTTAGGAAATTAAAAAAAGATGGACCCCGAACAGAAAGTAAATTCAATACCACCTCCTCAAACGTCTGGATCATTTGATTCAAAGTGGGTCAGTTTCTTGTTAAAATTTTTTAAAAAGCTGCAGTCAGAATTTCACCAAATTTCCATTTTCAGAATCAGAAAAATAAACTAGGTAGAGACTGTGAGTTTCGATTCTCAATACCTCCAATACTTTTCTGAATACTCAAGGATGAGTGAAAATGAAACTATTTCTTTGTGTGGGATTATCAAATTGGTAACTTTGTTTTTCGGTTTCAATAAAAATAGTGATTTTGGTACACACGCAGGAAAATATTTCGTTACACCTTCAGGGGATGCATTCTGTTCTAAACAAATTTTCCGACATGTATCGCTGCTGCCTGTAATGCCGTGTATAGCAGACGTGCTGCGCACGCACTGCAAAATCTTTTAGTTCCAGTTTCCACCACCACGTGTAGAAGAGTCGGTGCCTGTTCTAAATTAATATATTTTCGAACGAAACTCTGGCACTCGTTCCTGTTGCTTATGGCACTGTGCAGAAGGTGTGCTGTGCAAGCACGGAAAATCTGTTAGTTCCACCGCGAGGCGGTACCAAATCTATGTATATTTTAATTATGTCTTGTTAAGTTGAATGAACTGATTCCCTTCGAAATCCGGCCCCTAGAACTTAAGAAAATAAATCACACCCCTGGATATTAATATTCATAAAAGGGGGGTAACTAAGGCCTGAAAAAATTATACCGAAGTTTATTTAGTACCTGTGAGACCTCGAAGAATGTCAGAAAAGGTTTCGTTTGAATCAGACCAAGATTAAATTCAAATTCTTTTAGTTACATTTTCTATCGCCAGGGGGCGCACTCTGTTCTAAACAAACCTCTTTCTAAACGAAATTCCGGCACGTGTCCCTATTTCTTATGGCACCGTATAGAAGGCGTGTTGTGCACGCATTAAAAATATTTTAGTTTCACTTTCCACCACTAGGGGGCACCAAATCTATGCCTTAATTAGTTATCTATATCTTAATTAGTTCATGTTAAGTTGAATGAATCATGTCTTGTTGAAATCAGGCCCTTTGTTTGAATCGGACCAATTTTAAATGCAAAATCCTTTATTTCCACTTACCGCCGCTAGGGACGCACTCTATTCAAAATAAAACTTTTTCCAATCAAAACTCCGGCATGTGTCCTTGCTGCCTACGACACCGTATAGCAGGCGTGCTACGCACGTACTGCAAAATCTTTTAGTTCAACATTCTACCGCCAGGTGGCGTCAAAACTGTATCTTAATTAGTTTGTATTAAGTTGAAAAAACTAATTCTCGTTGAAATTGGGCCCATAGAACCCCAGAAAATACCCCTCCCGGGTGATTAATGTTCAGAAATAGTGGTTAGCAAAATCTGAAAAAATGATACCGAAGTTTATCTGGTATCTGGGGTACCTGGGAAAAGGTTTCATATTAATCGGATTAATAATAAAAAAGTTCTGATTTTGTAGGCAGGGCATTAACGCGATATTCAAATTACAACCGGACACTCACCTCACCCCCACACAGAATTAAACCAATGACATTAAAAATAAGAATTATCATTAACTTTTGAAGCAGAAACAAAATTAATTTTATTTCTGTTTTGACATACAAAAACAATAAGTTATCATTGCTGATTTCTGAAATCAAATACATAAATGATGTCACCTACATGAAAAATCTAAATATATCGCATGAAACAAATCGTGAAAAATTCACAACTCACTGTTCGAATTATTACCAGCTGACGACCTCCTAATCTGCCAATCAGAATTGCCCAGTTGCCTTCCCGCTGTGCCTACAATCCTATCAGTTACCAATCGCAACTGACCTCCAACGGTGTTTGACGTCTAGTGGGCAATTTGTGACGTCGTTTGAAATAAAAACGCTGCAAAACATGGTTAAAAGGTTAAAAAACGAAAAAAATGTAAATTAAAAAAAATCTAATAAAAAAATTAGGATGATTAATTATCCGCCTTTCCTTTCTAAAATCGATTTTTTATATGTAAAGAATTATCAATTCTCTCCTAAAAACAGGGTTGGGGAAATGACCATTCTGAACGTAGCTGAGGTCGAAGTGGAAGCAACCCCTGAACCAATTAAGTATTCTGGGAAAAATTCCTCAGTGTCGAAGAAAAAATGAAAACGCTGCAAAACATGAAAAAAACGCATAAAAAATAAAATGAAAGAAAATCTAATAAAAAAATCGCGATAAATAATAATCTGCCCTTCCTTTTTTTAAATCATGTTTTTTATCTGTAAAGAATTATAAACTCTCTCCAATCTAAAAGGAGTGGAAAAAATTATGATTCTGAGCCTAGCTGAGGCTGAAATAGAAGTAGCCACCAAACTAATCAAGCCTTCTGGACAAAATTTCAGAATGTAAAAGGAAAAAATTCGCGAAATATCTAAAAATCACTCTACGAATTTCGCATCAACGTTATTGAAAAGAGAACAAAATTTACTATATTGGACTAAAAGACTGGAACCGGATTCCTGTTAATATTGTGGAAAAATTGCAGCAAAACATGAAAAATACTAAAAATTAAATAAAAAAAATGTATTCAAAAATTCCAAATTCGGACTTCGAGGTGCAAAACTACATGCATAGTGATACTTTCCCACTAAATTCTGTAGCTTTGCATACAGTTGTCTCTTCATAACACAACCGAGAAACACACAAACTTCCTTCTTTTTTTATAGTTGGAGATAAGCATAACAGGTGTAATAAATTTCTGCATTAAAAGAAAATGTTGACGATTTCATATTTTCTCATCCTAATTTTTCAAATAAATATACATTAAATTAGAGATAAAGGAGAATGGAAGCGTGATAAACTCTGCTCTGCAGCTATTCTGAGTGAATGTATATGAGAAAAAGAACTAATTGGTGTAAAACTGTTAAGCACAACAAGAGTTTCTTTAATGGAAGATGAATAAATGTTTTTTAACTCATACACACCAAATAAAGAAATCTGTTTGCAGTTTAAAAGACAGCACAACTTTTTTCTTAAAAAAATCAAATTACAGAATTCTAATAATTCCATCCAAGTGGTAATAAGACTGCTATTTAATGTTTGAGGTTTTCAGATATAAGTGGTCACTCTTATATTTATCCTGTATGTGTGTATCGATTATTGGGTGCAACTCTTTTTCATGATTTGTTTAGTTAGCATACACTCATACACATATAGGTAAAGGACAAAGTAAGATTTACACCTGTGAAAGAATGCAAATGTTTTATTATTAGAGGATTGGACCACCCTGTGTCTTCATTATAGCTTGCATTGAATATCGGATTGACAAATAAAGCTTGTGCGAAATTTACACCCATTCCTCGTGCAGATCGGTCTCAAGCTCAGGTAGCATGCATGAAAGAGCAAGTGAAGCACAGACTTTGTTCTCTCCACAAAGGGTAAATGATGTTGATATCAGGGGACTGGCGACACCACGTGAATTGTTCCACTTAATCCGACCATGTTTGATCTCAGCGAGTCATGTGAACAGGCGCATTGTCATCTAGGAACACATGACGTTTTCTAGGAAACAGAGTCTGAAGCGTAGGTTGGATATGATCTGTAAGAATACTGCGATATTACTCACCTGTGATCGTCCCTCTCAGGACTACGAGTAGCCCCATGCGATGCCAAGATATCGCGCTGTTCACTATCACAGAGACCCCTCCATGCTTCATGGTAGAAACCAGATAGTCATCATCAAATGTTTCTGCTGAAGTTCCCCATACAAACACACATCCAGTGGTCTGAAATAATGTAAATGATCATTCGTTTGGCCAGATGACCTATTTCCATTGCTTTTGTGCCCAGTTTTGGTGGTCAGCGTACCAATTTCGTTGCTTCACACCATCCCGCAGTGACACTAATGGCTTTGAAATAGCCACTCTGTCAGGAATGGTCGCAGAATGCAGCTCCCGTTGAATAGTTTTGCTGAATACAGGGTTCTGGAGATGGGTGTTCATTTCGGAGGCGATCTGCGGCAGTGTAGTCTTGCATTTTCAGGCGACTATCCTTTTCAACACCCATCTATCCCGGTTGGTCAACTTCAATTTTTGCCTACTGTTCTGCTTCGTTGAAGATACCTTTCCCAGGTTTGTGTAGGTTGTCATAACCCTTGACACACTGGTCCTTGAAATACTGACACGGTTGCCTCTTGTTGACACGGGCGCTCCAGTGAGTCCATTGTTGAATTCAAGGGGTGGCCCGGGGGGTCATTCACAGTGGTGTAGTCCTGGGGGAAAAAGTGGGGGGACGCTCATAGTTCCGAACATTAGGGTCTCTGTCGCTGACAGAAAACTTGATACTGAATTTTGAACTGCAGAGAAAAGTAATTGAAAAATTAAACAGTTTAATTTAATTTAGTTAAAGTTCTTTTACTTGTAATTTTTTTTTAATAGATTGCCTCTAACTGAAAAATTGAGAAGTTTTTTCCGTGCCTAAAAATTTTTGGAATTCAGTAACATTAATTCGTGCAACGAAATTCTTTGTTTAATTGGTTTTGGAAATAGTCATATATAACATGAAACATGCTGTCCACTGACAATGTTGAAAAATTGCATTTTTACTTTTCGGAGTGCAAAACAAATATTGTAACCATAGAAGAGAGAAAAAATGTTTAGTACATATCTTTACGTTTTGTGGTCTTCTGAATCCGCTTTTGCTATTTACTGCATGTTATGTGCGCATGCATTTGTGTAGGTTGCTGTTATTTCTTTACTGTTTTAAGTCCCAAAGTTCGGTTATGGGTGTTTTTATGATGAATTTGTATGTATGTATGTATGTATGTATGTATGTGTGTGTGTGTGTGTGTGTGTGTGTGTGTGTGTGAGTAAACATGATAGCATTCTAACGGTGGTGCTCTCAATGGAGCTCATATTTGGCCGGCAAGTTATATATGTAGGACAGAGTATTCAATGATTTGATGTTATATGTCGCTGTCGCAAGAACTGTATAGAATTTTGGACAAATTAGCATGAGCCAGCGGGCTTCGTATCTAAACAATTTTTAAACTATTTTGTGGTCAGAAGTAACCAATAAGTGTACCGTTCGTATGACAGAAATTCATCAAAGAAATGTAACCGAGGAAAGACAATAACTAATAAATGATACTTTTTATTTCTTCGAAGACTACTTTTTTCAAATGCTGTCCCAGAACAGATTTTTAAAAATGCAAATTTTAAGTAAGTGAAGTAGGTAAAGATGCTTCTAAAGAACGCTGCTTAAAATTGTGTTTCCTCAGGATATCCCCTAAAATACTTGGACAACAAATTTTGAATTAGTAAGGAGATTATTTACAGTACGTAAATGTAATTTGTGAAAGATTTTTTCAATAATTCGAATTTTGAAGGGGTAAAATACGGGTAGAATCTGCTAAAATATTAGTTTCATCACGATTTCTGTAATTATTCGAGCAAAGAACTTAAAACATTGTGTGAAGGTTATCTTTAGGACCATACTCGCTAAAAACATTTTAAAAAAATCAAATTTTACAAAGGTGAAGCGACGGTTATAGCTTCTAAAATCACCTTATCACCACGATTTTTCCGAAGGGATTTTATGTAAGAAACTTTAAAAGGAATATAGGGATTTTATAACTATTAAAGTGTAGATGCTCATTAAGAACGGTTTTTTAAAAATCTAAATTTTAAGTTATGAAATTAGCGAAAAAAATTCTAAAGTCGCGATTCGTCTGAAACTATCGAGGCTAAAAATTTGACATAGAAGTTATTTTTAACGCATTGATATTCGTTAAGAGTTCGAATTTTATTGTGTGAATAGCTGCAATAAATGTTATTACCCATATATAACAGAAAATAACAGTCTACTCTAATTATAAATTTATATGATTGCAATGCACAGTATTTTATAAAGTGCTCGGAAAATCTAGTAGAATAATTCTTTGACTTTTAAAAAATACTTTCCTAATCAATTACTTTAATCTATACTAATGAAAGAAAGTTTCGTTCTGTAGTCTGTTTTTGTTAATATAACAAATTACAAATTCGGAAATCTGTGAGATATTTCAAGAAAGAGGCAACACAGCTGATTATATACCTATGCAGTTGACATCAAGCAAATTATATATTTGCAAACATATCAGTGATGAAGAACTCCAAAAATATTTGCAAAAGCTTTATTAAAAAAAAAAAGCTCGGATATGTATTGGAGTCGATGGAAAACACTTAGCTAATTATAATGCTTAGCTAATTCTATTTATTATTTATTTAATTATTTCTAATTATGTTTCAAAGTTTTAAAGCTGTATTTTTTTTCATGATCTTTGCCCGTGTAACTCCTTATTTGGATGCATTTGTGATACAATTTTTCACACTCAACAAAGTCATCATGAATTTGTATATAGTCAGTATTTTCCTTAATAAAATAATATTTAAATAGTTCAAAAAAATTATATAAGACAGCTGTTTTCCCCTTTTATTCATTTAACTTTAAAGATACAGGTCTGCAGTTTTTTTAGGGATTTTGCTGCAGCAGAAAGAAAACAATTCGAACTGGCCAATTTTATATAAAAAAAGCCCTAAAAATTTAAAACGTATAAGTTGTTGAAAATTAACGAGAGGGCTATCGTTAACAGTATTACTTCCTACCTCATTTTAAACTCTTTTACAGTTTACATGACTGCTTATTTCCAACAGTTTAAAAAAAAAGCTTGTTTCAATCTTTATTGGACACTCTGGAAAACCAGTCAACACATTAAACTCATAAATGCCTGTAAAATTAACTTTACAGCAACAAATCATGTGCGAGGCATATTCTAGAGTTTTTTAAGGAAAATAAAATTGCGTTCAGTTTATACACGTATCAAGCGATAATTGCCTACAGATGGTAATGTATTCGAATTACTTTGAGTGGAACTGTGTATGATTATATTATTACTGATTAAGTACAAAACACTAAAACAAAACATGATAACTATGTATAAAACTAATTATACATAGATAAACTATATATAAAACCCTAAAATGTAATTCAGCTGCAAAACTCATTTCAAGAAATAACCGCCAGTAGACAAAAATGTAGTTGAATTATTTTGTGCGTCTCTGTATGCAAATAGTTTTCACGTACTACTCGGCAAAAATAAAATATTATTCAGCTGAAAAATGCAAATCGAAAACACGTTTCTTGAACGGCAGCCATAGTCGACAATGCATCCAGAATCTATTGTGTGTTGTAAAAGTAAAATACTTCACGCACCGTTTTATATAGTAGCAAACGTGCAGCAGTGGTACTTATAAGTACCATAAGTTCATGTGCATGTTACTATAGTAACATACACATGAATTTCTTTTAGTTTGAAAAATTATATCATCATTAAAGTGAATTTAAAACCTTTACTGGTCCTTTACTTTATCACCTTTACTGGTGTTTCAAATATTTTTGACTGTAACAATAAACGAACCACAAATGTTTATTTTTTATAGGGAACACGTTGTAATGAATCTTGATATCATTTTTGGTTTTCGTTTTATTTAAAGTACTATATTTTTACTAAAGATGTATTTCAAACAATTTCTGACCATACACCGCATTATGAAAGAACACTTTTGTGTCACAGTAAACGAAATATTGAAGGGTCTGTACGGGACCTGTCCTGGACCGAGGTCCAAACTAGAGGTCTGCAAGAGCTGTATTGTCCAGGTCTGGGCCCGAATGAAAGCTATCTTGGCTCGGACCGGCCTGGTGTAAACACTAAAATTCCGGCCAGGCCCGTTTATGATTTTGCAACTCACGGCCCAGCCCAACCCGTGAAAAAATCAGTGAAAACAGGCCCGTCCCATTCAAAAATAAATTAAATCAGGACCAGCCCGGCCCTACACGACTCAATTTCTACAAAAAATTCCGATTTTTCTTAATATACAATTAAGATTCTTTTAACGCATACTGCATACATATTTATGAGGAATTTTTACAGTATATAAAATTAAGTATTATTTATTAAATAATAAATTAATATAAATTAAATATTATTATATAAGCTTAAAAAATTAAGCCCGAACTCAGACACAATGTAACTGTCCGATGCCGATTTCTACGCTGAACATTTTATATTTCTGTATTGATGTTTTCAAGCTAACATCGGTTCGTGCAGCATATTTAGACTTATTCTCGTCCTAGTCACGTCCATAGAAAATTAATATTTAACTGCATAGTTTGATCTTAGCATACTATTATGAAATTCAAAAGAGCTCAACTTTTACTTAAAAGGTGACACTTAAATATGGAAATAGATGTTAAAATCCTCCTATTTCTATATTTAAATATCATCTTTTAAGTAATAGTTGAGCTCTTTTGAGTTTCATATTAGTATTTTATAAATAACGCAGGGTGAATATTTGCATTTTGCCCCATGAATTTAATTTAGTTTAATCCTTTTAAATTTGTTATATCGGGTCGGTTAACCCGCTTAATTTTTTGTCGGTCTGGCTTGTCCGTTTAATTTTTATTTTCGGCCAGGCCCCCGTTTGAAAATTTGCCTTTGTTGTATCGGCCTGGCCCGTGCAGATCTCTAGCCCGTACGCGGCTTGGGAAAATGAAGACAATCTATCAAAAGCACCGGACCGGGCCGGCTGAATAAAGACAATATTTTAAACGTGCCGAGCCGGGCCGGCCGATAAAATAATTAAACGGACCAGCCAGGACAATAAAAAAAAATTAAGTGGGCTAAAAGACCAGACATAAAAAATGTAAAAGTGTCGGACTAAGCCGACAAGAAAAGAATAATTTTCGATGGACCTTGCTAAGCCGAGAATAAGTTATAAATGTGCAAATGATGCTAATTTGACAATGCCATTACAGTAATTTAACATATCCAGCGTAAGTGTAGAGATCTGCATCGGACAGTTACTCTTGTCTCTGACCGGACTTAATTTCTTCAGCAGACACGGACGGGCTCATGCTTAATTTTTTTTTCTACATACTCGAGCCGGGACGGGTCCGCACTTAATTGTTCTCAGGACGTGTCGGGCAGGCAATTTTTTTTCTTTTTTTGTAAAAATAATAGGGATTTTTATAGTGGAGTTAGTAGTGGCTTATGTTAACGAAATCTATGGAAATACTATACTTTAATAAATTAGAGAGAAATATTTTCAAAAATCTACTTTTTCTTTATTACAGCTGCTTTAAAAATGTTTTAACCATGTTTTTTCTTTTATTCTAAAATGCATTAATTTTTTATTGAGTCTTTATTTGAACATAATAGTCTAAGAGTCTTATTAATTATCACTTAATCTTTAATGTTTCCATCCTGTATTGTATGGCTTGCGGACATAGTCTTTTATAATTTAAATTTACTGTAAAATTTGCGCATAAATAATGCAGTATTCTTTAAAATCTTTATTATATGTTAAGAAAATTCGGATATTTATTTTTTTTTTTTGGTAGAAATTGAGTCGGGCTGTGAGTTGCGAAAATATACGCGGGCCGGGTCCAGGCCGAACTTTTAGGTTTTACACTGGACCGGTCCAAGATAGCTTTTGTTCGTGCCGGGCCTGTGTCAGGAAATTTCGGCCCATGCAGATCTCTAGATTGAAGCGATACGATTAAGTTATATCATTTTCAATAGTGATATAATAACGCAAAGAAATTGTAAAACATACGTAAATTTTGTCAGAATTCGAACAAAAATACAGAAGTTAGAGAGAGTACAGATAAATAGAGAGAATGACAGACGATCCGAAGTGATAAACTCTTTTGAACTTTGTTGGAAAGTATTAAAAATCAGTGCTTTACTTTTTTAAATAGTTAATTTATTAGCGTGTTTATCTCTTTAAAAAATTAATAAGTTTGGAAAGTCTGCGTCCTCCCGCGTACATAGCGTCCCCTTGAAAATATAAAGTAGGGGGACGCTTGAGATAAAATAAAAAAGTGAGGGGACGCCGTCCCCCCGCGTCCCCCCTCGACTACATCACTGGTCATTCACCCTTGGAGCATTGAAATGTTCCCCCGGAAGATTTGAGATTTTAAGCTCTTAATGGTCAAAAAGTGCAATTTACCTCCCCTCCCGTGAAGTCACAGAAATCTATCCCAAAGAAAATGTCTGAATTCAACTCTGAGTGAGTCGACCTCCAATGATCAAGCCTAGTCATGCATCGAACGGATCGAACATAATGACGCTTTGCTGGGAGTAGAATTTTCTCATACAACTGTCACACAGGCAAATGCTCCACTACCTTCCCTTCTGCCAGCAGTAGATGGCATGGTACACTGTTGCGACATGCGGCAGGTGTTATATTGGGACTTCAAAGTATGACACATTTCAAAATGGGTATTGATATATTTTATCCTATACCTACCTGTACGTGGATTTAAGTTTAGGTGTATGCGATTAACAGTAATTTTTCTAAGTACAGATGCAAAAAAGAGCTGCAAATGATATTTGTTTTGTTACTTGCTATATGTGCTAATAAATATTCGCAATTTTTATTATTCCTGTAATTTCTTAGTGTTCTCTGTAGGTCATATTTTTAATGGTGAAAACCTTGCTCTTTAGAAAATGAACAAAATCCACCCTGCCTTTTTATTAAAATAGTGAAATTCACCATTAGTTGCACCTGGAGTTTTCTTGTAAAAAAGTTCCCCACACCTTAGTATTGCTAAATCTATGTGCCCAAAATCTGGCAAAAATTGAATTCTTTATTTTAGAAAGAGCATAAGTCACATTTTTTTAAAATCTGTGTTTTGATAAAAATATATTCTACTGGGGTAACCACTTTATATTTTAAAAGGGCACATTTCTAACTTGACTGCATTCATTGTTATGGACGTTAAAAAAACACGTTTATTTAAGAAAGGGCTCATAATCTGTATACGTGACCTTTTCCCAATCACTTTTTGTATCAGTTTTCCCAATGAACGAGCCTTTGAAGACAAAATCTCTACTAACGAAAAGAAACTGAAGATATAAAAAAAGTTCTGAAATATGTAAGTGGAGAGGCAAAGTCCTCCTACGGCAGCATTGTAAATTGATCGACTACAACAAAAGTGGTATATTTCAATATGTTTCACTGTTTTGTGCACTTATTGCTTATTAAAGCATTGATTTTTTATATGTTCACTTTTTGAACTCCCACTTTACCTGCGTTTAATTTAGAATGAGCACATGTCCAAGAATTAAAAAAAATCACAGAAATCACTCTGTTCATTCAAATAGCCTGAAAAGCATGTGCAAAGTGTATTTTATTAACCTTTCTAACATGAAATCCAAACAATTGCAAAAAACAAAAAATTCCTATCATATAAACAGTTTTTTATATTTGGTGTAAAATTTAAAAATTAAAAGTAAACGATTAAATTATTGAGCCTCATTTAATTAGGAAAAATCCAGGAGATTATTAAATAGTGTTGTAATTTTAATTTTTTTCATATGGTAATTCGTAAAACCATTAAAAATTGTAATTTTATTCATCATGCATCAAAATGATATACTTTTTTTTGCCTACTAAACACATTACTAATACATTTGTTTTTAAATAATCCCCTTTCCACTGAACTAGTGCTTTTCACATGAACTAGCACCCTTCACTCTTTCTTTCTAGAATGATACTAAGTTATTAATTATAATTTTATTAATTAAAGCAGAAAAATGTCATGTTTCTAAATGGATAGTTCATTGTTTAATAATTAATTATTTCAACCCGTATTAACAATTTAATATTAAATGTAGTTATTAATAATTGTAATAAATCTAATTATCAGCAGTATTTTATATAGATTTACATAATTGTTACAAAATGGTGCATAACGTTATTGTTTGCTCTTAACTAATGAAATTAATAATTTTCATATTTTATAAGTTCTCCAATTACTAATTATAATTTTATTAATTCAAGCATAAACACATAGATTATGTCAGTAATTAGAAGACTAAGTTTTTGGAAACTCACAATTTTTCAGTATTTCAATGCAAGGAAAAACTCATAACAATCAAATTTAAGGGGAGGTTCAACTTCTTTGGCCTAAAATTCACGTGATTTTTCCGATCTTTTTCGCTTACAAAAGAAACAAGAACGAAAAATCATGCGTCCAGCATAGATTATATAGCACTTTCCAACGCTTCCAAAATAATTTTACAAATCATACCGTTTAATAAGCTGAATAATAACATCTAAGTAAACAACATGGAAAACACATAACATATTTAAAAACATAATTTCAGGAATTTCCAACATATACAATATTCGGAAAATATCCGAATACTTTTATTCAGCCCTGTATAGGATCTATAGATTTGTATATATACTACATAGGATGATAATTTTAGTTCAGTTAGGAAACGCGCAGCACAGTTTAAAATTCTCCATCTGGAGTTTGTCAATAAACAGAAATGTGTTCGCGAACTTTTGTGCTGCCCTGTATAGGATCTACAGAATTTATACACACCACGTAATAGACAAAAAGCAAGTTAAAATTAAAATCGCATTCAATAACTTAAAACGCACTTCCAGGAATTATTGTTAACAGACAGTAGAGAATTCTTTTGCGTGTCCCTGTAAATGAACGATGACTGCTATACACACAATATTCCGTAGTAAGTCTCTTGTAATGCACCTTAGTGATCTATATAAATTTCAATGCGTTTAAAATAGTGAAACATTATTTAAATAAACCGCAGACGATTTTTCTCCATAGACGTAATGTAACGGAATTATTTTTACTGTCCCTGTTAAGTAACTATAACTGCTATGCACACCCTGTTCCATATTAAGCTTCTTCTAATGCACCTTAGTAATATATATAAATTACAATGCGTTTAAAATAGTGAAACATTATTTAAATAAACCGCAAATGATTTTTCCCCATAGACCGCAATGTAACGGAATTCTTTTGAGTGTCCCTGTAAAAAAACTATAAGTACTACACACTTCCGTTGAAATAGGGAACATGCTATAGATAACGACAATAACATATAAAAATTGCAGAGCAATCCGAGCATATTTACGGGAGTTAGAGCACGGACAGACGGACAGACAAACCGAAGTCATAAGCACTTTTCAACTAGGTTGGAAAGTGCTAAAAAGAAAAAGAAATCCCTTTCGAACTTTTTCCATTATATTTTGTGACATGTCACTTATATACATTTAAATTTTTGTGTGTAAAAAATGAATAATACGTCTTGTGTGACGGAGAGTTCCTGCACACACACTTGCGTCCTGTGAACTCGGGGCTGTCGGGTGCAGTCGGGTGACTCTTTTTTCTCCTATTGGAAGCATTTGAAAAAAAAATATGGTGGGCAAATTATGAATGAAAATCAACTTATATGGAGCTTATATCAACATTTAGTTTTAAAAGTCAATTTTTTGACAAATTGGTAATCATTTGAAAAAAAAATGTTAATTTTTTGCCCTTTTTTACTTTAACGAGCTTGAAAAATTAATTAATTAATTAAAATTATAGTCTTTGGTAAATTGAGCTCCAGAAAAACGATCGACTTTCTTTATTCTTTAATGAAAAAATCGGTTGAATAGTTCTCGAGAAAAATTGTCGTCCAGTTAGAATAAAAAGTGGTTTTGAGAAAAGCAAGTTTAAAGTTTTACTATAATGTCATGTTCAACAACAAGTGGCATTACGCTTAATGAATAAAAAAGATTGCAAGGAATTAGAATATCGCGAAACTGCTTTAGGTCAACGATCTACAAATGTGTGGAATGCCAAAAGTAAAAAATCTAAAATTTTGAACAGAAGAAGTACAACGTATACTCTGACTTCAGACAACATAGACTTTTCTTTCCCTTTCACCGGAGCCCTGAAAAGTGAGGTCAACGATCTACACATGTGTGGAATGCCAAAAGTAAACAATCTAAAATTTTGAACCGAAGAAGTACAACCCATACTCTGACTTCAGACAACATAGACTTTTCTTTCCCTTTCACTGGAGCCCTGAAAAGTGAGGTCAACGATCTACATATGTGTGGAATGCCAAAAGTAAACAATCTAAAATTTTGAACCGAAGAAGTACAACCCATACTCTGACTTCAGACAACATAGACTTGGATCAAGGCCGAACACTTAACGCAAAATTTTTTTAGGATTTCTAATGTTTTTGTACTTTTTTAAAATTTGAAATCTTTAAATGGCTATCACAGCGCCCTCTCCAGGCGCAATATCCCCAAATTCAACTGGAACCTGCAGACCATAGTCAAAAATATATACAATACATTTGGTTCAAGTATTTGTATAATTTCATACACTTTTTAAGGATATAATAGTGAAAATGGAACAAAAAACGCGATCACAGCACCTCCTTTCGTCGAAATATCCCAAATTCTACTGGGACCTGCTGGCCATAGCCAAAAACATTGAAAAAAATTGGTTGCATTTGAAGCTTAACTTCATACACTTTTCGATGATACAAGGAGGACAGTCAGACATTTTGTAAAAACATGTTTTTCGGAATCTCTGAACCCTAAAACGTGTAAATCCGTCGAAAACTGGAAATCGAAAAAAATTTCTATTACAATACTTTCTTCTATTATAGGTAGAAGTAAGTAAAAAGTGGAAATTTTGAAGCGAAGAAGTACAACCCATACACTGACTTGAGACAACATAGACTCTTCTTTCCCTTTGACTGGAGCCGTGAAAAGTGAGGCAGACATGTGTCACGTGTGTTACGGAATTAAAGTTGTCAAAACTGCGATATTTCGTTACTCTTGGTGTCGAGGAATTAATTATTAGTAAAAGTAATTAGCTCTAAATATATTATTAAAATATAATTTAGCATTTTAGGATATTTGGATTTTTATCAAAGTCCAGTTATGTGTGTGACAAAATATATTTTGTTACGTTCAAACTGAAAGGAAAGTTTCTGATAAAGACAAAAATCAATCTTAGAAAACTTGAAAAGCCTTTAAAAGGAATAAAAGGGAACATTTTAATGCTGTTTGTATCTCAAATCCAAACTAGCTACTTTATGTCACATTTTATACTTAATTTTTGTTCACAAATATATCAATTTAGCAAGTGCTCTTGTTGAGAAACTATGTAATCTAGTTGCTTCCGTTTTTACGGTAAAGGTAGAAGAGTTTTCGAAAAATGCTGTCGAATTTGGCATTTCAAACTGAATTTACACATGCGTCAGAGCAGGACTGGAAAAGACAGCCGTCCTGAGAAAAAAATCGCTTGTATCTCAGGTTGCAATTCATTTATCGGAAACTGGAAACCAACTGCTTAATTGCAAATCACTTCAATAATCATTTTTACATGTATCATTCTTTTATCTTTAAAAATGAGTCAGGAAATGTGGCAGAAAGTATCACGTTGTTGAACGGTGAAAAATATTTTTTGAGAACCCTTATTTTTGCTTTGCTCCATTCAGTGCAGAATAGTCAATTATAGCCACACGAAAAAGTAATAAAATAAACACTTTTCTGTAATTTGAAACTTTTTATTTTGAAGAATATCTATATATACACTAGGATCATATATTGTTGAAATCGGTCAAAATAGTTTTATAGGGTCAAAAACTATGCATGTAGCAAATTATCTCTCTTTTACAGTCACATATTGGACTACATCGTGGTGTGCAGTGTCCAACCCTTTTTTTAATTTGTCTTTTTTAAAGTTTTTTTTATTTTTTAAATTTAAAATTTAATTATTTGGATAGAGATTATTTCATATTTCAAAAAGTCTTTTTTTTTACCTACTGTTGTTAGATTTTAAAAAGTGCAAATAAGAATATTTTCAAACATTTTTCAATTAATTATATAATTACACGTGAATATTAAAAGAGAAAGAGTACTTTAAAATAATTAAATTATTGCTTGCAGAAAGAGTTTAATGGTGAACATTACGATTTACCTAAAATAATATATTTAAAACGATTTTCTTTTAGTGTCGAAAACAAAGCTGTTTTTCTAGAAGTTATTATAAATACAGCAGAAGCAGCAACATTTTTTACACTTAACCATTTCCTACAATCTGATTTTCAAATGATTGATAGATCTGACTTAATCAATCACAAAACCGCTGGCGTGACAGCGATGAATGTGGCATAGTGCACCAAAAGTTCCCCAGTCAAAAGGAAATGAATGACAACCGATTACAGAAGATCTTAATTGTTCAAGAAAATATTATTCAGTCTGCCGTAATTGGATAATCTTTTTCAAAGCACAGAAAATTTGCGTGTTTTTAAATTCTGCGAGGTGTGGAAGTTGTTTGGCGACTACCATCTTATACGAGTTACCCATAGGGGCAGGGTGCCTCATTCATATAAATAAAACAAGAAAACGTTCTATTATAAACATGTAAAATGCTGTTTTTCTTCAATTATTTAAATACTGTACATTTGAAAATGTTGAATTTGAGCGATATCTCGCCAATTCTGGTTGTGCTTGGCGATTTTCCTTTCCTTGGCGTGGCTTGTGAGCCATCTCGCTAGTACACTGATGTAACTCATGCTGGTATGACGTGCGTTTGTTGCCGTCCAATTTATAAGTATATTTTCTGCTATTAAAAGTATAATCTAGATAATTATTGAGTAATCAATTTACTAATTTAAGATTACTGTCAAAATCACAACAGGTTATGGCTTTCAGCAACGCTTCTACTGCGAAAAATGTCGTATTTATGTGAACTTTAAGCGATTGAAGTGCATCGGGCCATTTTTTCTTCTCGTGTTGTGTACTCCGAATTGAAAATATATAAGAAAATGGCACCTATGGATTTTAAGTTCACGATTGAAAAATTGGAATCAGCAAAAGACTGGACTAGATGGAAAATGTCTATGTCATTATTACTTAAAACGCACGATTTGTTGAGTTATGTGAATGGAGAAAAGACTGTCCCTGTAATGGTGGATCACGCCGATGCTGCCGCTTTTGGAGAAGCGAAAAATAAATTTGAATTAGCCGATGCAAAGGCACTTTTATTTATCTCCCAAGCACTTGATGACAAGAACTTCGATTATATTAAAACGTGTTCAACGGCGAAAGATGCATATGAAAAGTTAATCGCGATTTATGATAAATCATCAACGCATCGACTCGATCGTTTGTGGACTGAATTTTTTCATCTGGAATGGAAACAAAATGAAAATATTGCATCCTTTATAAGTCGAACTCAAAATATATTTATTGAAGCAAACGATGAATTGCAACGTATTCTACAATGTGCTGTTCCCGGAGCAATGTTACTGTTCCGAATTATTTCGATGCTACCGCAAGAATACATCGCATTTAAGACTGTGTGGGATGGAATTCCGTTGAAAGATCGATCGATCGAACTGTTAACTGAAAGATTATGTGCTTTTGAGCAGCAAATAGAGCAACAGCAATGTGATAGTACAGCCCTGCAAATTCAATCCAGTCGGAAAGTGCCGTTGCCGAGTTATGGAAGAGATGACGTCAACACCAAATACTTAAGAGGAAATAAATCAAAACAGAAGAAATGGCAAAATCAAAATAAGAAGCCTATGAACGCTAACATTACTTGTTTTCAGTGTGGATTTTTTGGACACAAACGTATAAATTGTCCTCAAAATAAAAATAAGACACTTCCTTCCTCATCTGGTGTAGCCATGCCATGTACAGTTTCACAGGATGATAAAAGCTGGATTGCTGACTCTGGAGCATCTCAGCATATGACATTTGATAGCTCTATATTTGAAAGTTTTAAGAAATTTGCTGTTCCAGAAGTAGTCAATGCTGCAGGTGGTCAGAAACTTATTGCCTATGGTTCTGGACAAATTAATGTGAAAACTCTAGTGGCTGGTAAATGGCAAGAAAATTACCTCACAGATGTCTGGGATGTACCTGAGTTAAAATACCAATTATTTTCTATTTCTCATGCTTTAAGTAAAGGACTGAATGTTGTGTTTAAAAATAAATTTTGCTTGGTGAAAAATGGTAATCAAACCATTGCAGTGGCTCAAAAATCAGAAAATGGTTTATTTGTGATGGAAATGCTTGCTAAAGATCCTAGGAAACCTGCAACTGTTCTTATTTCAAGTACTAGTGATACTCTCCAAGTAATGCATGAAAGAATGGCACATCAAAACAAGAAACAGTGTATTAAGTTTCTTAAAAGACAGGGCATTTCTTTACCTAACGAGAACTCTGAATTTTGTGTTGGGTGTGTATATGGCAAAGCCCACAGAAAGTCGTTTCACTCAAGAACTGTTAGACCAACAGAGCCTGCTGAACAAATCAATGCGGATCTCGCTGGTCCGATGGAAGAAGACTCAGTTGGTGGTTCACGTTTTATGCTAGTTCTTAAAGATGACTATACAAAATTTCGTAGAGTATTCTTCTTGAAAGCCAAGAGTGAAGTACCAAATTGTATAGAAACCTTCCTTAATGAAGCAAAGACTGCTGGACATATGGTTAAGCAGATACGGTGCGACTCTGGCAAAGAGTTTGACAACTATTCTCTGAAGAAGATTTTAAATGATCGGGGTATTGATCTACGTGAGGCAATGGTTGAGACGCCTGAACAAAATGGAGCTGCTGAAAGAGAGATACGCATCATTGTGGAAGCTGCAAGAGCTATGGTTCACCAAAAATAATTGCCAAAGAAGTTATGGGCTGAAGCCTGTAATACTGCTGTCTATGTATTAAACCACGCAGGTCCCACTCCAGTAGAAGATAAAACTCCGTATCAGTTATGGTATGGAAAGTCGGAGAATTTCAACATTAAACGTTTGAGAATATTTGGTACAAAATGCTATGTACATGAACCAAAACAAAGACGTAAAAAGTGGGATAAAAAGGCTGTTGAAGGACTGGTTGTCGGATATGAAGCTTATGATGGATATAGAGTTTTTATACCTTCTAAAAATAAAGTGGAAAGAAGCTGCAATGTTATATTTTGTGATGAGTTCCCATATGAGCCATTGACTGTCGAAGTCACAAGTTGTAGTGATACGCATTCAGAAGAAGAAAATGGAAGTATCCAAAAGAAGGATGAAGATGAATGCCAAGATGAACCTGATCCTGGAAGACGCTACCCTCAACGAGAACATAAGAAGCCAGAATTTCTGTCAGAAAATTACGTACTTTTTGTAAGTACTCTTACTGGCATTGAAACTCCTGCCTGTTACAGTGAAGCAATGAAGTCACCCGAATTTAAGCTGTGGAAAGAAGCCATGACAGAAGAACTGCAGTCTCATGAAGAAAATGGAACCTGGAAACTTACAGAACCCCCAGAAAATAAAAGGATACTTGACAACAAGTGGGTATATAGAATAAAAACAAATACTGATGGTTCTCCTTGTAAAGCTAAAGCTCGTCTGGTGGCAAGAGGTTTCTCGCAAAAGGCTGGCTATGACTATGATGATCTGTTTGCACCAGTAGCTAGATTTGACACCTTGCGCACAGTTCTTAGTATTGCTGCTTCGCAAAATCTGTACCTACATCCATTTGATGTGAAAACAGCTTTCCTTTATGGTTTTCTTGATAAAGAGCTCTACATGAAACAGCCAGAAGGTTTTGATGATGGTTCTGGTCGTGTGTGCAGATTATGCTGCGTTTACACTATATGGTCTTTCAGGTCTGTTGGGTCTTTCTGCTCCAAGAGTAGAAAAAATTGCGTTTACACTATGGCATAAGAATTTGGTGTAAGGAGAAGAAACTTATTTTTGCGCATGCGTGAGTTTTGCAGCTCGGATGGAGGGGGAGGGGTAGTGTTTGTTTGTTTACATTCGCAATGAAATGAACATGGAAATATTTTGTGGGTTAATGCCTGTGCTAATTTCTTTTTTACTTAAAAAACGGAAGGCAGATAATATAAAAGTGATTTTTTTTTAACGTGCTTCTTTCGTTATTATTATTAAAGGTTTGAGAAATACACAGGGGATATAGATACAAGAGATATTGTTGTATTGGGCTAAGAAAGGCTCAGTGAGCAGCCAATTTCATATTAAATATAGCCATATACAGTGCATGCAGAAGCCCTATTCCGTATCTGTACTGGGTCTCACAATTTCTGTGCACATTTTATTTTCCCTGGTAAAAATAAAAATATATGGAGATCAGTTTGTTGCAAAATAATACTGACAAAAGTAATTAAATAAGGTTTAATTTATTATACAAAATAAGAAAATTCCCGTCAAGATTTAAATAAAAAATATGAACTAAAAGAAAAAATCATTCTAATCAGTATTAGCACTAACTTAGCATAGACATACATTTACAGAAATGTATGTCTACATGTAAATAAAATGTCTATTACATTACATGTAAATTTATAGAAATAAAGCATTTTATATGCACATGTGCCCACAATGGGAGCAAGGCAATTACTGTTATCTGAATTTTCAAATTTTATAAACTAAAGTTTATTTTTCTCTGATAATTTTCAAAAAAAGAAATAATAATAATGTCAAATAATTAATCACTAAGACAAAAAGAAACATTTTTTTTTTTTTTTTGGCTGAAGGTTTTCCTCAAAACAAAATTTAGTTTTGTTTTTCTTTCTAAATTTAAGTGTTCAAAAAGGATCTTAAATGGTGGGTTCAGCTCCCCCCCCCCCCCACCGATAAAAAATTAATTGAACATAAAGACAGTTCTTCATTTATAAAATGTCAATAGCAGCTTATTTTCGGTTTCTTAATTATAATATGTTTGAACTGCTTTTTAGTTTTATAAGTGATAATGCAGATTTTCTTTGATGCTAACAGAAAAATATACCATTTTCCTAACAATATTGAAAAAAAGAAAATGAAACCAAATGACATGACATTTAGTGGAATTCCATTTCTCATGGCTTGAAAATAAAGTTTCTACTTTATAGATAATGCACGTTAATTTCAGAAGGGGAAGTTTCCTCTTCTGATGATAAAACATTATTTTTAAATGGAAACTTGCATTTTCATTCAGGAAAATGAAATCCTCAATGATTACATAAAAATGCCATTTTCTAGATGCTTTTAGTCGTGACATCAATCCAGTGCCTGATTTACAGCAGGTCATTCGAGGCACAGGTCCAGGGCCCCCCAAATGCTACTGAAGATTTTTCAATGATTGGTCAAAATCTGGAAGTTTTCACGATAAAAACATAAAATTAATATGGAAAAACCTGTTTATTTTTTTCATTTAAAAATAACTACTTCACTTGCGCAACAACACTCGCTCGCTAATATTAATTCTATGGGAAATTTTTTTTATATATATCTTGCTTGCATTTCATTATTTAAAAAAAAAAAAAATTCCATTGGATAGTTGAGGTCAATCAATGCAAAGGCCATTTTTTACTTTTTCGGTTTTGTTAACAGGTTTTTTTATTAAGATACTTTCACTTTCAGAACCGATTTTGAAAAATCGTTAGCGAGATAGAACACTAAAGATTGATTATGAAGCTGTTATAAAAACTTTTATTGCTAAAAAATTAAGAAGAAAATGTATAAAAAAAAGGTACTTCTCTATTATCCCGTCGACCACTTTTCATAACAAAAAACTATCGCCAACTCTAAGATTAAACGCCAAAAATGCAATCCCATTTACTTGATGTCACAAGCATTATACGTGTTTGTTATGTCATCAAGTGGTTTTTAATTTGACATTTGCATGTATTATTCATTATGTTTTACTGACTTATTAGTTATTTCATTAATTAAAATAACAATTGTGTCCGTAAATTCTTATATTTTATTTATTTTGATATTCCAATGGCAACATTCTTCCGTTTCTTTGGCGATAGTTTTTTATTATGAAAAGTGGTCAACGGTATAATAGAGAAGTACCCAAAAAAATTATTAAATATCACTAAATCATTTAAGTCAGTAGTGGTTATCTTAATAATTACCGCTATTAGTGATACATATTTTTTTACTCAAAACCACTGTAAGCACCGGTGCAAGCCCTCCCCCCCCCCCCCCTTCCCAAACCATCTGTGCCCAGGTACTCCCAAACTTGTAAATCGGTCCCTGCATCAGTCAGAAAGTTTTGTGTGAAAAGAGGGGGATTTCAGTGTTAAAATCAACTTCCAGAGCATTTGAAAAACTGACAAAATGCATAGAAAACCCCTTGTGTTAAAAAAAAATTAATGTGATGTGTAAAAGCCAAAGTAAAGGAAAGCATGAGCAGCATAAAATGTTTACCATTCAAGACTTTATAATAGGATTCTACACAAAATTAATGAAATAAAAAGTTAAGAGCAATAGCAGTAAAGTAGTACATATTTCATTGCTATTGCTTTTTTTTTTTCCCTCTGAAAATGATGTGTTTTAAAACACATACATGCTAAATATATTATGATTGATTGTGATTTTCGTTACGGCAGTTTTTACTTGTCATGTATTGTTATCAACAAAATTGTTTATTTTATCAGTAACAATGGTTCAGAACCCCTCCCAGATGAGAATCCTGGTTGCGCCATTGGTATAAGGATCATACAAATAAACACTTTCCAACACTAACAGAATATTATTAATAAATTTTGTTTTTATGAAATACGATATCTAAATGAACAATTTAAAAGCACATAACTCAGTAAAAATCTATTTTCAACAATTGTTGTCTGTCCATGTAGTTTGTAATGTATGCAAATTCTTTCATGCAGCACTGTATATAGAATTTATACACACCCAGGGCCAGTGCAACGCTGTGTGGGGCCCTGACAAAGCAGTTAATGGGGCCCAACGTATACTGCAATACTGTATTAATGAAATTCATTTTTAAATTGTATATTTCATAGTATAATATAGGAAATGTATGAAAAATAGTATAATTATTTATTAAATGTTAATTTGATTTAAGAATGAAATTAATTTAAAAAATACTAATCAAAATTAGTTAATTAAAATCATTGAACACATAAATTAAATAACAATTAATTTAAAAATAATATATTTAATAATTATGTTCTAAAATTTTCCTCTTTCATCCGAATACATATGTAGGGGCACTAGGAAACTTTATTCCTGGGCCCCAAGTTTATTCTCTGCACCTTAGCATATGTGTTTCAAAATATTGTCCCCCCCCCCCCCTTTTTTTTTCCTTCTGAGAACGTCCGTGTTTACAAGCTCAAAATATTCATCTTATGAATTAATTGTCATTACATTTTGTTATTACTGTTAAAAGGAAATTATTATTTTTTATGATAAAATAAAACAATGTAAATCTAACAAATCACTAATTTATTAGTTTAATTCCTGAGGCTTTTAAGCATTTTAATTATTTAAGTAATTCTGCTTCCAGTGAAAAATACCGCTGACAAACATCCTTATTTCTTTTTGTTTAATTCATGGAACAAAAATATTAAATCTGTCTATTAATCTCATGAAGGTGTTTATTTAAGCAAATAGTAATCCGCTGAATTTTAAATTAATGTAGTCATTATTCTAGATATGGTTAACATATCCCTTCATCATACATTTTTTAGGTGTGCTGTGCTGTTACAATATTCTTTTTCATCCAGTTTTCTTGATAAAATAAAAATATATATCAACGTAACATATCTGACGATTTTAAGCATATTGGTATTAGTTTTAATGCTAATAATGGCAGAAAAGTTTTAGGAAAACATGGCAATTCTTTATTGATTTAACAAACTAGCAATTGTACCCAAACATGCTTCAGCATATTATGGTGAAACTCCAATTGTATGCTAAAAATAATATCACTTTCACTACAAATAATAAAATACAGTGCTTGCATTAAAAGAGGTATTTATTGAATAATCTAATAAATAGACCGAAAAGGCCAATTTAGAATTATTCAAACATAATCTCTTACGTATCGCATTTCAACATTATGCACTCTTTTGTTTCCTGAACACTCCCAACCCTAATTAAGACACATACATTTGCAGTCATTCTGCCCATGATCAACTATTTGTTTCTAATTAGTGGCTCATTGTCAACTATTTGTTTTCAAGCTATCTTTCATTTTAAGTATTTGATTTATAATTATATATATATATAAATAAATGAGATAATAAACCGACTCTGGAATGAAGAAAACCCTTCATGTTTGAAGAATGAATAAAAATCTTTATTATTCTTTTCAAAGACTAATTTTAAAATAATGGCTTTATAAAACAAACTTCTACTGATAATTCAAGTTTATTTTTGACTTGAATGGATTCATAATGATATTAAATAAGTAACAACATATCATGAAACATTAAAAAGTGAAAATTTTTGATTTTTTTAAATTATGATATAGACTTTCTTTTAAAGAAATACTTTTAAAAATTGCATTTATTTTAATTCCAAATGTTTATTTAATTTTTTAAGAGAATTTTTAAAATATTGTTTTAATATTTTCCTTGTTTATTAAAAAGGTATTGTTATGAAGCATTATATACATATTAAAATAAAATAAAGACTTCAATAGTAAAATTTAAATAAACTCTCTTTGTAACTCTTTTTTTTAATTAAAAAATGGTTTGAGGATTTTCTTATTTAACATACATTCTGTTATTTAAAAAACACAAGTAGATACATGAAAAGATCATTTATAATAAAATTATAGTCAAATGATAACAGAAATTTTTTATTAAATTTCCTTTATTTGAAAATACAAGTTACAGAAATAAAACAAAATATTGCTCTATATAATAAATATTGTCACATAACAAATTTATTACTGAATATAATGATATACTACATATCAGAAGTAAAATACATAGATAACAGTCTGGACGTTAATGATGATGGCACGATACTTTACAGAAACAGGTATGTATTTTAATCTAATGGGAGAAACAAGTTATTAATAATTTTCAGTTATTATAATTTAAAAATTATAAATAATAACATCAAAGCCAAGCACTGGCATGCTTTTTTTTTCTAAAAAGAAAGAAAAAAAATGGAAATTTCAGTTTATTATTAAAATAAATACATAAATTAATCAGCGAGATGAAAATAAATGTTTCATTCAAACTGCTAAGAATATCCTTGGATTTGAAGATATCAGAAATACAAGTGGTTTTAACTCCAGTTCCAATAAAAAGAAAAAAAATATTACTATATTTTATTTATAGTGCAGTATAGCCCTGTATGTTATATGAAGATTTTTGTACACACCACATATTAAGCAAAAAGGCAACTTAAAACTCTCTCGCAGCAATTACCAACCGTAAACGACAATGAATATTTTTCTTTGCGTAGCCCTGTATATGAACTTATTTATATTCCACAAACTTCTATTAGTCTACTAAATATAGTTCAACAGGAAAATGCGTAACAAAATTAAAAACTACCCTTAAGCAATTCACTCCCATAGTCTGTAATACTGACAAATTCCCTTGTGTAGCTCTGTATATGAACAACCGAGTTTGTAAACACACAAGTACTATGAAAAAAATTAGTTAAACTTAAAAACGCACACCAAAGTTGAAAATGCACCTATCACACAGACTGTAAATATCACATATGTACTGTAACCGATATCTTTTGTGTGTCCCTATAAGTAAACGCAATGCACACCACAATTTCAAGAGAGCAATTTATAGTGCACCTCAGTAATGAATATAATTTTTATTATGTCTGAAATAGTAACTTAAAAAAAAAACAAAAAAAAAAACACATTTCTTGTTATCAAATAAAGTTATTAAGAAGTGGGGTTGCTGCACAATCTTTATTTTTCCCCCAGATTGGGGGCATAAAACATAGGGCTATATCTGAACAAGCAATTTTATAGGAAGCTACTACAGTATTATCTTTATTTTTTACAGAAAAAATATGAAAATGTTACTTTCAAGGTTCCATATGTCTATAAAATGACATGTTTAAAGGAAATCCAATGTTAAATATCTTCTTTAAAAAAGAAAACTATTATTATTATTCTAGTATACATGAAAGATAACAAAACATTTAAAGCAATCTTTTGAGGAATAGGTATGGCTAATATGACACACAATGCAATAAATAAATAAAAAATCAGAATATTTATCCTCAGTGTTGAATTTAGACATTTTTCTCTGGGAGGGATTTCTGTGGCTCCGAGGGGACATTATAGTTCTAGAGGTGAAATTGTACTTTTTGACCATTAAAAGCATAAAATCTCAAATCTTTCAGGGGGGGGGGGGGAGAAAGATTTGAAGGGCCATCCCTTGATTTCAACACTGCTTGTTCTCCACTTCCCTGAATATTCAATTAAAAAAGATGTTAAACTTATATCGGAAAACATACAAAAACACATTTGCATTTATTATCTCAAAACATTCACTGCTGTAGTTTTGGGATGGTCAATAGCTACGCACACCTGACAATGTTTAAATTTCAGTTTTCAAAAACTGCATTTTTGTTAATCACTTGGAGTAAATAAAGTAATTTGAGTAAAATAAATTATGAATAATAATAATTAAATTTCAGTTTTAAGAATTAATTTTGAGCTGCCTGTATTAAAGCAAAACAAATTAAATGTTTAATTGCTTTACATAATTTGTAAACTTATTTTTTCATGGATTTAGGGAGAAAGTAAATTAACAATTTAATTAATAAAGAGAATTATGAAAACAAACTAGTAGTACATAACAATATAGTTAGTTGTTTTTTGAATTCTAGAATAAGAAAAAATAATTATTAATGCAAAGTGCATAAAATTTTCAATTATTAAATTCTTCATCTACAAAACACATGTACTTCGCTAGATTTTCTATCATTGGTAACAAAATTTGATTTAAAAACTAGATACTAATGAATATTTCATAATATTTATTTTTTTAAATATAACCTAATGATGTTCCATCAAATCTGTCAAAATATATTATCTTCAATATTTAGTTAAACTAACATAAATAATTACTCTCACTTCAAAGAACTGTAAGTAAACAAACCAAATTATAACCTTGATAATATTGTTAAAATACATTTTGGATCATTTCAACATTAATAAATTATTATATATGCAGCTTAATAATTATTAAGCATAGCAAATTATAACCTTCATAATATTGTTAAAATATATTTTAGATCATTTCAACATTAATAAACATTAAATAAATTATTATATTTGCAGCTTAATAATTATTAAGCACAGCAAATTATAACATTGATAGCATCATAGATAATACATTTTAGATTATTTCAATATTAATAATATTAATTCAAATAAATTATATATTCAACTTATCTAATAAGTTACTTTAGTTTTTGTTGAATTTGATTTTTTTTTTTTTTTTTTAGTCTGAATGATACTTTCTGAAATATCAGATTCCTTGAAGAGAGGGGCGAGGGGTAACTGCTATCCTCTAGCATAACACTTATACATTTAGTGTTTACATAAAACACAAGTGCTTACGCAAGTTTATATAAAACATAGCTTACACACTTGCATAAAACTACACAAATTAATTAACTACAAGTTGTGTTTTTAGATTGATCATTTAACAGCATTTTATAAATTAAAAAGCTAATAGCAAATAAACCTTCAGTTAAAAAATTAAAGGAATTAAATTATGAAAATCAATTTTTGTATTGAGAATGGACATAGCTTTAACTGATTCTCTCCGATACAGATTGATTTTGTTGGAAAAATAACTTTATATGAAACAACATTAATAAATACACAACAATGTAATTTTTAGAAAATGACTTACTTACAAGCATCATACTTACAAATATTACTGAAGATTCATGCCTTCAAAAATAATCATGCAAAATGCCTGTTGAAAAGATCACCATTTATAAATGCGTAAGTGAGATCAACATGTTGTAATTGACAGGTATTCGCATAGATATTGAGAAAAGTAGTGTTCGATTAAAAGCAATCTGTAATTTAAAGAAAAGATTATAATAATCATAATAAACTGATAAAAACAACAAGTATTTTTACTTTTATGTTAGCCAGATACTAGTGATATATATATATATATATATATATGTTAAAAGGGCACCAGTGATATATGTACATGCATATCTATCACTGGTGCCCAGCTAACATAAAAGTACCAAACAACATAAACAATGTAAAATATATTTAAAAATCCTTCTTTATTATGTAACAAACTCAATATACATTGAAAAACTACATATAAGTCAATTACAGTCAATCATACAAGTTAATATACTTTATTGATGGACATTATATTTACCGCAATTCCTGCTTGACAAATTTGGAAGCAAAAATAGCACAAGTCCAAGGCCCGAATTCAAATTTCTTGCAGAAGATCACAAATGATAGCGACTTACTAAACTGTAAAACTACACATAAGTGATCTCCTGAGAGCAATAAAATATACATTTCCTGGCACCAGTAGATTCACCAGACAATCTCTCTTGCACCGTTCATAGATTTTGAAAGTTTTAAAACTTTTTCTGAAAAAAAATTATGAAGTTTTCCAACTGAAACCATTCTTTGTTGTGAAAGGGGGGGGGGGTTACAAAAATTCATGTAATGTACTACAGATTAATTATTAAAGAAAATTTCAAAAAATAAACATGTAATAAAACTTTTAAAATAATAAGGAATGGTTTAATAATTAGCAATAATAAGTAAATGTAAAAACTGTTAAACTGTTTACTTAAAAACATGTTTGTTACTTTTAACAAAAGTTAAATTTTATATTTGTGTAGTTACCATATTAGATTGAGTTTTTTTTTTTTTTTTTTTTTTTTTTTTTTTTTTTTTTTTTTTTTGTGGGGGAGAGGGCTAAGAAACTAAATACAATCTAAAATCTCTGCAATATTTTAGATATATATTAGGATGGATTCATTGAAAAAATTAACACATTTAAAACTGATGAATAACAATGCAAATCAATGATCAGTCAATTATATGACAGTAACAGAGAAAACTGAGAAGTTAATTAAAAATGAATTATATGGCTAAAAATTTATTGGTACCAGTTTTAAGATAAAGTTAAAAATTGCCAGTAACAATATTAAATACCTGCAATAAATCAAAGTATTTCCTCACAAAAAAAGACATTACTGTACACTATGCATTACGATCGTACTATTCTAATTTTTATTCATATACTGTCAATTTTTTTTTTTTTTTTTAATTCATGCCTATGAAACAACGTGAGTTTTGAAATAAGTAACGTAACTAACAATTAACAAATGAACTGGTAGCATAGTATATAAATACCGGAAGATAGTACTTAAAGAATTTATGAATATATAGCTTTATAAAGAGTTTGGTAATATAAAAAGTAACATAGCGAACAAATGAATTTTAGTAGCGTAGTACGTAAATACATGAAGATAGTAATTTACGAATACATAAAAGAAACTTCTACAGTTATGAAACAATGTAGAGAAACATTAAAAATATCTGAAAAATATTACATACCTTTGGTTTGTAAATCCCTTTTTTATTTTAAATCTTCATCAAAATATTCATCTGTCGTCTGCTTCATCAAACTTCGTCCAGTTTTTAAAATGGCGGAATAAACAATTATGAAGCACGCTGATTGGTTAGGTCTTATATTTTCACGCCTGAAACGCCAACGCTTAGACCACGCCACGCAGACCACAGAGACCTTCTTAAACCCTCTTATACCTGGACCTGACAGACCACGCATACCTGATAGGCCTGATAAGCCATAGTGTAAACGCAGCATTAGTTCGCTCTCTTTATGGTTTGAAGCAAGCTCCACGCTGTTGGAACCGGCGTTTTGTTCAAGCAATTCAAAAATTGCAATTTCAGCAATCATATGCTGATCCTTGTTTATTTACAAAGAGAAAGGATTCATCTGTACTGATAGTGGCCTTGTATGTAGATGATGGACTTGTAGCTGGATCAAGTATTTCAGAAATAAAAATATTGATTAGTAGTCTAAAAGAAGAGTTCAAAATTACCGATGGTCCTCTCGGTTCTTTCTTAGGAGTGCAAATTAATCAGAGAGATAATGGTGACATTTTTATTTCACAGTGTTTGTATACCGAAAAGATACTACAAAGATTTAGGCTTGAAAATTCAAAACCTCTCTCTACACCTTGTGATGTGTCTAAATCTCAGGAAGGAGATACAGTCATGGTTGATGTTCCTTATAGAGAAGCAGTAGGTTGTCTACAATATCTTGCAGTTGCTACTAGGCCAGACATAGCATTTGCTGTAGCTTTGGTATCAAGAGCTCTGTGCAATCCTACAAAAGATGACTGGAAGCGTGTAAAAAGAATTTACAGATATTTACGAGGCACGAGCAGTGTTGGCCTTCTATACAAGTCACAAGTAAAAACCGAGTTTTCTGTTTTTAGTGATGCTGATCATGCCGGTGATGAAAGGACAAGACGTTCAACGTCTGGTATGGTTTCAGTAAATGCAGGTGCATCTATAACTTGGTGGTCTAGATTGCAACATACGGTTGCAATTTCATCGACAGAAGCCGAGTATGTTGCTGCTAGTGAAGCAGCAAATGAGCTTGTTTGGCTAAAGTTGCTCTTCAAAGAGCTAATAGGATATGATGGCACTCCCATTTTGTATGCCGACAACCAAAGTGCTATAAAACTTGCCCAAAATCCACAGCATCATCGAAGATCTAAGCACATTGATGTGCGTTTTCACTCGATTAGAGAGAAAGTTGAGCAAGAAGTTTTAAAATTAGAGTATGTTCCATCATCAGAACAAACTGCTGATATTTTTACGAAACCTCTCTCACAAAACCTGTTTATGAACTTACGCAATGGACTTGGACTGGTTAAGTTAAACTGACTGTTTAAATCTGTTATTTAGTGTTTTTTGTTGTGTATGATTTTTAAAAAATTTTTTTTGTTGGCTAATTGTTTATTTTTGATGTGTTAAACAAAATTGGCCTTGATATCAGGAAGGAGTGTTGAATTTGAGCGATATCTCGCCAATTCTGGTTGTGCTTGGCGATTTTCCTTTCCTTGGCGTGGCTTGTGAGCCATCTCGCTAGTACACTGATGTAACTCATGCTGGTATGACGTGCGTTTGTTGCCGTCCAATTTATAAGTATATTTTCTGCTATTAAAAGTATAATCTAGATAATTATTGAGTAATCAATTTACTAATTTAAGATTACTGTCAAAATCACAACAGAAAATAAGATGGAGCGGACAGTATCATCTTTATTTCACCCTAATACCGCGAATTAAAATTTTGAATTTACGTTAATATTTTTACAATATTATCCTTATTACCCTAAGCATTAATTATCTTGTTATTTTCGTGTATAAATTCTTTCTTTTTGGCATAATGAAAATAATTGCCGTTTGGCGCCAAAAATTACTTTAATTTAACATCGATGATACATTGAAATTCTTTCCTCAATTTCTTAAATTATTAAAAGTCTATATATTTAAAACAAAAAACTGTTTTTTTGTCATCTGCGTTGAGTTTTTTTACTGAACCAATTTTGATAATTATTTCTTAAATGAAAGCTGTTCATTTGTAGATGTGTCCGCACTAGCTATTTTTTAAATATTCCCATTTTTATATTTTAAATTTAATTTAAAAGTTTTTTTAAAGAAATTTCTTCAAAATGGTGTAAATTAGATTAAGATTTTCTCTCTATAACAAAAAAATAATTTGCCGGATTACATTCCACCAATCAGAAGCGATTTCACCAGTGAAAATGACGTTATTTTTAAAAGAAACATCTCAATGGTTTTCATAAAATTTAAACATATTAAAATGATTGAGAATCATGCACTAATCACGGAACAGCAGAACACAGATTTTATTTATTGAGAAATAATATTCAATAATCTGTGTAAATAAAATAACAGTAAATAATCTGTCATAGTAAGTAGTATGTAAAACGAAATATTTCCGATGCGTCATCATGACGTCGTTCGAAAAACAAAAGAGGAATTTTCCTCCATGAATGCAAAATATTTTACTAAATCTATGTCAGTAGGACGTCATATCCATTGACTTTTATTCCTGCATTTAAATAGACCGAACTTCTGATATTTATTTAAAGATCCTTGGTATGCACAAAATAAAATATTTCTGAAAATTACATTGTCATTTCTGTCATTTCTGTTTATGAAAATGACTATTATTTTTAAAACGAGCATTTTCAAACACAAAATTTGAATTTTTACAAAGCTAAAGCATGTAATTGTCTAAATTTTTGCTGAGATCAGACCTCAATGGAATGTGGAATGTTCACATGTAAAGTTGTGAGTATGTATGCATGAATATCATGATTTGGATTTGCAGTGTCACTTTTTTAAAAACCTTGCATAAAATCACTAAATAAATAAAATTTATTGCACATAAACAGCAGTATAAATGCTGAAGGTTGTGGCAACTGTACTTAAAATAATTGTTGTTGAAGTTAGATGAATATAACATTTTAGGGTTTATTATTGTTACAGTTTGTTAATTTCTGAAATTTGCGTGTCTTATTTTCTGTCATCGAAAGATTTCCTATCCCCATTTTAAGAGATGGCAAATGTTTACTTCGGTCGATATCTCATTGCTTATATAAGACCGCTATATACCATCGTGAACTTCGATTACAAGTAGTTAAAACAGTCAAATATTATTGGGAACGTTATAAAACCTTTTATAAAAGAAAGAACGTTATAAAACCTTTATAATTGGCGATATTTCTTATAGGAACCTGGTAATTCTGTAGATTATGAAAATTTGATGTGATCGGATAGTGAATTTGCGGATCATGTAGAATTAGTTCAATTGTTTCCAAACTATACCTCTCGAAAATATCGAAATAATAGTAATAATAATAATAGTTCCGATCATGGGTCTGAAGGTATTGTATGTAATTTACTTTTTATTGGAAATGTTGATGCAGGGCATCACAATGTTTTAGAATTTTGTCCTGAATCTAATTTTGAACAGCCAGCTGTTCTAAAAACTATAACAATAAGAAGAAAATTTGTTACAGGGCACAAAGAAATCCCAAATAAACGTATGAAAAATAAAGAACGAAAATCGTTTTCTATTCAATATCGGTGTGCTATTTCTGAAACAATTTCCAATCATTTAATTTAGGTAAACTGAGTAGGCTATTTTACTTTATGCTGTTGTAACACAAAAATCAAGTTACCTTCATTTCGTTTTTCTGTTGATATTAAAGAAATATTCAGAGGAGATAGATAATGATTTGTCTAAAAACTTTAAAGGTAACATTTGTCAATATAATAATGCGTTATCATTCGCATCATTTGGTGCAAATATAACGTTTCCACCTGGAAAGAGTTCTTATTGCTTTAAAATTCCTGATATAGTCCATCATAGAATTTCTCCACTATACCCTCAAAGTAAAGTGGCCTCTTCTTATGGGCAATTATACATACTAGATTTTGCTGAGACTAATCAAATCAGACTTCAACATTCTGCTAATAGCTCTTTAAGGAAATATATTCAAGAAGTATTATTTTCTATCTTAGACAAATGCAACCCTAATATATACAGTGGCGGCTTGTAACTGCCCTTATTTTAGAGCACAAAATGCATGTCTGACAAATTTATTCTTCTCTCACCACTAGTTTTTAAATGATTTTTTTTATTTTCTTTATCGGCAGAAATTTCTGCCATTACACAAATTATAAATTTCTTAAAAAAAATAACGGTACGAAAAGAATAAATTTTTCAACTTCGTATTTAGTTCCCCAAAAGTAGTCAGTAAATGGCCGCCACTGCATATGTCACTGCATGTGTCAAGAAATAGCTTTGAAAGAAAGTCGCGTACTTGTCAATTTAGTAATGCGATTTTATCATGAGCCCAAAGAGGATTCTCGACAATATAATGACGTTGCATGCTATGAAATTGCAGCGGTTTTTGAATCAGCTAATGGTAGTCCACCTTCTCACAAGCAACATTGCAGTTTATGCTGAGGGCAGATAGTTGAAAAACATAGATTTTGACAGTATACACTGTGACCCAATGTCTTACATTCTTATTTGGCCATATGGAGAACCAGAATGGCTTTTTTCAATGCCAGTTGGCACAGAATGCCAAAATAAAATTCGGAAAAATATATCTATGCGAGAATATATCTCACACAGACTAATGATTCAAGGTGTGTGGCCCTAAAGTAAATTTCAACCCAGTACTTAATTCTGGAAAGAATTCAGCAGTGGATTGTAGATTATTATTGTTGAATTAAAGGTGAAAGATTAAAATACATTGGAAATGAACAGTCAAAATTGAGAATGGATACACATATTGGCCTAGCAGATGCTTTACATGTAAGGGCTGATCATGAAAATTTAAGGACTGAGCGTATTGTTATTTTACCACCTTCTTTCACTGGGAATACTTGAAATTGGATACAAAATTATAAGGACGGAACGGAATGGCCATGGTGAGGAAGTTTGGTAAGCCAGTTTTTTTTAACGTTTACATGTAATCCTTTAATGGTCAGAAATTACAAATACTGCAGATTCTTATGAAACAGCTTACAATAGACCAGATATTACAGTTCATGTTTTTCATGCAAAAGTCTCAGAACTTTTACGATAAATAAATAAATGAAAAATATTTGCCGCGGTAAAAAAATCCCTATCTAAACATTGTTGAATTTAAAAAAAAAGAGGTCTACCTCATATTCACCTATTATTATGTCTTCAAGACAATTGCAAATTTAGAGAAGTTTCAGATATTGATAACGTTATTTCTGAAGAAATTCCAGACAGTACTGATGAAACATTATATAATTTAGTTAAATATGAAATGCTCCATGGGCCATGCGGTAATCGTATATTACTTGCACATAACAGGCATTTTCTTTAATACAATTTAAGTTAGAAAATTGCACATGATATGGAAGTCTTGAAAATTACAACATAAAATGCAGTTTTTCTTTTAACATCACAGAGGTCAAAGTGTTAAATTATAATCTTGGGGTTTTCCCAAGATTAAATCCCAAACAGTTTTCCTAATTACATAAGATGCAGGATGCCTTTATAAAAAGAATTTAAAAGAATTCATTAGAACATATTTCACAAAAGAATGGTTTTGTGAGAAAATGTAAAAATATTTTTAAAATATGAATTTAAAAAATCTTTTAGAATATAGTTCACAAACTATGATATTTTCATTTGTGTGAACATGCAAATGTGTTCTTAGATGGCCACTTTCTGAAAATCACCACAAATGAAAAGTCTTTCAGTTTGATGGTAAGATAATGTTTCTTTAATGGGCCACTTCATGACATTAATATATTTCAGAAACAAAAGGTTTTTCCTTTGTATGGGTGAACAAGTGTCTTTTCAGATTACTACTTTGTGAAAATCTTTTTAAGCATATTTCACAAACAAACGGTTTTTCCTTTGTATGGGTGTGCAAGTGTAATTTTAGATGATCACTTCGTGAAAATCTTTTAAAGCATGTTTCACAAACAAATGGTTTTTCCTTTGTATGGGTGTGCAAGTGTAGTTTTAGGTGACAACGTTTTGAAAATCCTTTTAAGCATACTTCACAAACAAATGGTTTTTTCTTTGTATGGGTGCGCAAGTGTACTTTTAGATCACCACTTTGTGAAAATCCTTTTAAGCATATTTCACAAACAAATGGTTTTTCCTTTGTATGGGTGCGCAAGTGTACTTTTAGATTATTACTTTGTGAAAATCCTTTTAAGCATATTTCACACTTTTATATCTGCTGTGAATGGGTCTACAACTTTCCAATCAATAGGTCGATAAAAAATATAGCAAATGTCAATTGTTTCTATTCTATCTCGCTTCGGCCAGCGTAAGTTTCCTGCTCCTCTTTCCAGAAACTTTACATACACTTCACTGCCCTCCATTTTGTGACTTTTCCAACATGGAACAAATCTTTATCATAATATACAGCATAGTATGTATGCTCTTCTATTGAATTCCGTATGTTTTCAATTACATTTTTTACATTTTGCAATGATGATGTATTTTTTTTCATCTGCTCAATTACAGTTGACATATCTAGTGGTTCATCTGGGTCCTGATCTATGTTTTTTCTTTCTCATATTCCCTTACTTTCTTGTCTCTTTTTCGTTTGATTAACCTTTTCTTTTATTTCTCTGTCACATTTTGCGACTAGTTTCAGAAAATCCTTATTGGTTATGACAGATACTTTTGTATCAATCTTTCACCGAACGTCTGAGCGTGCTACTGTTTTTGGTGTTTGTGTAAACTGTGTGCTTAGCAAATTAATAGTACATTGCAACAGTTAAGAAATTTTATTTGTATAATTATAAGAAAAATTATTAAAATTTATAAAGCAATGGGATGAAATTTAATAAAGTAAAATTCAGTATACTTAATATTAATCATTAACAGTCAAGAATCTTACACTGTGGTTACAGTTAACTTTGCAGTTAAGGCTTAAAGAGTTGCAGATAATTAAAATCAATGAAATGTCAATAATAGGAAAAATAACAATGCTTAAATGATGAGAACAGTATTGGCCAAGAATTACCCCAGTTACCAAGAATTACCCCAGTAACATGGGGCAGTATTTGGTGCACGGTGCACTCCTGTAAATTATTTAAAATAGTAATAGTAAATCCAAAATTATTTTTCAGTAACTGAAGTAGTTCACAATTCAACCAAAAAGAAAAAAGAAAAATATTTAAAACTTTAGTTGTGACCAAGAACTTTGTAAAAATGTATCATAACGAAGGCCAACATGATTTTACAGATATTTAACAAGCTATTTCAAAAAGATAACTCAAAATAAACAATAAACTCACAATTAAGCGATAATTTCCTTATCAGAGTATCTCTATGATTTTTTTCATTTTGGTGAAGAGTTCTTAAAATATAAAAATGAATGTGACCAGGAATTACCCCAGAAACTTGCTGACCAGGAATTACCATGGGTGACTCTAATATTTTCAATATTGAAAAATAATGTTTTTTATTATATTCTAGCTCAATAAAATAACTTTATTATTAGTTAAATTAGAAAACTTATTATTTAAAAATTAATGGTTTACAATTGGAAACTTTTACTAAATAAAAGCTAATAATGTGAGAAAAAAATTGTGCATAGGACCTTTCAAAATATTTGTAATAATTTTCAATCTCCATTCTGAATCCTCCAGAAATGTGATGATTTTAGAATAACAAAACATGTCACATAACAGCTGAAATCGCCATTGAATCTCTTATCTAGCTATATATATACAACTAGATACAATAGTGGCCAAAATTGTGGAAACCTTTTGAGAAAAATGTTTTTTTGAAGTTTGATGGCTCTAACACCCAATATTTCTTAGTTATACCATAAAAGCTATGTACCACTGGAAAGATAATCTAATCGAAATATCATGCAATGCAGTTTGTTCAATTCTAACTAATTTATGAAACGTTGCAGCCAAATAATCAGAAAAAGGCAGTAAAATTTGGTCAGGTTGATGAAAGAGATTTTTCTTTTTCTTGAATGTAGCCAATCCATATGAATGTTTGGAGTGTCAGATAGATTCCATTTTATTTCGTAAATGTGTCAATCAAAGCTAGGGTAGGATTTCAAAAAAGTATATATGCCATATTTTGGTAGTTATATAGGAAGACTTTTATAACTATTTTTTATGATTGCTATCAAGTTGCTAAAGTCCTTTGCCATCTTTCAATTTTTAAGCTAGTAAAGCATAATAAAATTAAGAAAACATCATAAAGAGTTGATTAGTTACCCCAAAAATCAATGTGTAACAATATTTTAAGTATAGAAAGCTATGGTTAGGAATAAACTTGAAGTAAAATTAGAAGTAAATTAACAAAGGGATGTCTAAGTCAAGCAAAACACGACTGGTAAAGGCAGGAAATGGTTCTGGAGAGCAATATGCGATAGAAGACTAAGATCCCTGTGTATAGGTCACAGAAAACATCTTGGTGAATGCAACATGAAATGGTGCACTGAAATGTGGAGTTGAATCAAAGTAAAGCTCTGTAGAGAATGCAGTATTTTGTCCTAAATGCTAGAATTTCATGAAAAAAAAAATTATAAATCAAATAAAGGTTGAAAATATTAAACTGAGCGAAATGGCATGTTTACTAGACAGATAAATAGTAGGGTCATATTATTTGGATTGTTAACTTTTTTATGGAATTCTAACATTTAAACCAAAATACTGTACTCTGCACAGAACTGTACTTTGTTTCAGCTCCCCATTATAGTGGATCATTTCATGTTGTGCATACCAAGATGATTGTTTTCTGTGACCTTACTCTTCACAGGGACCTAACTCTACTGCCAATTGCTCTCCTGAACTTTTTCCTACCTTTACCACTATTGTTTTTTTCTTGACTTAGACATCCTTTGTTTATTTACCTATAATTTTACTTCAAATTTTTTCATAACTATAACTTTCTACACTTAAAAATATTGTTACACATTGATTTCTGGGTAACTAATCAACTCTTTATGATGTTTTGTTAATTTTTTTATGTTTTACTAGCTCAAAAATTAAAGGATGGCAAAGATCTTTAGCAACTTGATAACAATCATAAAAATTAGTGATAAAAATCCTCCTATAAGTACCAAAATATGGCTTTTAAAAAAAAAATCCTACCCTAGTTTTGATTGACATGTTACCCAATACAATGGAATCTGTTTGGACACTCCAAACAATTATATGTATTGGCTACATTCAAGAAAAAGAATTATGGTCTACCTAACCAGGTTTTATGCAGTCTTTTTTCTGATTATTTGGTTATAACGTTTCATAAAATAATTATAATTGATCAAACTGTATTGCATGATTTTCTTCAGTAAATTATCTTTTCAGTGGTATATAGCTTTTATGGTATTACTAAGAAATATTGGGTGTTATGAGCCATCAAACTTCAAAAAAGCATTTTT
The DNA here is from genome assembly GCA_963931845.1 of Maratus michaelseni. Classification (NCBI taxonomy): domain Eukaryota; kingdom Metazoa; phylum Arthropoda; class Arachnida; order Araneae; family Salticidae; genus Maratus; species Maratus michaelseni. The sequence continues at coordinate 280,454,770 of OZ007598.1, read as the reverse complement.
TCCAGAATGTTTCCATAATTTTGCTGTATTTATGAAGGACCTTATTAAAAATATCTAAATAAGAACCTAAGTATAACGATAATTTCTAATTCACAAAATTTTGATTATATTTTTTATACAAAATGTTCACAAAAACAGGATTGCTTGAAAAAAAAATGTAAGCAGATCCATGCAACTTTTCTTGTTAAAAATGAAAATCCATGTGCAAAGTTATTTCAATAATGTATCGAAATATTATAGCTCTCCGAAAAATAAAATTTGAAACATTCATTTATTTTTATTGGCATAACTGTGATTTTTTTATCTAATCAGATAATAATTGCCAGAAATATTTAACAATTTTTTGAAACAAGTTATTTTTTAATAACACGCAATTGAAGTTATTTAGTCATTTCAAACTTTTTTTCTCTTTTCTTCCCTTTCCTTAAATATAGATTTTAAGACTTGTCTAACTGTTTTTTCTTTTCTTTTTTTTTATATAAATGCATACAAATAAACTTTGAAACGAAAATGTAAATTTTCTGATAAAAATTGTTTTCAACTAAATATTTTGACGTCTCAAAAAATCCACCTGTTTTATAAATTTCATTAAGAAATCTAAAAACATATATATATATACTTTCACAGTTTTCCCCAGGTTTAAAAAGGGGCAGGGTGCTGCTGGTGAGAAAAGGGCACTTTTGTATTCTTAAGGGCATTTTTGGATTCTTCAGGGCACTTTTTTAATTGTTAAAGGTATTATTTTGGTTTTTAGAGCCACTTTTGATATTTAAAAGTCAGGACACTCTTTTCAAGACAACACTGGGTCAATTTTTAATATGAAAGCAAAATTTTTAATGCAAAAAGAGAAAGGACACTTTTTTTTAACGAGGGGCAAGAAGGGTGCTAATTATTTTTATGATAAGCAAGAAGGGTGCTATTTTGTAAACCAAAGGGCAGGCAGGGTGCAGCACCCTTCTGAAACTGTCTGGGGGAAACTCTGACTTTTATATTAAGAATCTATAACCTATACTAAAACCAAAACATAGATTTGGTTTAGGTTTAGACTGGAAAGCTATACCAAAACTTAAATACACAGTAAATGAAAATTCTAATTGTACAAAAATAAAATTGTAATATTTTAAATTATTATCAATATTTAAGCAATAGAAGATATAAAAATGATAATATTTATAATGTCGCAACTACAATAATTTGTTTCTTTAAAATGCCTTCATTTATATACAAAGCAATATTATGTAGAAGAGATTTAAATTTTCTTTCAAACTGCAGTATTATTGGTTGAAACTCATAAATTGTTTTAATTATCTCTACTGGTAATTGAACAAATGTAAATGAAAAATCATTTCAATAGAGAATGGTATATTACAAACAATGGTGTTAAATTAAGCAAGAAAACCTACTATGAAAATTCTGAGACTGAAAGGTTAACTTTTAAAAGCTGACATTTTTTTTGTTTTTTGTAATATATTCATGTATAAGTGAAAAAAAATATTTTCTTTTGTACACAGAAATTTAAAATTTGTTCATTATTTTATATCTTTTAAGAAAATGTAACTTATTTTTGAGAAACATTTGTAAAAAATAAATTTTTCCAAAATTTCCCGAAAAAAACAGGAAAAAAACTGGTTTTTTTCCACCACTTCAAAATTTCCGGAAATTTTACATCTCTAATTCTATATATGTTTTATAACTTCTCCAAAATTTTTAATCGTGTTTATGCTGCAGCAGACCCAAAGGATTGTTAGAATATGCAATAATCTGTTATAGTAAAATTTCATATCAACCAAGTTTATAATATAACTGTTGAAGTACAGGTGGTGATGAAGGTATTTGTTATGGGAAATTTTCTGCACAAAGCAGAAATGCCCTGCATGAAGGAGGAGGGTCTTTCTAAAGAATTCTAACATGTATTTACAGCAATGTTCGAAAAAATGTACTGTACAATGTATACTCCAAACACTTAGACTTAGAGGCACAGCATGGGTTTAAACCAAGAACCTTTTGTTTATCAGTTTTGAGAACAGAACATCTCAGCTGCTTGTGGGGTGGGAAGTGTTGACCTTTAGAAATATAATAGCCTAAAGTAACCGAGCTAATGCAAATATGAATAACGGAAAAGCATTAAGCTGGTTTTTAACCCCAAGAAAAATAAGTAAGTAAATATTTAAATATATTTAAACCCAAAATAACAATACAGCTGTAAATGAAAAACTTATGTATGGTGGTTTTAAAATAATGATGACATATTTAAAATACAAATCTATTTATTAAAAACTTAAAAAGAAGAAACACATACATTACAATAAATTTTAAATAAAAATAAACCTAAGGTAAATGATATTCACAGCTTTGATATTTCATGATTATTTATAACATTAATTAAAGGAAAACAAAGTAACTAACTTATCTTGATAAGACACCTGGACATGACTGATTAAAATAACACTAATTAAGGTGACACAAATAGCGGTTTCTGAACTCGATGAACTATAATACTGATAAAATTATCACAACCCCCCCACCCCAAAAAAAAAATCATCGTATATACGCCACATCATCAGAAATGCTGCTACACAAAATTTTATGTTGAATATTCACCAACATACCACGTTTCTTTTAATTTTAAATTGAAATAATTATAAATAAAGCAATTTTAAATGATAAAATTATTAAATAATTAAAAACAAACATTAAATAAAAAAATGTTCGAGGCTTTAAGTACATAAATATAAAATAAAAATTATCTATAAGTAATCACAAACATCCATGACTTCCTATATAATATTATGAAATAATATGTTTCATTTATACACAAGAATTATTTATTCAAAATAACTTATTCAAAGCTATCCAAAATGGAATCGTCACTTTTTGAATTAAAAAGGTTTAAAAATTCATTTCCGATTTTATCATTATCTTTTTTGGAAGTTCCAGTTTAAAAGCTGCAGTTGAGCTTGTATGCTTAACAAGAGCTATACTTGGAAAATGAAAAAAATTAGTATTGCAAAATTAAAAAAAAAGAAATCTATAATTAAAGTTTAAACAAAACTAGAAATAATAAGTTAGTGAGCTCTTCAAAAGGATTTCAAACTGTAGTAAAAGAATCATATGCTTCTCTCTAGAATTCAGAATGTTTTCAATGTTCCAAGATAGGAAGTCTCATTTTTATAATAATGGTCATCTTGGAACTTTGAAAATTGATGCAAAAAATTCTGAATGCTTTCTTTCTTAGAAAAAATAACCACAGTTGTGAGGAAAATAATAAATTCTTTCAATTACGGCTATTTTCAAAATCCAAACTAGCACGTTCTTTTGAAAAAAAATTTTAATTAATTTTTGTCCGTAAATGTATACAGTTAGCAGTTGCTTTTATTCAGAAACTATGTAAATTCAACTGTGGTTTTTTTTTTTCTTTTTTTTGGTAAAGGCAGAAGATTTTTCAGAAAATACTGCCAAAGTTAGTGTTTTGAATCAAATTTCCAGATGCTAGAGTGCAGGAAAGAAAAAACTGTTAGATTACAAATCTCTTCAATAATCATGCCTGCAAGAAAGTTTTGCATTGTTGAGGAAGAATAGGAATATATTTTGGAGAACTGTGTGCTATCTTATCTATATTTAGTGACATGGTATTACTTTAAAATTGACTTGGGGTTGTCTTTATATTACATATTAGCAGAAAAAAGATAATTTTTTTCTTTGTGATATTGCCTGGGTCGGCATTAGCAGGCTAGGTGCACTATTATATAAGGGCTTGTGCAGGCAAATTATTTAGATTTGCACATACAAAAAAGCACAAGAATAAACAAAAAATAGCACAGAGGTGCTAGAAGAGCCACAACAGATATTGGAAAGGAAAACTTTGTCGTTATGACAGTGAATTTTTGATGAGTTGCTCAATGACTGGGAAATTTTTTTTTCACTTCTTCTAAAACAAAACCACGGCAGCTATACCACATTATTAGATAAACCACATATGCCAAAAATTAACTTTTAAATCATATAAACTGTGGCTGATCTCCCCAACGTTATGATAATTAAAAAAATTTTGATATATATTTCCTATACAGATATTAGAAGGTTATCAGTAACATTAAAAAAAATTGACAATGTTTACTTACTTTAACATACATCCACCTCACACCATACATAAAAAGCAAAATTTTGTGAAATCTAAAAAGTAAGAAAATATTAAAAATTATGCTTTTGATGAATTAAAACTTTTAAACTAAAATTGTTAGTAATTTTCAGAACACATGTATAAGTTTAAGAAATATTGTGGGTTTTTTTTTTTGTTTTAGGGTCCTTGGCAAGATTGAGAAAATGGGCAAGGGGAAGATAGGAGGGAAAGGAAGGAAAAGAAGTGAAGGAAATTTTTCAAATATATTTTCTGGTAACTTATTCACTGTTTCATACAATATTTACACAACATATTTAATCTATACAATTATACACAGAAGGCATTTGTCTATTGTTATGTACACAAACAATACTACACCAAATAACTAAAGGCCGCACTTAATGCTATTTATTTAATCTAGCAAACATGTTGAAAGATGCCTCTGTTACCAGACACAAAGATGCAATTATCATATTTATAAAAACAAGCAGTCAAAGAAGTCTCTTACCACTGTGTTTAATAGATGTTCTTAGCTAAGTTAATGTTGCATATTGGCTAAAATCTGTTTAAGAAGTATGAATAAAAGAGTGAAAATGTAACCTCTGTCACCAAATTATAAATTTTAAAGTTAAAACTTTTTCAAATCTCTTTAAAAAATAATGCAATATAAAAATTGGCATTTACTGACTGTGTGGTAACTTATTGAGTAAATAAATCTATTGATAAATTACAGAATAGTCGAAACAGAAATTTTTCAGAAATTAAGTAGTACTCGTAACAGAGATTAAACAAAGTTTTAGAAATTAGATAAAAGTAATAGAAAAGTTATGAACACCAACATAATTTAATGATTTTGTTCTCCTCCTATGTTAGGAATGATGTTTATAATTTACTACACTAACAATTTTCTCAATTAAATGATTAATAGCTAATTTTGAAGAATAACATCTGTAACATGGTATTAGGATCTGGTATTGTTATCTGGTAACAGAAGTTTCATAAGGTAACATCTGTTACAAAGCCAACTTAAAATTACAAAAATCAACTTAATTTAGTGATTTTGTTATCCTGATATCTTAGGAATAATGTTTGAAGTTTACTATACCAAAAGTTTTCTTAATTAAAGGGAGTGATATCTAATTTTGAAGAATAACATCTGTATCTGGTAACAGATGTTACATTCAGAAAGAAGAAAAAAATATTCTGAGAACACATTTTATTTGGTTTACACACCAGTCTAATTATTTGATAGTGGTACCAAAAGTGATTTGGTTTTATTTGTAATTATTCTAAAATCACAAGATAAAGGTGATAAATAATTGGTAACAGAGGTTACAGAGACAAAAAACACTCTTCTAAGTAAAAAACAAATCAGTCCAATATATTAAACAAGGATAATACACAAAGATAATAGTATTATGAAAAAATATAGAATAAATATAAAACAGATAATTATTGCAATTAATTTTAAAATTGGAAAAAGTAACTAAATTATTTAATCAAAGATAATTACTACATTTTTATTACTTTAACAACAGTAGGTAGAGTACTATTTTGAAAAATCAAACAAATAATACTTTGAAATATCTAATTCTAAAATAATTTAAAAGCTAATAGGAAAAAGGTAAAATTACATCATATTTCGCATTGTTTTTGCACCATCTGTTGTGACTTAAGATAATAGTAAAAATTTAGTATATTATCATTCTTAATTTATACAACTTAATATTTAAAAACAAAATCTATATTAACTACATAGATATCCCTCAGAAAGTTCTTACAACTTAAAAAAAAAGAAATGTTGTAAATTAAATAGACTTTCTTTTTCTTAATCACTTTCTGAAACTCAATTATATACAGATGGTAGCGCTTAATGACCTTTAATTGAAAATAAAAACAAAATAATAGAGTAAATGTTCGAAAATGTTTGGACTAAAGATGTTATGCTTAATATTTTATTTATTTTATATGCGACACGGCTTTCATAAAAAGAAAATACCTTTTTAAATATTTTCCTTACTCTTTCAATATCTGTTCACCAAGAATTTTCTGATTTAACTAATATTATGTAAATCTATATTAATAAAAGAAAGTTTCGCTCTGTGTGTGTGTGTGTGTCTGTCTGTTGGCGATGGCTAGGAAAATATAGCCCACCTAGAAGGCTGGAAATTTAGGTGTGGATAGTCCAAGGTCTGACCATGTGCACCTGAGCCTCAGAATTTTAATATTTTGATAATTAGCCTAGATATTAATTAGATTCTCATTAACCATCGCTTTTAAAATATCATCTTGTAAATCAAAATGGCGAAAGAAACGGACAGGGGCATTGGATTTGCGACCGGAAATGAACGAATTCGAAATTATTTAACTAATTAGCGAATTTTAAGAAAAATAATTGAGATATCAAATTGCAAATTTCTGAGCATATGTAAAAACATATTCTGTATCTGACTATGTGATTTTTGAAAAATTCAGTTGGTAATTTTTTTTAATTTACGCAAAAAACTGCCAAAAATCTTTCGGTGCCAGTGAAAACGATCCGAGAAATTTTCAGACAGGGATCGGCTTTCATTAAAAACTGAATTACAAAGAGATCTGTTTCTCTGGCCGATCCCTCTCATTTAGTATGCGAAAATGAAAGGAAATAATTACCAAATTTTACTAATGAACAAATATTTAGGTAACTAATTAAGATATAGATTTGAAATTGAGGTCGGGAAGGGGTGTCATCTGCCGGCTATTTTAGCGTAGCGTCTTCGTTATGTTCTAATTTTCAGAAAAATGTAATTCTTTTTTTAATGATCGCGTTAATGTACGTGACGGTGGTTCTCTTGAACAAATTATTCATTATATTTGCGGGTATGGGGAGGGAGGGGTTAACGCCTTTCTCTGAGATTGTAATTATCTCGGGCCCGAGCAACGCTGGGGGGTTAGCTAGTAAATTTATAAAACTCTTTAGAATTTTCAGAACAAATGTTTAAATTTTAACATTGATTTTAACCCTGTTGTGAAAGAAAATTAGATTTTTTTATATGGTGATAAATCACGAAATATTGTTTTCATTGCCATCATTCATGTTGCATTCAATTTATTTAAAATATAAACTTTCACTCATTTCATTTCAAATAATGCTTTTCACTCATTTCCTTTAAAATACACCCAAAGAGATAACAAGAAATAATACCATAAAACAAATTATTTTATTTCTGCATCAAAGCATTTTTTCTGTACACTAATAACACAACAATTTTTTCTAATTTATACACAGAAAAAATAAAACTTGTTATTGGTGACCAAAAATTAAAAATAAAAAAAAGCTATTAGCGAGATTTGTGCTCAGCTAACTGAAGTTTGAAGTACTGAGAAATGTTATTTAATTTTTTTTCTGTCCATTACCTAGAAACTGTTAGAGTTTCTCTATGTCAAGCAGTGTAATAAGGCTCAACAACACTCATTATGTTGAAGGTCGAACTTGGTAAAATAATAATAATACTTTTAAATAACTGTCCGAATTAAGACATTATTTGTTGTTAAACCAAAAATAATCAAAATTTTCTAACGGAATAAAAACATTATTGGTTAGTTAAATTTTTATTTTATTTTTTTAAAATTTTAATAAAATCTTGTAAAAGGCCAATTTTACTGATATTCCAAACCAGAAAATGAACAGGAATCTTGTAATGAGAAACAGTTACATAAGTTGTATACAACCATTTTACAAAACTGAAAGAGAATTAAAAAAAAAAATAGTATACTATAGAATTACTTTTTTGCAAATTTTAAGAAATATAAATACAGTAAGGTATAGAATAGCGATATGCAACAGAAAGCACTTCATTCTATTTTTATAAATCAAGTACCTTTAAATGGAAATTTATGGTGTAAAAGGAAAAACTCAGAATGTTTACAGCAAAACTGAAAAACATTCGGTCATTGTTTAAATATTTATTAGATGTAAGGATGATTAAAATGGATTGCACACATTAAGTTCTAAAATAATTTTCACATTTATTTTGTTAATTTAATCTGAAATATTGGCAACTTACATCTAGATATCTACTGACTTGAAATATACTAAATTCAGATTGTAGAATAACATACTGTTTTTCAAAAATGTAATGCAATGGCTTGTGTAATACAAAAATCCCTAGTTTGTAGTGAGCATCGACATTACTCTCAACATTAGGTCCAGAAAAAAATAAAAATGCAATTTTATTTCTGGGTATTCTCTTTTATAAAGTTTATGGTAACCCTTGTCTTTTTAAAGTAAAATGAGTGTAACACAACTATCTGCTCATGTTAGTAAGAAATTCCAGTCTTAGCAAAGTTTTGTGTAATCATTGGATGTGGAAAATATTTTTTGGTTTTAACTTATAATTTTGAAATGAAATATTTGTTAAAAATTCGTAAACATGGTTTTAAAGAAACAGTTTTCACTTTTAATTCTTCTTCTTATTATCTGTCATTTTTAGAAAGACATAAAAAATAAATGTTCAGATGATCAGACAAAAAAAATTGTATTTTAATTAAGTAGAAAAGTTTCGTTGAATGTAAAAATATAAAAGAAAAAACAGGGGAAATCTATCTCTTACTATTAATGAATTATTATGAAATAAAGTTGAAAATATTCTGGAAGTAAAATTTGCACTCCTTAAAGTGAATTTAGAGAAAAAAAATTAAACACAAAATCTGCAATTCTTATTACAAGGTTAATATTACATGAAACTATCTTTGCATTTCTACCTTTTGGCAACTGTCCCAAAGTTACAAATTACCTCAGATTGTGTCAATTAGCAACCTTTTATTATCATTGTCCCACGCCCGCGGAAGAAGAGACCAGTGGCTTGTTCTTCCATACATTTCATGATCGGACTCCGCGGGAAAGCAAGGGCCGTAGGGATGCCGGACATCAGGTGGATGACCAGACTCCCTTATGGGTGTTCGGCGATGAAGCCTTTCGACAGTCTCTACGGTTCATCAGGTGTCATGCGGGGAAGTCTCCTCTGATGGTGGGAACTTCCGCCGAATCGTAACGACCTCTGTCGTCGACACTGGGGCAAAAGATGAGGAGGCGTCGCTGGAACGCGAACCCTCTGAATCGGTCGTAGCGACCTGGCGAGACAAAGTCATGGTCTGCGTTAAAAATCCTTCAGGATTTGGGCACGATGAGGAGTGGGCTCGTCCGGCGCCGGTGGCGCTTATTAGTTTTATCATTGTCCCAATATTTGGAACCATTTCAGCTAAAACTCTTTAAAAACCATTTAGTTATTTTCATGTTGGTGTCAGAAAAAATGTTTTAAAAATAAAAAAAATGTCATCTGTATTCCTTTAAAATCTGCTGTTCGATTTATATACTTCCGATATACGTCCATAGATTTCTTTGAATATTCGGTAAATCATACTTAACTGAATTCTTTTAGCGCACAGATTTATAGAACATCCGATAATCTGCGCATTAACAAAATATTCTAGCTGAGTAATGAAAAATTCATTATTTGAATTCTTTGCGAATTTGTTCTATAATTTATGTTCAATAAAATACGTAGTTAAAAATAAAATAATACTTTTCATTAAAATATATGTGTGTCAGCACATAGCCAGGAAAATCAGTGTGTTGATTTCATAGCACTGACAATATGATTAAATAGATCGTTTGGATAACTTAACGAAACACTTAATTTCAATGAATCATTACAAAAACCGGGACATATAATAAAATTTACCTTTGAAAAAGTTTTTCAACCGAAATATCATAAACTGCTATAATCTATTTTCAAGGGTAAAGAAACAAGCTACACTAAACGAACGATTCTGTTTGAATGACTCATGAATCAATCGGGATACACACAGCTAGCTTGCAGGTCTGAAATTTTCTCAAGAATTTGTGGCAGAACTTAAACAAATTCTAAATAATTAACTTTGCGTTGAAAGTATGTTTTTAAAGATTCTTATTGTGTATACAAGTAAATCTGGCCATATAGTCTTACAACAGTTTTGATTGAAAAAAAAAAAAAAAATCCATCCAAGATCCAACCAATTTAGGGTTCGTCAAAGCCGTTTTCTAAAGTTTGATGCAGCTCAGAGCTTAGCTTGGCTTTTTAAAAACATTTAGCAGAAAAATAAAGGTAATCATGTTTTTGTGTTTTATATTATCTAATGCAGATGTAAGTAACTTTATAGTATCCTTTGTGTTTTCCTAAATTATAGATTTTGTTTTTAAATATAATATAATACAGTCTGTTGACATTTTAGTTTGTATTCAATAGAGAATCCTATCTCTATATTCAGAGTTATAAAATCTACATTTTTCATATTTTTTTTACCGTATTTTCTGGTGTATAAGTCGATTTTTTAAACCGCCAAAACGCAAAGAAAATCTAGGGTTCGACTTTATACAACAGATATACAATCAGACATGTGATGATCGCAATTTCTGTAGCCTTACTTACCAGATAAGCGTCGATCTTTTCCTTACTGTTACGAGAAAGAAAATTATTGTTTTTCTATGTATTTTTCAGTATAATTAAAAATAATTATTTTTAAAAAACAATTTCTTTTTAGAAAAACTTAATTTTATTATATTAAAATTATTTGACTTAAAGGAAATTTTATAATTTGAAATTAACTAGAGCTTGTAGCAGAGCTGAAAAGTAAGCTTTAAATAATTAATATTATGTTGAAAACTTCTTATAAAGAACTTGATTGTTTAGACAAGCAAATCTGGCCTTAAAAACTTGCAAAATTTTGTAGGTAAAAAAGATTTTATCCAACCAATTAACCAATTAAAATTTAGCATACAGAAAAAATAAATTGTAATGAAAAATGCATTTACAATTACAGGAAATGAATCATAAAGTATAAATTTATGTATTTTTAAATATCTTAAACAAAATGTATCAATACAAAAAAAAAATAAAGATTTAGTTCTAGGGTGATCTCGAAAATTATTGTTAAATCCTAGAACAAGCGAGACACTTAGCGGCATTGCATTTGGCAAAGCGATAAATTAATTATTATTATTATTATTAATTATAATAATAATTATTATTATTAAAGAATTATAATTATTATTATTAAAGAATTATAATTATTATTATTAAAGCAATGCACAATAATTTCTAATTTAAATAATTGCATTACAAGTGTCATGCTTCCTTCTAGATTTCTGTATTGCAAGTTTGCATAGATCCTGTCAATTCCATTCCATTGACAATCTAGCTCAGTGTTGCTTAGACATGGATGGTGGCCATTTTAATCTCTTCTTGTTCTCACAGTAAGGTATGTCTGTTGAAATGTTTTCTAAAATCTATTCATTATTGTTAAAGTAATGATAAAATTTCAGGTAGAATAAATAAAACTATGTATTGTGAATTAAGCTTCTGGTTGGCAATGAATTCAATCATGAAAGTTTTCAATATATTTTCTGAAATCACCCTTTTTAAAATTCACTGTGGTAATTTCTGGGTCTGATGCAAAAAAATGCAATAAGGGTAAAGGAAGGGAGGTTAAAAGTATAAATACAATATATGGCACACATGCTCTGTTTTAAAATTTCTTTGTAATACATATTCTTATTTTGTGTATTAAATAAAAAGAATAATAAATGTTATAACAAAAATTATAAAATAATATAAATTGCAAAGTTGAAACACTGTAAATTCCTATTAATCTGGCCTTCCTGATTAAGAGCCCCACTTCCACTTTGTAAACAAATTGAAAAATTTTAAAAATCCCGAGAAAACATCCGCCCAATTTTGCCGCTCACGTCAAGATCAATACAAAAAAAAATTATCTTGCAAAGGTTTTTTTTTTTTTTTTTGATATATCGCAAATGTGTACAAACGCGAAAGTACATACACAACATCAACTGTTGCCAGTCTGAAAAAGCAATATAACCAAATATTAGTTTTGCTGTAAATTTATCTCCATGGCGATATGAAAGTAATAAAAATATCGATAGTGAAAGTTTCTCATGAAATAAGTTTAAAAATGTGTATTTGATGTTGTGTGTGAAATGTTTTTATCAAAAAACAATCTATTTTATCAAAGAATTTATAGTCGTATTTAATGTTTTTATGAAAACCAATCACAAAAAATTTATCGATTAATTGATCAGTAAATGGTGCCAAAGTTGAATTTGTAGCATATTTTGTGCTATCTTTGTGGCAGCAATGTTTTTTGTTTTAAAAATCTGGCAACACTTCCAATTCGTTCTGTATGTTCTCTTCTCCCGTTGTGATTTGTATTATTTATTTGGCATTTATAGATGAGAAATCACGATTAAAAAAAAAACGGTTATTTAATCTCTCTAATTTACAACAGATGGCGACACTGCATTAAATGTTACTAGTTCTAGATATTATTTCAGGACATTTTCAACTACAATTTCTTAATGTTTGTTAATTATTTTAAATTATTAAGTTATTTTTATTTTGCTGTTACCATATTAATAACAGATATTCATGTTGTTATGTATCTTATGACAGATATTAGTGTTGTTATTTATCTAAATGCATTCCAGTTTCAAAGCTTCTGAAATCCAGAATTTTCTATAATCTGAAATCGCCATTAATCGTGAAGTTATATTTTTTTAGGTAGATTTTGTAAGAAATACTACCTATTACATTCTCACCTAAGTTGGAAATTTTGAAAAATATTTGCAGATCTACGCTGATCATGACTCCCAGAACCCAAAACCACCCCCAGTTCAAAACTTTATCTATCTATCTATCTATCTATCTATCTATGTCACTTTTTTCTGACCACGATAACTGGAAAAATTCTGCATTAATCTTTTACAAACTGATACATAAAATCAAGGGGCATAAAATCTCGGTCAAGTTCGTTAATGGGCAAAATCGAACCAAGGGGGGGAGGGTGGGGGGACTTTTTGTGAAAACAGAAAAACCCCCATAATTTCTTAATTATGATACATATCGAATCCGTTTAAAGTTATTATTACTTCTAGGAGAAGGGCCGAAAATGTATGTATGACAGATTTTTGATATAATTAAAAATGGCCCCAAGGGGGGGAAAAAGGGGGGGGTTTAGAAGAAAAAAAATCATAGCTTCGTCAATTCACAAGATATCAAATTCGCGTAAATTTATTATTAATCCTCTTAATATTATCTAAAACTTTTATATTGACAAGTTTTTTATAGGACCAACCGTTATAGTAAAAAAAAATTAAAAACAAAAAAAATCCCTGCCGGCTCCGCCTGCAAACAAGTTATTTTTCGAAGTAGGCTGTTCCAACTCCCGCATATTTTCGAAACTGATACATAAAATCAAGGGGCATACAGTCTCGGTCAAGTTCGTTAATGGTCAAAATCGAACCAGGGGGGGGGGGGGGCTTTTTGTGAAAACAGAAAAAAACTCATAATTTCTTACTTATGATACGTATCGAATCCGTTTGAAGTTATTATTACTTCTAGGAAAAGGGCCGAAAATTTATGTATGACTGATTTTTGATATAATTAAAAATTGCCTTAAGGGGGGGGGGGAAGGGGGGTTTAGAAGAAAAAAATTCATAACTTCGCCAATTCTCAAGATTTCAAATCCTTTTAAATTTATTATTAATCCTCTTAATATTATTTAAAACTTTTATATTGACAAGTTTTGTATAGGACCAACCGTTATAGCAAAAATAAAAAATAAAAAACAAAAAAATCCCTGCCGATTCCGCCTGCAAACAAGTTAGGTTTCGAAGTAGGCGGTTCCAACTGCTGCATCATCGTAAAAAGGTCATTTCTTCCGCAATTCCCGACAAACAGGCGCCCCACGGTCTGCGTCTTCGAAATCTACCTATGCCTGTAGGCCGAGCCATCAGGGATTTTTTTCTATTTTGTATATCATTTTTTTTTCAAAAGGTTTTTCTTTTCTTACTTTATTAAAATAATGCGTACTTTACGACGATCGGCCATTAGCATCCACCCTTCACCACCACTACCACTCATAGATATCATATACTACAATTTTAATATCTTATTTCACCCCTTCTAATTATTTTATTATTTTCCATCACATTTCGGGGGGCAGATTAACAGGATTTTATTGCATATGAGAGCAATATTGCCATCTTTTTTTCTAGTGTTCTCAGTTTATCAAGAAATTCTTTAAATTCAAAATTCGAGGGATGGGTATACTAAAATAAGAAAAAGATAGTTTTTTAAAGTCTATTCTTTTAAGATCATAAAAATTAAATGCAAATAAAAGTTTATAATTTTATTTAATGCATGAATACATTAGAGATGAGAATGGGCTAGCGTAAACACAGGCCTGATCCTGACTTGATTTTTATACCGGTCTTTAGGCTAAAAATGGAAAAAAAATTCTAGCAGCTATTTGAGAAAAGAGAATATAATGTAAGTTTCTTGAACATTCTATTCATTCATATTCAAATGGATTTTTAAACTTTTGTGAAATACTCAATCTTGTTAGAATTGTTTTAAAAATATCATTTATTTTCATTATAATATGTTAGTTTATTGTTTTCTGTGACATTATATATATTTACATTCGAAAATACAAATTATTTAGTAATAAGATTTCTTTCCTAGATCCTCCTGGAGGGGAAAGAGGAACTTTGAAATCTTAAATGATAACCCTCCTTTTTTTGCAGATTCGGGTTCTGTGGAAAAAAATACATAACTTTTGTATTGACCATTTTCTTTGAATAATAATGGATGGCTCTGTAATTGAGTAAACATTGAGAGGATCAGTTAGAATCGTTTCCATTCAAAAGTCTGGAAATGGTTGAATAACTCAAGAAATATACATCTGATTGAAAAACAAAAATAATGCATGTTCAATAGTTTTGAAAAATCTATTTAGAGATATCAATGTTGCCCCTTCCCCAATTCTGCCCTCCTGGGGGAAAGGGGGGCAACTTTGAAATTTTAAATGATAACCCTTCGTTTTTATTCCAGATTCGATTTTTACAGGAGAAAAAAATGTTACTTTTATACTTAACATCTTCTTCAAAAAATCGTAAATGAGGCTGTAATCTAGTAAAGTGCAGTGAGAATCGTTTCCATTGAAAAGTCTGGAACCAGTCAAATAACTTGAGAAATATACCTCTGATGAAAAACAGAAAAATACATGTTCATTATTTTAGAAAAATCTATTTAGGGAATGCAAACGTTACCATTTTTCTAAAATATTGAATGCATATTTTTCAGTTTTACAATCCGATTTATATTTCTCGAATTATTCAACCATTTCTAGACATTTCAATGGAAACGATTCTCACTGCATTTTACTCGATTACAGTGCCATCTACGATTTTTTGAAGAAAATATTAAATACAAAAGTTATAAGTTTTAAAACTCTTCTTGTAGAATCTGAATCTGCAATAAAAAAGGATGGGGGTTATCATTTAAGATTTCAAAGTTTCTCCTCTTTTCCCCCAGGAAGGGGGGCCAAATTGGGAAGGCAACTTTGATATCCCTAAATAGATTTTTAAAAAATACTGAAAATGCATTTTTCCATTTTTCAATCCAATGTATATTTCTCGAGTTATTCAACCGTTTCCAGATTCTTTGGACACCCTGTATATAATTACTATGTATCCTTTGTTGTTTGCTGCTGATTGCTAAAAGGATTCTGAGTATTGGGAAGTGATATTTCATTTTGAATGAAAAATAAAGTATTTATAAAGATTTTTATCTCATTGTTGCCTACTATTATGGTGCCCTTAATCTATACTTATGTCCTTCCAGCAGCATGGTTATTTACAAAGTCTAAAAAGCGTTTTTTTACATTTTTTAAAAACTTCAATGACTGAATTTATTTTTACAGTTAAGAACTCAATGCAAATTTGTTGACCGTCTAAAAGCATATGAGAGTAGCAGTCCATGCAGCTGAACTACATCTCAGTTGCATTTGACATTGGGACAGCTAAAGCATAAAATAAAATTCAGCTAGATTTTTTTCATTTATTCTTTAGTACTTTTATTTCTTATTATATTGCATACCAACTACTGGTGTGTGTGAGTGTTGTATGATGTTGCTATGGCAACACCTCCCACTTCTGTGCAAACTGATTTGCACTTTTGTTATATATAGTTTCTAATCTATCATTTATACAAACATCATCAACGCCAACATTGGTTGCCTTAATGTGGCACTGTTTCCCAGAATAGTCATGGGTGATTCTGGAAAAATCGAGTACTGATAAACATTGACATCATATAAAACAACAGTGATCGTAATAAGAATCGATTACCATATTCTAATATCGGATGTTTTAGAATTGCTACTCACATAGATAAGTTTAAAAAAGGTAGGTCCAAATCTTAGGGATCAAATGGCAGAAAATTTGATCATGAATCGTGATAATTGGGATTGATCAATATATTTGGCTCTAATTTCAATGCAATTTTGAGATTAATTCCTTCAATTTTACTATTTTAGTGGCAGAGCTGCTGTGAAATTTTGTACAAGGGCCTTTTTCTTTCCAGGTTAAATTGTTATATTTTTAATATAGAGCCAATTTATTTGTGTTACTACTTTATTAAGTTGTATTTTTCAAGTTCATTCTCCCCCCCCCCCCCCAAATCCTAACTTTCTTAGTCTGATTTGAACCAGACCTTTTTTAACAATCTTCCCAAGTCATCTGGTTAAGAATTAAACATGGATATTTCTTTTGAAACTCTTGGTGACCACTATTTATGAACAGTAATAATAATGTTTGGCCTTTTTTTTAATTCCATCCTTGCTTTAGAGCCATGTTATTTTAGTTCCATTATTTAAGATGTAGGATCTCTCAAGTTTGTCTATATTGTTGCTGCATCAAGTGTACTATATTATAATTTAATTGTCTATGGTCGAAATAATATTAAAGAAAATACTATCCATGAGGCTAATCTGAGGTAATTGTAATTGTTAAAGTATCTATCATGGGCTTGAAATTAGAACTTTTTTTTACTAATAGGGGAGTCTCCCTAGAAACACTTGTGTATGGTGTGGAGCAAAGCTCTTTGAGAAAAATAGAAAATTAACTTTAACCCTGTTTAAAATAGCCATAAATATTAACACATAGCAACAGAGCCATACACAGAGGCAGCGGGCCCTGGTATTAATTCCAATTTGGGGCTCTTCACAATAAGTATGATACAATAAAACGTGTTTAGATGAAAACGCAAACAACCAGTGAAAACTTCCATTTTAGGCAGGTTGTTTTCGTTTTAGAACGTATAATTACTCTTTTTACTAGCTGGACCATGATTTTTTCCTGTTTATAGGTGGATTCCGTTATAAATATGTTTTACTGTATTAGAAAATAAATTCGATGGATAGTTTTTTTTTTGTAAAAAATGTATATAGTATTTGCTTACAATTTTATTATTTTTCATTTAGAGTATTACAGTTTATGTTGCATTTGTAACAAACACTTTTTCACATAACGTTTTTAAATAAAAATTGAAAATATTAATAAATTTTAATTTTATTCATCAATTAATTTTGAGTAAAAAAGGTTAAAAGTATGAAAGAAATAAAATGCGAAACATTGACATGTTACTTCCAACTTCCCAAGTGATTCCTGTTCGAACGTCTGAAATCATCCATGTCATTAAAATGGAGGCACTATTTCAAATCTTTTTTGAGGGGGATGGGGGGAATGGAAATATTATTTTTGACCTTATTGTGCATAACTGAGGAACAATTGACACAGTTTTATTCTCATATTTTATAAAACTAGCTGACCTGCCCGGGCACATGATAATAAATTTAAACATACCTCAAGTTTGTAAGATTTTATATTTTTAACCTGATTTTGTATAAATTTATACTTTTAAATGAAAAATTCGCAAAAAAATATTGATATTTAGTGATAAAAGTGCTCATTAAAAGACAGTTTCTTGTTTTTTCGCGTAGGGTTGTCTCATAGTTTAAAAAAATATAGTTGTCCGAACTCTTTGAAATTTTTATCGGTTATAAATATAAAAGTTTACATCTCATGCTAAAATTTCATGAAAACATGTTGTCTAGTTGTAAAAGAAATTTGTTTTCTTCTCATTTTTTTTTGTTTGTTTGTTTTCATGTCAGCTCATTTAACATAATAATAAAAAACTAGTTTTCATCTTCTGAACTTTCTGAAAACTTAATTGGTTATAAATATGACTGTATCCAAGCTTTCTATAAAATTTCATGAAAAAGTATGCATATTTAGTATTAAAAATATGAGGCGAAGCAGAGCGAAACCATGCCAAACCACCTCGCTTTTTCTCAGTCCTTTTCGAAAAATTTCTCAGATTATTTCTTAAAATACTTCTACATGTCCGAAGGTTTTCAAAATTTTTATAGGTGATGTAAATGTGGTCTACTGAGATGCTCTAAAAGATTGTGTCAAAATACGGATGTTTAGTTACCTTTAGCGTAAAAAAGATCATCTGCATGAGGTGCAAAGTGACCTGAGTTTGACAATTTTCTGAAAGGTTAAAATTTGTACTTTTTATACCAACTGTATTGTTGATAAGAATGTTTCAACTTTAAGAGCTTATTTTTGTTTTGTCGATACCTCTAAAATTTTGTTCTGAAGAGGCACTGCCATAAGAGGAAAAACGCCCTTCAGGAAAACAGCTCTTTTTGAATTTTTTTTCAAAGTTTTAACAATGATATTTTTTTAATTGACTGTGGTATTTGACACTTAAGAGTATAGTCTGTCTAAATATGTAATTCAATTTTAACTGTACCGATCGGTTTGGCCGATTTAAAACTACAAAATCAGAAAAAAACAAGTGTTCATTCTTCATTTACTCCCAGGGTGTAAATCATGTTCTGGGCACTTTTGCCGGCTCACAAAGGACGATATGTGTTTTTAATTAATATCTCAGCTAATTATAAAAAAATAAAAATCTGACCCTCAGGTGCATTATGACCTAACTTAGACTATCCTCACCCAAAGTTTCAGACTTCTATGTCCGATAGATTTTCCTAGGTATTGCATATAGACACACACAGATAAAACCTTCCTTTTACTAGTATAGATTAGCTAAAGTACTCATTATTGAAAAATGTGCTTCACTTTGAGAAAGTTGCCATAGCAAGGCTTTAGCACACATTATTGATATTTATTAATTTCTATGCTTAAATTGTTTATTTAATACTAATATTTCTGTTTAATCAAATATGACAAACTATTTTAGCTTTTATGCAATTTTAGATTTTTTTTAATTCTGATAAACTTCAAAACATAAAATTCTTTGAGAGGATATTTTCGTCTGATGGGAAAATTCTTAAAAATTATTGTCATATGAGATGTAAACGTTCAACTGTGCAGATTGCTGCAAAGGCAAAACTTTAAACTCATTTAGCTCCAAACACTCTTTTTCAGCCATTTTGTCACAATTACTTTGGAACAAGTTAATGGATTTACAAGTTTCTTTTTTTAAAATAAAGCAAACTAAATTATCTACAAATGATACCAGAAAAAAAAAAAATTTCTTTTCTCAAGTTAAACTGAAAATAAGATCCATTTGTATAGATTTTGAATTTATTATTATTTTTTTAATTTTTCACAATTTTTTCTTTATTTTTCAAGTACAATAGAGAGTTTTATTTAGTTCTATAAAACATGTATAAATAAATTCAAAAAGAAGTAAATAGTCTAAATTAATTACAGGGTTCCTAATACATGATTAAACTGCAGTCAATTTTCTTCATTTAAACTTTTCTGGCCCTCTTTAAGTTAGGTGAATGTTATCCTGTCTGTACTGGGAGATTTATGACTTCAAACTGATTTAAGACTATAATATTTATATGCGTTTTAAAACTATTTATGATTTAAAAGTAATAAATAAAGTTTTATACAAGTCATTCTAATAGTTTTAATTAAAATTGTTTAACCATTCACTGACTTATGACATTTTAAAGGTATTCGACTCTAAATTCAAATATATCAGAAAATGTTATTTATTTGCATTAGCAATTTTTGTCCCTTTCTTTCTTATAGGCTTCATACCCGTAAGGCATGGTGACGTCACTGTGAAGTCACACTGTGACTTTGTGACTGTCGTCGTGACGTCGATGTGAAGTCATTGTGACCTAAATGTGAGGTCGTTATGGCCGTTTTCAAGGCTTTCTGTGACCGCACAATGTGACTACTTTGTGAAGTCACGGTGTGACAAATTTGTGAAGAATGTGACATTTGTGACGATTTTGTCTTTAACTTTGTGAAGCAGATATGACCTCAGTGACGATGTTGTGAATTCACCCTGTGACTGATTTATAAAAAGTGTGTCGTTTGTGACGATTTTGCCATTAATTTTATGACGAACCCATTTGGGTCCTGTCCAGTGCTGGATGATTTGAATTTATTCAAACGCGACCCAAAGAGTTAGTTATATCTATTTTACTCTGCATTGGATTTTAGGTAGATTTCGTAAGAAATATTACCTATTTCATTCTCCCCTAGGTTGGAATTTTTGGAAACAATTTTCAGATCCACACCGATCATGACTCCCAAAACCCAAAACCACCCCACCCCCAGTTCAAAACTTTATATTATATATATATATATATGTCACTATTTTATGGACACGATAAATTCAAAAATTCTGCACAAATATCTTCCAAACTGATACACAAAATCAAGGAGAATAAAATCTTGGTCATGTTCGTTAATGGGTAAAATCGAACCAAGGTGGGGAAATAGGGGGGGGGCTTTTTGTGAAAACAGAAAATTCCCCATAACTTCTTAATTGTGATACGTATTGAATCCGTTTAAAGTTACTATTACTCCTAGGAAAAGGGCCGACAATTTATGCATGGCAGTCTTTTGATATAATTAAAAATGGCGTCAAGGAGGGGAAAAAATAGAGGTTTGAGGAGAACAAAATCCATAACTTTGTCAATTCACAAGGTATCAAACCGCTTAAATTTATCATACATCCTGTTAATATTATCTGCAACTTTTATATTGACAAGTATTTTATAGAACCAACATTTATAGCAAAAAAATAATAATAATTATAAATAAATAAATAAAATAATAATAATAATAATAATAATAATAATAATAAAATTGCTGGCTCTGACAACTTGACACAGGTAGATTTCGAAGTGGGTGGTCCGAACTGCCGCATCCTGGCAAAAATGTCATTTATTCTGCAATTCTCAATAAACAGGCGCCCCACGGTCCGCATCTTCGAAATCTACCTGTGCCTGTAGGTCGAGCCATCAGGGATTTTTAGAGTATTTTGCTGCTTTTCATGTTAAGGCTGCATGTACCCATCTCACACCATGGGTTGAATTCACTAGAGATTATTTTCTTTCGAGTTGGATTAACTGATTCTCGTTTTTTTAAGAGATGTTAGAGCTATTATTTGGTACTCGTGGATGTGTCATTGGTACTCGTCATACCTAACTGCAGCCGTGATTTGCAGCGAGTCAGTTTCTGCTAGGTATTACAGATTTTTGTGTACGTCTAGTTCAGGTTGTCTTTTGTTTCTATATGGATTAGGACTGGCTTTACCCCAATCCAATCCGCTAATTAAATTGTCTGCAATTTTTTTTATTTGGGTAAAGTTTTAGTCAGGTTAGCAGATTTTTTTTTTTTCTGACAGTTGAGTTTGGGTTGTGTTTTGTTTCAAATGGGTCGGATCCATATTTTATTTCAGATAAAAATATCTCTATTTTTGAATGTGTTATATATTTTTTAATTTGTATTTATTTCATGAAAATAATATTTAACTTATACATATGATTATAGATATTTTTTTCATAACTTATTTTACATATCATTTTAATAACAATTTCTATAATCTTGAAATTCCGGTCGAGCATTATTGGTCAGTATTGGGAATATTCTGTCTTCAGTGTTTGACTTTTCATTTCTGACAGTGTAATTACATATACAAAATGCTATAAATAGTAATTACATTTATAGTATCAATTAAGCTAGTAAATCCGCAGATCAGGGGTCTTAAACGTCAGTTCCATAGTTTTATATCGAAATCATTTTATGAAGGAATTTAAAACATTCAACCCGCAATTTTATTTGTATCATTTTTTTATTGCTCATTACTACAAGTAATATATCAAATAGTTTATGAAAAATTAACTCTTAAGGCTGTTCGTTAGTAAACTTACCAATTCCCCTTGCTAATGTTAAACATTTGGACTATAGGATGCATTCGTATATTTAAAATATCTCTCCAGAAAATTAATATTCTTAAATTTTGTTTTCTGTGTACACTTCTTAAAGGGTGTCTTTTTTTTTTTAGTTATCAAAATATTTCTTAAATATGTGCTTAATTTATAATTATATGTGTTAAAATATGAATTTAATACTTCTCATAAAATTAAGTATATATTTTAGAAATATTTTGATAACTAAGGAAAAAAAAAGAGACATATTTTAAAACGAGTACACAGAAAAATAGTGTATTTAGAAGTTAGTTTCTTTAGAAGTTAGTTCATAGAAGTTAAAAATATTAATTTCCCAAGGAGATATTTTAAATATACGAATGCATCCTTCGCCCATAGGTTTATCATTAGCTAGAGCAGGAAGTTCACTGACGAACAGCCTTAAGAATTGTAACAGGAAACACAATTCCATGTATTATGATACTCCAAAAAATGTTCTCATTACACAGACACACACACACACACACACACACACACACATATATATATATATATATATATATATATAATTATAATACCTTTGAATTTAAAAAAAACATATCAAGTTCTTGTAACATTCTACTAAAATCTCCAAAGAGATAATTAATGATAATGTAGGCAGAATACCACATAGTTAATAAATTAACAAGTGCAACCATAATATTACCATAGCTTGTGCTTCAATGGTAATTGGCCAAAAATACTGAAAACATGAAGAAAATTTAAAAAGAGAATATATATATATATATATATTAAACTCTACACAAAATCACTGTCTCAGTAATTTAACAAATGTAATTCTTTAAAATTCCGTATTTTAAATATTTTATCGAAATACATAAAGTATTCATCTTGTGATAATAAAAATTATTAGCTTGAACAATTAAGTTTAAACATAAATATTTTATTAATTATTGATATCCTAATTGGTCAATGTATTTCAAAACGATTATTGTGTTTATTTAGTATAATTCCGTTAAGTTCAGATTCGAAACACATTTATAAAACAATTACCTATTACCAGGCCCGTATTTTGGATGTGTGACGCCCTGTGCAATCAATTATTTAACACCCTCCTTCTTTTACTTATATAAAAATCTATATTTTTAGAATAATTTATTTCAATTTTAAATACTATAAAACATTTAAAATTAACTGAATACATAAAGCATGAAACAAACATGCAAGCTTAAGTTTTAATAATTTTTGCAGAAAACAATAAGTGGTAAATACACAAAAAAAATATAACTACAGTTAATCAGCGCTGTTAAAAATATAGCACAAAACTCCACTTTTGTTTAGCAAAAAATATATTATAGAAATGACAAAAAAAAAAAAAAAAACACTTGATTTTTAACAGTACCATTAAAAATCACATACAAACTTCCAATTTTATCTAGCAAAATGTATGATAGAAATACATTTAAAAAAATCACCACAATTTAATGGAAAATATTAAAAAAATTATATCTTAGAACCATCCTAATTAGTCTGTAGGAAATATGTTTTACAAACTCGATATTTAGTAATCATTTTACAATACTCACGGAACTCTTCTCATTTTTGCATTTGCGAAAGCATTTATAACTTAGTCGAAATCGAGCATAACAACATCATAAAATAAGAAAAACATCATAAATAGGAATATATTGTTTTATATTATGAATTTAAAATAATAAAAAATGATTTATTTAAAACAATGTAATTTGTAACTCTTAAGTGCAGACAAATTGAACTTAATTTTAGAATATTTTGTACTTACCAAATCCTTAATGCATATCCATCTAAAAATTCTTCGTGAGTTACTTTATCCATTTTTAGCAAATTGTTAATGATCTCATATCATATGTGGAATCTTTTCCAGCAAGAAATTTTGGAATGCTGATTATAAAAAATCCCTGACGGCTCGGCCTACAGGCACAGGTAGAATTCGAATACACAGACCGTGGGACGCTTGTTTGTTGGGAATTGCAGAAGAAATGACCTTTTTTTGGGACCGCCTACTTGGAAATCTACCTGTGTCTGTAGGTGGAGCCATCAGGGATTTTATTTATTTACTTACTTTTTGCTGTAAGGGTTGGTCCTATGAAAAACTTGTCAATATGAATGTTCTAGATAATATTAAGTGAATTTTTAATAAATTTAAGCGGATATGATATATTTTAAATTGATAAAAAGTTATGAAACTTTTTCTTCTTAAACTCCTATCCCCCCCCCCTTGAGGTCATTTTTAATGGTATCGAAAATCTGTCATACATAAATTTTCGGCCCTTTTACCTAGAAGTAATAATAACTTTAAGCGTATTCGATACGTATGATAATTAAGACATTATGGGAATTTTTCTGTTTTCACAACCCCCCCCTCCCCTCCCCCGTTGGCTCGATTTTGCCCATTAATGAACTAGACTGATATCTTATGCCCCTTGATTTTATGTATCAGTTTGGAAGAGATTTGGGGAGAATTATTGAAGTTATCGTGTCCATAAAAAAGTGATATAGATAGCTAGATAAAGTTTTGAACTGGGGGTGGTTTTGGGTTCTGGGAGTCATGATCGGCGTAGATCTGCATAAATTTTCGAGAAATTCCAACACAGGGGAGAATGTAATAGGTAGTATTTCTTAATAGTACTTCTTAGGTGGTATTTCTTTATAAGTAGTAAATCTACTTAAAAGCAAGATTAGTACTGACTTTTTTTTAAATGAAGGGGTTTACAAGTTTTTTGACCAGCCCTGAACCACCCGCTACAAATAAATTTTAACCGTAACTAAAAACTCTCTTCAACATGGAGATCAGGAAATAGGGGGGTGGACGTAGGCGATCTCCTTTTCTGTTAGAACTTATAATTTTGTTCCTCTACTAAATCTCATGAATTAATACAACGTTAGCACATTTTAAGAATTTTAAAGATTTTTTAATGCTATAATAATGGCTTCAAATATTTCTAAATCATTATATATAATTCATAAATAAATTACTACTCCAAATTAAAAAATAACATTGCAAAATTACTATGATTGGAATTTTCCTAAGGAAATGGTAACATATTTTGTAAAAATATTGTGAAAAGTTATTTATTTATAATTTGTTGTTGCTTAGACTAATCTAAACTATCCTGAAATATGATAATTTTAAAATTTAAAGTTTTCAATATTTGTCTTCTTCATATTTTAAATTAATACAAATCTTTAAAATTTCAAATAATAATGTAAAGTATTCACAGTATATAGTAAAAAAAATAACTTTTATTAGTTTAGCAACCTATTCAATTTTTTATAGAACCACCAGAATACAATAATTTTGAAATAAAACAAGATTTGTGCAGTTGTACCGGAGTTATGCCTAAAAGTAAACGTAAACATAAGATACATTTTTTTTATTACAGAAAAGTATTTAAAATATGTAAACACTTTTCCTAATTGCCTAACTTTTATGCGTAAATATATACATAATTTTATATATGTATATGAAACTTCTTTTTACCATATAAAAATATTTATGACATGTAAAACAATTTAGAAAATGCACGGTTTTTGCAATTTGATTATTTTCGCTGGAAAACAAAATTCTTATGCCGTCATAAAAAATATTTTTTTTAGGAAATTTCTTGAATACCAACATCCTAAACGTATTCAAAGGTGAACAAAATATGAAATTTCAGTTATAGTTTGATAATTTCTAATAATAGTCAAGTTCAATCATTATTTAAATTACAAAGATTGTATAAGTACTAAGGGAAAATCAAACATTCGTTAATTCTTTAATGTTCTTATAAAGTTATGAATAACTGCTATTAGGGTTATTTCAACTTAATTATATTACATGAGCAATTTTTATTACATCTTAAATTTAAAATATATACTATATGTGTGGATTTCAATACAACTAATGCAAACTTTGCATTTAATGATTAACATATTTCCAAAATATTTTAGCTTAGAATTAAGTAGCAACAAACTATAGATGAATAACTAATTAATTTCCAGATAGATTTATTTAAAAAATAAGTAACAATTAAATTATGCATTTACAAAAGAAAATTGTATCATTTTTTCTGCTAGAATATGCGGGTCAGTAATTTATAAAGAAATATATGCAGCAATTTATAAATTTAAAAGCATTACTATAGCATTGGAAACACTTTAAAATATTTAAAATGACTTACGTGGAATTAGTTCATTAGTTCACACTCTTTATTAGAAAAACATGTTCTACTCAAATGTCCGCAGAATTTAAAAAAATCGTTTGCTTAACGTGTTCTTCCAAGTAGTACTACGCAGCTTCGTCTGAGCAGACAGGCAGGTGTTTAACATTGTTTCTGAAATAACAATAACAAAAGAACTTATATGCTGATTATTTTACATCGGAAAATAGTCTTTCTTTCTTTCCTTTTTTTTTTTTTTACCAGGGGAATAAGCTATGAAAAATTGCATTTACATGTATATTTTTATTAATTGCAGTTACTCAAAATCACTCCAATTTAATCAAGAATAGTTATAAAAAATTGATTTTATGGCATTTATGAAGTAATTTATATAGAAATATCAATACTTTTTTAGAAATAAATTGATTAAATATGAATTTACTTCATTTATATATCATCGAATAAAAAAGCAATATATTTATTGGTGATAGAGGAAGAGATTCTTTTTAAATACAAGACAGTTTTGGTCAAATTGCTAAAGAAAATATGCCAAGTTAACAGCGTCTTTTAGTTCCCTTTTCTCCAAAAATAAATAAATATAAATATAAATATATATAAATATATATATATATATATAATGTCCGAAAGTAGTTTACACCCGTGCCGCAATCTGTCCCCTAAGGCCACATATGACTATAGGGTATTTTGTGTTATCACTATCTGTGTTACGAAATTAATTAAGGTCCCATACACTTTCTTGGACCTAGGGTCACTTATAGAGAATCTCTGATAGAGAATATTATCATTTTCGTAGCAGACACTGGTGCTGAGGAAGGGGCTGAGGAAGCATACCGCTCCCAAGTTTTCATGTTTTAACTTTTTTCTTTATCATTAATGATTTAAACAAAAAAGAATTATAAATAAAACATATTTTTCTCAAGTTTTTAAAACTAACTGAATTGTAAGAGTAAAAATAATAATTAAGTGCATAAAAATGTTATTTAGTATTATCATGACATCAGTGTGTGACAAAACTCTCCCTCCCCCACAAAAAATTAGATTTCGTTCTGTCAGAGTTGATTGTTTTTGTGATCATATTTGTTTCGTGAAGTATGTGACTTGCAGTGACGTCACTGTGATGTCACAAAAATTTTAAATATTGTCAAAAGTACATTTTTTAGGATGAATAATTTGTTTTGAGGTGTTCTTGTTTCTTTTTAAAAGTTTTGAAGAAGTTCACATTTTAGTAACAATGTGACGTCACAGAGTGGTGGCATTTTGATCACAGATGTGACGTGACCACTGCGACTCGCAATGACGTCACTGTGACCATGCATGCTATACAGGTAGTTATGTTAAAATTGAACGAAAAAGGGCCATCTAACCACCAAGCCGTTTAGGTAATAAAAACTATAGCAATAATGAAGAACTAAGAATCTTGATAATACAGGGATATTTATTAAAATATGAATTGCTTAAGAATTGGTTGTTTAAATTTCACCGGCTCCAACTGCCTGATGCCTGCATCTTTACTAATTGCGTTCTGCTGCTTTTAATTTGTCAAATGTAAAATACTCAATCATCCAGTATTTGATATATATGGGCCCTGTGGCCTACCCATTCCCCCCCCCCCCTCCGGGTCAACCCGTAAGAATGTTCTAGCAAATTTGGACGTTTGAATTTTAATATTTGTTAGTTATTTTAGTTTAAATTTTTTACTTAAAAAAGTATGATTCAACTTTTTCTGGTATTTTATTTAAAAAATAAACACAAAACCGGGCATCCAAGGAGAGCCGGGCTTTGGATATTTATACCAGCTCTACCCCCTCTGTACAGGCCTGCATAGCAAATGTTATAAAAAGAATTTATGTCAAAAATTTAGAAGATTTTAACTAATCAACTGTTATTATATTTCAAATAAAGTGGAGAGTCAAAATACGTCCCATTAGAATTAACTTTTAAATATACACTAAAAACACTTTTTATTTTGCGTAAAAGACGTCAACATAAACCTTAAGGATGTTAAAATTTAAAATTTACATGTTTCGATTTGTTCAGCAAATCGTTCTCAGAATATATACAAACCACAAATACAATGTACATAAAAAACGAGAGATTAAATTAATTAAAAACCAGAGAGTCTGAACAGTCACTATGTGAACTTTGAAACTTGAACTTTATGTGAAAGGGTGACCTTTCGTGTGTTTATGTTATTCCATTTATTAGGAAGGGGGTGTTAGAAATTATTATGTTGGTATGACACAGGGGAAATTGAATGTTAGATGTAAAGAGCATATTGCAGATATTAAGTATAGGAGAGGGAATACTGTCTTATCAAAGTTAAATAATAGAGAGAGCATCAACATCCTATTTAATGAAGCTAAATTGATGTATTGTTCCAGTTTTTATTTTCAACTATTTGTGAGGGAATCTATTGAAATTTATTTAAGAGGCTCGAAAGCATGTAATGATACGTTGTCATTTAATATTCCGAAGATTTGGGTTGAGTGGTTGAATAATAGTGGGATGTGGTCTGTAGATGAATCTAAGAGCGGTGTTAAAATTAAAAGTATAGAGGGCGTTGTACTTTCTTTCACATAGTGACTGTTCAGACTCTCTGTTTTTTAATTAATTTAATCTCTCATTTTCTATGTATATATTCTGATGATGATTTGATGAACAAATCGAAACATGTAAATTTTAAATTTTAACATCTTTAAGGTTTATGTTGACGTCTTATAAGCAAAATAAAAAGTGTTTTTAGTGTATATTAAAAAGGGTTGGGTTGATTATTGACGGCCAATTATCTACACTAGGGATATAGGCCCGGGGGGAGTGCCCTTCGTGGGGGTCTTTCTAAGGGAACCTAATCCGTATTTACGCATGGATAAATCCACGGCTCGAAGAAAACCACGAAAACTCCGAACGATTAGGCCGACGGGCGCGATTGGGATCGAACCCAGCACCTCCCGTCTACCAGCTTCGAGAGCACAACCTTTCAGCCACTGTATATTAAAAAGATTTTAACTAATTAATTATTAGCTTATGAAAATTGGGTTTCATCCAGTTTTTATGGTCTTCATAGTATAATTTCATTCCTTTTCCAACTTCATTGTCACTCCAAAAATGTTACCTTTTTCAAAAATTGGTAAAATATCTTGGTCAAGAGGCCTCCATCTGCAAAATTCACTTGGGTAATTTTGAAATTTAATATTCAATGGCACCTCCTCACCCTAAATTCCAGTTCATGCTATTGAGACTAAACAATAACTACTTCTCTCTACAAGTGAGTTAGTGTCTTTTCTACAGAATATCATGTATCAGACAGAATTCTCTAATTGTTTTAATTTTTATTGTGCTTTATCTGTAGTACAAAGTATTGTTTTGTTATTTGTTTGATGGTATATAGTATGAATGTTAATTTTAATAAAAAAAATTCTTTTTGTTTATAGATGAACAGAAAAAAGAATTGGTGATATGTTGATTACAAGCCTTTCTCTGCTGAAGTTATATTTGATGTTATTCTATTTTAGAGAAAACTAGATTTTTAGTAGGTGAGCATCTCTCTCTCTCTCTCTCTCTCTCTCTCTGATAAGCAGGAATTTAACATATTATCTATGAAATTTCATATTAACTCTAAATTTATGCCATTCTTTTTATGTGTAGAATTTTTTAAAAGGTCATTTTGATCCCTTTGTAAATAAAACTACATTTTTTATTAAGTAATATTGTAATCTTGTAAAAGTAAAATCAGTATAAATTAAATTATAATTTATTTTAATCTTCTGACTGTTGAGCAAAAAGACAAAATTGTAATGTTGTTTTCTCTGTATTTTTTTAAATGCTAAAAAAAGATGATTTTTCAAACATAATGTAAAAAATTTAATTATTTATATAAATATAGTCCTTCAGAGTATTAATCATTACTCAATTTTTTAAAACCGCATTATATTTGTAGAACCAGTAGACCCATGTGAGGATTTCACACTGCAGTCTAATATTTTTTAATATCTAATATTTCTTCGATACAGGTTGAAATTTCTAAAGAAACATCAAAGATAAAATTATCTGCAAACAACATTATCTGAGCCAGAATATCATCTTATTTATTCCACTAAAGTTACAGTAAAAACTGATCAAAGATACTAAAAGGCATGCACCAGAAAAAATAATTAACTGTTGTATTTTATCCTTGGCATATATAATTATACAGTATTATATTTCTTGTATTACTTATGCCACAATTTTAACTGCATTAGGGGATGAAATCAACAGCTTCAGGGAAAAAAAGACAAGAAAAATAAATTGAATACATTGAAAATGCAATTTCATCATTAAATGTAGTATAACAAAGCATATATTTTAGGCTACTTGTGAAATACTATTACTTTTACAGATCTATTGTGTGTTCTTTTTTTTAACTATTTCAATTAGAATTTTGCTTTTTAATCATAAATATAGAATAAACTCGTGCAGAGATGTCTTGCTTTATATTTCTTGTACTACTTATTTTATTTTTTTTTTTGTAATCATTTCTGAGTATGGTATATTGCAGTATTTTATTTTTGTGGTAACACTGATTTCAGATTAACCTTTCATTTCATTTATGAAAACAATGCTGATTTAATTTTTAATTAACTTCAAATTTTAATACAAAATGTGTTTTAATGAAATATGAATATACTATTTCAGCAGCCTTTTCAAAATTATTTCATATGGTATCTCATTTATCGTTCCGTGTTTTGTATTTGATTAGAAAAAGGATGTCAAAAACAGAAATAACAGATAAGATTATATTAATTTAAATAATGCTTCTATTGCAGTGAAACCTACAGCTTAGTGAATGGATATAGCAGTGAGAAGCTTAAATGACATAATAATTATTGTCTGAAATGTGCTTTTATATAGAAATAATTAGCTAATTGTGTTAAAAAATCTTGTTTCAATTTAGTTACATCTTAGAAGCAAGAACAATGAAAATTATAAGTGTTTATGTAAATTTCTGTTATAAAATAACATTGTAAAGCAAATTAATCAAATACTTTAGTATTTCAATCAATTATTTTGTTTTAACAAAGAACAATGTAAGAATCATAGTGTACTTACAAAATTATTTTTGAACATAGAAATTTCCATGCTAAAAACATTGTTTATTATCAAAATATGAGAAAATCTGTGTCTGCAGATGCTCTTGTGAAAAATAAATTGGGACCCACATTTTAGACTTGAAATTAAGATCATGCAGCTAATGTATCCCAAACATTGCAGTGCTGTGAATTTTTCTAATAATATATTTTATGAGTTTTTTGAAGTTTAAATTTTATCTTAACATAACTGTAGTATATTATAACTTATCATTTTTTTTCATTTATCTCCAGCATAAATGGTTTCTCTGCACATAATAAAAACTTTCTGCGAATTTGACATTCGTGAATCACTGACAAACATATTTTACTTTTAGAGAATGCAATCATGTGTTTTCACTGTCACTTTGAATTTCTCACTAATCATCTTTTAACTGACTGTCCAGGCTGAAGACACATGTGTAGAATTTACTTTAATTCATCAGCTCCTACTTTGATAAATCTCATTGAAAAAAATGCAATCTTAGCTTTCTTTAATGCAGGCAGGGTTTTTTTTTAAATCATAGTTGCTTGAGGTCTTAATAACACAATTTTAAGATTTATTGTTTTCACTATTGACAGTTTTAATTCTCTACGCTTGTATGGGATATCTGGATGGGAAACACCACTAAGATAAAATTCCTTTTTAAGCTTCGTTTTCATTTTTAATTACATTTATTTTTTACCATAACTTTCTGAGGACGGTCTAATGTTTACTTTTAATTTTTACTTTAATGTGACATGCCCCTAAAAAGAATTTGTGGTGGTAAACCTTAAAACCAAGCAGACCAAAACACCAACACTGACCAATCAACCAGAATATTTTTCAATTGGCTAGACCTATATACTATATGAATATAAATGAGTATGTATTATAACGAGTATATGTTCTTTTCTATACAAAAAAAGGATAAAATTAACATTAAGGATATAGTTGTCAGTTACTTTTTCTTAGTGTCATTAAAATATAAATTGATTTTCTTTCCCTTTGGCTCCAACCCACAGAAAAAGAAGTTATTCGCCCTTCCATGCGCTGGATGATCGGACGTCGTGGGAAAGTAGGAGACGTCAGGAAGCCTGGCACATGACTGAAGGACTGACTCTCCTTATGGGTTTTCGGTCGCTGGGTGTTCTCGGCGGTTCATCGAGTGTCTGTGTGAATGTCTCCTCTGAGTTATGGGATCCTCCGCAGACCGCAATGACCTATGTCATTGCAGACTCAGGTAGAAGGCTTGAAGGTCCGCAGGTGGCGGCCCCTAGCCGATCGCAGCACCGTAGGGAGCAGTACCTACTGGTACAATATATGTCCTTCAGGACATGGGCATGACGCGCCGGGTGACGTGCCGGGTGGCACTGGGTGGACATGGCGCCTGCCGTCACAGCTCAGTTTTCCATTTGGCTGCCGATTTCAAAATTTCAGGTGCACATTGAAGTGTGACAGTTTTCAGGATAATGAAAATTTTGTTTCATTTATTTGTGTCAGTACAACCTAATCGGTGCAGCACTTTATTCTGTAGTAATAATAAATAATCATCTAAACAAACCTCCCCTTCCCCTCCCCCCTCCCCCCTCCCCCCTCCCAAAAAAAATCCTTTGCCCCACTTTGACCTCACAAAGTTCTAAAATTTTATTAAATAGTTTCTTCTGTATTTATTATTATTTTTTATAATAATAAGTAATCCTCTAAATTCTTACCCCAGACAAAGATAAGTAATCGGTTGGGAAAGTTAGTGACATAGAGGCATTCATGGGAGGCAAGGAAGTGACAATTTGAGAGATAGGAGAAAGGAGGGAGAAACAACCTACAAAATTTACATGATATAATTAACGGATGATCTCAAAAGAGAAAATTATTTTTGTTACAACACATGCTGAAAATGAGATTTTTCATGTGAATTGTGAGATAATACAAACAAACTGACTCATGTTTTATTCCTGTTTTAAGAGAATTTTTAAATGATACAAATATTTAAGGAGTAAACTTCCTTGAAATGCATCACTTTACAGAAAAAGCAATTGAAATGTTTTCCTAAAATTCATTGCTAACCTCATTTGAAAATTTTATTTCTCTCCTTATTTTTATTTATGGCATTTTCTTCATATATATTTACACCTAACAACAAGAAATGAAAAAAGTAAATGGATAAAAATTCAAGTTTTTTTTATGTTTAAATTTTTTTCATCCATTATTTGAATATTTTAAAGCAAAATCATTTCAGCTGCTATGTGATTCACCTATGCAAATAAATATATAAAATTACTGTTTCATGATTCTAAATCACAAATAACATATGATTGTGAAATAGGAGAATTTCCTTTTTATAGTTAAGACATTTTCAAATATTTCTTTGTTATAAGTTTGTTTAACATCTCTAATAAGGATTACTCTGTTGCAAAGTGTAATTGTGGTTCAATAACATACAATAAAATTTTTCTAGTTTGCAGTTAAAAAAACTCATACTAATTTCTGCAGTACAATTATATATTCAATTTAGTTAGGGTGAAACAAAATTATTATGATTTGTGCCAGATGGTAAATTAAAAAGATTCTTTTTTCATCAAAATAATGTGCTATTTTATAATAAAAGTTAAAAAAGTGTCAAATGTAATGCTAGTATAGATTAAGGAAAATGATTTTTCTGAAAACAATACTGGTTATTTCATTGTAAATGAATTCTTTCCACCTCCTTCTTTAAGTTGGCATGCCACTATTTTTGTGCAAATACTACATTTTGTTTCATTGAAGGCTACTAAATTATCTTTTTTTATTGCACTTGGCAGTATTTTCAGTGTTTTCATGGCTGTTTCTAAATGAATATAGGTTACAAAAATTTAATTTATTGTCAAAAGCTCTTTTACTGTAAAATATGCTTTTGATGAATTGTAAAAAGTGATAGATTATTAATTTTATTTATTGCAGATGCATATATCTATAAAAGGTGTTAAAGAGAAAAGATTCCTTGGATATCCATTACATCACACAAAGCTGAAAAAAGTATTTTAAGTGTAAAGTATGGAACAAAACATTACTTTACAAGAACATTTTGGAGAAGCACCTTCTGACTCACAACAAGGGAAATCATATATTTGTAAGATATGCAACAAAAATTTCTCTCAAAAGAGCTGTTTAAACAAACATTTGGTAGTTCATACTGGTGAGAAACTAGTTGTATGTGAGATATGCAACAAGAAATTCTCTCATAAGGGTAATTTGAAAACACATCTGTTAATTCATACTGGTAAGAAACCATTTGTATGTGAGATATGCAACAAAAGATTCTGTCGAAAGAATGTATTAAGCACACATTTGTTAGTTCATACTGGTGAGAAACCTTTTGCATGTGAGACATGCAACAAGAAATTCTCTCAAAAGGGTAATTTAAGCAGACATTTGTTAGTACATACTGGTGAGAAAGTATTTGTATGTGAGATATGCAACAAGAAATTCTCTCAAAAGATTTTCTTAACGAAACACTTATTAGTTCATACTGGTGAGAAACCATTTGTATGTAAGATATGCAACAAAAAATTCTCTCAAAAGTTTTCATTAACGCAACATTTGTTAGTTCATTCTGGTGAAAAACGATTTGCATGTGAGATATGCAACAAGAAATTCTCTCTAACGGGTGATTTAAGAAGACATTTGTTATGTCATACTGGTGAGAAACCTTTTGCATGTGAGACATGCGACAAGAAATTTGCTCATAAGAATACTTTAAGAGAACATTTGTTTGTTCATACTGGTGAGAAACCTTTTGCATGCGAGACATGCAACACGAAATTTGCTCATAAGAGTAATTTAAGAGAACATTTGTTTGTTCATACTGGTGAGAAACCTTTTGCATGTGAGACATGCAACAAGAAATTCGTATATAAGAGTAATTTAAGAGAACATTTGTTAGTTCATACTGGTAAGAAATCTTTTGCATGTAAAATATGCAACAAGAAATTCTCTCGAAAGTCTGATTTAAACAAACATTTGTTAGTTCATACTGGTGAGAAACAATTTCTATGTGAGATATGTAATAAGAAATTCTCTCGAAAGAGTACTTTAAGACAACATTTGTTAGTTCATACTGGTGAGAAACCTTTTGCATGTGAGACATGCAACAAGAAATTCTCTCAAAAGAATCATTTAAGCGGACATTTGTTAGTACATAGTGGTGAGAAAACTTTTGCATGTGAAACATGCAACAAGAAATTCTCTCACAAGAGAACTTTAAGAGAACATTTGTTAGTTCATACTGGTTAAAAACCCTTTTGCATGCGAGACATGCAACAAGAAATACTCTCAAAAGATTCATTTAAACAGACATTTGGTAATTCATTCTGGTGAGAAACCTTTTGCATGTGATACATGCAACAGAAAATTCTCTTAAAAGGGCTTGTTAAACAGACATTTAATACTTCATATAGGTTAAAAAAAAATTGTATATGAGATATGCAACAAGAAATTCCCTCAAAAGAGTGATTTAAACAAGTATTTATTAGTTCATACTGGTGAGAAATGTAACAAGAAATTCTCACAAAAGATTGAATTAAAAAGGCATCTGCTGAATCATACTGTTAATAAACCATTTGTTTGTGTGATATGCAAAAAGAATTTCTCTGAAAAGAGCAATTTTAAACGTTATCTCTAAATTCATACAGAAACCGTTTGTTTTTGAGACATGCAATAAAAAATTTTCACAAAAGGATAATAAAATAAGTACTTATTTATGCTCTCATAAAATGACGTTCGCTAATAACTAACTTTATTTCTCCTTTTTTTATTGTATGGGCCTTGATGTAAATTAGGAGAGTATGATTTCTTATAAAATATTATAAACAACAAAATGAAACAGTGGTCAATGAAAAACTTTCTATCTTATGTTGCTTATCTTTGTAATGATATGTCATATATTTTATTTTGAAGAATTTGATGTTAGATATATATTAATTGATTTATATATATATTAAATACTTTTAATGTACAGGGTGATCTTTTTTAAAGTGACAGTGTTTGGAGCGCCCTATAGCGCAATCCAATAGCCGAAATGGCACCAAACTTGGTATTTAGACTAATCAAGACATGGGAAAAAGGATTCCGTTAAAAAAATTAGTTCCAAAAATCGCCGCTAGGGTATTTTGTGACGCTTTGCAATGTATAAAATGTGAGAAAAGAAAAATACTAACACATACAAACGTACAGTTAAATTATTAATGTTTATTTACTACATTAACTTCCCCAGTGAGGAATTAGACCACCTTCAATATGAGTACCGTTCTCAGATATAACACTGTGCATTCTGTGCAAAACGTTCTTCGCAGCCGTACATAACATATCACGAGGAATATTCTGCACTGTCTTTGTTATGTTGTCCTTTAGAATAGACAAATTTGATACTCCACTAACATAAACTTGAGATTTCAAATAACCCCAGAGCCAAAAATCGCATGGCGTGAGGTCAGGGGAATGAGGTGTCCATACAACTGGAAAACTCTGACTTATGACTATCATCAGCAAAGGTTTGGCGCAACAGCAGCTTTACCTTATTACCTATGTGTGGTGGAGCACCATCCTGCATAAAGATTGTCTGTTGGAGACGGATTCTTTGCTGAAGTTGTGGAATAACAAACGTTTGCAGCATTTCGTGGTACCTTTCTGCATTTATGGTGCACTTTTCGGGTCCTATCGCAGTGATGGGCTCAAAAAAGAATGGCCCAATTATGAATTCGGCTGTGAAACCACACCAAACAGTGACTTTTGGGGAATTTAATTTTTTATGCACGGTGTAGGGATGCTCAGAAGCCCAAATTCGGCTATTTTGTGTGTTTACGGACCCATTGAGATAAAAATGGCACTCATCTCCCCAAAGAATGTGCCATGGGAAGCATCATCAATTTTACCCTGGCAAGAAACGATAGAGCGAATGTCACTCCCTTGTCATAATCACTTGGTTTCAGTTCGTGCAAGAGGCTGATTTTGTAGGTGTAAAATCCAATAAAGTGCCGCAAAACTCTCCATACTGTGGAATAATTCATGTCCATTTGTCGAGCTACACTCTGGGCGCTGCTAGTACCAGCAATGGTTCCCTGCGATCCTTTGACAATTGCTGTTGCCACATCAATTATTACATCTTCTGATGCTTGTTTACGTCCTCTCTCAGCGCGAATGGTCAATGACCCCGTTTCCTCGAACTTCTTAATCATTTTCTTAGGACCATTCAGCGATAAAGGCCCCTTTCGTAATTTTTTTCTAGTTCGAAATTCCCGAAGAGCTGCGGATACATTACATTAATTCATATAATACAGCTTCACCAGTAACGCACGTTCCGGTAACGTGAGAGGCATGTACACTGGAGCTTGTTTGCTTCAGCTGCGATTATTTGTCGAAGCTGTCTGCTACTTGCTTTTATAGCCCCTATTACTGGCACTGTCATCGCACAACATTTGCATTTTTCTTTGATACCTGTGTTTTATGCTAATTCTTGTTATTGTAAGCTACAGCAGCGCCACAAAAAGCCCTAGCGGCGATTTTTGGAACTAATTGTTTTTCACGGAATCCTTTTTCCCATGTTTTGATTAGTCTAAATTTCAAGTTTGGTGCCATTTCGGCTATTAGATCGCGCTACAGGGCGCTCCAAACACTGTCACTTTAAAAAAGATAACCCTGTATATGTTGTAGGCTAATTGAGAAATTTGGTTCTTGCTAAGACCCGAGGTAGTTTGAGAATCACCTTCCTTTTTTCAATCAGCCTAATACTTCTCAGTACTATTGCAAATATCCTAGAGAGTGTTATGCTTATTGGTTTATATCCATTTACTTCTCAATCTGACTGAAATTTTTGTAGGCTTATTGCAAAGAGCCTAGATACTGTTAGACTATTGAATTAAACTAACAATTAACCACTTGTTTCGCAATCAGCCAGATTGTTTCAGGTTCATTGCAATAAGTGTAGGCAGTTTTAGGCCAATTAGTAAATGACCAGTTGTTTGTCAAGATATTGTGTTGTATCTGACCTGAACATTAAAATTCCATTTGAAGTACAAACCAAACCAGACAAATAAATGTTCCATTGAACCGTAGCAGATCTAAACATGACAAAATAATTACCGATGACATGCAGGTGACACAAACATGAAAATTCCATTTTAAGAGAACCCAAGCTTAACTGAAATGTTCCATGGAACCCCAAATTGATCTACACTTGAGAAAATAATTTTTCTCTGAAACTTACATTTGACGGCAACAAAAAAATAAGAATATTTAATCAAACCGCAAACTAATTTCAACATGACGAAATAATTTCTGTTGACATGCAATCTTACCTGAACCAGAAAATTCCATTTAACATGAAACCCTAAACCTCATAAGAAAAATTCTATTAACTGTAACTCGATCTGGATGCAACAAAATAATTTCTGTCGATATGCAACCCAGTCAGAACCAATACATTTCAACCTCAACACAAAATGCTTTAACCGAACACTAAATGAAAGGAAAGTTAATTCATCTTTTAATACTATTTTGAAAAGTAGTCTACAATTACATGACAAACACCAGATTTATATTTTATGTTGAAAATGGATAGATCTATTTTCTTTAATATTCATATATAAAAATATATTTAATTATTTAATATTCATATAGTAAAATCTTTGAGTAGCAGACACCTGTGTATCGGCTCAGGTTGATCTTTATTTACTTTTTTCTGGTCAGGGTGACTGTAATTTTTTTTCTCCTGATCAGGTTCACTCTAGAGCAACGTTTCTTAAACTGTGGTCCGCAGACCCCTGGGGGTCCTCAAGCCCAGTGTTGAATTCCGATATTTTTCTGCGGCAGGAATTTTTGTATCTTACAGTGGGAAAGGGTGGGGGGGGAGGTAGGACTAGAACTACTATCAAAAACCATTAATAAAGACCTAAATATTTCCAGGGGAGAAGATGTCAATGTCCGGAACCGGATTCTCCCCCCTACCTACAAGAGCCATACTCTGAATATATCTCTGCGCAAACCAAATATTTTTACTGAATATATTTTTCTTGAACAATGAAGCAATGTACGCATCTTAATAGACTAAAATCTACCTAAGTTCGCTTTAAATATGCATTTCGTGTTGTCATAGTAGCAATCACGTGGCCACACGTCAGATTTTAGGAAGGCGAAAGCAAAATTAGTTTGTAATAAAGATTCTCCACTAAAAAAAATCTTAAACATTCATGTAAGGAATATTTTTCAGTTACTCCTGGTTCCGATTTAAAAAAAGTAGAAACCTTCATTTTTAAATTTCCGAAAAAAAAGTCGACGAAGCTACGAACTTGTGAATTCCATTATTTAATGTCCACATCCCATTATTATCCACAGTTTTACAATCTAGGAAATGTACAGTTTTTTTCCAAAACTGGAAAATACTTTCAGATTAGAAGAAACTTCACTAAATTCACAAACTTTTTATTTTTCTAAATGTGCAAGAATTTTTATTTTTCAAAAATGAGGATTCATGAGTGAGAGATGAAATTTAATTCGTTTTTAAGAGGTAATGAAAATCGGTTCGTATTTTTCAAAATATTTACCTGTTGTTTCACGCTTGCTTCTCTGATTAGCATTTATTTTGCTAATACTGCGAGTGTAGTGCGCATGCGTTAGTATGCTGCTAGATGAAAACGGTTGTGGATGAATTCCAGCCAGCCATTGTCATTTTTAAATACACTGTTCGTATTTTAGTCCCTCCTGTTACATACTTATACTTTTTCATTCAATATATGAATGAGTGTTTAAAGGATATCTGCATTAAAACCCTGAAGAGCTTATCTGTGTTATTTGTCACGATATACTGTCAAATGAGCGTATGAAACCAGGAACACTCAGTAGACATTTACTAAGTAAACACAAACCAACTCACTTTTTTAAAAGCAGGTTAAAAGAACTGAAAACAAGTCAGAAATATTATTTTAAAAGTCCTCAACTTGTTCCAATATTGAAAAGGGCATTTTTGCCTCATATCAGCCTCCATCACTTTTGCCTCTGATGGTAACAAAGGCTGCAAAACCTCATACGATTTCAAAGAAGAGAACTGTACCATACCTGATGCTAAAGCAGTGGTCATAATAATGCTGGGAGAGAAAGCAGCAAATGATTTAAATTTATCTTATTAGCAGTGATACTGTTAAGGACAGAATCGGTTTCTAGCCTTGTGAACATAAAGAACAAATGTAGAAATCAACTGAATGAACCAGACTTATGGATACATGTCTCAAACAATAAACAAGACAATTCACATTTAGTAGCAAAAAAGCAGCAGCATCTTTCTCATAGGAAATAGTAGGATGTACATTTTAACCTTCTTAAAATATATGTTATTTTCATTATAAATGCATCTGATTTTTCCAACAACTAAACACAGAGTATGAGTAATTGAAAATAAATAAGGCGCATACATTAAAATACTTTCTTATTTTATATTAAGAAAAAAAAATTGGGGAGTCCTCGAAATGCATATCACATCAAAGGGGGGTCCGCGAGATCGCAAAGTTTAAGAAACGCTGCTCTAGAGTGTTTCTTACAGGTACTCTTTAGGTTTTTGTGAGTGAAGTTGGGAATTTCTCAAACAAATTAATAAAAATATGCATAACTATGTTCCAGATAAATTGAGTTTATTGTCTTGAGATTTTAAAACTATAATTT